>OX411256.1:1735724-2393862 GCA_948150575.1 Tinea pellionella
ACTATGCCCGTTTAAAGGGACGAAAACGCGTCCAGGTTAACTAAAATTTAATTATTTTTTTAATTTATGGGCACCTACCTCTACATCTTTTAGGAAGTATCCTTAACTACGGCGTAGAATTCATCGATATTTCGAGTGTTTACAAAAAAAATCAACACGGTGTAACATCACTAATCCCAAGTTTAATAAAGGCATTCTGTGTAAATTGGATTTTGGTTACGAGCCCTCCGCAAATATTACAACATTCATCACAGTGTTCATATTGTTTATATTATTCTCAGCAACGACTTGTCACGTGCGTCGCTATCAAAACGTATATTTCTATCCTAACATATACTTCAGTATATATGAAATTTTTATAAACTTGATAAACAACACTGCAATACTTTTTTATAGCTGCTCAGTATATTTGGTCTAGCGGTAAAGGACAGACCTCACGATCGATGAGACCCGAGTTCAAATCTCGCTAAATTCTTACCAGTACCAATGTAATCTGCGGCCGCAACAAACAACACAACACAAAAACAATAAAGTGCTGGATGCAAGTGAGTCACAAAAGTGAATGGCAGAATTGAAGTTCACAAAATTAAATATAAAATATTGTACTTTTAGATAAAAGCAATTTCATTCGACTTTCATTATACGACGTTCATTGTTAAACTAATTACCATAACCATGTGTAAGTATAGGTACGTATAGGAGATGAGAAACATTTTATACATTCAGTATTAAATACGTTGTTACAAGATTGTAAAAAAATTCTTAGGAACAAATTTTATTAGTATACCTCGAGTGGTCTAATCGGTAATCGATAAATCTCTTTGCTTATTTCTCGAGATATAAGAAAATCTACAAATAAAAACAGGGTTCTGCTTTCAATTTTACAAAAAAAAATTATCTCGATGGGGGTTTCGGCGGCCATCTTATCTATATATTTTATTATCTATTTTATCTATCTATTTTGAATTATTTTCCTAAACTTGTGTTTCTTCGAGTGTTAATGTGTAATAATTTCATGTTTCAGTTCATGAACGTGAGTGAGTGTGGCAAACAATTTAAAACAAGAGAACCTGTGTTTCCATTTTCGCTCCAAAACTCCGTAGGAAGTTTCAGTAATTTTTAACTTGACTGAGACTTGATCTGACTGTTTAGTGTAATTAATGAAAGACTCGTGATGCACAATATTATTAACTTTGACACTGGCAAATTGTTATAACGCCATATAAAACTAAAAAAAGACTCGATGGTTGTTATTTTTTATTTGTTTTATGCAAACAATTGTAACGCCAATGTGGTGTCATTCTAAAATGACCATTCTTGAGTTCATTATCACTATTGTTTTTACAAATCCTGTCGATTTACTCTTAAATGATTGGAATAATGTAGACAATGTCATCCAGTCCAATCTAGCGCTGGATTACTGGACTGAAATAATGATATTTGGTGACAATTTTGGAGAATTATCTGTGTAATCAGATTTTAAATCCAGAGTTATGGTCCTGCCAGGATAAGGCTTACTCTATTATGAACGTACAATCTTTTTCTACATGATTTTTTGTACTATATAACAACTAGACATTTATATATGTATATGTGTGTAATAATGTAGGGCAGAAAATGTCAGCACAGTTGTAGAAAATTATTCAAGAAACTATTCATAGCGCGATGTGGGCAGACTAACTTGTTCCACAAGAGAACTAATATGGCCGCTTTGAAATACATAACAATTGCATCAATTAAACCGCGGTTTTAAATCATTAAATATGTGTTATAAACACACACTACAGTCGGAACTGAGGTGGGATTCGAACAAAAGTACAACAATAATACGAGTATATGACGAAACCAGTAGTTGGAAGATAGAAATGGCGGCCAGGACATCCGTGTGTATAACGGAAGACATGGAGTTTATCATTTTAAAAAATCCAAAAATTATAAATAAAAAAATCGATAATCAACTAAATAAGTATGTGTTTTAATTTTAAATGTAGTTTGTCGTATATTTATAAACCAGGTAAAATTCAACTAAAATATATGAATATTAAAGGTTTATCTTTCCAGGTACAAATAAAGTTTGCAATGGAAAACTTTAATTAGATGCTCTGGATAGTTAACAAACTTTTTCACTGAAATTTCATATCACTTTGCTTTAACTTTTTAGTTATTATGAAAACTAATTACTTTTTGAGATTACAATCGCAATAATGAAAAAAAAAGGTTTGAATTATATTTGTAATAGGTGTATAGATTTTTCTAGATTATTAAGAAGAGGCGTTCATGAAGAGAAACAACTGCTACTACAGATAAATTTGTAAAGGTAGCAGTCGCCTTCCAAGCCGAACTGATTTGTTTCGTTCATATTTCGTTGCGTAATTTACCAAAGGATATAAAAATCCAGATGAGATGCCATAGAATATGAAAATGTGCCTACAATGCTAAACTAGAGTGCGCTCCAGAAGCGGAAACAAATACTACCACAAATAATTGCCTGCAGGCTATACCGGCTTGAGTAGATGATTCTGTACCGAATAATTCTTTTCGTTATATCCAGCTACTTCTAAACGGATCCGAAACGCGACTAAGTCATCACAAGTTAAATAAAAACCCAGAATTTACATAAATTTTCATTTAAATCTTGATAAAATTTCCTTATGTATTAGAAATGCAATATTCTGAAACGGTTGACGGGATAGAATGCTTGTTTACTGAAGAGGGAAGCAATAGAAACTCTGAAACTGTAAACATAAACAGCGTAGCAGTCACGACAACTATATTTTCACAAGTTTATTACGATAATATGTAGTTAGTAGTGTGGCCATGGGTTATAGTGCATTTTAACAGATTCAAGCGTAGACGGGAAATACCGTAGATTCCTCGCCAGGCCTTTATCCGCAATTGAGCAGCCACTCGACATCTCCCAGGAAGCCCCAAAAGACTCTTTAGGTTCCTGCATGCCTCCGGGATGCCCTTGCCGTGTCCAGGATCTTTTGACGTAGTTCGTTCACGTACTGCACTGGCTCTTCTCTTCACCCCGCAGAGGGCTGTCTGTAACATTAAAAGTGAATATAAATATTTCCTGAGCAATAATACAGAATAAGAAATGGCATTCACGCGCATAACGAATTTTTTTTTTAACACGTTATATGATCACCTGATGTTAAGCTTGAGTGCGATCCATGGACGGAGGCGACCACTGTCAGAGAAGGGGATCTGCAGACAGCAGATTTTTTCACACTGCGCTTGATATAAGAAGAAGAAAAGACGTGGCTGCGAAGGTCGTTCCACAATTTGATGGAACAACAGAAAAAGTATTGCCCGAACCTTTTGGTCCTCGAGGGGATTGTCTCGAATGTGTGTAAAATCGGATTGTAGTAATTTCAATGAATGGTGGGTAAAATAAGATAACCAAAAGGAATCTTATAACTTCACAACGATGCGCGATGTCCACAATTTTATAAAAATTATGGGCGTTCTAATAATTATATTCGTTCAACTAGAGCAACTTGAGAAGTTTTCCTTTTTAAAATGTTTGTTATTTAGTACAAAATATTTTTATTTTTACTTAAAACGTTTTAAGTTGGTTAAGTGCCCTCTTTGGATTTGATTTTCTACGAGAGAAAATTTTTGATAACTTACTGAATTTTATTTTTATAAAACCGCAGTATATTTATGTTTTAACAAAGTTGATCTAAATTATATCCTGCTGTTTACTTACACCGGCCTGTGGCGCAGTGGTTACGAGGAGGTCCCGAGTTTGATTCCAGATCGAAACAAGAATTTTGGTATTTTGACATATTCATATACATACATATAGATAATAAATATGATATTATTGGAAACTAAGTATTTGTTTCAGGTCGAGTATTATAAGTTTGTATTGCCCTCGACCTGATAGCACAGGGTCTTCACCCTAGTTATTATATTAAAAATCCTACAGGATATATCGTAAACCATTGCGTAACCTAATAAAAAAAAAGTTTTTGTAATATATTTTAATATTTAGACTAATAACTAACGCGTAATGTAAAATTTCTTAACACACTGAAATGATCAAATATGACCTGTAATATTTACTTTGAAAAATTGCTATCGTTACAGATTTGAGTGAAAATAACATATTCATTACATTTCCTGTGTAAATACAGTAATGAGTTGTCAAGTATTTATCGCCTGAAATAACCCTTCATACGGAATTAAAAATATTAATAATTCATTAAATACCAATATTTTTAATAAATTATTTAGAGCATTTAAAGTATGGTACGACGGAACCCGATCTACATTCCAGTCCTTTACGTAAGTACGTGGTGGTACTACCACTTTTAAATGGACCTATTAAATAATATTTTTTATTGTAGCACGGCATATGACAACACTCCACTCGATGTTAGCAAGACTGCGGTCCATGAACGAAAATAAACTACCACAGAGACATTTCTCTCAGGCAGCAGTCATCTCAGTCTTGGTCTATCTCAGCTAGAACTACCCTAGGATGGTAGACTAGGCTAATAATCGTTATCAGTCTGTCTACCACTCTTCAAATTATTTAGTACTTGGGGACGATATTCACGAATAAACGACTCAATTAACTCCGAATTCAAGTCTATTAATATTAAATGATTTGAATCTTGACCTGTTTTGTGTTAATTAATTAATAATATCTCCTTTCAAATTAAACTCAAAATGATAAGTGAAGATATTGGATCGTCATCTTTCACGATCTTTGCGTATATTTTCTTAATATACTTATATTAACATTTATACATATAACATATAACAAATAACTTTACGATTGTAGAGCAATATTTGCACCAGTTTCTTTGAAGTATGATATCGATTTAATCGTTAAATATCTTTATTTCGCCATCTTTTTCGAACTAGATTTCTTGTTGGTTTTACCAAACAAACACAAACATAAATATAAAAATTATTGTATAGGTATTTAAGGTGAAAGCCAACACCTGAGCGTCCATACATTTTGTTTTACTACATTGTTCGAAGCATACCAGATTTATGTTGAAATTAAGTAATTTGATAACTTTCTCAGCACTAATTATTATCGTAAATCACTATAATAAACAAATAGCTACGGCACAGAATATATAATTTATATAATCATTTTAAAAAACTCTTTATTATTTAAATAATTATTTTATACGAATTACTATACGGCTGCTAAGTTTGTGAAACGTATAAATGCGTCGGATAAAAAATAATAAAAATAAAAGCGATAATAAGCCACTTTTAATTCAGTTAAACCATGTTTGCAAACCCTAATAAAACATTAAATAATTAATTTAGCTAAAATCTAATAAAACACTACCAAAAATATACAGCAAATTAGCTCTTAATTCAGAGTTCAACTTGCGTTACCGTCGACAAACTTCTTTATTGAATTTCCTTCAAGTTGTTCATTTATTAATAATTAAAAGCCATTCAGAACGTTCCCCCTAGCACTCGTAACAAGATGTTAGAGATCTACCCATATCTATATTGATTTCCCTCACGTATGTTTTAATTGATTTATTTTTACCCAGTCATTATCAACACTCAAAATCAATTAATTAATTTAAGATGAATCGGACGTGTTTTGTTTTATCTTACAAAAAATATTGAAAAAAAAAATTCAATGCCGCTTATTTTCGTTAATTCAAACCGACATGGCGACATTTCGTTTTGAACGTCGTTGCATTGCAACCATCGTGATGGCAGAGGTCGAAACGCTTTTGGACCAAATTAATTTTTATTAAATCTTTAATTCAGTTAAACATGTTCGTGCAAACTAGGAAAACATAAAAATTTCTGAACCTAATACTTTACGAATTTTATATAAGTCTTTAGAAAACAATGAATATGTTTTGAATGACCCGGATTTATTACGCGCGAGTGTAATCTAATTTACAACATTACAGAAATAACTTTTGAAGTGAATTGACCCTTTGAAGGATTAGAAATTTAACCGAAATTAAGTTTCTTTGATCAAGTTATCACTTAAGTATCTTCAAAGCTTTGTTTAATAGTCATCTTAACATTGGTGTTTCTAAGTCTTTATTTTAAGTAAAAAAAAAATCTAAACATAATTGAATATTTTGAAACAATTTATGAGTCTCTATGACGGAGTGGTTAACTCGCCTAGTCTGTTATGCGAAGGGTACCAGGTTTGTTTTCTGATTAAACCCTATATTTATAAATATACGTGTATATACAGGGTATTCTGTAAGTAGTGGTATCAACGGTATTCTACAGATAGAGGAGTTCAATATCAACAATATCATTTGGTGATTTATTTTATACCTGCTAGTTTTAAAGTTATGTCATTTTTTAAAAATTATCATATTTTTCCCGTGTTTATACAAAAACTATGTTTTAAAAATGTGTTTACAATTATTTTCACTTGTGTTTTTAAGTGGATTGAGAAAACACAGGGCTTTCTAATTAAAATTTCAAAGTTAAAAATAACAAGAAAGTTTATTAAAGTATACCCACGTTTTATGACTTGTTATTATTTTATCATATTATATAAAGCTCGATTACCACTGACTGACTCACTCACTGACTGACATATATAATGAAGCACTTGCCGGGGGGTCAGAGGGGTGATTCTTTTTGGGGCGTGTAGAGGGCGGTCCCAGGACCTCGGGAAAACCTCGACTTTGACCGGAAGCGGACTCTGGACCGGAAGTGACGCCGATATCTCGGAAACGGAGCGAGATAGGGCACAAGTGCCGGAACAAAAGTCGTAGGGAATGCCCTCTAATATCGAAATCCATAATTTGTTTTTAAAAAAAATATATTTTTTTCAAATTACCCGAATTATATTATATACAGCTCGATTACCACTCACTCACTGACTGACTGACTGACATATATTATGAAGCACTTGCCGGGGGGTCAGAGGAGTGATTCTTTTTGGGGCGTGTAGAGGGCGGTCCCGGGACCTCGGGAAAACCTCGACTTTGACCGGAAGCGGACTCTGGACCGGAAGTGACGTCGATATCTCGAAAACGGAACGAGATAGGGCACAAGTGCCGAAACAAAAGTCGTAGAGAATGTCCTCTAATATCGAAACCCATACTTTGTTTTTTTTAAAAATAATTTTTTTTTTCAAATTACCCGAAAAATAACTTTTTCAGCGCCGCGAAGCGCGCCCAAAAAACTAGTTATATTATATACAGCTCGATTACCACTGACTGACTCACTCACTGACATATATTATGGAGCACTTGCCGGGGGGTTAGAGAGATGATTCTTTTTGGGGCGTATAGAGGGCGGTCCCGGGACCTCGGGAAAACCTCGACTTTGACCGGAAGCGGACTCTGGACCGGAAGTGACGTCGATATCTCGAAAACGGAACGAGATGGGGCCCAAGTGCCGGAACAAAAGTTGTAGGAAATGGCCTCTAATTTCGAAATCGACACCTTTTTTTTCAAAATTGCCCAAAAAATCATTTTTCCTCGATCGTATCGACATCCTTTTCCCGCCCGTACGCCGATCTGAAACGGAGCACGGCGCTTGGGCGTGGCCTGGCGAGCCCCGCGGCGCGTGCGTTCGGACATCGGCGTAGGGGCGACCCGATTCTCGCTACGTCGCTCGTCGGGGTCCGCGTTGCTATTTACAGTCCGCTCAGAGCGCGCAATGAAAATATCGAGTGCGGTGTCCGGACGAAAATATCTGCTACCATGGTAGGGGCCTCCGATGCTTGGTATAGATTGTTAGTTGTGTCGGCCGTCGCGTGACGTAGGCGGCGTCGTACGCCTCGCGGTGCATTTATTTTTATTTATTTCTACTAATATGTCGTGTGATAGTGTCAGTGTCATTTTGTGAGGTTTTTACGTGTATTACATTTTCAATGTGAAATATACGAGTGTTTTATTTTATGATATACCCTAAATATACGTATAAACATGTACCAAAGCAAATAAACGCCTGAAGAAAAAAGAAAGCAAACCTGCCGAGGACGCTGAACTTAACAAACATTACAACATTATTTTGTACAAAAATAAACATTAAACTGTCTTAAAAAATAACAATAATAATAATAAAAACAAGATAAGTAAAAAGAGAAAAAAATAAAATTAAATTAAAATAAAAAACAACTAAAAATAATATCCTCTATTCACCCAACACGATACCAGCGATTCCAACAGCGCCCTTCTTATGACACGAGATGAGTGATAATCATGAGCATTTTTTGTGTGCGTAAAAAAGTAAGCAGACGCTGCAAACGAGGACGCTCCGGACTCAAGCTGAGGTGTAATAATGTTTTGATTCCATGTGAGGTCTCAGGGTGTTTATTGGCAACATACTAACCTGACAATGTTCATGACCAAAGACCGTGTACAAATGTGTGACATAATAATGAATAAAAACAACATTTTCATTAATATCACAGTTTGAGTAAGTATACTGTGCAGCTTTTTTTTTCTTTCCCTGGGGGTTTATTTACATCATACAAGGTAGATACTCTGAGAATGTTGTTTGTAGTTTGATTCGGTGCAAACAAACAAACATACATCTGAAGAATGAAAACAAATCTGCAACAGGTGCTCCGGAATAAAACTGTTATCATTATTTGTTATTATATGATAGATTAGGACACAGTCGTTGGTCATGACCATTTCCAAGTCATTATGAAGTAAATAAACCCACAGAGAAGGAAAAGTCTTGGTTTTGACTTGTGCTCCGGAGTCAAACTGTGGTAATTTTAGCTTTTTGTCCTGGGTGATTCTATAGGGAGGTCATGATGAGGACAGGTATTTATTAACAATGACAAAAACACAATGAAATGGTAACATTCTTTTAATATATTCCACTTGTTAAATTTTTTATTGATTTTAGCAACTTGTATGCACACTAGATATGTAAACAATAAAAATTACATACAGTCACACTCACTAAATAGACCACATCATAACATAGGAAAGAAAAACACAAATAATATTAAATTTTACACCACTGAGAATTTATTAGTCCTGTGAACTTTGGAATCAGTGTTTTTCATTAATGTGTAATATATTTATCAACTCTTGTTTGTTTTATTTCAACATCAGCAGCCCTGAAACAGAATTAATCATGTTATTAATAAAATAAAACTTCACCAAGCTATTAAAGCTACCAAAAAAAAATAACTGTTTACCTGTTATGATTGTATTTCATTTTTGTTCTATTTACATCTCCAAGTATATAAAGCATTATATTTTTTTAGATTAGACTAAGTTTTATTTCAACCTGATGCTACTCCGGAATAAAATTAATTAAAGTGCAAAACATACTACAAAAGCTGAAGAAAATGCAAGGGTTAGGTTTTATTTTTTACTTTAGTTTTATATGGCATTCTAACAATGTGCCATTGTCAAAGTCAATATTTACATCGAGTTAATATTATTGCATATTATGGATTATTCATTTATCACACTAAATGGCGGTGTCCCAGTCAAGTGAAAAATAGGTTCAGTAAAGTGGCAGCATCTTTGCTAAATCTTTGCTTTGAAGGGAAAAAGAAAACGAACGTTCTCTTCTTTTGAATTGTTTGCCCACACTCAGGCACGTTCACGCACACTAATCCACCATTATTACACATCAAAATCAAAATATTAATTTTTTTCTTAAATAGCTTATTATGCGTAAGCTCATTCATAGATTAGATACGGAATTATTATGCGGGGAAACAATGCATTAGAATCTAAGTTAGTATTAAACAAACAGATACATGTAGGGGTCATTTTATTAATTTAACCATTTTAACATTAACATCAATATATATTTTTGAATTAAGTAAGTTTGTAAGAAAAAGTTATACGTAAATGACGTAGTCTAAAAATCCGATTTGCTTTAATAATAATTTTTTATACCTACTACAATTTAAAAAAAAACCGATCCGAAGCTATATATTATTTCATTAAAATTTTCTCAGTAATTATGAGAACAAAAAAAAACAAAAAATATTTTTTTTATAGAAGGTAGATCTATATAGATTTTTGCAAACATAATTACCTCGCTTATAAGGCATTTTCTGGCAGTTAACATTTATTATGGATAGATAAAGAAATAAGTCTTAAAAAATGTGTGTATATAATCGAACTTAATACATCGAAATAAAGACTACATTATAGGTATTGACGATAAATTATTTCATTAAAATTTGCTCAGTAATTATGAGAACAAAAAAAAAACAAAAAATATTTTTTTTATAGAAGGTAGATCTATATAGATTTTTGCAAACATAAATTCCTTATAAGGCATTTTCTGGCAGTTAACATTTATTATGGATAGATAAAGAAATAAGTCTTAAAAAATGTGTGTATATAATCGACCTTAATACATCGAAATAAAGACTACATTATATTGACGATAAATTCTCTTAAAACGTTTTTAAAATCAAATCGACCGGTCGCTATGTATCACTGATTGAATGGGGGTGCAAAATTCTCAAGAGCAACAATAGACCTTAATTAATATTAAATCATAAGGTTCATTTTTGATTGTACGATTTATTTTAGTGTACAATGTTTTGTGGTACTATTCCGCGGGTTGGTGGGGAGCGGTGGCGCGGGCGCGGTAATAGAATTTGCTACTCTTAATTTCATTGATTTTGGTTTTGTCAAGGTGAGTGCATATTTTTTCTTAGTAATTTTTATATTTAAAAAAATATCAAATATAGGTGTACTTTAAATTCATAATAAGCAATTTAGTGTTAAAGTGAGTGAAAAATATTGCTAATAATGTGCATTTTGAATGTGGATACAAGGAATATTTTTTAAATTTTTTGAATCTAGCAGTGAATTATATTAATTTACGGCGATATTTCCAGACGGTGGATGGTGTATGACGAATGAAGTATTAACTTCCTTCAATCAAAGTATATATTCGTCGTCATACTCTGCATCCAGGTGTTTTTTTACTTTTTTTTGACAATATCTCAAAAAATGTGAGATTGCATCGCAGCCCAGGGGACTCTCCAGGAACGACGTAGTTGATTATCCAAGAGTGACCGATGAATGTGTTCTATCTTTTCTATTTTCCTGATTATTTCTATCACAAATTGTATGTTAGTTTACTATTCGTTCACCGCACAGTTTCAGATGGAGTGTGCTGGGTTTGCTGATAGAAGCTGTGAAGAGATGAAGATGGAGTGCGTCGCAGTTGGTGAGTTGTATTTTAATTTTTATTACAATTAAAGTTAAATAAGTTAAAAAACTGTTATACTCTTTGAAGCAACCTGTATTTAAAAATGCGTCACAACTTTTTCAGAATACCTTCTATTTATTTTACGACGGTATTTCGAGGTCGAAGTGCTCATACGCATATAAAGGTAGTCGTTCCTGGTGAGTATTGTTTTTAAATTGATTGATATCATATTCGATATAATTATCTATTCTACCTGTTTCAAAGACTGACTCAAGTGTTAACGTAAAGCATGGTAATTTAGTAAACACAGAAAGTCGTAAAATAAAAGGGGTTTTTGCTGCCTGTGGTAGGTACATACAGTCGGCCGCTTTACCTGAAGCAATTCATAGTAGGGCTTGAATTATGAAATAACATTTCTTTTTTAGAATATCAAATAGTTTGTAATTGTTGGTATATAGTAATATATACTCTTAGTATATAGAGTTGTGAAAGATCGACTTTCAAGGATCGACCTATGTCCAGCCTTCGTTTTTTTTGTTTATAACGAGTTGTTTAAAGCAGTTCTTGCACTTGACATGAGACCTGCTTAATATTCACTGAACCCAGCACCACTCAGTTGTTGGCTCTATAACAGAGCAATATCTGCGCAACAAACTCTTATTTACTATTAATGTTACAGACATCCCCCTATGTAAAGGATATATGGAAGCTGAAGAGATGCAATCACACACGTGTTCTTGGAGTACATGTCAGAAATTCCTCTACATGATAAGGACTCTTCCGGAGGTGTGAAAGGAATGTATCAAGTGGCTACGGTGATCTTCATTTTACAAGATTTGTCAAACAGAATGTACTCTGTACTCTTTTTATTTAGCTTCAATTTCTTTTACTTGGATACCTACTATAATATATGTACATACAGTTGCATTGGTTTGATAATTGTGCCAAAATTAAATAATATTATAAAAAAGGCAACACTTCATGCTGTATTTTGTCTTCACATATCTATCTACAAACAAGTGTCCTCAATACAATGTAAATGTATGAAGTACTATACACCCTTCTCTTTGTCGAGGCGTAAGACACAAGATGAGCTCTATTATTATTTTTAGGTTACCGAATCATGATAATTATATAACTACTTTTATGTGTTTTAGCCATTGTAATTGTTTTAATAAATACATTATTGTTAATAAGTAAATTGTTTTATTATAATGATTCCTTTTACGTGTACGCAAATCCCCTCAAGAAGGCCCATCGTTGCAACGGTCGATTTTGGTTCCAGGCGGGGAGGATAGATGGAGTTTTAATAGATGCTAAGGGGTGGGCTCAAACACGAGTAAAGCGCCATCTATCAAATATTGAATGCACTACCTTCATTAGTAGATTATATCATGTCATCTTTTAATTGCATACTATTTTATTAATATACTTTTATTGTTATTCAATTAAGTGTATTATATTTAAATTAAAACTAACAACCGATGACACGGCATTCTTCATTCATCTGACACTTCCCTTCGCGTTCCAGTTCTTCCTATGTGTAGCCTACGCTCACACGTTCCAGTTTTATATAACAGAGACAAATACTATAAGTACATATAGTTTGATAGGCTTGATAATTGCGCCAAAATTAAATAATATTTTAAAAAAGGTAACACTCCATGCTGTATTTTGTCTTCACATATCTATCTACAAATAAGTGTCCTCAATACAATGTAAATGTAGAAAGTACTATCTAATTTTACACCCTTGTCTCTGTCGAGGGGTAAGCAGAAACTTTTTTAAAATTACTGTATCTTGAAAAGTAAGAAGAGTTAGCGCGTTCGTATAAAAGGCGATTTTGTTCAATATGACGTGCACTATAATTTTTTGTTATTTATTTATTTATTTTTATTTTTTTAAGAAACGGGTATATCTCGGAAAGTAGTCGAGTTAGCGTGGTCGTGTAAAAGGCGATTTTGTTCAGTATGATGAGCACTATTATTTTTTGTTATTTATTTATTTATTTTTATTTTTTTAAGAAACGGCTATATCTCGGAAAGTAGAACAGTTACCGCGTTCGTGTAAAAGGCGATTTTGTTCAGTATGACGTGCACTAATATTTTTTGTTATTTTTTTTTTTTTTATTTTTTTAAGAAACGGATATATCTCGAAAAGTAGTTGAGTTAGCGCGATCATGTGCAGAGTGATTTTGGTCATTATGATGAGTACTATAAATTTTTAGTATAATTGTTATATCTCGTGTAAGTTCTAAACCTAAAAAATATGGTCGAAGCTATTCTTTTTCCGAAAAGTACCCAAAAAAAAGTTTCTCCAGAAGCCCGAAACGGTCACGAAATAGCCCTCCGCGGGCCGCTTGCGCCCGCGGGAACACCCAGATCGCTAGTTATATTATATAAAGCTCGATTACCACTGACTCACTCACTCACTGACATATATTATGAAGCACTTGCCGGGGGGTTAGAGAGATGATTCTTTTTGGGGCGTGTAGAGGGCGTTCCCGCGACCCCAGGAAAACCTCGACTTTGACCGGAAGTGGACTCTGGACCGGAAGTGACGCCGATATCTCGGAAACGGAACGAGATAGGGCACAGGTGCCGGAACAAAAGTCGTAGGGAATGCCCTCTAATATCGAAATCCATACTTTGTTTTTTCAAAAAAAATTTTTTTTTTCAAATTACCCGAAAAATAACTTTTTCAGCGCCGCGAAGCGCGCCCAAAAAACTAGTTATATTATATACAGCTCGATTACCACTGACTCACTGACTGACTCACTGACATATATTATGAAGCACTTGCCGGGGGGTTAGAGAGATGATTCTTTTTGGGGCGTGTAGGGGGCGGTCCCGTGACCCCGGGAAAACCTTGACTTTGACCGGAAGCGGACTCTGGACCGGAAGTGACGCCGATATCTCGGAAACGGAACGAGATAGGGCACAAGTGCCGAAACAAAAGTCGTAGGGAATGCCCTCTAATATCGAAATCAATAATTTGTTTTTTCAAAAAAAATTTTTTTTTCAAAACTACCCGCAAAAAACTTTTTCAGCGCCGCGAAGCGCGCCCAAAAAACTAGTCATATTATATACAGCTCGATTACCACTGACTGACTGACTGACTGACATATATTATGAAGCACTTGCCGGGAGGTTAGAGAGATAATTCTTTTTGGGGCGTGTAGGGGGCGGTCCCGTGACCCCGGGAAAACCTCGACTTTGACCGGAAGCGGACTTTGGACCGGAAGCGATGCCGATATCTCGGAAACGGAACGAGATAGGGCACAAGTGCCGGAACAAAAGTCGTAGGAAATGCCCTCTAATATCGAAATCCATAATTTGTTTTTTCAAAAAATTTTTTTTTTCAAAACTACCCGAAAAAAAACTTTTTCAGCGCCGCGAAGCGCGCCCAAAAAACTAGTTTTTATATAAAAGTGATCAATGTCTACTTTGAATACACTTTTGAATGTTTGCGAGACATTTGTCTTGCATTTTTTGAAGGTGATTATTTTTTTCAGGAATTTTCTTGAGCTTTGTCGCCATTTTCAGTCTTCTGGTATCAGATTCCCTGTCACGTTTCAAATTAACTTTAGCAAAAAGAAAACGTAAGCCATGTTTCAGGCACAACTTTATAAGCGATTTTCTCCCAATATTCCCCTTGAAGGAGTTTATTAAAAATTATTATTTTAACTTCAAGGCTTTGTTGGTTTAGGATATCATATGAAGATGTGATGTTTTTCTTCTCTAAAACCAATGTAGGAGTAATCCTAAAAAATCACAAAAAACGATTGGCAATAGAAAAATAAAAGAGTGTCTTCTATCACGAAAAAATAATTTGCTGACACTAGAGGGAGTAGACAGCAGTCGCCTTCGCTATGTCGACATCAGGACAAGCTTCACAATTTAGATGATTAATAGACAAAATCACTTATTTGATATTTTTTTTATATTTTTTTAATGAATTACATTTATAATTTTAGAATGATAAATTTACAGAAAAAACCTACCCGCAAACAATAACCTAAGCTGAGTTTTTTCTGTTAAATTTTTACCATAATTCAAAACCTCTGAGATTTATTTATGCGACGTCACAAGTGCTGGATACATCAGAACTTTAATTCGAAAATCCATTAACGCTAAATTGGATAAAACCGCTTGAAAGAGCATTCCTGAATAGCTACGCGATTTACAGTTTCAATTTATAGTTCTATATTAAACTAATATTAAAAGTTATAAATTTAAATCTGTATTAAAAATCGAACGTTTTACAATAAAAATGCGTAATTAGGTATTAAATGCGTTCGGTTCAATCTACTCGTGTCTCCCTCACATAATATAGCGTCTATATTCTAACATGCCTGTATGGACAGCAAAAAAAGTTTCAGTTTCATTTATATCGCCGTAAATGTCGCATCCAATAAATTACGTACTAGTATAAAAATGGCACATAAAGCATGAGTAAATAATTAATAATGAATAAAAAAAATTATAAGACGCGTGAATCTATGAAATAACTAATATTCATAATTTATTTATTGTAGCTCGGCATGTGACAACACTCCGCCTGATGTAAAGCTAGAGTACGGTCCATGAATGGAAACCAGTGCGGGCAGCAGTCGCACTCCACTATGTTGGCTTGAGGAGACGAGCATGTACCATCTAGATTGACAGTGCACACTCCTCTTGTTATACCTGACTACTTTCAAATAATTCCCGAAACGCAACGTCACTTCACGGGTGTTACATGCGAAAGCGGTGGTACTACCCCAGGACGGCAGACTGGACAAATAACCATCATCAGTCTATCTACCACTCTTACCTTGTTTTGTAGCTTAACTCAACGATTTTTTATTATTTTATCATAACAATTTGTCAATGTCAAATAAAATGCACTACGCATCGTCCATTCATCATGCAAAACTGTCAAGTCAAAAATTGTTTTAAACCACCTAGTTAAAACTGGTAGAATCTTTACTAACACTTCCAACGGAGTTTTGGAGCTGTTCAGGTGGTCAGATCCTCTCAAAAATGTTCACAGGATGTGGAATAAATAGACTGGTTAATAGTGTTTACACGCATCATACGACCAAAAAAAGAAGCTGTTTTAATCCGACGTATGATACGTGTTGGCGCCAACAGCAGTGAAAATGGAAACACACATTATTATTTCCTTAATCATTTTCCCACAACACTTCATGGATATCATTCACACTCGAAGAAACACAAGTTTAGGATATAAATTCAAGGCCGATAATATTTTATTATCTCCAGATTTCTGCCGAAACTCAATTTAGATATGAGATATAAATCATAATAAAAAATATATCCTGGTCTTGGGTTTAATTTAAGCCTTAACAGATATTCATGTTAAGTTTATTTCTGTTGACCTTCGTTCTAGGTAAAAAAAAAAAACAAAAAATTATGAGAGAGCCAAATTCAATATTTCATATTTGTTGTACCAACTTCTACTTTTCACTGCTTTATCTGAAAATGCACACATATATAGATATGTATAGATAGATACACCTAAATATCAACCTCGTAAAAACTCGTATTATAAGCATGAACAACATAACTAGATTCGTATTTACTTCTTATCAGCTATTTTATTATTAATTTTTAAAATATTAAAACTCTGAATTTAATTATTATGATTATTAGATGAAAATTAATCAGAAAACATTCTAGCTGCGGTCACGCGACGCCCAACTGTTAAAAAAAATCGTTCTACGTCGCCTCCGTTCGTGGATCGCACTATAGCTTAACATCAGTCGGTGTGTGGTCATACGACGTGCTAAAAAAAAAAAAACTTTTGTAAGGGAAATGATTGTTTCAGCCTATCCTTATGATCTAAGGCGTAACAATACTAATACAGAAAGATATTTGAAAATTTTGTGTAGTGTATTTTCCAAAGACACTACCGTGAAATAAGACATAGAAAATAAGTCGTAGAAAGGATATCTTGACAACATTTTTATTGTCATCGCAGACTGTAATTTACGACGTGGAAATATATAATATTTTCTCCCCTTGTGATTCATTTGAAATCTCACCGTGTGTGAAGAATTGAGCGGTACAGCTTTTTTTTCTCCTTTTTTGCGTAAATACTCGTACTTACTTGCTAATATTTTTTAATATGAGAGGAAAAACTACATTTTAGATTATATCTACATTTTAGATTAAATCTACTCCTAATACTAAATGTGTATTTTTTAAATTATAATATAATATAATAATTATAAAATAATAACAAGAGCAGTGCACTGTCAACGTGGATGGTGGTGCATATTCAAGCCGGCATACAAGAGGTGACTGTTGCCCGAAATATGCAAACTTAAATTTTTTTTAAAAATCTAATCAAATAAACACCAAAATCATAGCTACAGTCCCACAGTTCCTATTTAATATTCATAAGAATCAAAGCGGTCTTGATACCAAATGTAAAATCTGTTTTTCTAGTAACCTCGCGCTATCGTTGTACGAGTATAATACATTTGCATCCGTTTCTGAGGAGGTTCGGATTATTTTTACCCCTAACAAAGTTTTCTAACATAGTAATATTAATAAAAATACCTTCCAATTTATATGTTGTGGGTAGGTACACTGTCAATCTAGATAATACATGCTCGTCTCCTCAAGCTGGCATAGTGGAAGCGACTGCTGCCTGTAGAGATTTCTCTGTAGTAGCAGTTGTATCCAGTCATGGACCGCACTCTAGCTTTACATCAAGCGGAGTGTTGTCACATGCTATAGAGCGCCAGCGACTTCTCTCTCTCTCTCTCTCTCTCTACATGCCAGTTTCATCTCGACCACATTCATTACTCTTTTCAGACATGTACGAGTACTTCAGTTGAGAGTACTCCTCACCTGACCCTTTCTGAGCAGTTAACCCTTTGATACTGCCATATTTTATATTTTTATTTTCGCCTTGGTTCTAATAATATTTCTTTTATTTATGAAGAGGCAGGGACTGCCACCTGCAGTTCAGGCTTGTCCTTTTGCGTGTAGTGATGTAATCTAGTTTTAAGATGTAGCAAACTTTATTCATATTCATGGACAGGGCGATACATTTTAGTCTATGGATATAAAAATAAATATCTCCTAAAATACTCCATATATGAAAAAATAGTACGGATAAAAATTGTACCTAACATAGGGGGTCATTTAGCGGCACTATTAGTTTTGACCTTGAGATCAATATCAAGGTCAAAACTACTTTATTAAATGGAAGTGCCCTATTTTCGACTGTGGATTTAAAGAGAACGTAAATTTCAGGTCATACTCAGCGCTGTCCCGCACGCATAACCCGTATACCTTTTTTTATAAAATTAAGAGAAAACTGTACCGAGGGTTAAAAATTATTTTAATGTAAAACAGATACCACTGCTGAGTCCCCTGGCGGCTTGCCAAGGTAACCGTGGTATCTTTTCTTTACTTAATCACAGTTTGCATTCTCAGCTTTTAACGCTGGCTAAATGCACCGCATAGATTCTCATTAACAAAGACAGTGTTTGAAACCATTAGCATAATTTCATTAATTAATGTAATATTATATTAAAAACACGTTCGCTGGTTATTTAATATGCAATAAGTATCAAAATAAGATAATACTTAAGTTTTTAGTTGAAATTTCAGATGTTTTAAGTTATTAAACATATTTTATATTATTGAAAATTTACTTGAACTTTAATAATATTTTTGTGTTGTCTGTATCAAATAAGTCTGAATTAAATATATGAATTTAAAATATATATCAAAAAATGCTGAAAGGAGTCTCGATGCCGATTTTGATGAAAACTAAAACTGCATTATTAGATTTTTGATAAATCCATTTTCCCGGCCAGGAATCGAACCTGTTGATTTAAAAAAAAATAAAACACGCTGTATTATTGCACCATCCGATAGTGTTCCTGATAAGGATCAAATTCTGGGAAGTAATGATATACGGCAAACCAAAGAAAAGTGTTGATTTTTAACAAATTGTCTCTTATTTCCATGTATTTATACATTACCGGTACATTGACAACATTTCTTATTTATGATTATTGAAAATCATCATATTTATTTAAAATCTCGCGCTCTTTAAGGTTAAATGAAGGAAAGCAAAATAATGTTTATATTTTTTAACATTAAGTAATTAAATCTTAATTAATCAATTGTTCAAAATGATAGCCATTATTTTCAATACATAGCTGAACTCGACGCCTCAAGGAGTGTACTGCATTCCACATCACAAGGTTATTGATTCCGTTCGGAATATTCCCTAACGCTAGTTTTAAGTCATCAATTTCATTGTACGTACATTTGTAAATTTCGTTTTTGACATGCCCAAAGAGAAAATAATCTAAAGGTGTTAGATCTGGCGACCTAGCCGGCCACGGCACAGGACCTTAAAAATTAATTTATTGTTTTTCCTACGTTTCAATTGTTTTTTTTTAAATCATGTCATTTAACTTCGAAGAGCGAAGGAGTTTTTAAATCAAAACATAATAAATGTATAAATACATGGAAATAAGAGACAATTTGTTAAAAATCAACACTTTTCTTTGGTTTGCCGTATATCATTACTTCCCAGAATTTGATCCTTATCAGGAACACTATCGGATGGTGCAATAATACAGCGTGTTTCATTTTTTTAAAAATCAACCGGTTCGATTCCTGGCCAGGAAAATGAATTTATCAAAAATCTAATAATGCAGTTTTAGTTTTCATCAAAAACGGCATCGAGACTCCTTTCAGCATTTTTCGATATCTCTTATAGTTTAGGATTTGGCCATGAAAGCCCACTTGAAAAATTCACCCTGTATATATATATATATATATATATATATATATATATCATTATAATGCCTGCACTACGCCAGTGCTCGTATTATAGGCACTGTGTGACCAAAGTACATAGTTACATTGGTACTAGTCAAAATTTAGCGAGATTTGAACACTTCTATATGACGAAACGACTATATAATACTATATATAAAAGAGATAAGCAGACTGATAACAGCAAATACCTCAGTTGGTCGTTTTAAGGTAGTACCACCACTTTTAAATGTAACATCCGTGAGATGATCTATCCGCTCTATTCTATCGGGATTAGCTTGGAAGTAGCCGGGTATGACGACAGGAGTCTGCACTGTCAACCTGGATGGTGCACGTCTCATCCAACATGGTAGCAGTTCATCTAGCATCATGCTGCTTTGTTAAACACTGGGATTTGTTTACCTTAATAAATTAAACCAAACTCTAATTACCTCTATAATTACATTACTAAATCGTGTCTTAACGAGCTAAGAAAAGAAATAAGACCTTCATTGGCTTTATGGCAACTTAAATATTGGACATTTCCGTATAATTAGTAATAATGCTAGCCATTAGAATTGTTATTGTTGCTTTCTCTTACGTTACAACGTGCCGTACTTATAAACGAGTATTTTAGAATACTTGGTCAGATAAAAAAGGGTTTAAATAATGCATATTAGCCTAGTCAGCAGTCCTGGGACAATAACACCTGTACATATATATATGTATATGACCAAGTAGCGAATAAATATAATTTTAGAATTAATATTGCAGTCCAAATCTCAAATGGCCGACTTCAATAGGCAAAGTCAAGCCAAACTGAGATAGCCGGACGAACGTGTCAAAGCAGACAGTGGAACCCAAGGGCATGGAAGGAAGACCGCTGTCGCTGAAAGCTTTGTTATCTATCAGTAATATAAATCACTCTGTGCTTTATGATAAATAATAAGCGACAAGTTCGTGCGCCCTTTATTCTTAGAAATATAAATTTTAATATACGTATAAAATGATATCTATTTATGTATTTATTAAATTAAACACACAAAACGGCATGCTAGTGTATACATGTCAAAATAGCAATACAGTTAATGTTTGGGCTGGCTTTTGCGTTTGCGCACACCATGGCAGCAGTGCTTCAATACAATAGAATACAATTATCACGCCTTTTTACATTCTACAATTTAATGTTTTTCTCAACATTGCCATACAAATACAAATACAGTCTAATTAGGCAGTTTTACCAACATTTGATACAATACTATGCACACAAACACACTATATTTTGAAATGTCTCAAACTATTCCTGAACACAGAGAGTCTATTATATATATAGATACGAAAGATTAATACGAAACAATGTGAATCTTGCACTTTATTTATTTTAGAATGAAATACAAGATAATAATGTAAGGGCCGACATCTTTATTTTCTCAAGGGTTTGTTGTGATCTTAGTAAATAACAACGGGTCGTATATACACGCAAGACGACTAGAATACTACAGTGTGATTGTAATTTTACCTATTTTCTTTAGTATTTATACAATGCATACAGTATTTTAAAGAATTGTATTTTAAGCACTTAGCAGTGGCGGATTAAGGCTAAAGCGGGCCCTAGACAGGCAACATTGTAATTCCGGGTCTATTTCTGAGTCATGATACATACTTTGCGTTTCGTAAAACCTAATTTTCGAGCCCCAAAAATTACGGGCCCTAGGTTGCCTAGGCCTTAGTCCGCCTATGGTACTAAGCGACTAAAGTTACATTGGTACCAGTTAGTATCCTGAATGCTAGACCACAGGCACTCTTCTAATGTTTGCGAGCAGGAGCCAACCCTGCTATGACGACATTATGAGTGAACTCCATCCAGATTGACATGGGAGATTCCATTCGTTTCTGTGTCTAACTTACCTAAAACATATAAAAAATATACCTATTAAAAACTGTATTCATAATTCATAACGGTGTCATTTTGTAAAAGTCATTAATTTGCATTCAAGATTAAGATTTATTAGAAAAATATATAATAGAAAATGGAGTTTCTTTTCAGGGACTACATAAAGGAATCCATCCAGACTTTTCCCATATATCACGGGAAATAACAAATTGAATGGCTGTAGATAACAATTTGTTATAACCCGTACAAATAAAGAAACGATTTATAAATGACGTCCACTCAAGTGCCATTTCATTCATATTATATTTCCATCTATACCCGCACACCACGGTAAGGTTCCCAACAAATTGTTCTTTAATTAATTGTAAATCTTATTGGTAATTATGAATTCGGAGGTGGTGAGTTGTGCAAGCGCGCATGACACTTCTGAACAATTTTCATCATAATTTAATAGCTAATATTTTATTATGCGTTCTTTTTTAAAAATAATATACTTACAATATAACATCGCTAAGACAAGCGCGCCTATAGTTGAAAGATCTCGCGCGTGCATTCACATTGGTTGTTTTTGATTGCTAAATTAAAAAAAAATTACAAATATTAGACCAGTCAGTGTTATTTACAAATTACGAAGGTATACATAAAATTCTGATGAAGTACAAGTATTTCTTTATTATTTTTGAAATCTCTTTTTTTGCTGTATTAAATGTTTTTACATTGATTACAATTTTTTATATTAATGTTTTTTTTTTCTATATAAAAGAAATAACTGTGAATTCTCAAAGATTAACGTAAATAGAGTAATTAAAAACAACAACCACGCTTCAAAGTCGCAAAGTAATTAATACACAATGTTATTTTGATATAAATTGAAAATTAAACAGCTTCTCGGAAAGATTGCCTTTTTGAATATTCCTTACCTTTGTAAATTGACTACAAATGAGAAATACGATCGTAATACAAGCCCTTGTCTCGTCAAATAGGCATTGTCGCGTGTCGTATTCGTTTTTATTACGTTTAAAAAACTTAATTTTTACCTTATTTTTACTGCTCGTACTTATTTATATATTTATATATCTTTACGATAAATATTTTTATATTATTTGATGATAGGTACTTCCTAATTGCATCACCCGCTTTTCTCTTTTCGTTACAATTTATCTAATAACAATTGGTTGTCTGGAAGAAATTGCTTTTAGTGATAAGATCGCCAATTGCAGTAAGTTATTTATGATTTCGTATTCTATATCTTTGTTAACTACAATAAAGAATTTATTATTATTATGTTACTTACTCGTAGATTTAAGGCAAAGCTAGAATAAGTTTAAGTTCGATGGGGCTGGTGGGCCTTATAGACAAAAATACCTAAAAAGAAAACCTAAACGGCCTGTGGAGTTGTGCTAGCAGCAAAAATTCGTGGTTCAATTGATTGAATTACGTGATCGAACCACGCAACCAGAATGATTTTTAGTAAAAAAATACTTTACTTTTTTTATTGTAGCTCGTCATATGACAACACTTCGCCTGATGAAAAGCTAGAGTGCAGTCTATGAAATAAGTGCTATTAGAGACAAACTTGTACAGGCAGCAGTTGTCTCCGCTACGCCGACTTAAGGAGACGAATGTGTACCACCCAAATTGACAGTACACTCTCCTTGTTATGCCTGGTTACTGAAACTAATCCTAAAACGCGATAAGGTCACAGATGTAACATTCGAAAGTGGTGGTACTACTCCAGGACGGCAGACTGGGCTACTTAGTCTGCCTGCCACTCACTATAGTAATACATTGCGTCGTTTTTTAGTATAAAAAAGTATAAAAATGATTATTTTTTTGGGTAGGTACTTTGTAAACAGTAATATAATTAAAAATAATCTAATTTATAATACTTTGTAAAAAGACGATCATCGAAGAGAAAGTATGCTCGTTTTTTCCATTATAAATAAATATTAGTTACTCACCTTAAACAGTTATCGGTAGTAAATAAATAAGCTATATTTCATTTTACTTATATAAAAAAAATTTCACACCACATCACTTTATTTGCGGAGATTAAGTGGTAACGCTTGATAGCTCCCAAAACTACGCTCGCATGAGTTTCTTTGGAAAAGTAGGTTGCCCGCAAAATATATAGTTTGGCATCCACATTTTTAGTTATATTTATTCAACCGTAAACTACATAAAAATAGACATCTATAATATAAATAAGATTAGGAAATATCAAAAAAAAAACGCTATGCTAAAATATGGATGTTTTGCTTTTAACGAATCCAACTTGGTTAGAATCTATCATTTATTAACTTGGAATCTACTTTTATTAACCTTACATTAACATTCAAGAGTAGAAGCAGGCTAACGATGGTTACTAGCCCAGTCTGCCGTCCTGGGGTGGTGAAACAACCGTGATCTGCGAACGAATATGTGCCGTAAATCTGGACTATGGAAACTCGTCTCCTCAAGCCGTCATAGTGGACGTAAGACGTAAACATAAAGTCATGCCATCGCATAACTGTATTCAATAAAATAAATATTTCTCTCAGAATGGATTTTATTTATAGCAAATTTTCACAATAAATACTGCGACAGGGGATGCTGCGGTTGGAATATAAAAAGGTAGCACGTTTTGTAAACAAAATTGTTGATTTAAAAAGTTGTTGGCAGATGTTAATTATTCCTCCAGCCGTCCCAGGGTTGTACAACAAATAGTAGTCGTGTTAGCCGGGTATAACCTGTCAACCAGGATGATGATGTATCCAAACGGCTCTCTCACTAAAATAGAGCCTGTCCACCTCATTTTGTACGACTTTGAACGTAATAGTTTATAAACACGATTTTTTAAATTAAAATATATCAATATCTTGTATCACATACCTATCAAATGCAGTGTACACGAAAAACGTCAAAACCACGTTTTGTTCGGAAAAGTATGAGTTAATAAAAAATAGATAGGACTTTTTTATTTTTAATAAATCTAGGTTTAAAAAGTTGTAGTTAAATTTTCGAGTTTAAATGTTTTTTGTTCTAACATGCAAGGTTTATCTACCTATATATAAAACTTCTTTGAATACTAACTAGCTATATAGCCTTCACTATGCTGGCTTGAAGAGATAAATGTGCACTGCATCCAAGATAACACATTGTACACTTCTAAACTGATCCTGATCAACCTAATTAATAAAACCCTGAAAAGTTTTTTTAATTATTGTAGTTCGGTATATGACTACACCCTAACTGATTTAAAGCTAAAGAGTGCGGTCCATGAACGGAAACAACTACTACTACAGAAAAATCTTTACAGACAGCAGTCGCCTCCGCTATGCCGGCCTGACAGTGACAGTGCACGCTCCTCTCGCTATTTTCAAACTGCTTCCAAGACGCGACGAGTTCACTTTTGTTCATTTCAAATTTGGTACGAGATAGCATTCCGCAAGATTTGAACCCGGATTTCTCTATTTCAGGTCTTCAACAGTTGCTGGGCCACGGTCCTTTACCAACCTATTGTTTTTTAATTATTTTTGTTTAAAGATTTCTCATTTTAGTTCAGTGTGTCACCGATAGGTTCGTTCTATTATGCCTTATACAAAAAAAAAGTCAAAATCCACACCAGCAGAGTCACTAGTCAAAAGGTTTCAATTTCTTTGTTGTACCTACTTATGTATTAATTTATAAAACAATACAAATAAACGGCTATTGTTAAACTCGTATTGTTTCATTCGAATTCAATCTCTATTTTTATTTTCTCTTTGCAATAAGTATTATAATAAAGTAAATAAACTTAAAATTTTCCATAAGAATATCTAGATTATTTATTAGAGGACTGTTCTTGAGGTTGTGGTTTAGCAGTCAATGCTCTCCGAATATCCCAAAAATATATCTCCCAATCCCTATGACGAAAACGTGTTTATAACACAAATAAAAATTCAATAACTAACAAAAAGTTATTTTGTTTTTCTTTTTTTTTCCAAAAAAAACAGATATTGAAATAATAAGTCTTAGATGTGCAATAAGGCTCCCAATGTGACGCAAGAGAAAACATGGCCACAGCCACGTTTATGTTCTCTGTCAGTTAGTATTTGACTTGACGGTAACATTTCAAATCGTTTGAAGCGGCCTACGGTTTTTTTTATGTTTGCACCTCTAGTATATATCTCTTTGGATAAAACCACAATTTTGCTTTTTTCAGATAATATAAAATCAGCAATTAAAACCAGTTATTCATTTTAATTAACATTACTTTCTTACTATTCACATGTAACATTTAAATGTGGTTAAAATTATAATAAACAGAGGTGCGAATGTCATATTGCATAATCTATCTCTATCATTTTAAAGCTTGATACAATTTGATAGAAGAATTTCTTAAGAATCACTTCACATTCTACATTTTGGTACAATCCTAAGGTCTGCTAATTTAATCTTTCCTTTTTTACAATAGCTCGGCAAATGACCCTTCTCGCCCTAATGTCGAGCTAAAGTGGAGTCCACGAGCTGAAGCAACTGCTACCACAGATAACTACAGACAGCACGCCATCCCAGCTTGAGGAGTCGTTCATCACATACAGAGTATAATACTAACCTCTCTTTTTAGCGATCAGTCATTGAGACATTGGTACCGGTCAGAATTCATTGATCGTGAGATCCGTCCTCCACGGCCACTCGTACTAAAATGTTTATTTCAATTCAAAATAAAAAATTATGCTGCATTCGAGGACTAACCTGATTTAGAAACATGACTTGGTCACTTCACGGATGTTACAGTTGAAAGTGGTGGTGACTAGACTGGGCTAACCATCATCAGACCGCCTATCACTAGCCTAGCCTATCACTAATATCTATATATTTTTTATATTAAATAAATGATATAGCAATATTATACATTGTATTTTTTGCTGATATCTACTCAAAAAATAAACAATAACAACAAAAGTATTTTCAACAAAGGAATTTTAAAAAAAATGTCTTTGTCCACATTAGTATGTATGGGCTTTTCCATTACAAATAATCTACGCTTAGAAGCCATGTCATGACATAAATCATTTGCGCCCGAAGTAAATATTGCCTGTTATGTTTTGACGACTCGTGAAACCGGCTTGCGAACTTATTTAGTAAGTGTAGCGAAAAATGAGCACACGTGCAGAAACACAATTTCCTGCTACCGCTATTCACAGTCCAGGCTGAGGCATTGGAATGTGTAAATAAATAATACTTCTATGAAACTTACTGATTCATAAAGCGATACCACCATGGAATATTAAGATAGATATATTATTAAGATTTCTTTATTAATTGACACATATAAAAGCTCGTTACAGATATATATTTTTTTATGTCTTTTCTAAGTTAATTATCGTATCATACGCTCTGAGCGACCAAAGTTACATTGGGCCAGTCAGAATTTAGCTAGGTTTGAACACGGGTCTCAAAGTTGGTGAGGCCTTCTTTCGAGAGACCGCGGTCGCTCTGCGAGAACTCTTGTCGCGTGACGCTATGCTCGCTTCAAGTTAAACCCTTAAATAGCGGGTTTGATGAACTGACGTCAGCATGAAATGAATGCTGGGGGATTTATTCCTGAACAATACCTACTTTTTCACACAAATGTTGTTGTTACAATGACATATACTATAATACTCGTATATTTGTTTTAGGCTTTTAAAATGAATAAGGTGTACAATTATAATTACCAGCGTTCATTTTAAAATTATTTTGTTATTAAGTTTGAATCCGTTACTAAGGGAAAAAGTAATAAATAAACTTTTCTTGGGTAAGAAGTTGATGGCAGTTTCATTGTATTTTTTTATTGTAGCTCGACATATGACAACACTCCTCCGTGGAACGGCATCAGCCGTCACTGAGAAACCAGTTCGAGGAGACAAATGTGCACCATATAGGTTGACGACAGTCCTCTCGTCTTTACCTAATTTACCTAGAATTTTGTTTCTACGTATGTTAATATCAGCGTGATAATAGTAGTAGATAACAGTTAGTAGAAATTTGTATTAACTGCCTTAATTTGAAAAATAAAACTCACTGTGTCACAATCGCATTGGTTTATCCAAGACGTAATAAACCCTTTTAATTTGATAAATTCCGTAGGTGGTGCGGCATTAGTAGCGTGCGGCGACAAAAGTCGACAATATACTGTGTTATGAAATTCCCCATGACATTATTAAACTTCCCGGCTTTAGGTATTTTAGTTGACAACATGTTATTAGATTAGATCCATTAATGAAAGCTTTATTACTGTTTTGATATACCTAAATAGTATCCAAATCCCACATCGAACATCAAACAAAGGAATATTATTATTAATCTTAGTTTAGTTTTTTTATATACGTGTATACTGTATATAATACCTCTATATTTACCTACTTAATTAAGGCGTGTATCAAATGCCAAAACTAAGTAGATTTTTTAATAAATTGAACTCTCGATGGCGACTTGCTTTCCTTAAAAGAAATTGTAAAATTAAAAAAATAAAATATCATAATTTTAAAAAGAAAAATAAATAATTCTTTGTGCCTACATTACTACTAGATATACCTATGTGTAATCTAAATAAAAATTACCATTCGTCCACATTTTCCTCCGAAACTTCACTGACAGTTTTAGTAAAGATTATTTTATAGTAGCTCGGCATGTGATCACACTGTTGTTTGGCTAGAGTGCAGGCCGTGAGTAAAGACAACTGCTACCACAGAGAAAGACAGCAATCGCCTCTTATTTGCCGGCTTTGTGCTCTTTATGACAACTTAAGGACACTACTTTATAATACTGGTTGAAAAGTCGTTAGACTCCTGTCGTATAGCTGATCCCAAAAGTAATTTGGTCACTTTACAGATGTTACACTTGAAAATTGTAATACTACCCTAGGACAGTCGGGTAGTCTGCCTACCACACTTTTCGAGAACTATTTTTACTTGACTAAGACTAGACCTGACCAATTTATTCAAATTCAAATTAATTTAGTTCAGACTTAGTCCATAGCATAAAAACATTTTTAAAATTAATGCTATCTCATTGATTTCTGTGATGAATTAATGATGTTAGCCACAATATTAGTTTAATGCTTTATATTTAGTTTAGTTTAGTACAGGAAAATCGAATCGAACCCAAAAAAGAGCATCGAATCGAATGTTTAATATAAATAAAAGGAATAATAAAATTACAAACATTCTTTACCGATGTTTTATTTTTTTACAAAGGATTGCTATCAACTTATTCATAAAGGATTATAAAGGAACATTACATATACATATATGCTTGTATAGTATTTTATATCACAAAAGGAAACCCTAATTTATTAAAAAAATGTTTTTCGTAATAGCCACAAGGGTACAAGGGTAGGTCTTGCTAATTAAAAGACTTTCCTATTATCTAATTGTCATATTTTAACTTATACGTAAAGGAAGGCAATTGTTTTGAGGTAGAAATAGATTATAGCAATCATTCTCACATACATATATGAACTTACATACATTTGCTTAAAAATACACATACAGGATGTCTTGTAAAAAATAGATTACCTACAAAAGTCTATTGAAGCTAGAAAGAAGTTTTTAGTGCAAGACTATACAAGTACTCGTGCTTTTTTTAATGTAGCTCAACATATGACAATACGTCTGCCTACCACTCTTTAATAGTGCCAATAGACACTGAGCGATCAAAGCAAATACAATGTAGGTACATTAGTACCTATCAGGTATCTACTGGTCAGAATTCAGTGAGATTTGAGCGCGTTTTACAGCTAGACCACGGCCGCTCATAAAAGTTATGGTTGCTCGTTTTGTGAATATGTTTAGTTTAGGTTTCAATAGAGCTGATATCGCCACGATGTGTAAGGTCATCAAAAAAAGGGTTATACATTCACAATTATTCTTATTTTCAATTGGTTATAACTTATAATTCATATTGTAATTGTAGTATTCAATAAAAATAATGTAAACAAGATTTAAAACATACTGCTTCAAAGAATTCACATTTTATTTTATTTATTTATATTTGTAAAACCAACAACATAATAGAAAGTGGTAGGCAGACCGGTGATGGTTATTAACCCAGTCTGCCGTCCCGGGGTAGTACCACCACTTTCAAATGTAATACCCGTACCTTGTCGCGTTTCAGGAGCAGTTTGAAAGTAGCCAGGTATAGCGAGAGGAGTGTGCATCTAGATGGTGCATACTCGTCTCCTCAGGCCGGCATAGCGAAGGCGACTGCTGACCGTAGAGATTTCTCTATAGTAGCAGTTGTTTCCGTTAATGGACCGCACTCTAGCTTTACATGACATCTAGCGGAGTGTTGTCATATGTCGAGCTATAATTTTAAAAAAAACTTTATTTATATTAAGCGATATAGTAGGTGTCAGAACGTCAATTAAAAGTTTCGACTAGTAGAAGTCTAAATAATAAACTTGAGAGCTTTCTTGAACTTAAGAGATTTCTTTCAAATTGTTGTGAATATATTTTTGTGATATTTCTTTAGAGGTTGTTAAACTCTTCGAAATACCTCCGAGATTATCCATTAATTACCAGACACCTGTATGCTGAGTACCTATAAAAAATAAACACAACAATATCACACGTGAACCTATCATTTACATTTTTTTTTTAAATTAAAATTATAAGAAATAAAATCTCTTTTTTTTTCAATTACAATCTAACATATTGCTTAACATTGACTCACATTTTCGACACTTAACTTACATGTTCAAAAGAAATAATTTATTATTACGAAATGGTAAGAAAAACTAATTATTGTATGTATTATATACTAATATTATGATTATAAAAGTATGTTTGTTTGTCCCTCAATCACATCCAAATAAATGTAGATGATAGAATATGTTAAAACATCTCACACTGAGGTAGGCAGAGAGACTACGCTATACCAATGACTTATCTCTCTAATATACACCACTTTTGCCTCATTAATATTTAACCATGCATACACATTGGTAACAAAGGTTCCTTGGAGCTCTCCTTTCCGTCTCTCAATCTCTTTCGTTAATCTTCCTTTATACTTCAATCAGCACTCTATATTGAAATAAAAACAAAAGCTTCTGATAAGCGAATTTTTGACTTTTACGCCAAAGTTATCGAAATAAAAAAAAATAGCCTAGGTTACTCAAACATAATTGATTTGTTATCAATTTTAAAGGCTACTTTTCGTAACTTATTTAAGAATTTAATTAAATAACTCCTGCATATTCTAAAACAGGCCTGGGCAAGGAGTCTCACGGGTCATTTTAATAATGCATAACGTTACAGGGCTCTGCAGCGCGGGCTGCACTTTAAGAGATACACAAAAATTTGAAACTTTATAAGTACATTCATTCAATATACTTCGATTTTTAATGCACATGTTCATTTCATTAGATTATGGCGCAAATATATCGAAAACATGAAGCGGAATGGAAACAAAAAATCATTATAAAAAAGCGGGCCACATGTTGGCCAGACCTGCTCTAAAGCAGCTCTGAAACTACATCAATCACTATTAAAATGTGCACTTTAGAGTAAATATTAAATCTTACTTTACTGAGTAGAAACTATATTAGGAAAGTGCCAGGTTTTTCACCAAAACGAGTACTTTTTTAAATACAAAATTATCACTAATAAGTCGTAATAGAATTAAATTCTATAGGAATTCAAAGTAATAATGCATAGAAAAATAGTCTTTAATTAATGATAATAAAGCTGATAATTCTAGACTAGTCTTCGTGCACAATTATTTCAAATTCCTTTAATATCTAAATTAAAACATTTACTCAGGTATTTGGGTCATTTTAGAGGTACATAATTTACTTATTTATAATACTTAATTAATCTTAATTTCTAAAGAAATCGTTGTTTTTATTAATAATAGAATAAGTAATAAAATAAAATAAATATTATAATTTTAACCAACATATTCAAAATCAATTGAAATTTTAACCAACATATTCAAACAATTCAAAGCTTCTTGTAAAAACACTACTAACATAATTTTTGTTAGAAGGTTTTTAGATATAATTCTTATGCTACGGCCCCTGCGATAGCAATTGCGCGACAATTAGCGCATTAAAAATTGCTGTTACTACGTTAAAGGTTTTGCTCGAGTTAGCGTTTAAAGTGTAATCCCAATCATATTGATGCGTTAAAGATTTAACCACGTTAACATAATGCTTTATTATTGCACTAATTGAAGCCTTAAGACCCATGTGGAAATATATATAATAAATAAACGTAATAAAAAGAAATAAATCAGATCATCCAGACTTCAATAAATAGTTTTACTCGTATTTCTATTCCAATATTAACTTATTTATTATAATTGACAACCCTTAATAAAACTACATCAGATTCTTTGAACCATTGGAAAAAATGTTACAGTAAAAATATTTTCTCAAACGTTACCTACTTTTTAACATTAATTACTTATTATTATTAAATTGTGATAGAAATTGGACAGAAAAAAAGTCATAAAACCATTACTAGTATGACGTCAACTCACTGAAAAAACGTAACAGCTACTTATAAACAAGTTATTGCTATTTGCAACCGAATGTCTTAGTTACTAGTTCAGGCTCCCTGCAAAGTTTGTTATTAAATTAAACAAATAAACTTTGTTAACGTACATTCATTGCTTAATCTTAAACTGTAATGCACGATTTTAACAAGTCTTGGTTGCATGCTACCGAATCATTTTGCTAAAGAATTACCAAGCTAAAATCTCTGAATCTGAAATCTAAAAAAAATTACAAAGGAATAATAACGCTATTAAGTGAAGCGTTACGATTATGGTTATGTAGCTTAGTACGTCCATCTCAGTCTGTGCCTTTTGATTTTTTTCTGTACAATTTTCATCATAATTTAATAAAAAAAAATACAACAATTTATAAAGAGTAACTGATAATTTAATTACATATCTTTTTATTTACAACTAGTGGTCCTGATTGTACTTTCGTAATTTGTTCCACGATAAAACAAAGCGTTTATATTTAAAACGTTGAGATTGTTTTTTTTTTAAACATCTCGCATTTTTTTAAAGTCGATAAGCATAGTCAGTGGATAATGATATCCAATAAATGTCAAAACACTTTTAACTCTCACTAATTATCCTCTTGAATAACATTTTTAAGTCAATTTAAAAACACATCTTTCGTAAAAAGTGTATCAAATATTGTGCACATTCTTTGTATATGACATCTAAAAATAGTTAAACCAAAAGGTTTACAGGTGGGCACGTTTCCAGCAACGTACCTGTAACAAAAAGAAAAAGTTTATGACCCAAAAGTTATTGCTAACCAGAAACTATCCAATCGATACACTCTACCAATCAGCAATGGAAATTTTACAGACATTTATTCTACCCTGCTTGTAATACAACTTGTTTTTAAGTAGCTCGGCATATCAACAACCCTCCGTCTGAGGTCAAGCTGTGAATGCGGTCAGTACATATAAATTTCTACGGCAACAGTCGCCTCCGCTCTCCCGGCTTAACGAGACGAATGTACACCATGAACACACTCCTCTCGTTATACCTGACTTCTTTTAAACTAACGGGTGTTACACTTGAAATTGATAGTAGTATCTCGAAACGTTAGATTAAGCTTAAATTCAGCATTAGTCTGCCTACCACTCTACACCAAGTAGAAATAACGAACAAATAAATCTGCGGAAACAATTGCCACGACTGAGAAATCTTTGTAAGCAGCAGTCGCCTCCGCTATGCCGGCTTGAGCAGACGAGTATGCACCATCCAGATTAACAGGGCACATTCCTCTCGTTATATACAGCTACTGATTTATAAAGATAGAAAGAGCATGGCTTAATCTTTAAAATACCAACCAGTACGAATTTAACTTGTTCGCGAAGTGGCTATTATAAATATAAAAATTCCGCAACTGTTAATAAAAATTTTATTTCAAAAAATATTTAGTGAGCTGTTTTAGTGTCCATTTTTAGACGTCAAGATGAAAAATACAAGCCTAATTAATTTGTTTAGGTTTAAACTTCAGAAGGCTGAGTGATTTTAATTTACGCACTCTCTGCGTCAAGTAGGCACTTTCCGCCAATCAGACAATGTCATTTTGACTGCCGATGAAAAAAACGTCAATTAAAGCGATCATATTAAGTAGTAGAGAGTTCTAACATTACGGCCGCCGTGAGAAGGTAAATTAAAAACACCAGTTAACCTTCTGAGAAAAATAAGATCTGTGCCCTGGGGATAGCCGCGCGAAAATAGCATCTAGCCTTTTTTTGGCCTGGTTTTAAGGTACAGCACGATCCATGAACAGATAAAATTCTAGACGCAGCAGTCGCCTCCACTATGCCGGCTTGAGGCTTGCTTGCACACTCCTCTCGTTATACCTGGCTACTTCCAAACTGTTCCCGAAACGCGACAAGGTGATTTCACGGGTGTTACATTTGAAAATGGTGGTACTGGCCCAGGATGGCGGACTGGGCTAATAACCATCTTCAGTCTGCCTACTACTCTTCAATAGTGCCTATAGGGATTTAACGACTAAAGTACATTGGTCAGAATTTAACGAGGTTCGAACACGGGTCTTATTGATCGCGAGTTCATGCGTCTTACCGCTAGACCACGGTCGCTCTATATCTATAAATAGACTTGTATTAGTGTTGTAAACATAAAACTTGTAATCCCCCACTTAATTAATTAGCAGGTGCCAATCCCTCAATCGGTCTAATTAATCTGACGCAATCTGATCTATCCCTTTGATTCGCTAAAAGGCAATGTCTATACTAATTTGTCAACTTAACATCAAAGGCTGGCTACAACCCTCTTAATCTCAATTAAAAATAAATCATTTATTTCTAAAGGGTATACTTATAAAATTCAGTCTAAAAATAAAAACTTCTTCCGCAATTTAGCTAGCGGGCAAATTTAATTCGAGCACATTCGAATGAAATAAAAGAATAAGGTCCGTTTGCACCAGAAGGCCCGTTAAAGTTACTTTAACTATTACCTTTACGCTTACTTTAACCGTTACGTTTACATTATGGTTTACATTTACTCCACACGAGTTACAACATCGTCGCGCCTGTCATTTTTGACGCTTACTTTAACCTTAATCGTAACCAGCGAATCTTGACTGGTTAAAGTTAAAGTAATCGTCAAAACAATGTCACCAACGTTAAATGTATGAAAAGAAGCCAAATACGTTTTCTATTATTTTTCGAGATCAGCCACCCTTTTAACGATAACAATATGAATTTACACGATATAGCAACGCGTGTAGAGTAAATGCAAACGTTTAACGGTTACGTCGTCGCCGTAAAAGTAATAGTTAAAGTAACTTTAACGGGCCTTCTGGTGCAAACGAACCTAAACGATGAAAAAATAACTGAACATACAAAATCCAAAATTGAACTTACCCGTGAAATTAAATGCTAGAATTGACTTTGCGTGGGTCCCCCGTCGAACGATTCCTCATTAATCAGTCTCAGCTTAACCGATTCTCGTCTTAAATTGTAACTAGTAGATATATGACAATGTTTCACATCGACGTTTAAAAATTCTTCATTCAATTCCACTCCACTTTTCTCCACATCGGCCGCTGCGCTCGGTTTCCTTTTGTGTTTAAATGACGTGCCTCTTTGCGAGCTCGAGGTCAAGTAACTATCCGTAGTAGTGTTACCATTGAAAGTTTTCTGATCCAACACTCCTAATTGTTCTAACTGAATACTTCTTGTTTGATTCGACGAATCAATACAGGGAATTAATTGTTTGAATTCTTTCCTGAAATTCTCATTCATCCATGCATATATAAATGGATTGTAGCACGTCGAAGACATTGCTACTACATGAGATAGGAAGAATATTAAAAAATAATATTCCAAATGTATTGCATACATGTAGTAATCGTTACATAAATTGATGATATTGAGAGGTAACCATGACAACCCGAATATACTGACCATAGCTATCAGCATTTGATTAGTTCTACGTTTCCTATATTTATCAATTTCTTCCTTTTTAGAATTTTTACTGACTGCCTTCGCTTTAGCACGATCATTTAATTTGAAGCTCACACACGTATAACAGAACGCTATCACTATAAACGGCAATACGAATTGAAGAAATGAAGTCACTGACCCGAATATTCGTCTCATCTTCTCATTGGGCCACGTCTCTTCGCAATATTTTCCATATGGTAGATCATAGAATGTCATAAATATTGCATACGGCATGGTGACCGTCACCGAGAACGTCCATATCATTATAATTACTGTAATACATGTTTCGATCTTCATTCTAGGTCTAAAGGGATAAATTATTACAAAAAACCTATCTATAGCTATAGACATAAGAGTCAAAGTAGATATGTATACGCTGCACCCTTGTGCGAAAGGCATTATGTGACATAGTAGAGACCCAAAATTCCAAGACCCTTGAAACGTGTAGAGCGGTGTGAATGGCACTGCAAATACGCACAGAAGTATATCAGAGACTGCCAAGTTTGTGATGAAAAGATTGGTAACAGTTTGCATCGCCCTGTTTCTAATAACTACGAAACAGACGATCAGGTTACCCAAAATGCCGAGAACAAAGATGACAGTGTATATGACGCAAAACACGGCCTGCACCCACTTGTAGTCAATGATGTTTTCATGCGGCTTTGGATGAATGGACGGCGATAATGTTTCGAGAGTAGCATTTCGAAATATTTCACTTATATTGCTCACTTCAATAAAATTTAAAGCTGTGTCATTCATTGTTCTCGTAGCTCCCGCTCGGGCCCATGCGGTCGTTCGTATTGTTGTAAAGGAGAAAAGATATAGCCGTAATTTTATTTGTACCCTTAATGTCAAATTTTATGGGCTTCGACGGTGAGATTTAATAGCTGCGTTAGACGAACCTGAAACAAAGTACAGATTACATTTAAATACAACATTTTATTAACGTTTCTTAGAACAATGTTCATAAACAATTTGGGAACACAAAAGTTGGACATAACTCGTAAATTAGCCATGTATTAATTTTACACGAATCAAGCAACAAATAATAATAATAATCACAAATACATATACGAACAATACACACAAACACCCAGACTCGAAACAAATATTTACTCTTTTATTATAATGACCGCAGTGTGGAGGGAAAACTAAGCCGGTATAGCGGACTACTACTCGTATATCTACAAACCTCCCCCTGCGGTTGAAATCGCCTCCTTTCTAGCTTAACATCAGGCCGAGTGCGGTCACAAAAAATGTAATAAAAATTAAAATATACATAAATAAACTTAAATATTTCTAAATTTATGACTTCATACAACTTAAATTTTACAACAGTAACATGAACTTTTCGAAATTACATTGTTGTAAGAATGAAAGCGAATACCAAATAATACAGAAAGTTTTAGCTATATTTTTTTAACAAACGTATTGTATATTGTTTTATACTACTTTTAAATTTAAAAGAAATAAGTTTTATACCGTTCACTGTAAATTATTACTCCCAAAGGAAAACTAAAACGAAATACTTTCCATTTTATCCGTTTTTTCCTTTTGAATAAAACAATACCCAAGAAACTCCTAAAAAACCTACATAACTTTAACACTATTAAACTGGAAATTCAGGATTAAACTGAAGTCTAAGAAGATTAAAGAGAGGAGTCTGCCCTGTCAACCTGGAAGATACACTCGTCTCTGAAAAGTCCCTACCCTAATTCTGTCTGTTTCCTGCATTGAGATATACATATACTAGAGGAGCAAACTTCATACATTTAACATGAAAAAGGCGTAGGCTGTTTCAAACGATTTGACAATGTTAATCTCGGTTTACGGCAAGTCAAATACTAACTGACAGAGAATCTAAATGTGGCTGTGGCCATATTTTCTCTCGCCTCACATTGGGAGCATCATTGCACATCTAGTTGTATATATCAATGGTTTCCTGTATAAATTTTCAGTGGCAGCAGTTGTCAATCGAAATAATTAGAAATACAGCGTATTAAGTTAGATTGTAAGGTAGATTGAAAAAAAAAAAATCTATTGTGCGAAAGTGGATGGCAGTATCGGAAGGGGGCGCCCTAGGAAGACCTTTCTCAGTCAGATCGGTCAACTGCTGAGAAAGGGTCAAACGAGGAGCACCCTCAACCGACGTGCATGCATGAGGGGAGTAATGGATGTGGTTGAAGCGAAAGTGGTTTGTAGAGAGAGGAGTCGCTGGCGCTCCATAGTTTCTGCCTACCCCAGTGGGAACAAGGCGTGAGCTAAGTAGTAGTAGTAGTAAGTTAGATTGTGGTTTAATCCTTAATATTACGGTCACATGCCGATCTACTATAAATAAAAGCCGAATAGTGCTTGTATTATAGCCATCGTGAATTGACGCCTTCAACCGCTAGATCAATTATTTCTTGTCAATGTGTGACGACGCAAATGCCGACCATAAATTAATTACAAAGCAAATGAATCTAAGAAACTAACTACAGAGGAATACTAGTTTTCATTCGGTCAACAAAAATTAAGTAGGCAAAACAATGTACATATAACATAGCAGTATGTCTTAGGACTAAATTAACTAAACACTTAAGTTTCTTGAATAATTAAATTAAGGCCGAATTACTTGAACATTAAACAGCTACTTGAAATTAAAGTAGTGGTAGACAGACTTATGATGATTATTAGCCCAGTCCGCCGTCCTAGGATAGTAGGAACAGTTTAGAAGTAGCCAGGTATACCGAGAGGAGCGTGCACTGTCAATCTAAATGGTGCTATGCAGTCTTGAGGAGACAATTATCCATCGTTCAATTTGACAGGGCAGATTATTTTTGTTACACATGTAATACGACGATGTTCACGTATTAACACCGCTTTTAATTGTAAATACCCGTAAATACACTTTTCAATTCACATTACGTCTAATATAATTGAATCTCTAAATCTTGATTTTGCAAATAAAATAATGTAAAAAAATCTACGTTTAATCTGCATTAAATATTAATTTCGAGCTGACTTTACGATTTTTTAAATCATATTTATTAGACATTATTTTTCATAACACAAAATCGCAGTATAAAAAATGTTTCGCAATAAAGGTCTTTAACCTCAAAAAGAAATACTTTAGCTTAAAAATTCACTAAAAAGCCTGAACACATTGTCAGCCAAGGTTTAAAAGTGATTCTACGTAGAGTCACGTTTCAACCATTAATACGTATCAGAAAGTGTTAAAATCTGTGACTCATCGTTTATAATATCACCCTGTTTACTATAATATATTATTATACATTTATGTATAACATTATAATGGAAATATTATGTAAGTATATTTTTTACATATTCTAAAGCTAACTAAGTGTTTCTATTTAACTGTTTTTTGTATAAAAAAATTGTTTATTATTATTTTAAAAAAATTCTTGTTTAATTCACGAAATAAATAAATTATTACCCTCATCAGCCTATCACTTATAATTTTTTAATTATTTCATTAATTCAAGATAAATATATTTATTGTAAAAGCTGTGAAAAAGTTAAACATTTTTTGTTTATTTATGTGTACCTATATTTTTATTTATAACGATTTATTATAATGACGCACCCTGACCTTCCCTTATTATCTATTTATAAATGAATTTACACAACATGACCTTACGAGAAGCTATTTTGAAAAATATGTCATCATACACGTTTAGATTATGCATAGAGAAAGGAGATTTTTTTATAATTAGAAAATGATGTCAAAGGTGAAAGGGAAATTAAATATAGATGCTTATTACTAAGTTAAGCAACCGTTAAATGTACATAAGTATATATAATGTATATAGTAAATCAAATAGGAGATAAACTTTGCAATAAGTTGGTAGATAAGAACCATCCGGTAGACATATAATCTATATTCAAAATTCTAAGATAATTAGTTATACTATCAAAACAAAATTCCATAATTGTAACTACAAAATAGTGACATTTTTAAGACAGATAGATCACCTACACTTAATAAGTCAGGTGAGGAGCACCTTCGAAAGTTATAGAGGCGATCAAGACGAAAGGTCGCTGACCCTCCAGTTTCTGCCTACCCCGAAAGGAACGTGGGCGTAGATAGAATATCAAATTTCAGTTGCTAGAAATAGATACTACATTATTGACAAGATACCCCAGGGACAAACTTGTATTTCAAATCTAACACGGTTGTGATCATCTATACATGATCAAAATGCAATCAGTAAACATAACCAACTATGTTACTTGGTTAAAATGTATACTTGAACAAACTGTGAAAAAAATAATTATTAAGTTAAGCGGAAAAAAAAATATCTTTTATTTTACTGGCCACACCTATAAAAAATTTCTATGTACTACGTATTTAGTTAATCCTAAATAATTATACGAATTAATTAAACTAGTCAACAGACATCCGATGTATCTAATACCCGGTTAACATCTAACCGGATGGGTCTATGAAACTTATCCGGACCTTGTTAATTTCCTCGAAAGCTCACCTATTTCACCCGGTAATATCGTAGACCCTTTAACTATAATACATACCGCAAACCGCAAGATGATAAATGACAAAGGTTTCTGGTACCAAACGTCTCTCTTAATTGATTGTTACAAATATTAATTTGTCTCATGTGAAGTTATGCAAATTATATCTCTGACTTATTATGTAAACAAATATGGCATACTAGCAATCAACCTGCTACTTCATACACAAACATACGTATTATACATAAACACTTAGCTCTCACTATATTTTATTTTACTTTTTTCTGAATCATCATTAAGATCAAGCATCACTTGATGAAAAAATAAGATATATGAAAAAAAAGATCGCTTTTTTTTCTATTTTCTTCCAAAAGCAGTGTTTTATACGAAGGACTATTGCATGTTTTAAATAGTCGAACTTTTTTATATTTAAAAGTTTGTTTGAACTTTTGACAAATATTTGTTTTTATATCGAGTATTTTAACTGCGTCCCGTGATATTTACTACATGATTATTATTATTATAATCTTAATTTAAAAAAAAAAAAACAAAAACAAAGCAAATACAATAGTGTCGTATAATTTTATGTAAATTACCTAAAAAATATATACAAAAACCATAGACATCATTATTTGGATCATCCCTATTTTAAAAAAATACCCGATTTTATTTGAATAATTTTCAACTAAAAATCGTATTTTTCGCTTACAAACAAAATTTGCTTACATGAAAAAGCTAATACTGAAACATAACGAGAGCTTTCGACCGTTACACCCGAAAATTACATAAAAAAATCCTAATTGAATTTCATTTTATGCGACCTCAAAAATTTAACCTTAAATGGAATCCGAATTTACAAAACCGGTAAATAAATTACATTGATAGAATCAAATAATCCTTTCACAGCTTGAAAATGTCTGTGTAAACACGTAGCACTGAGTTGATAAAAGCGACTTTAAAATTAATGTGTTAAGATATATTTTACATAAAAATAGAGTGTCTACAAATTAGAATAAATCTGTTTAGTGCAAATATAGGAAACATGTACTACATATACATACGGGTATAATATATTACCTTATATAATGAAACAACACATAATCTTTATTTTATATTTAATTACACAAATCTGTACAAATTAATTAAAACACTGCGATCTCTATTATATTGTAAATTTCACATTAATTCGTGCAACCGATACCATTATTATAGTACTCTTGAATGTGACTACACTCTGTCTCTGTATACATGACAGAGTAACAACTGTCAACTCCACTATGCCGGCTCGGCGCGACGTATGTGCACCATCCAAACTTATTCCTAAACGGTGACGATAGACTGGGCTGCTTACCACTCATAAAACAAGTATGAATCTTAAGTGAGTTTTAATAAAACTGCCAAAAAAAGAAGCGTAAAAATCCTAACCTTTCTTAATAATTTTATTTCGTACCTATTTTCAGAGGCAAAGAAAACGGTTGGTAATGAAATTTCATCATAAATGCCCTCAAAATAGATATAGAGCATCAAAATCGTCCGTCCTTCAAGTGGCATTTGATATTTTATTAATATTTCATTTCGGATTTATTGGGGCTTAAATATTTTTTTATATTACATCTTTGAACACTCAAATATTTATATTCGTTTCGAATTTATATTAAATTAAATGCGATACTTACAAGAAAACAGTAGGTACTCGTACATACAATGCCTTCATTTTAAACTAGGGCAAACTATGCACTAACAATACGCCTATCAGGACGAGAACAACACAAACATGTAACACCAAAATTATAAACTTTTTTGTTTTTAAAACATTATAAAGTTACTTTCGAATTCTTGTTATTATTTTTATAATTTTAAAAAAACTCTAAATATATGAGTTAGCATTAGCAACGAACTCAACAGTAAAGTAGAGCCTGAGTATTAATTGTGGTGGAAAAAAAGTAGAAAACTTTAAACGTGGTATGGCTTAGTAGTTTCATATGGTCATATTTTAACAGCAACAATTTCGGCTTTTTAATATGCCAAAAAATAATAAATAATCGAAAGTAATAAAAGCTTTAAAAGCTTAATCTATGAAGAAGATTTCAGAAAATTGAGAAAAGAAAGGAGAGATTCACCGTATAAAAGATAATGAAGTTCTGCCTGACTCAAACGTTTAATGTTAATAAATAAATAATCATTAAAGAAAAATCTGTATAAATTAAATTACAAAGTAACAAGTAATATAACCATTTTATTGGTGGCACGAGTCCATAAAAATTGTTACGGTGAGATTGGGCTATCAATCACATTTCGCGGTTAGCGTAAAAGTTTGCTTTGGAATTTAGTACGTACCTATTAATAATGTTTATATGAATATTAAAATATTGATTTTCTTTACTATATTTAATTATAATAAAATAACTATAATACTCTATATACCTACCTATGATAGATATAACTATTTTTTATCTGAACGCTAAAGCATTCAAACATAATTTGCACAAAATATATCATAGGGGATTAGATCAGTGAATACTTATATTTCATACTTAAATATGAATTTAATTTAATCTTAAATAAATTATTTCTATACTATTTATACTTCACCTCACTTTGTATATTTGTTTCTGTAATAAGTAATTATGTTCTGTTCTTTTTAACAAATGTTATGTATAACTATTAGGTTTACAAAATTTGACTTGTCTTCATTTGTGTATTATCTTTCTTGTATTACTGTGTTTTGTAAACTGTTTGTTATACTATTTAAAATAAATAAATAAATATTTAATTATTTGTTTTAATTTGTTTATGCACACGTCAGATCAGGTCTGACCGTTGTTTGTATTGTATTTTTGGGTACTTCTTCAATCGTATATAGTACGCAAACCCAAGAAATAGTACAATATTAATAATAATACGGTTGGCAGCCTAGAGTCTAGTTTAAGATAATCTCATTGGCCATATCCAAATGTATATATTTACCGAACAATAAAAAATATCAATGAACTAAACAAAGTTTTTATTGGTCAAGAAAAAGAAATTTCAATGCAATTACGATTTAAATTAATAATAAATTATATGTTTGAGGTTATAAAGGTGTAACATTATTTAGGTACCAATTCACTTACCTGACCATAAAATAAACCCAAAAAGGACTAACTATAAAGAAAACTATATCCATAATAATTTACACCACACTAAACTTAAACGTTAATACAAAAAAAAACATTATGAGAAATTTTAAAATAAATTTTTGTTTTTGGTTCGGTGGCGAACGACGAAGTGGTGTCATGCGCGGCAAGGAGGGAAACTTCGCACATGCGCCCTAACCAACACTCGTGTAATTATTTTCTTTGAAATATCCGCCTCTATTGCCGGTTAGGAAATGTATTGGTAATCTTTTAGGGCATGACCTTTCCCAGCCGCTATCGAATAGCTATACCATGACTCGCAATTTTATTGTTTTAATTTTTTAGACTTTTTTTTAAATTTTATCGAGAATTTGTCGGTTATACGTCATTCATTATCGTGATTAATTATATTTTTTAATCATATAATTCCTTAAAACCCCTAAACCCAAACTGTTTCAACTCAAAAATCACCGCTTTTGAGATAACCTCATTCTCTTACTACTCCTTACCGACAGGGATGTGGCCAAACAATTGCTACCACAGAGAATATCTGCAAATAGCCTCCGCTACGCCGGCTTGAGGAGACACTCCGTCCAAGCTGAGCCTGAAACGAGACTAGGTCACCTCTCATTCAGATGAAGTCAATTATTATTCTATTAAAATAGAAACTTTTGTCATGTAAATTGAAGGCAGCTTATGCTAAAATCGTCTTTGTACGGATACCGCTATGGTATACCCGATAATTGGATTGTTATCGAATCGGAATTAATTAACAATTTTAGAACTAAAGTATTTTTTTATTGGCCTGATTATTTTTTTTTTTTTTAATTAAACTGAAAGCAATATGAAAGCGGCCGTACCCTAACTTTTGTAGGCGATCAAAAGACCAGTGTTCAAATCTCGCAAAATTGTCCGACATTTATCTATAAAAGTTTTCTCCTATGTGAAAAAAAGGTTGTATGTATAAAAGGAAGACATGGGGTTTCCATATGTATGTTTTAATCAACTGTTTGTGCTTAGATACTAGGAAAGCTCGAACAAGTTAGATAATTAAGTTGCCCATTAGTGCTGCTTCTATAAACTACCCTTATTATATTGTGGTCACACAATCAAATTAATATGAGCAAAGGGAAGGGTTTAAACACAAATTAATAACAATTAGAAGTATTCACCATACTTCAATTAGACAGACTGATGGTGGTTATGAGTCCAGTCTTGTCACGTTTTGGGATCAGTCTGGAAGTACGGTGCACATTCGTCTCCTTTACCCGGCATAGTGGAAGCGAAGTCTGCAATAATTTATCTGTGGCAACAGTTGTTTTCGTTCATGGTCCGCTTGGACCACAACAGGCAGAGTGTTGCCTACAATGTTGCTTCTAGGAGGGGAGGTCTAAAAGTTCGTGAAATAAAGGGGATGGAGTGGGGCGCTCGCTTAGTGTCATTCTATTATAATTGAGGACTCATCATTAGTATATAAATTGAGTTTCAGTCCTATTGCGTCATTCGTATACGAACACTCGCCCGCTAAACAAGTCAATCCAAGTCACACTGAAACTTTGGAGATGTGATAAAATTCCTTACCAAGCAAGGAAAGAACGCTCAAACCATTTTAAATGAAATAGAAACTATTTATAATAGGAACAATGCCCTGGTAAAGTAATGATTTATAAATGGCATGGTCTTTTTAAACATGGTCGGAAGTCGATTGAAGATGACCCCCGCTCAGGACGACCAGTTGAGGCCACCATATTAAACATCGTCGAAGAAGTGGAAAAAATTGTACTGAAGGACTCCTGTTTGAAGAAAAAACAGTTATCTGCATTAGTTGGAGTATTTTTTCTTTAAAATATAGATGATTGATTGTATTATAAACGCAACGTATTGCACCAGAGACCTCTGTTCTGCATCTATAAGTTTCTGTGTATTTCTCTGTTGATTTTATTAAATTTAGGTTAAGTAGTTATAGTGCTCTCTCTGTTTAAAATGTTTAGTTAATAAATAGGTAGTTAAGATGCTGTGCTTCTCAAATAAGCCCATGTGGGCTTTGAGAGGCACAAGATTATTCTATTTATGAAGTATAAATAAAATAAAATAAATAAATAAAAAAATCGGATACCACCATTTTGCAAATTCTACGTGACCACCTGGGTATGAAAAGAGTCAGTGCAAGATGGGTACCGAGAATTCTCACGGAGCTTCAGAAACAGCAGCAATAATAAATTGAAAAAAAAAAACGTCTTGGCCTTAGTTTCTGCAACTAGTATCTCATTCAATTTCAAGGTTTCAGTGACTGTTAATAAATATAAATTTTAATATATTTTTTTTTATTGTAGCTCGGCATGTGACAACACTCCGCCTGATGTAAAGCTAGAGTGCGGTCCATGAATGGAAACAACTGCCACTACAGAGAAACCTGTGCGGGTAGCAGTCGCCTCCACTATGCCGGCTTGAGGAGACGAGCATGTACCATCTTAGATTGACAGTGCACACTCCTCTCGTTATACCTGGCCACCTTCAAACTATTCCCGAAACGCGACAAGGTCACTTCACGGGTGTTACATTCGAAATTATATTTTATTTATCATTTATATTAATTAGATATTATTATTAAACTAAATAATTGTTTAATTTTACTAATATATTTATTCTTCCTACACACTTATCTTTAGCAATGTTTGTTATCAAACAATCTCAAAAAATAACTTAACGAAAACACCGTGTTAATTGCTAATTAGCGTTTTATGTACTGGAAAATTACAAGCGAAGTAAATTACTTGAGACAAGCTTGTCACTAAAATATAGAGCTGTTTAATATAATAACATTTTGCTAATAAACTTCGCTTAACATATTTTACTTTAATATTAATATTTTTTGAAGTGTAAATGTTATTACTAATTAACTTACATAATTGAGATAGATAGAGATCAGTTTTAATGATTTCTCAGACTTGAATAATTAAGAATATTTCCGAATATTTTAACATAAGATATTTTAACTACGAATATTATTTCTTTATTATAATAATATAAGAATAACACTCAAGCTCATTTTTTTTATTTTTTAAGAGCTGCCGTACCTCCTTTAACGAGACACCATGGTCGGATAGTGAGAGAAGTACAGCAAGCCAGCATAACGGTGGCGGCTGATGTATGTGGCAAAAAACTCACGAGTATCTATTATTCAGTAATTTTTAAACGTTGAAATGCTAGATTTGTTTATTGTTCAATTATGATAAATAGCCTGAGATTTGGAACTTAACATGACCGTGTAGAAATTCCTCTAACAATAGAAGATACAAATTTTCAATTGGCAGTCCTTCCAACGAGTATCTAGTATAACTATATCGGAACATTTGTCAATACATCTCATTGTATGGTAAACTATAAACATCAATATGAATCCGCTATTTTTATACTTCTTATACAATTTGTCTGCAGGCAAAAGGAAATATTTACTCGAGTCTATTGTAGTGTCAGTCGTGACCGTCGACAAGCGGATGTTAGACACTCATCAATATCCTGTCGACAATGTTATTGGAAAATATGACTTCACAGTAGTATTATTGCGGATTTTTTCTGTTCAATAAACGTATTATTGAAGTTTTGTCGACGTTAATACACAGAATGTTCCAGAAACATATGGGCAGTCATTTTAAAGTGAAGATGGCAAATTCTTCTGAAGGAAACATTTTGTTATTTATTATTAAAAAATAAGAGAACAAGAACTAAGTCGGACCTACTCAAATACCAAAAATATCACCTATATTCTTATTGTGAAATTTCTTAAAACTTATAAAAAAAAAATTAGAAGACATACTCAAGAAGTATACTCGTATACTACGTACGGAGTTGCATATCACATACGCAGCCGAGATCTAAAGAAGGATAGGCCGCCCACCCAAATGATGGTATGACGACATTGTAAAGGTGATAGGGAGGAAATGGATGCCCAGAGCGGAAGATAGGAGCACTTGGAGTGCAAAGGAAGAGGCTCTAGTCCAATAATAGTCTGGGAAAAAAGGGCAGAGCATGATTATGATATACAAAACAATCAACGTAACCACATATCACCACTATCATAGAAAGTTCAATTACTACATTACCACATTATACAATACAATACAATTGTCACGGCTGCGAAAAAAGCGGGTTTTCCTAATTAAAATAGTTTTGATCTAGGGGTGCGCTATGTAAACTAAAGATAAAATTTGGCACGTGTAAAATACTTAGTTAAGTAGTAATGATAACCCTTGTTTATCCACAATTTGAGGTTCTAACACGTTTCATCTACTGAACATTTTGAAACTAACCAAAGGTATGTTGAAATTAATTCGTTCGACCTTTTAGAAGCCTTATATCATTCTGGACGTGGGTCTTATTAAAACTTAACTTACCTTAACGTACCATTGACCTAAACTTATCTACATAATGGTTTATGTTCAACAAGAAAAAAACTTGTTTTAGTGTTAGTAGCAATAGTAATTCGCATAAAACCTCTTAATTCAAGCACTTTTTTATACGGCGGAATTAATTAAGCGCTATAGAGGCTGAATTTTGCGTACCAGTTTCAGCAATTAACGTTTATTTTTTATATAATTAACGTAGATGTTTATGACATTTTTCATATAATTTTAAGACATATAAATTTTAGTTGCGAGTTTCAGTAATCGACAACAGTGGTTTCAAATTACTAGTTTCCGTATTGAAATTATAAAATAAAGATATTGATTAACTTTAATACGAGTATCTATTAAAGTTATCCAATATTTATATAAATACAAATTCAAAAAGTTGTTTTAAAATTATTTAAAAAATTACGATGATACAAACGCGTGGCTAAAACAAATTCGAAGAAATGGTAAGTGATATACATGAAGCTACACGTTTTAAGTCATTTGCCCCCCAGTACAGATAAATAAGCCAGAAGTTGCAGTAGTCAGAGCACCGAATTATTCACTCAATTAAACGCCTCTTACTATTTTCCTTTTTTATGGTTGAAATACAGCCCGAGTCTGTAGCCGCTGTCGAGTTATATAAATTTGTTTTTTTTTTAAAGATAGGTAGATGTATTTTCTTTTGTTTTTTTTAAATGTTATTTAGGATTTATTTTTAGTTATTTTTGTGTGTTCATTTTTGACAAATATAGTTTAGGCTTCAATGGGGCTGACATCGCCACGAGTGTGAGCGCAAGGCCCAAACGAAATAAAGAATAAAAAAAAGGTTGAAATAGGAGTAGTAGGCAGACTGGTGATGGTTATTAGCCCAGTCTGCCTTCCTAGGGTACTAAACCTTTCAAGCGTAACTTCTGTAAAATAATTTAGTCGTGTTACAAGATCAGTTTGAAAGTAACCAGGCATAATGAGAGAGGTGTGCATTGTCAACCTGGATGGCGTATTCGTCTTCTCAAGCTGGCGTAACGAAAGCAGAGATTTTTCTCTGGTAACAGTAGTTTCCGTTCATGGACCGCATTCAAGCTTAACATCAGGCGGAGTTATATCATATTCCGAGCTATAATTTAAAAAATCCACTATTATTACGCAATAATATCGAAAATAAGACATAAAGTAATTAAAGACCGATAACCCACTATCTCCCGATGCCTGCCTAGACATCAAAACAAATTTACCTACCGAACGACGTAATTGTTTATCTTTAAGAAAAAAAGACAATTTTAAAATTCACATTAAAATAAGAGATTTATTTTATAAAATAATAACATTTTAAACTAGACAATTGCAACCCTCATTGTTTACAAGCTGTGAGACATTTTATCGTCACTCACTTAACATAAATTGCTCGGATCGTAGATGGTTTTTATACTTTATGTAAAAGATTGTAGCAAGCTACTACGGCGTAGCTACTACAGTCGCGTTAACGTTAAAATTTATTTACACTGCTCGTTAAATGAACATTTTAGTATAATTTACTTTTGTATTATATTTATTAAATTAATCTTACGTGCATTATACATGAATTTAATGAAATATTAGTAAAAACAATAATATTTATACTTCAATTAATAAATTTATTTGCTTACTTACTATTAAATATTTAAGTATTGAAAAATTAACATAGTGCCTATTATACAAGCACTAGCTTATTATAGGACTCTAAAAAATAACAAAAGAATTACAATAATGAAAAGTAATATTACCCATTTGCTCTAATATTTTGTCATAACATGTTACACTGTTTTTGATATTTTAATGAATATATTTTGTGTTCTGTAACAAATAATAGTACTATAATGTTATGTAGTTGATATTGTACCAATAAATTACTCCCCCACAACACGTGGTACGCAAATACAATGAACTAGCCCGGAAGCATGACAACATTGACATAAACCACCTTACTCTACAAAAATTCAAATCGGCGATCTTAACAGCGATGACAGAGGACACCCAAGCCTGTCGACAATGTTTTTATTATTATTATTTATTAATTTTTAGTTTTGATTTCCTTTTATGCAAGATGATAGAAGCATGCGGTGTGATCTACGAATATCTACTAGGGAAGATAGTTTGGTACTATTTACTTTGCTTTTATTCTATATTGTATGCATGTAATCGACTATCCTCCGTTGGAGCACCAATATTAAATTAATAAATAAATAAATGTAAAAAAAAAACTTTATCGCATCCGTATGATGAATACAACTCTCGCTTCATATCTTTTTACACAAAATGAACAATAATAATAATGTTTATTGAACTAAATGTATTAAGTTATAAAACTTATATTTATGTTAGTAATAAGATAGATGGATTTGTTTCTTTGTTTGTTTATCCCATACAAGGGCCGAAACTACCAATCCTATTCAAAAAATATACTTGCACATAAAAAACATACTAAAGGTTCAAACTCCATACATCTGTCATGAAAAAAGCATAGACCGCTTCAAACGATTTGACAATGTTGCCGTCAAGTCAAATACTAACTCAGAGAGAACCTAAAGGTGACTGTGGTCATCTTTTCTCTCGCGTCACATTGGGAGTGTTATAGCAGATCTAGTTGTATATGCTTGCTTGCTTTAGATAGATTCTATTCGTTGCTTTAGATTGACGTGATCACTAATAAGGAATGGAACAGAAATCTTAACCACATAATATTAATAACCGTACGAAGTTGCGAGCAACATTCATTTATTACAAGAAAATAATTTATAGAACAAAACCGTGTTCAATTTCCAGTTGATAGTTAACAAGTTTTCTAACAAGCTATGAACAAGGAAATCGACTACCATAGACGAACTTTTAAAATAAATCAGAGTTTAATCAGTCTTTCCACCTACTATGAACATTCTTACAATATGTATTACATTTTTTAAATACCTATAAGTACTTAGCTAGTTTTTTATCAAGGGCGCTGAGCGACATGAAGTACATATAACATAGTTACATTGGTACCGGTCGGTGAGAACTGAACACGGGTCTCATTCCGCCCCCTCAAGCAATAGATAATATGCAATTCTTTATTAGGACTAGTTTCCATTGGGGCATATACATAAACATATAGCAAATTAAACATTTTTATAGTAGGTCGATAAGTAACCACTTACTCCGCTAGAGTACAGTACTTGAGCAGAGACAGCTGCTAACACACTGCAGACGGCAATCGCCTCTTTGCCGGCGGCTTTCAGCAGACAAATGTGTACGTATCATCTAGGTTGGCTGTTTTGAATTTAAATAGGTCACTTAAAAGTGCTGGTAGTAGCCCGGTTAATGCAATGTTCATAGAAAGCTTAATTTAAAAAACTTCATTGCTGTTTCAACACTTTTCTAACAGAGCTAACTTAACGTTCCTATCTTATGAATTTATCTGAACGAGGTAAGTTTATTTGTTTGTCAAAATGACTTCATAAAACTTTCGCAATTTATTATTAGTGAAGATGACAATTTAATTTCAGAAGAAAATATAACAATCGATATTTTAATAAAAGTTATTATTTATTCATATTTTTTTGCGCACGAAATAAACAAGTTACGAACTTTTTAACTATACATATTTTTAGGGTCGTTGGTTTTTATTATAAAATAATAACATAAAAGTTTTCTTTAAAATTAATTATATCAGTAAAAATACAATCACCCACCGTTTATTGGTTATTTTGTTAATTTTTGACGTATTGAAATACTGGTTTTATTTTTAATTAAATTATGATTATTTTCTATTTGAATTACAACGTAATAATACCTATAGTTTATTTCTGCTTGTCTATATCTATAAAATATACAATTTATATGCCCGTATATCCGTATTCTTTTGAACAAACAACCCTTTTCGGAGTGAAGCGTAAATTATCCAAATATCCTGACACAGAGAAGCGATCAAGCATTAACATTAAAGAAGCGAGGAGAAACTGTTAGTCTTTATTTATTTTGTTTTTTATTTGTCTTAGAATTATATTAAAAATATAACTTTGTTTTAGTCACAATTTATTTATTTGCATTTTTTGTGTAGAATGTGTGAATGTAGATAATAAACCGTGCCAATTGATAGAAAACATGCAGTCGCGTTTCGGGGATAGTTTGAAAGTAGCCAGGTATAAGAGAGGAGTGTGCACTGTCAATCTAGATGGTACATGCTCGTCTCCTCAAGCCGGCATAGTGGAGACGACTGCAGCCCGTAGAGATTTCTCTGTGGTAGCAGTTGTTTCCATTCATGGACCGCACTCTAGCTTTACATCAGGCGGAGTGTTGTCTCCTCAAGCCGGCATAGTGGAGACGACTGCAGCCCGTAGAGATTTCTCTGTGGTAGCAGTTGTTTCCATTCATGGACCGCACTCTAGCTTTACATCAGGCGGAGTGTTGTCACATGTCGAGCTACAATTAAAAAAAAATCGTTTTCTATAGTAGTATTGGTCTATATTAAACATAGGCACATGAGCGGCCTAAGTACATATACTAAAATTCGAACAAAGTAGGATCGAAATAATTCTTTTAGATTATCCAAACCCATGTCATCACTAAATTGGCCACGGTAATTATTAAGATTTCACGCATCTGTAAAACCAGGCTCTAGTTCAACTACAAAAGGTCTAGAGAGCGTAGAAAGCGATTCTGCCCATATCGAAGCAATACTATTTTAATAAAAAATTAAATGTTACATAATAGACGAACCAACATAGGAATTTTTGACATTCTAATGTTGAAAGTTTCTATTGTGTTTTGAAACCGTAAATAACGTTAACAAAACAACAAAATGATTAATATACGAGCACTCGTTAGTACCTTTAACAATATGGAGAATGTATGGTTTAGAGGACAGAATACAGAGAAGACAGCTGCTACCACAGTGAAATGTCATCGTCATTATGTTGGGTTATGAAAACGAATCTGCGCCGTCCAGGTTGATACACTTCCTCGGTAAACCTCAAAGACGAGATTATTATCGTATTTTACGAGTAAAAAACATTTTAAAATCTCGTTTACTCGTAGCTTGGAGCTTTATTAATATTGCAGTTTAAAATTATGTATTTTGTTTTACTGAAAATTATACATCTTTCATTTAGTAAGTAAAGAAGAATAGAAAATAAAAACAAAAGAAAAACTAATTTGATTAAAATTTATTGTCGTGACAGAGCAAAATAGAGAAAATAATTCGAATGCCAACCTCATAGTATTTTTATTGATAGCAAAAATAAAAATAATAGTTTTTTTACTTTAAATATTATTTTATAGACATTTTAGCTTGAACTATAAGAGTAATCGAGCTCGTAAACTATTGTAGTTTATGCACATTTTTATCTTAGAATTATGAAAAAATTTACGTATCGCAGAGCCATTTATGTATTCTGCAACGCAGGAACATCGAAGAGCATCGAAGCTGACATGCAAACTCCATTTTGAAATTTCCATTCCTATTACAGTTCAGGGGGTACCTATACGAATAACGGCTGTCGAAAACTGACAGACACAGTCAGCCATTTTCTGTTTTGAATTTTACATAAATATTAAAGAAATCTTTTTATATATTTTTTTAATTTTTTTTATTGTAGCTCAACATGTGACAACACTATGCCAGATGTAAAGCTAGAGTGCGGTCCATGAATGGAAACAACTGCTACCACAGAGAAATCTCTACAAGCTGCAGTCGCCTCCACTATGCCGGCTTGAGGAGACGAGCATGTACCATCTAGATTGACAGTGCACACTCCTCTCTTATACCTGGCTACTTTCAAACTATCCCCGAAACGCGACAAGGTCACTTCACGGGTGTTACATTCGAAAGTGGTGGTACTGCCCCAGGACGACAGACTGGACAAACAACCATCATCAGTCTGCCTACCACTCTTTAATAGTGCCTATAGGCACTGAGCGACAAATCAAACATCTTAATAAGAATCCATTTTAATGTAGAATAAAACTAAACGATATGAATGGTTAGGTGGTAGAGAATGCCTTGAGGCATTAAGCTCGCCTTTGTACATTTATTTTATAATTTTGTGCAATAAAGAATTTTAATATTATTATTATTAATGTTATCTGACTATAAATAAATTTTCATTTTTGTTACAAAATATGTCTGCCAACTTGAGGACGCGAATGTACAATTTTTTATATAAAAAAATGTTATTTTTAAATCATAACTGCATAACTCAATATTAATGTTAACGTCAAATACTCAAAAATTGGCTAACTTTTATGAATAAACTTTGAACAATTAAAAACCAATCGGTTGTATTGAAAACTAATTTTATCGTGAAACAATCGGGTCACACACAAAATGAATAAATAAAGGCTATCGAAACACGCCTTTTTCATGTTACGTAGAAAATTTAGCGTTTATTTTATCTATGACTACCTACAAAAATATATATATACCAAGTATATATAGTATATATTTAGATATGAACATAATTCAGGGATTTGTTGTGGCTTTCATTGAAAGTTTAAAACATTCCTTAGAATAAATTAATTGACGTGTTACTTATGGCGGCATACTTTCAATCGAGCGATCGAGTTTTTTATCATCAACGATCCAGATCTGCGGTAAGACTTTTCATAATGAAGACAGACAATAAATAAGCCAAATTCCCTGTCAAGCACATTCAGATTAATCTATAGGTACAAGTAAAGGTCAATGACTTCCTTTTAGGCGACGAATAGATTCGGTTGCGTATAAAATCTATTAATCAAAGTCCATTTTGTTCACAGCCTATCTATTCTGGCCGACCTAGTTCTGATTATTCACAGATTTATTTTTCATCTAATACAGAACGTAATAGAGGGGGGCATCCCCGTGAACCGGAAGTTGTATACATCATTTCTGATACGGCATAAGTAATCTGTCTTATTTATTGAGGTAACTTTTTTTTGCATTATTTAGTGTTTTTATTGGTTTAATATTAACTAACATAACATTATGGTACCATTATTTGTTTTAAAAAAAATCTTCGCAATATCAAAAGCGAGCAAAGTGAATTAAAGGGTTGATATACGGCTGGTGGTGCGACGGCCTCGTAGCACGCACAAGGTCATTTAACTCACAGCTCGTAGACGGTCAAGCGCTTGTAATATCTTTATTCTGTAATATTTAAAAATCTTTGCTAATTGAATTTTTAGAAGAGCCTTGTACGGATGTTTAAAATGTTACATTATTTATTTTATGTTTATATTACCAGTTTCCAACAAATAAACAATACCTACAATAGACGACAGAGAGTCCATTTATTAGTCTTGAGTCACCCTGTATAAATAAATCTATTTATTTTGTATACTGCTAATAATAAGTATAAAAAAAAGTATAATTTTCTTACACAAAAATTAATATAAAAATAACAAGAAAAAGGTTCTATGGACATAAAAGACTCTCATAACTAAAACCTCATCTGTTCCTCTTACAGAAAGAAGTCTTAATTACCTCCAGACTCATTACAATTATCTCCCACCAAATTACAAGAAAACATATAATATAATTTTTAAAAAAATTGTGATTAATTAACAGACTTTTTTATTCTTTAAAAATTTACCTACTTAACAGCACATTCAATCAATTATTCGCTTGCTACACGATGATTTCAAAGTCCTTAATAATTAATTCAATGTAACGCCGGCTAATCATCGACACTATGATTGGTCGGTCGAACTACCTGTATGTCTGGATTACTCCAAATGCTAGCAAACACTTTAAGTGTTGGTGTCACCACCAAATGTATAATAACATCCCTAAAGTTACTATTTATAACAGGAGGAGGCTGTAAACGGTGCACACTCTTCTTATCGATGCCCATGATTATTAAAACTTTTAGTAATATAGTAATTTATTTTTCCTCGTGACCGGCCCTAGGCAGCGCTTGGATTTGCCCAAAGCAGGTCACCAAAGGCCTATTTCGTCCCCACCATAGACCTGCACTGACGGAGACGACCACTATGGTTAGCATATGCGCCTTTACTCACACCGCTTTTCATTAAATTAATACAGAAAATGTAGGTACTTAGGGAAGGTCCCCGGTAGGTACTCGACATTATTTTTCAAATTGTGTTACCACACAATAAAGTGTCCTCTTCATGTAAAAATAGAATAAGAATCCGGACACAATTTCAATATTTCAGAGAAAATCTTATTATGAATTCGCTCGCTGTTCAAAACAAAGAAAACACATACATTTGAAAGCTAGCACAATTGCTCTAAATTAAAATATATCGCTTTTGTTTATTAAATCCAAAAATATTGCACTTTGAATGTAAAATTTTACATGTTTTATAAAACTTAGTAACACATATTATAATAAATAAATAAAAATTACTAATATAATATAAAAATACACAATTTATATAATTTTAATTAAAAGACAAATCATATTTCAATATCTATTCATTTCAAAACTAGTTGCACTTTCAAATATACTGATATAGCGATATCGACCTCCGCCACTTCTGATGTAGTTTTTTTTTAATTTCTGATTACTAACTACACTGCTTTAAAAATGGCTGAGGGCTATAACAATGCCAAGCGAATATGTCATTAAGGCCCATCTTAATCAAAATTCACTACCGTACAATAATATATCAATAAAATAATAATACAAAACAAATAATAAAGGAACCCTAAAATGGTATCAAATAAGTTTGCTCAGTGACGTGGAATATAACAACTCATGATGAATAAAATTATGCAAACATAATCTTAACAAAGATACGGAATAATGGTTCTGTGCATTATAATTTTAAATTAATTTACTTTCTTGTACATTTCATTTGCTTAATCCAATTTATTCTTGTCTTGTTTCAATGCTAGCTGTTGCCCGCAACTTCGTATGCTTGTAAGTAATTAGCAATATGCGTTTCGCGTCCCCACACGCCGTTTATTGGCAAAGTTATTCAACAATATACAACCAAGACTAATGCAAAACGTGGAAACAGTTTTGTCAATATTAAACAAGCAATGTACGCTAACAAAGTTGACTTGTTTAATTTTAACAAACACGGGCGGGCTTCTTTGATTTACAGTGATAGTGAAGCGATCATTGCGTGTAGAAATTAACAATGATTTATCAATTCAATATTTTTAGGACAACTCACACTGTATTTAAAAACATTGTTACCCGAAATTGCCTACAAAACTCCCCCGAAGGACTAGCTTGAGCAACAAGTAACTAAGGATAAAATATAACCCATAGCTAATATTAAAAAGTATCTATAAATAATATGAATATAAGTATAATATTACCGTTCATTTATTTACTATTATTATATTATTTATATTAAATATATCGATTCGATAACATTTTTATTTCAGTTTGTTACAATTTTTATTTTTATAAAATACGTTTCAACTGCTAAATAATAAAAACCTTGTACATTTGAACCAAATTAAAAGCCATTGTCTCATTAAGATTATTTATATTACGTTTATTGAACATATTTGCTGATGAAATTAAAGATTATGACGTCGCAATGAGAAATTTGCCACCGATGTTATGACTGCTATCTTTATAGTAGTTTCAAAATAATCGTCTAGGCAAAGTCAAAGGATAATAAAAGTGTATCTTTAAAAAATATTAATATATAAGTACCATTGTAACTATGTTACTCCTATAATATGTACTTTGGCCGCTCAAAATATGTATATGGTATAATATAGAAATTAACTAAAGATGGTAGGCGGACTGATGATGGTTATTACCCCAGTCTGAGGCAGTACGACCACGTTTGAATGTAACACCCGTGAAGTGATGTTGTCAGATTTTGGAATCAGTTTGGAAGTAGCCAGGTATAACGAGGGGAGTGCGCACTGTCACTGATGTTAAGCTAGAGTGCGGTCCGTTAACGGAAACGGCTATTACTACAGAGAAATTTCTGGAAGCACCAACTGCTTCCGCTATGCTATTCTAGTACTTAAATATTATATGAACGTAATACCAAGAATTTGTTGAGTCATGAAGATTTTTGCATAATTATGATAGCATTGTGTTTTTGTTCTTGAGTGCATTTGACTCAGAAAGTCTATTTTTACACGTACTAAGGTTAAAGTTAATTATATTGTATGTATTTTCTTATGTGACTTAAACGGTACATTTTAGGGCGATTACACATTAAAATTTCAGTTTTTATTTCAATCTATATTTTTTGGTTTTTATATCTTTAGATGCTTCTTAGTCTAGACTTATAACAATGAGTAAAATCTTTATTACATTTAAAATATAATTATAGATTTAATGAAGTATTTATTTGTTTATTCAATTAATTTAAAAGTATGAACTGTCAATCTAGATGGTGCATACCCGTCAGGCCGGTAAGTTAGCTTTACATCAGGCGGAGTGTAGTCATGTGCCGAACCACAATAAAAAAAAAAATTATAGACAAATATATAAAAATATATTATAGAAAATTTATTATTAAAAATGTCGATGTCGTGATCATTGGATATGTCATTATATGTATATTCGGAAAGAGCATGCAATGTTTTAATTTACTCATGTACACAGGCTCCTCTTTCTATTAGCTACACTCATAGAGATATATACTAGAGGTGCAAACTTCATACATCCGACATAAAAAAACTGTAGGCCTGTAAAACATGTTGCCGTGAAGTCTAATACTAACTGACAAAGAACCTAAACGTGGCTGTGGCCATGTTTTGTCTCGCGTCACATTGGGAACGTTATTGCACTAGTTTTAGAGGCTACATAAGAAAAGAATGATTGTATTACAGGTTTAATTTAGTGTAGTAAAACCGTTATAAGGACTGATAACAATTATTTGTAAAACTAATTCTCTTATTTGTCAAGAAAATAATATATGAAATCTATTATTATAAATATACTAGAATATAATGTTTAACGTCATTTTATTATGTTGTTTCATATTGTATAGTAGTTAGTGTAATTAAAATGACTAAAAAAATAGATGATGCCGAATATTCCGATATACGGAAGCCGGTACGTGTTGCTGTAGTAATTTTAGAGAATTTTCAGTTCAAGTTTAGTGTTGTTAATTGTATATTTTCAGGAAAAAGATAAATTTCCAAGGATTGTTATTATAATTGTGATTGCTGAGTTTTGTGAACGTTTCTCGTACTCTGGTATGCGAGGTATGATATACATTTTTTTATTGCAATTCGGCATATGACAACACTCCGCTTGAATGAGAGGAGTGTGCACTGTCAATCTAGATGGTACGTGCTTCTCTCCTCAAGCCGGCACAGTGGAGACGAGAGAGATTTCTCTGTAGTAGCAGTTGTTTCCATTCCTGGACCGCACTCTAGCTTTACATCAAACGGATTGTTGTCACACGCCGAGCTACAATAAAAAAAAATAAAAAAAATAGAAAAAGAAGGTAGAATGCGCTCCATTCACAAATGAACTAACTCTACATGCACTCGCCTCCGCTATACCAGCTTGAGGAGACGAATGTGTACCATTCTGATGGTTAGTGCATATTCCTCTCGTTATACAAGCGTCAAATTGATCCCGAAATGCGAGTAAGTCACTTCATGGGTGTTACACTTGAAAGTGGCGCTATTACCCAAGGCGATGGGCAATAATCATCAATCTGCCTACCACTCTTTACTGTAGTCTCCGCTCTGCCGATTTAAAGCGACGAATCTTTGACTGGAGCACTTGTTATCCCACCCGTCTTCAAGGGTACACTTGAAAGTTATGTTATTACCCCAGGATGGCAGGCTGAACTAATAACCATCATCAGTCTGCTCCTGTAGATTGCAGTGTAAAAGTCTGGTTTATTTTATAATAGATGAATATTTATTTGAAATATTTTTTTCCGTTTTCAGCATTCCTCACGCTGTACCTGAGAAGTAAATTAAATTTCACCGATGATGGGGCTACGGAAATCTATCACATATTTAGTACGTTCGTTTATGTGTTTCCTATTTTCGGTGGAATACTTGCCGATAATTATCTTGGAAAATTTAAGTGAGTATTTTTTTTGTTTAGGACTACGCGTCGTAACGACCTCCATGGCGGAGTGGTAAACGCGCCGTTTGTTACGCAATGGTCTCGGATTCGTAATAGATAAATAAATATTTATTATTTATGAAATTAATATAAGTTTCGTATTTTGTGTTTTGTTAGTTTATGAAAAAAAAAACGTGTCGCAATGTTAATTTTTGCCTTAAAGTATACTCTCAAAAAAATCCGCCGAATATTAAGCTAGCGTGCGATCTATGGACGTAAACAGTTGCTACCAGAGATAAATTTCTACAGGTAGCAGTTTCCTCGGCTAAGTCGGTTTGGAGAGGCGAATGTGCACTATACTTACAGGTTGACAGTACACACTCCTCTTGCAACAGAGTAACTTCACGGGTGTTACACTTAAAAGTGATAGTACGGCCCCAGGTCGGCAGACTGAGCTAATAACCATCATCAGTCCGTCTACCACTCCTATCGACACGTTTTTGTAAAATAACTTTTTACTTCTTAAATGGCATTTCTCTCTTACAGAACAATCCTTTATATGTTGTTCGTGTACGCGACGGGAAACATATTGGTAGCTTTAACTGCAATACCTCAGTTGGCCTTACCTGGACAGTAAGATTTTAAAATTATATCATGTAATACAATATTTTTTTAGATAGCAATTATAACAGAACACCATCGAAACAAAATATACTATTTTCTAGTAATTAACGTTTTGTGCCACATTAAATAATTATTTCATTTGATTCACTATGATTTAACTGACTGCCTAATTTTTATTGCCCCATTACTTTCAACTGTCGACTTAATTCCGACCTTGGTAAAGATTGTCGGTATAATTGTTTTTATTAATGATTCGCATTCTAACCGTTTGTAACAAGATGAGCCCTTCGTTCTGATCTATAATATAATATATAAATATCAACTGCAATCATTTTGTTCTACGAGTGCTTGCACTACAAAAACTAAGAGTGACCTACATAGACCTATAAGTAATAACATAGTTACATTGGTACCGGTCAATGAGATTTGAACACGGATCTCGTCGATCTACAATATTTATAATGCTCCTTGATTTCATGCCTTCTGCTGCTCGACCACTTAATTAGGTTAACTGATAGGGAATAAATACTTAGAAATAAATCCGCTTTGTTCACAATTTATTCATTTTTATTTTTTATACAAGCGTTTGATCACATCCTGCCTGATGTTAAGCAGTGATGCGGTCTAAGGTGGTGCACGCTTGCCTATGAGGTACTATTTACCATTGATTTAAAGAGATGTGCATTAAGATTAAAATTAATATACCGAATTATCCACTAAGTACAAATAAATCTATTTTTTGTATTAAATTATAATGAAAATTGAACTGAAAAACAAATGCGCTATTTTAAATTTTGTATGATTGATTTGATTTTGATTTGATGAGTTGCAATGTAAACTAGAACAAATTTACCTAATACCAAACACACAATAAATATTTTATTTCATTTCCGTAATTGTTAAAAGAATGTTTTTTCAGGTTATGTACAATGATTGGACTTTTCATGATAACAGTAGGTACAGGAGGTATAAAGCCTTGCGTAACAGCCTTCGGTGGAGATCAATTTATATTACCACGACAAGAAAAACATTTGGAAGTCTACTTTAGTGTTCTGTACTTTTCTTTATGCATCGGTAGTTTGATTGCGAAAACTATTTCACCAATTTTGAGATCTGAAGTTCATTGTTTTGGAGATAAAGATTGTTATTCGTTAGCTTTTGGTGCTCCCGGTTTTGTAGTTCTTATGGCTATAGGTAAGATTTAATTTTTATCATATTTTTTTTAATGAAACGAGCTTTCTTGTCTCCGCTTTTGAGCCAGACTCCAGCTTAACATTAGATAGAGTTTTTTTTTAAATTAATATTATTATAGCTCGGCATATGACAACACTTAACCTGATGTAAAGCTAGGGTGCCGTCCATGAACGGAAACTACTGCTACTATTGATAAATTTCTACAGGCAGCAGTCGTCTCTGCTATGCCGGCTTGAGACGAGACGAGAGGAGACGAGTTTGCACCATCCAGATTGACAGTACACACTCCTCTCTGGCATATCCTGGCTACTTTCAAACTGTTCCCGAAACGCGACAAGGTCATTTGGACCCCAAGACGGCAGACTGTGCTAATAATCATCAGTCTGCCTGCCACTCTTTGAATGTGCGGTTTCTTGAGAGAATAGGTGAATGTATTTTTTTTTAAATCGTGGTCCGGAAATGTACAGATAAAATTAATCAAAAGAATCGCAACTGAGCAAACGTAACAATAACAAATTAACAAGCCATTGCTATTTGCAACCGAGTGACTTTGTTTGGAGGGAGCCTGCAAAGTTTGGTGTTAAATATTTACAAAACTTTATTGCACGTTTTAAATAAGTCCGATTGTTTGTAGTCGGATAATTTTGTCAAAAAAATACCAATTGGTACAGCTTATATATAGAAAATGGCATAAAAAAAATTATTTAATGAAAGTTTACACAAAAACCTAACAAATAAATTCTGTTTATTTTTCAGTAATTTTCGTTAGTGCTAAAAACAAGTATGTTATGAAGAAACCTGAAGGGAATGTAGTTTTTGACTTTATTAAATGTGTTTCGGTAAGTTCATTAAAACATGCTTAGAGCAATGATAATTAGGGTATGTTTTCTATTCTGTCGGGTCGAGGTATCAAATGAGCTTCGGTTTTCCTACTTGTGCTTTTATTCAGTCAGTAGTCCGACTGAATATTTTTATGTCTTTATTGGTCCTCAACATGATGTACGTTATTCACTAAACACAAATCAGAATCCGAACACGTTCAAAGGTTCAGTACCATCTCAATTATAAAACCGCATGCATGCTCAAATTTAATTAGTTTTTATAGTTGGAAATTACTCGTTAAATCTAAATATTTATTTTTAAATCAATGGTCACGTCTTTTTCCCACAGGGATAGGCAGATCCCTCGATTCCCTCGCATATATTATTGTCTTAATTCAAACTTTACGATTATGGGCCCTTGGGTTATGTTTTTTTGGGTTATTTTTAAAATTCCTATCTTTTTTTGACTAAGTAAACTTAGCCTAACCTAACACCTGAATAAAACGTAGTATTTAAGATTAAACAAAAGCGTGGGTGTTGCTTGTAAAATTTACTTACAAAGTAATTGAATTGCGAAAAGGTTTTGCGGGTAAATGTAATTAACGTTGTTTTAATACCTTCTTCTTACAACCTACGATAATCTAAATACTAATTTTTACCTGTAAAACGTTTTTTCTTTTCTTAGATATTTATTATTTAATTAAAATACCTCAATACAAGGCTAATTTACGTAATTAAAAAAAAACAGTTGACTTCACTATTGACTTCTGACTTTCATTGCTACCCGGATTATTTGCCAAATAAAATTATCTCTCCTGCAATTGGATAGTAATTTTGTTTAGCATTTATCTTTTTTTTTTTTTGAGAACTAAAAATTAAATTACCTTTTAATAAATCTTCTTCAGACAATCTAATAATGATTATAAATAAAGTTTTGTTTCAGTTGGGTTTAAAAAACGCAGTATTAACAAGAAGAAAGTATGAAAAGAATTCTCATTGGCTGGACAGTGCCGAACATCACTACGATCAAAAATTTATTAAAGATGTAAAGAAAACTCTCTCAATTTTAGTGTTATTTACTGTTTTACCAATATTCTGGTCGTTGTTGGATCAATTGGTAAGTAATAATTATATTAAACTAGCAGTTCACCCACCGCGTTTTTTTTTATTATTATAGATCGGCATTCGCCTGATATAAAGCTAAAGTAAGGTTCATGTACGGAAACAACTGCTACTACAGGCAGCAGTCGCCTTCGTTATGCCGGCTTAAGGAGACGAGTGTGAACCACCTAGCTTGACAACGCACACTCCTCTAGTTGTACCAGGCTACTTCCAAACTGTTTCCTAAACGCGACACGGTCACTTCACGGGTGTATGCAAAAATTACAGTTTACATATCAATAGGAAAGTTTAGGTGGATTTTTGTCAATCAAAATTACCTCCTAAATCGATTTATACATTGGTAAAAAGCTAATGTAAATTCCTACAGCACTTTCTGAGATTAAGGCTGCGGCTACACTAGGCCGCAGTTTGCAATGCGATTGGAGAACGAAATTAGAAAGATCGCTACATTATAATGCGGAAATCTAGCTACGATGTGGTTTCAGTACACATGTACATCACTATATCGCTTATCGGATTGTGAAGCCGATCATGTCACGATCCCTAGCGATATTTGATGCACAATATAGCCACATACTTTAATATATCAACATTAATCATTTATGTCTCGGAGCCGTATCGCAGCTAGTGTAGCCTCAGCCTAAAGCGTGCAAACAGTACAGACGACACGACGAGGCGTATTATAAATGGAGCTAGGTTCAAACCGTACTAACACCCACCCATACATTCACTACTTACTCAAAATCCTTTACTGTCCATGCTGTCCAACTCTGGAACTCTTTACCGGTCACTATTAGAAGAGTAGAATCACTGGCTATATTTAAAAGAAAAATAAAAGAACCTATCCTAACCTATTTATCTGTCCGTAATATCTTCTTCTCCTTAATTACGTCTTCTTTCTAAATACAAATGTCTTATAAGTATTTTGTTATTTTATACATACTCTATTTATTTATTTGTTTTTTTTCCTTTTGTGCACCACACTTTGTTTCTATCTGTCATACTATTCTCCAGTAATAAGGCCGCCTATTGTCTTACCTAATAACTTTTGTTAAATGTATGTTTTGTTATATATGCACATTAAAGAGTTTTATTATTATTATTATGTATTACGCTTCAGGGATCGAGATGGACTTTGCAAGCTACAAAAATGGACGGCAGATTTTGGTTTGTAACAGTTAAACCTGACCAAATTCAAGTAACTGGACCTATATTTATACTAATCACGATACCGTTGTTTCAAAAGGTGATATTCCTATCCTATATCGTTTTATATTAAAAGTGGTAGGCAGACTAATGATGGTTATAAACGTATTTTGCGATCACGTTGGATGTAGCTAGGTATATATGTATACTACACCTCTAGACCATTTTTTTTACTTTATGTCGAGGATATAATGTCTTCTTAAGCTAGCATAGCGGAGACGACTACTGCTTACGTACAATTGTATGTGGAAGAAATTGTTTTCACTTATGGATGTACTTATGTACTATGGAAAGCAGAGTGTGGCCCAATATGTGACTAAGTACAAATTCTATAAAAGAATGCTATTACGTTTCTTCTTGATTAATGATTAATTCTGTAGAAGGAATAAAGAGATTATACTATTGAAATAATATACTAAATTTAAAAAAAAATGCATGTGATTAATATAATTGTTTTTTTTTTTCAGTACTTATATCCGTTTTTGGAAAAACGGAATATATTAAAAAACCCGCTTCATAAATTGATAGTTGGTGGTGTTTTGGCGGGAATAGCTTTTATTGTGTCTGGATCATTGGAACTTTACTTAAAGGTATGAAACATTTTTTTATTATTTAATTAAATTTTAATTAAAAAAATTTAACACGCGCAAAGCAATCTACTGTGAGGTGGGATTTGAATCCCACGCCTTTCCTTACGGTGCACCTTATGTTCTGTTCACTATTTATTTTTTTCTATTTAATTTGTATTATAATAATAAAACAAATTTATAATTAAAAATGACAAAAAACACATTAAAAGATTTAAAACGTCGATAAACTTTACTTAGCTTAAGTATTACTCAAATACTTAGTACATTGAACCGTCAGGCTTTGTTCGGCAGTTATACCTACTATACTATAGGTAGAGATATAAAAAATATAAAAAACAATAAAAAATAGTTTGTCAAATAAAATTATCTTATCTTTATAATTACTTCTATTCACATTTATTTTTGTTTACATATTAAGTTCGTTTGTTTTTTAAATAATGTTTAATGAAAATACATGATAAAAGAGATTGTTGAAGGTTCTATTTTCTCTATCAATGTCAGATGTTATACAGCGACCCCGAAACGATGAAAAATAAAATAAAATACTAACGTACTTTTTTTAGCATATTCATTTAACTATAATTTATTAAACACATACATTTTAAATATTTTATCAACCCGTTTTAACTATACAACTACCCAAGACTTTAGTACAGATGTTTCTTTTCCAAGAATTCACGCTGTCATCCATTAATTATTTTGGCACACCTACATGTTTAAAGAAGTCAATAATTTATTTTTAATTTCAGACAACATACCCTCAATTACCACAACCTGGATATTCGCAATTAAGGATATTTAACGGATACCAGTGTCCAATTAACATAAATAATAATCAAGAAAACGTAACATACACGATACCACCCTTAACGCGTTACGTAAAGAGAGATTTTGTCGTAGAAACTTCAAGAAATTTTACTTTAAGTTTAGTTGGAAATTGTATTGGATCGAAAGAAGAACAATTTTTATTAGAAGAAAATACAGCTGTTTCTTACTTTGTTGCTGATAATCGTACAATTTTCTTTAGGGACAATGTTGATAAGTCAAGAACAGGATTTCCTGTTATTAGGTAAGTACATCTAAATGATTAATTTAAATAAAAAATATAAACCTCCTTCCTTATAATTCCCGCCATTGAATGAGGGTCACACTACTCGTAATCTATGTGCATTGTGCATACATAAATGGAAGCAGAATAGCGTCGCAACAAGACGCATGCAAATGCAACACAGGAAACGTCAATATGAAACTCTTTATGAACATGCAAATGGGGTTTTTGGCGGCCATCTTGCGACATTAGGTTATCTGTCTTGAATTATTTATCTAAACCTGTGTTTCTTCGAGTGTTAATGTGTAATAATGGTGGATTATTAACCATTAAATGTTCGTGTTGGCAAACAATTCAAAAGAACAAAACCATCCCATTTACTCTCCAAAACTCCGTAGAAAGTTTTAGTAAAGATTCTGTCACTTTACTCAAGCAATCTTTGACTTGACTGAAACTTGACCTGACTGTTTCGAATGAATGACTCGTTGATACTTGATGCAAAAATATTTACTTTGACACTGGCAAATTGTTATAACGCCTAACGCGACTAGGTGACTTCCTTAGAAATTAGTGGTACCCCAGGACAGACTGTATTCATCATCAGTCTGCAAACCACTCTTAAACACATTTTATTTCACATAATCTATTTTATTATTACTTTATTATTGCAAATAAGTATTGTAATAATTAACAATTTTAGTGTTCATTTGTTTCTAATTGTCAAACTTATCAAAATAGAAATTACTATTTAATTAATTGAAGAATGGAATTGGTGGCATGTGACAGCTGTACTGTATGGTCCTTAATGTCGGAATATTTTTTATTTTTATATTTTATATAAATTTATATTTATTTTTTTAAATTGATACTTATTATTGTGGAACTTTTTTGCTGTCCTTTGTTTTGTTAACCTTTATTTTGAAATATTTTAGATTTTTAGTACCTGATAGTTTAAGAAATATAAATATAACCTTATTTAATGAAAAGAGGAACGAATTGGAGCAAACAATAGTACCTGGTGTTTCAAGTTTAAGTCCAGTCTTTCCCTCGACTTATTCGATAAGAATAAATAATACAAATATTTTAAATAATATTGAAATTGAAAGCGGTGGCGTATATGCGATACTAATTAACAAAGAATTAAATGGAGTTTTCGTAAGTAATGAATCGAAAATTATTCTGAAAAAACCAGTTGGAAGGGCTTCCGATGGGAAAAAATTTAATAGAGGAACTTCGACATGGTCACGTAAAGCGCCAAGTGTCGTGTAGTTCGGTAAAAAACATTCACTCCACTTTTTTTTCTATTCAGTTTTCATCATTATCTAAGGACGAGCTCGCACTTTTGACACATTTCAATTTGGGTCACACTACGACATTTTACTTACGCACACATTGATACAGTTTTTTACGACTTTATATATTACCTAACTAATCTTGATACCTGAGGATATTATTTAATATTGTTAGCTTGTGAAATTTTTCAATTGCATTTGGTAGGCGCAGGGTGTGAAAGGTCTGCGAGTGTTGCTTTTAACCATGTGTTACACTATCAATACCAAAATGTTATTGCTAGATATTTTTTAACTATTAAAAGATTTTTCAAATAAATCAAGCCGCAATAATATCGTTTTGTGTGTGTGTGTGTGTGTGTGTAAGAAATCTAGTATTTTAATAGGCCAAAAATAGCCGATATATAAAATATAAAACATTTATATGTTATATTTTTATAACATTATACTTTCAGAATGCAAATATGTTAGTAATAACGGCAGCTAATTCAATATCGATGATGTTCATTTTACCGCAATTTTTAATAATTTCTGTTGCAGAGGTGAGAATTTTTACTTTATTCTAGTCTATTTTTACACAAGGCAGAAAAGAATAATTAAGCTACAACTGTAGATAGAAGGTGGAAGGGAGACAATACCAAATTAGACTCAGTTAAGGGTTAATAAAAGCGATTATAACTTACGTCCTAGTTTTCGGGTATAACGAGAGGAGTATGCTCTATCAATAGACGGTGCACGAGCCGGTATAGCGAAGGCAATTCTGTTTGATATTTCTCTATGGTAGTAGTCGTTTTCGTTCATGGGCCGCATTGTGGGTTCATATCAGACAAAGTGTGGTCATTTGCCGAGCTATTATTTAAATTTAAAAAAATGGAGTCATGTCAAAGTCATGGACTGAATTAACTCCCACCTTCAGCTCGGCAACTCTTTTTTTCAGAAAGATAAGGCAAAATCCTACGTGAAGTTTATAGATGTTGATAAAATTTTCAATAAAAAAAAATATTAAAGATTTATTTTATTTAGGTATTATTTGCAGTGACTGGTAATGAGTTTGCATTCAAAGAGAGTCCACAAAGTATGAAAGCGGTAATGACAGCCATCTGGTTACTAACTGAATCAATCGGGAATGTTATCATAATATTGGTGACACGTTTATGTGTTAACTATGATCAGGTGATGTACCTATTTACGTTTTGTTTGTAAAGCACCCTCTTCACGGAGGCGTCACGTCAATTTGTAGCGTACAAATAAATAAACAATGCAAAATTAACATGTTCTCAGAATCAGCCAGCTATATACATATATACCCTTAAACATACTACTAACAAACATACATATTTACACAATTGTAAATAAAGCGGCCGTGGTCTAGCGGTAAGACGCGTGAATTACACGATCGAACCTCGCTAATTCTGACCGGTACCAATGTAACTTTGTTATATGTACTTTGGTTGCTCATTACAGAGTGGTAGGCACACTCATGATGGCTATTAGCCCAGTCTGCCGTCCCGGGGTAATACGAATTCGAATGTAACACTCTCGAAGTGAACTTGTCGCGTTTCGGGAGTAGTATGAAAGTAGCAGGTATAACGAGAGGAGTGTGCACTGTCAATCTGGGTGGAGGCGACTGCTGCCCGCACAGATTTCTCTGTAGACGCAGTTGTTTCCATTCATGGACCGCACTGTAGCTTTACATCAGGCGGAGTGTTGTCACAGGCCGAGCTACAATAAAAAAAATTAAGAGTTGGAAGGGCAGCCGATGGAATGATGGAATAGATAAACTTTCCAACATCCGCGCTTAATAGCTGTGTAGCTTAGTGATTAGAGCGTCTGGGCACAAAGCGGACGATTTAAGTTCAATTCTCACCCGTCCTCACATCATGGGAATATTGTAGAGTTAAAATAAGAATATTTCTTTCAGGCTACACAATTCTTTATGTATACAGCAATGATGTTTATATCAATGATTGTATTTCACTTCATGTCTCGAGGTTACCAATTTCGTGCTGACGATGAAGATGAAGAGCTAAATGAAATTCCAAAGAAGAGAAGAAGTAATAGTGAAAATTTGTATCTCCAAGTTAAACAAGCAGAAGATTACTTAGAACATTAATTTATAGTTTTTAATTACAATTATTTATTCTTTATTTTTTATTATTTAAGTTTATTCTTCCTACCCATTCCAATATATCATCAAACAAACTTCAAAATATTTACAAGTGATTCCAATGCGTGATTCGATCATTCGAACAATATCTAAAACTAATAGTGTATATGTTCCATTCTAAGGAAAACTACTTAAATAAACCTAACAAAAATATGTATTTATTTGCAAAACCATTTATCATTTATTAGTTGATAGTGCTTAATCGATTTTATAATATATATTTTTAATGCTCTATTTTGTAAAAACCTCCATTTGTTAGATTATTCAAGAATGCCTAAAAGTGAGATTGATGACAAGATCACCACTCTCCATTAATCTCACTTCTACCAGTAATTTATAGAGGTTCTTCGAGCTTATCTTTTCTAATAGCAACAAAGTTCACGTTATTTGAATAGGTGAAACTTACACATCTAAACTTTTAATATTGTTTGTATTGTATAGATGTTTAATGTGTATGTTAAAGAAAGCAAAGCGCTTTTTATTTCAAAAAAAATGCGCGTTGAAAAAGCATTCGTGTAAACACGGCCTAATTTTTTTTTGTTTACTGTTTTCTCATTCTGGGAAGGCAAAGGCCTCAAAGCCATGTCTTCAATATTATAATTTCTTCCTTTTTATATTGAATTGTAGGTATTTTACAAATCTTTTTTTTTTTAGCATTCGGCAGTAACATTTCACGAACATTGACATAATAATAAGTATTTTTACGGCGGCCTTGGAATACCACAAAAAAATACTATTCATGTTTTAGCATGTTGTCCACTACTGCAGTGCCTAATTATTAAATTAATACCACTTTAATACAACAACAACCACTGTAAACCATTTATAAAAACGTAAAAAAAGTTTTTTATATGAGTGAAAGGCAAAGAATTGAGTGTATCTTTTATCATTTTTAGAATTTTACTAATATAAATAAGTTTATATACATTAACAAAAAAAAATCATATGTTATCTTGTGACTTATTATCTTGGGTCGTGTATAGTAACTGATTCTATAATTTTCGTCTACACATAATGTCAGAGAGTTTTGGCGGCCATCTTGAGACGTTAGGTTATCTGTTTAAAATTATTTCCCTAAACTTGTGTTTCTTCGAATGTTAATGTATAATACTGGTAGATTATTAACCATTAAGTGTTTGTAAACTTGTGTGAGTGTGGTCAAACAATTCAAAAGAAGAGAACCTGTGTTTCCATTTTCCCTCCAAAACTCCGTGAGAAGTTGTGTTCTACCACTTTACTGAAGCAATTTTTGACTTGATCTGACTGTTTAGTGTTAGAATGAATGACTCGTGATGCACAATATTATTAACTTGATGCAAAAATATTTACTTTGACACTGGCAAATTGTTATAATGCCATATAAAACAAAAAAGAAAAGGAAGAAATGTCATTGTAGTTTGAATTTGAACGGTCTGCTAGTGGTATAAACAAACACTTTTTAGCAGTTTCTAATAATTATTATGTCTATAAGTGTATGAATAACATCTAACTTTCTACCAAAATGAGCAATAGATCGAGAATTCCATCGCCATCAAGAAGCCAAGGAGCTAAAGTAACACCTCGACGCCATCCTGCAAGACTTTCTAGCAATCGAAGCGTAGGATCTCCAGGCCGTCCTCTCCGACTTAGTACTCTGGTCCAAAGATTTAAAAATGACGAAATGTCATCACCTGCAAATCTATCTAATTACAGCGGATCAGTGCTCTCAGATAACACTGATATTGTGGAACCAAGAAGTAAGTTCTTATAAATTTATGCAGTGTACTTGTTCAGCCGTTGTGGTACATGTAAATTAAGCAACGAAAGTAATTTATTATTATTCATGATAGGAAGAAGCTGGTGGAAGGCAGCTAATGTGATGAGTATATTGGAAAACGATGAGAATCAAGTTGTTAATGATGTTATTGAAGAATTTGAACCCGAGGTTTTGAGGTAAATACGTGGTTGAGATAATTTGAATGGCTGTGGTCTAGTAGTAAAGGACGGAATGACCGGTGATACAAGCACTAAATTATTAGTAGTAGTAGTAGTAAAGTTACATTGATACTAATCAGAATTAGCGAGATTCGAACATGGGTCTCATTGTGAGTTCACCACTAACTAGACAACGGCCGCTCTTACTAATAAAAATAATAATAATAAAACTTATTTCCAGTCAAAGCAACAAATATGACACTTTCGATCTTCCTGAGAGTAGTGGCAGTGAATCAATAGCCAGTATAATAATACCTGACAAACAATTGTTTGCAAAAAAACAAAAGGTCCTAAAAAGATTCCCCCGGGTTTCTGAATCCCGAGCTCTACAAAAAACACTTGACAATGAGAAAACTATAGCACTGAAAGCGAGTCCAAAGAAATTGTTTAAAACAACACAAAAGAGAAGCAGACCACATTTTCCTGATGCGCTACTCGACATGTCAACAATCATTAATAAAACTAGCGGAGAGAAAACTATTGAAGTAAAAGCACCTTTAAGAAATTTATTAAATAACAGAGAAACCAAAAGAAAAAATATGTTTCAAAACTTTATTGCAGCGGAAAGTGATGACGACATTTCAGATGTACAACCGAGTGTATTTGGTTTCCATAAGAGCGGTCAACCCCGTAACCGAGGCAATGATCCTCAATCCCCATCATCAAGTATTGCGTCGGATTTAGATACACATTGGAACTTATTACCTTCATCAACTATGATGGAAGGTTATGGCTTTGAACCAGAAACTCCAGGAAAGAGAATAAAATTAAGCAAGATTTCCAATATAAGAAATGTAACTTTGAAAGATAGAATTGACACGGAAATTGGAATTAACAATGTAAGTCATAAAGACAATGTAGAAGTTGTACAAAAGCAAGCTATTTCAGAACAAAGAAAAAGTATAAGAGAAACTAGTATTATAAAAAATAATATAAATAAAAGTAAGCGTGTTTCAATTGACAGCATTAATCTAAGGGATATACCAGAACTTGTAGAAAACAATGAAACTCCCAAAGATAAATCTAAAAGCTCAGAAAGTTCTATAAATAATACAGTAAAAGAAAAAAGTAAAGAAAATGTTTCACAAATTGTAAATAAATCATTAAGTAAAAGTTTAAACAAAAGTAAAACTAAGACACAATTAAAAGGGAATGACTCCGCAAATCTTAAATCCATTCAAAGGGAGTTACAAGTTGCTGAAGACATAAATATGGAAACTGTAGAAGGTGTACATGTGCAAGATAATGTAGCTACTGACCTTGATATAGATAAAGGTCTTCATAACGACGATGTGCTAGAGAGTGAAAATGAAAGTGAAGATGAAGAACAAATAGAAGATCCTGTTATTACAGATGAAGTACAAGAGGTAATCAAAGATGATTTAGATGTAGACGAAGGGGTTTTAGAAAGTGATAGAGAAGAGGAAATGGAACATGATCAAAAACAGGAGAGTAAATATGATGAGAATGTTAATGAAAATATGCCAATAGTAAATAAACAATGCCAAGGGGTGTCTATTAGTGAACGTGAAGGGCAAAATCATGACGAACTTGAGAACATGGTCGCTTCTGTTGGGAATGGAAGCCAAAAGAAAATAGATACAATAGAAAACAATGAAGGTGTGGCTCTGGAAGACGGTGCTGCAGTCACTATCGAGATTGTAGACCAGGAGGAATGTGTTGGTGAATATGAACAAAATGAAATTGCTGATGACAATAAGGGCCAAGATGAAAGTAGACTCGCTGAAGAAAGTGAAGACGTAGACGAAATTAGAGATGACAATGAAGAACAAGACGAAAGTGCTGTTGATAATGAAGAAGAAGATGAAGTTGCAGATGATAATGTAGAACAGGAAGAAAGCACGGGAGTTGCTGAGAATGATGAAGATGCAGTTGCCGATGATGATGTAGAACAAGAAGAAAGTGCGGCAGTTGCCGATAAAGATGAAGAAGAGGAAGATGCAAATGATAATGTAGAACAAGAGGAAAGTGCTGAAATTTCTGATGAGAATGAAGAACAAAGTGAAATTGCTGATGATTATGAAGAACGAGATGAAAGTGTAGAAGTTGCTGATGAGAATGAAGAAGAAGTAGCAAATGATAATGATGAACAAGATGAAAGCGCTGATGAAAATGAACAGGAAGAATTTGCTGATAGCAATATGGAACAAGCAAAAAGTGAAGGTTCTAGAGAAAATTATGAAAAAGACGAAATTGCGGACGACTATGAAGAACGTGAGGAAAGCGCAGAAGTTGCTGATGAGGATGAAGAAGATGAAGTGGTTGACGAGATTGGGGAACAAGAAGACCGCGACGAAAGTGAGGAAATTGAAGTTGTTGACAATGAACCGAGTGAAGGAAGTGGACAAATTGAAGCTGATGATCAAAGCTTTGATAATCGAGCAGATGCAGAATATACATCAGATGTGAACCCATCAATTAATGAAGTTACTAAAGTTAATTCATTTGTTCAAAACTCACTCCCGCCTGCCACTAAAGTGTCGCAGAAAACTTTTGTATCATTTTTGGAGAAAATTAAACAGAATAATTTAGCCAAACAAGAGAAAATTGTGAGTACTGTTTGATTATTTCTTTTACTTACTAATACTTGTATAAAGAACACTATTTTATACACAACTAGTTCTCACTATCCCATATGGCATAATCAAATTTAATAAGGATTTTAATTTACATAAGGATGTTTTATTGGGTCCAAACTGTATTTATACAATATCAAGCAGTATCTTCAGTTCATCTGTTTGACTGGAGAACAAACATCCCAACATCTTTATCTTATGAAATGGAATGAAATTAAATATTAATTAGGATTGCCATATTTTTTTTTATTTTCATGCATGTGTATGATTTTTTTTTCAGAGAGAAACGTTCAAAGCCACAATAAAACCTTCAGTTACAATAAATACGAATATACCAACATTCAAACGGGTATCGAAGCCAAAACCGCCGCCATTGCATGTACCAACCGAATTTAAACCTAAAAGAAAAACCAAAACAAAATTCACAGCAGAAACATTAGCAGCGTTACCTAAAGATTTCTATGAAGATTTGAAGTACAGGCCACCTAAGCGATATACACCGCCAAATAGTGCGTGGGCAACTAAACGACTTTATAACTTTTTGGAAAATAAACTAGAGCCAAGGTATTGTTTTTTTTATGTTTCTTTCTTTTTTTAAATGTCTGCAAGCAGAAGTCGCCGGTCGGCCGGTAGGTCCATGAGAGTGGTAGACAGACTGATGATAGCTATAAGCCCAGTCTGCCTTTCTGGGTATCACAAGAGGAGTGTCCGCCAACTTGGGTGGTGTATATTCGTCTGCTGTTGTGCGAATGTGGATTGGATAAATTTCCCTGTGATGATCTGTGTTCATGTATACCTCTTTAGGTTAACATCAGGCGGGGCCTATCCCATGCTGATCAACTATATTTTAAAGAAATGTCGTCGTTTCTGGACGCGCTTTCGTAAAAGTATCATTGAGATACATTTAACTGTTTAAGCGTATTCGGATGACAAACAAACATACTTTCAAATTCATATAATTTATTTATTCTTGATTTAATTACAGATATGATTACATGGCAAGAATTCAAGCGGAGAAATTTGTCAATAAACTATTTATGTTTAGTAAACAAATAAAAAAACTAGATGCAGCTCCGCGTGAATCAATACAAAAACTGCAATATAAAATGGCTTCACTCAATATTATTGAGACTTATTGTGACTTTTACGACTTCATCCGTGATTATTTGCCGAAAGAAATTAAAATTAAGGTATTGTGTATATATTTTTATGTAGTCATTTGTAGTCAGTTCTGTTCAAACGCAACCTTATCATGCACAAAAAAATATAATGTGCGACCAACACGACGAAACTAAACCTATTTATTGTCTACGCGACCTCTGATAGTCAATCTCTGTTTCAGGTAATACCCGATGTCATAAACAAGCTCCCATTACCACCAGAGGGCATTCATTCACGTATTATCGACGAAAACAATGCCTGATTAACCAATAGAATGTTTTTAATGAATTTTATATACCAAACTTATTATGTTGTTCTGCAAGCAATAAATAAAACATCAAAAATTATAATGTAGGTATTTATTTTGGAAAAGGGTACAAATTTGAACCTATATTATACGGAGCACCATATATAATTTTATTGCGATAAATCGAAGACGTAATAAATATATTAAATAACTTCGTTTAAAATCCTTGCTACTGGAGAAGCATATCATAGCCCTTCAAGCATGCGAGGCAATACGGAAGTATCATTATGGTGTTTTCTGAAGACTAGCTAGTGCGCTGGAAATTATGAATGGACTCTGATTCTGTCGGCCAAGACACTAAAGGTCAGCAGTGACGCCAACTCGATTAGTTTAAACATAACAGTTATTTAATAGCCTCGTAATAATTACAGTGAGGTTAGTTTTAATAAAATAGCTTAATAATAAATAAATACTTGTGTAAACGACGTTTTTTCGTTTTATTTTAGATCTTGGATAGCGATTAGTGCGCGTTATTCGATCGCATCATGCCGTTTGAGCAGCATCACAAATTACACAATTTGCACTTTGTGATTCGCGGCATATAGGTTTTTATGCGAGCATCTTAAATTTCGTTGTAATTTTTTATTGACTAACGTATAAATATTGCGGACACTAAAAAAACGACCAATCGCACTACATTAACAGCCTTAAAATGGCATAAAATAATAATATTTAATTTTCTTTATTTTTTTTTCCCTGGACGAGGTATAGTGATAATAGTATCGATATTTTATTTATGATTCATATAGTCTGCAGCGCCCGCTTGGCCGTTCTTCTATTTCTAAAGCAATACAAGCGCTCCTAAATACAATCTTAAATATTGGATTATAAATGTTTAATATTGGTCCGTACAATTACTACATTAGGTATACTTAAATGATCAAACGTAGGCCAGGCTCCGTTTCACTGTGAAACATCTAACTTTGACAATGAATCCAGGCCATGAGGTGCGCAGAAAAAATTGTTACCCAATTTTGTATAATTGTTTGCATTGTTTTTTTTTAAATAGCTCTAGACCACTCCGCCTGAGGTGATGATGTGGTGCGGGGAAACCGCTGCTACCAGAGTGGTACTTATTCCAGCATTGCAGACTATCACCGGTCTGTACCACTCTCAATTTCACATGGCTCCAATTTTCTGCACGCTACATGTTATTTTCCATATAGATTCATCCGAAGACTGGACCTAAGCTAATATGGCATGGTATGGAATCTTCTATGTAGCAAAATGTCAAGCGTACTTTTTGATTACACATTTTAATATTAGGACGTTCTATCCTAGCGTCGCTTTATGGCCTATATTTTAATTGGGAACGTTACGCCTCTGCAATCTTTAATACCAGTCATTTTATATATGGACATTTCGTTAGATAGACTATTCAATACTAAGCCACTAATACTATACCCATTTGGCACTAGATAAGACACAAATTTTGAGGTTATAAAATTTAAGGTATGATTCAAACGTAACAACTTTCTATTATCGTTAAGGCCCGGTGTACGCCAGTTTTGCAAGTCGGACTTTGACCGTCTGTACATAATAGTTCCGCCTTATTTCTGGGCCAGGAATAGGGTTGCCAAATGTCCAGGTTCTGGTCGGACAGTACCGTTTTTTGTATATCTGTTATGTCTAAAAAACGCATATAATATATTTTTTAAATAATTTTATGTTATTGGTTTTTTTTTATTATAGCTCGGCATGTGACAACACTCCGCCTGATTTAAAGCTAGAGTGCGGTCCATGAATGGAAACAACTGCTGCTACAGAGAAACCTGTGCGGGCAGCAGTCGCCTCCACTATGCCGGCTTGAGGAGACGAGCATTTACCATCCATTGACAGTGCATACTCCTCTCGCTATACCTGGCTACTTTCAAACTATTCCTGAAACGCGACAAAGTCACTTCACTTATAAACTTTATTCTCTTTTTTTCTCAACTCTTGTCGCAACCCAGTTTTTTAACCAGTACGAGACTTGCAAAACTAGTCATCACGCCAAGCTGTCATCGTCAAAGTAGTTGTTACGTTTGGTCAACACCTTAGGTCGACTAAATACAGAAGCGCCTCGAGACGCCTCTCTAAATAGTCGCTCTATGACAAAATATAAAAAGTACTCCGATATTTTTATACAAATTCAAACCTTACGTATCCCAGATTAAGGATCAAGATTCTTAGCAAGGCCGCCACCTCTCCGACGTTTTTTGCAATCAGTACTTTCGTTATCACTTAGCAGCATAGTCTCAATAACTCGACTGCATTATTATCATTCTCAAATGGAAACACCAATTTAAAGAGGATGGTCAAGCCATGTTACTAATTATGTCTAAACTTAAAAATAAATATGGGGTTTTGGTAATTATTAGTGACAAAATTGATTAATAATTTACATAATATATAATACTAGATTTTTAATTAAATACATTTAGTCAGTGGCGTAGCTGGTGGAAGGGCCAGTTAAGAGATGACACTCAAACCGTGACAGATTTTTTGCGACACCAGCTCATGCTAGCTCCACCACTGTTCTAATGTAGGTACCCACATTTATATACCTTAATTGGCTTCCAAATTGATGAACAGCCAAGAACAAAATAAATTACATCCAATAGATACTACAAACAAAAAAATATCTAAATATTTGCTAAATAGAATAATACTCAATAAAGATAAATTAATAATACAAAAAAAGGTTAATTGATAAAAAATATACAATAAAAAATAATTATCAAGTCTTAACATTATCAACAATAAGTACTTAACATAAATGCAACTGATTTCATAATTAAAGTAAAATTGTATATAAGTAATAATAGATTAAAAGAGAAAATGCAACCATAAAAATAAGATAAATACAGAAAATATTTATAGCAATAATAATAATAGTAATAAAAAAATTGCACCATAAAAACACTCGCGTCATTTCATTTCTTTTGATGTCATACTCCCTGTCCTACCTACAATTAGGCATCAGAGATCCTATAAATATATGTAAAAAAATAATGTCAGATATAAATCTTATGATGCTCTCACATTGGTTAAAAAATATATATTAACAAAAAAAGACAAAACATCACTATTATAAAACAGTGTTTTTCCACACTGTTTTATAATAGTGATGTTGTTGATAGTGATGATGATTTAGATGTAGACGAAGGGGTTTTAGAAAGTGATAGAGAAGAGGAAATGGAACATGATCAAAAACAGGAGAGTAATGAAAATATGCCAATGGTAAATAAACAATGCCAAGGAGTGTCTATTAGTGAACGTGAAGGGCAAAATCATGACGAGGATGAGAACATGATCGCTTCTGTTGGGAATGGAAGCCAGAAGGAAATAGATACAATAGAAAACAATGAAGGTGTGGCTCTAGAGGACGGTGCGGCAGTCGCTATCGAGATTGTAGACCAGGAGGAATGTGTTGGTAAATATGAACAAAATGAAATTGCTGATGACAATAAGGGTCAAGATGAAAGTGGACTTGCTGAAGAAAGTGAAGACGTAGACGAAATTAGAGATGACAATGAAGAACAAGACGAAAGTGCTGTTGATAATGAAGAAGAAGATGAAGTTGCAGATGATAATGTAGAACAGGAAGAAAGCACGGAAGTTGCTGAGAATTATGAAGATGCAGTTGCCAATGATGATGTAGAACAAGAAGAAAGTGCGGCAGTTGCCGATGAGGAAGAGGAAGATGCAAATGATAATGTAGAACAAGAGGAAAGTGCGGAAATTTCTGATGAGAATGAAGAACAAAGTGAAATTGCGGATGATTATGAAGAACGAGATGAAAGTGTAGAAGTTGCTGATGAGAATGAAGAAGAAGTAGCAGATGATAATGATGAACAAGATGAAAGCGCTGATGAAAATGAACAGGAAGAATTTGCTGATAACAATATGGAACAAGCAAAAAGTGAAGGTTCTAGAGAACATTATGAAAAAGACGAAATTGCGGACGACTATGAAGAACGTGAGGAAAGCGCAGAAGTTGTTGATGAGGATGAAGAAGATGAAGTGGTTGACGAGATTGGGGAACAAGAAGACCACGACGAAAGTGAGGAAATTGAAGTTGTTGACAATGAACCGAGTGAAGGAAGTGGACAAATTGAAGCTGATGATCAAAGCTTTGATAATGGAGCAGATGCAGAATATACATCAGACGTCAACCCATCAATTAATGAAATTACTAAAGTTAATTCATTTGTTCAAAACTCACTCCCGCCTGCCACTAAAGTATCGCAGAAAACTTTTGTATCATTTTTGGAGAAAATTAAACAGAATAATTTAGCCAAACAAGAGAAAATTGTGAGTACTGTTTGATTATTTCTTTTACTTACTAATACTTGTATAAAGAACACTATTTTATACACAACTAGTTCTCACTGTCCCATATGGCATAATCAAATTATTAAGGATGTTTTATTGGGTCCAAACTGTATTTATACAATATCAAACAGTATCTTCAGTTCATCTGTTTGACTGGAGAACAAACATCCAAACATCTTTATCTTATAAAATGCAATGAAATTAAATATTAATTAGGATTGCCATTTTTTTTTATTTTCATGTATGTGTACATTGAGATATATAATAATATAATATATCTCAATGTATGTGTATGATTTATTTTTTTTCAGAGAGAAACGTTCAAAGCCACAATAAAACCTTCAGTTACAATAAATACGAATATACCAACATTCAAACGGGTATCGAAGCCAAAACCGCCGCCATTGCATGTACCAACCGAATTTAAACCTAAAAGAAAAACCAAAACAAAATTCGCAGCAGAAACATTAGCAGCGTTACCTAAAGATTTCTATGAAGATTTGAAGTACAGGCCACCTAAGAGATATACACCGCCAAATAGTGCGTGGGCAACTAAACGACTTTATAAGTTTTTGGAAAATAAACTAGAGCCAAGGTAATGTTTCATTCTTTTTTAAAATGTGACCACATGCCGTTTGATGTTATCTAACTACCACCTAAGAATGTCTACAAGCAGCAGTGTCTGTCAAAAATGAGTATGAGTGATAGACGGACTGATGATAGCTATAAGCCCAGTCTGCCTTTCTGGTGAAGCACTACCACTTGACCAAGTGTCACCTGCGAAGTGAAAGTGAAGTTGAAAGTAGCCGGGTGTCACGAGAGGAGTGGTATATCATATAGTATCACCCAACTTGGGTGGTGTACATTCGTCTGCCGTTGTGTGACTGTGGATTGGATAAATTTCCCTGTGATGATATCTGTGTTCATGTATACCTCTTTAGGTTAACATCAGGCGGGGCCTATCACATGCTGATCAACTATATTTTTAAAAAGTCTTGTTTATGGACAGTGGACACTCTTTCGTAAATGTATCATCGAGATACGTTTAGCTGTTAGCATATTCGGACGACAAACAAACATTCTTTCAAATTCATATAATTTACTTATTCTTGATTTAATTACAGATATGATTACATGGCAAGAATTCAAGCGGAGAAATTTGTCAATAAACTATTTATGTTTAGTAAACAAATAAAGAAACTAGATGCAGCTCCGCGTGAATCAATACAAAAACTGCAATATAAAATGGCTTCACTCAATATTATTGAGACTTATTGTGACTTTTACGACTTCATCCGTGATTACTTGCCGAAAGAAATTAAAATTAAGGTATTGTGTATATTTTTATGTAGTAATTTGTAGTCAGTTCTGTTCAAACGCAACCTTATCATGCACAAAAAAATATAATGTGCGACCAACACGACGAAACTAAACCTATTTATTGTCTACGCGACCTCTGATAGTCAATCTCTGTTTCAGGTAATACCCGATGTCATAAACAAGCTCCCATTACCACCAGAGGGCATTCATTCACGTATTATCGACGAAAACAATGCCTGATTAACCAATAGAATGTTTTTATTGAATTTTATATACCAAACTTATTATGTTGTTCTGCAAGCAATAAATAAAACATCAAAAATTATAATGTAGGTATTTATTTTGGAAAAGGGTACAAATTTGAACCTATATTATACGGAGCACCATATATAATTTTATTGCGATAAATCGAAGACGTAATAAATATATTAAATAACTTCGTTTAAAATCCTTGCTACTGGAGAAGCATATCATAGCCCTTCAAGCATGCGAGGCAATACGGAAGTATCATTATGGTGTTTTCTGAAGACTAGCTAGTGCGCTGGAAATTATGAATGGACTCTGATTCTGTCGGCCAAGACACTAAAGGTCAGCAGTGACGTCAACTCGATTAGTTTAAACATAACAGTTATTTAATAGCCTCGTAATAATTACAGTGAGGTTAGTTTTAATAAAATAGCTTAATAATAAATAAATACTTGTGTAAATTTTTCGTTTTATTTTAGATCTTGGATAGCGATTAGTGCGCGTTATTCGATCGCATCATGCCGTTTGAGCAGCATCACAAATTACACAATTTGCACTTTGTGATTCGCGGCATATAGGTTTTTATGCGAGCATCTTAAATTTCGTTGTAATTTTTTATTGACTAACGTATAAATATTGCGGACACTAAAAAAACGACCAATCGCACTACATTAACAGCCTTAAAATGGCATAAAATAATATTTAATTTCTTTATTTTTTTTTTCCCTAGACGAGGTATAGTGATCGATATTTTATTTATGATTCATATAGTCTGCAGCGCGCTTGGCCGTTCTTCTATTTCCTAAAGCAATACAAGCGCTCCTAAATACAATCTTAATTATTGGATTATAAATGTTTAATATTGGTCCATACAATTACTACATTTAGTATGATCAAACGTAGGCCAGGCTCCGTTTCACTGTGAAACATCTAACTTTGACAATGAATCCAGGCCATGAGGTGCGCAGAAAAAATTGTTACCCAATTTTGTATAATTGTTTGCATTGTTTTTTTTTAAATAGCTCTAGACCACTCTGCCTGAGGTGATGATGTGGTGCGGGGAAACCGCTGCTACCAGAGTGGTACTTATTCCAGCATTGCAGACTATCACCGGGCTGTACCACTCTCAATTTCACATGGCTCCAATTTTATGTTATTTTCCATATAGATTCATCCGAAGACTAGACCTAAGCTAATATGGCATGGTATAGAATCTTCTATGTAGCAAAATGTCAAGCGTACTTTTTGATTACACATTTTAATATTAGGACGTTCTATCCTAGCGTCGCTTTATGGCCTATATTTTAATTGGGAACGTTACGCCTCTGCAATCTTTAATAGCAGTCATTTTATATAATATGGACATTTCGTTAGATAGACTATTCAATACTAAGCCACTAATACTATACCCATTTGGCACTAGATAAGACACAAATTTTGAGGTTATAAAATTTAAGGTATGATTCAAACGTAACAACTTTCTATTATCGTTAAGGCCCGGTGTACGCCAGTTTTGCAAGTCGGACTTTGACCGTCTGTACATAATAGTTCCGCCTTATTTCTGGGCCAGGAATAGGGTTGCCAAATGTCCAGGTTCTGGTCGGACAGTACCGTTTTTTGTATATCTGTTATGTCTAAAAAACGCATATAATATATTTTTTAAATAATTTTATGTTATTGGTTTTTTTTTATTATAGCTCGGCATGTGACAACACTCCGCCTGATTTAAAGCTAGAGTGCGGTCCATGAATGGAAACAACTGCTGCTACAGAGAAACCTGTGCGGGCAGCAGTCGCCTCCACTATGCCGGCTTGAGGAGACGAGCATTTACCATCCATTGACAGTGCATACTCCTCTCGCTATACCTGGCTACTTTCAAACTATTCCTGAAACGCGACAAAGTCACTTCACTTATAAACTTTATTCTCTTTTTTTCTCAACTCTTGTCGCAACCCAGTTTTTTAACAAGTACGAGACTTGCAAAACTAGTCATCACGCCAAGCTGTCATCGTCAAAGTAGTTGTTACGTTTGGTCAACACCTTAGGTCGACTAAATACAGAAGCGCCTCGAGACGCCTTTCTAAATAGTCGCTCTATGACAAAATATAAAAAGTACTCCGATATTTTTATACAAATTCAAACCTTACGTATCCCAGATTAAGGATCAAGATTCTTAGCAAGGCCGCCACCTCTCCGACGTTTTTTGCAATCAGTACTTTCGTTATCACTTAGCAGCATAGTCTCAATAACTCGACTGCATTATTATCATTCTCAAATGGAAACACCAATTTAAAGAGGATGGTCAAGCCATGTTACTAATTATGTCTAAACTTAAAAATAAATATGGGGTTTTGGTAATTATTAGTGACAAAATTGATTAATAATTTACATAATAATATATAATACTAGATTTTTAATTAAATACATTTAGTGGCGTAGCAGATGGAAGGGGGTTAACACCCAACCGTTAAAACCACTTAGTATCAATAAATTCTTTACTTTGTAGTTTCCACGGCCCCATGTTTCGGTCAGTTAAGAGGTGACACCCAAACCGTGACAGATTTTTTGCGACACCAGCTCATGCTAGCTCCACCACTGTTCTAATGTAGGTACCCACATTTATATACCTTAATTGGCTTCCAAATTGATGAACAGCCAAGAACAAAATAAATTACATCCAATAGATACTACAAACAAAAAAATATCTAAATATTTGCTAAATAGAATAATACTCAATAAAGATAAATTAATAATACAAAAAAAGGTTAATTGATAAAAAATATACAATAAAAAATAATTATCAAGTCTTAACATTATCAACAATAAGTACCTAACATAAATGCAACTGATTTCATAATTAAAGTAAAATTGTATATAAGTAATAATAGATTAAAAGAGAAAATGCAACCATAAAAATAAGATAAATACAGAAAATATTTATAGCAATAATAATAATAGTAATAAAAAAATTGCACCATAAAAACACTCGCGTCATTTCATTTCTTTTGATATCATACTCCCTGTCCTACCTACAATTAGGCATCAGAGATCATATAAATATATGTAAAAAAATAATGTCAAATATAAATCTTATGATGCTCTCACATTGGTTAAAAAATATATATTAACAAAAAAAGACAAAACATCACTATTATAAAACAGTGTTTTTCCACACTGTTTTATAATAGTGATGTTGTTGATAGTGATGTGCACCATAAAAAAATATTAAAACAATAAAATCTATTTTCACTAACAACCCCTTATTAATCCATCGACAAATTCTCTATGCGACGCTTGATCATAGATAAAATTAAAAATTGTCAGTGAAAATAGGCAGTCAAAAGTAACAAACAGATTAAGGTAATAACTCAACATAATTAGCCGGAAACAGACCGTAATCCCCTTGCGGTCCGAGCCCTTGCCACCAACCAGCGTCTATTTGCTGAATATGCGTAATCACATCTCCCGGGAAGAAAGTTATCTCAGTATCATCAGCAGCTTGATAATCATATATGGCTCTAGCTTTAAGATTAGGCTCCATATCCAAATCTTCATAAACAGCACCTTCCTCTTGACTATGCTCGGAAACATCGTGACCGTTTCCATTTTCCTTTTTATAATTAACATTTTCAATGACAGTATTCTGTCTACTTAACTCTCCTCTATCGTCAGCGTTGGTTTTAGTGTATGGTGATCGTTTAATAGTACTAAATTTACTGTCGCTATCATCATCGTCATTCTCATTGCTGCTTGAATATGAAGCATCAAACATATCATTCTCAAGTATATTCTGCTTAATCATTGGCTCGCTCTGTCCTTCAATATTAATATCTCTATATTGGTTGTATTCCTCATAGTTTATGGCACTAAATGAACCTTGTACTTCTTCCGTTCCAGGACTCAGATCTGTAGGATCAATAATCGGTTCATATTGTATCTGAGATGGACTTTCTAAACTCATTTTTATTTTATCAATGTTCCGTATTGGACTCGTCTTTGGTTGTTCCGGTGGTGTCTCTTGAATTGTTGATTTTGGTATTTCCTTTACTGGGGAAGTGATTGGTGATTTTGTTGGTGATTTGGGTGATTGTTGTTGCGCTTGTTGTGTGAAACTGTTGATTCTTTGTGCGATTACGGAACTTCGGATTGGTTTTTCTGGTGCATTGTTGCTTGGCCTGTAAAATAGGGGTGTGGTTAGTAATAGATTAAATATTGACAGCAACAATAATATCACTTTTTGTCATATCACAAAGACCTGTCAGTAAGGTTTTTTTTTTTAATTATTGTAGCTCGGCCTGTAACAACACTCCGCCTGATGTAAAGCTAGAGTGCGGTCCACGAATGGAAACAACTGCTACTACAGAAACCTGTGCGGGTAGCAGTCGCCTCCACTATGCCTGCTTGAGGCGACGAGCATGTACCATCTTAGATTGACAGTGCACACTCCTCTCGTTATACCTGGCTACTTTCAAACTATTCCCGAAACGCGACAAAGTCAAGTACATACAACAAAGTTACATTGGTACCTGCCAGAATTACCGAGGTCTCATCGATCGTGAGTTCATGCGTCTTACCACTAGACCACAGCCACTCTGTAGGTCAGTAATTTCATGAAGTTTCCTTAATACTTTAATTATTTGAATAATTATTACCTATGATGTATTTGTCCCTGTGTAAGATTGTGTTCAAATACAGCTCTTGCAGCAGCAGTGGAACGTCCAATAATGCTGCGAGCTTCCTGAGATCCTGAGCCTTTTGTGTTTATTAGTTCTTCTTCTGGAGTTGGCCTGCTATAAGCGGAAATAATTAAGTTTCTCAACAGTATTTCCTAATATTAAACCAACGAAGTAACGCTTTATTAAACCTGCCACCAAAAAGCGCTCAAAATATAAAAACCGAGAATTGTTGTTTACACCTCACACTATTTCTAAGCAATAAATATTTACCTTTGTTCGTCTGCCTTTGCTCTTTTCTGCGCTTCTAATTCATCTCTCCTTCTAACGTCTTCTTCAGATTTCTTCTTTTCCTATAATAACGAAAATTTACTGTTAAGAAATCAATAACAAGAGTTCAAAGAGCAAGAGATAAAAAACAAGTTATATGATGGTTTTTATTGTATAAAATCCCTGTTGACTTAGATATTACTACAATCAAGTTTTTTTGTTAAATTGTAGCTTGACATATGACAACACTCCGCCTGATGTAAAGCAAGAGTGCAATCCATGAACGGAAACAACTGCAATTACAGATAAATATCTACATCATCTGTACAGTGCACACTTCTCTCGTATCACTAAAAAACCACAACATTACAAAAAAAACATAACTGTAAAAATAATAGTATCATTCAGAATCATTATTTATTTCATTTTACATAAGGAGTCTGTATTAAACGCAGTTACCCGATCTTTACGAAATTAGTAACATTATGAGACATGTAAGTAAAACTGATGCCAATAGAACATAATGATTACCTCTTCCCGTCTCTTTCTCTCCTGTTGAACCCTTCTCTTTTCCTCTTCCTCCTCTTTTATCCAGAACTGGTCGCGTTCCTTTGAGTTTATTTCTTGTACTGTAATTTATTTGTTAAACGTTAGAAAGTAGCCAGATATAACGACGTGTGCACTGTCAGTCTGCATGGTACTCGTCTCTTCAAGCCGGCATAGTGGAGGCGACTGCTGCCTGTAGAGATTTCTCTATAGTAGCAGTTGTTTCCATTCATGGACCGCACTATAGCTTTACATCAGGCGAACTACTCTCTACATGAAACTCATACCAATGCAAGTAAGGGTTTCTGTTTCTTGCAGTATTCAGAAACAGGTTTACTCCAGGCACCAGTGTTACCTCCACTGTGCTTACCATCAATCAGGTCAGTCGAGGTCACATGTATAATCATATATTTTTTTAAAAATATTACTATACAAAACTGACAGGTGACTCATAAATTATCATTTCCAACTACACGACGGCTAGGTGGGCTTAGTAAAGTTTATAGTAAAAAAAGAATACCTGGATTAACCTTCCTATAACTAGTTCCAATAGGTCCACTGGGAGGTAGATCTCCAGTCCTGGAAGACTTATAATTGAATGCTGAACCAGCCTTGTCGAGTTTATCAAGAATTAATTTTTCTTCCAAATCATCTTCAGTCCGAGCGTGCATTGTTAGGTGGAAACCGGAGAAAAACTGACTAATATACTTAATATGGTTAGCACAAGTCCCTTTTCTAACTGTTGGTGCTCCTTCACCCTAAAATAATAGTCTTATTATGAGCCCAAAATCGTACTTCCCAATCACAATGGGATTTGTTTTGTGGTTAAATGGGTTTTTGGGTAAAGATATATGATTATAAGTATGCAACTGCGGAATTCATACGAAACCCTCTCAGTAACAAAAATTGTTACAAATATACTAGTTTTTTTAATTATTATTATAGCACTGCATATGACAACACTCCACCTGATGTTGAGCTAGAGTGTGGTATATGAACGGAAACATTTACTACAGATAAATTATTACAAGCAGCAGTAACCTCGAGGCACCACCTCGATTACCGGTACTCACTCCTCTCACTATAACTGGTTACTTCCAAACTGTTCCCGAAACGCAACATAGTCACTTCACGGGTGCTAAGGCGGGTGCAGACTAACGAAATATAACACGCAATGAAAGAATATGCTGTCCACATTGTCGCAATGTAACAGTATTCCCATAGTGTGGACGCCATGGCGATCCGCAATTTGTTAGTTTTTTCGCCAAACACAAAGGGACACACAGAGTGCACGGAGCGCCAATGTGGACAGGTCGTGTTTGTGGACTGTGGAACGCACGTAAACAATGGAGGAAGAAGACACAGCTACGGCAGAGGCTACACATCGAAGCCTTCAACGTTTTTTTTATCACATGTTTCACTATTAATAATGAAGTAGCAACAATCATCGTAGCCACTAATTGGTTGTCATGATATCTTCACATGTTCTTGGCAGACTGAGCTATGTTTGCAGTGCGCATGCCGGAAACAGATACGAGTAGGTACATGCTCTGTATGTCCGCGTGCTCCATACTGATGAAATGCTCTTTTCATGTGACACTTCGTAAGTCTGTACCCGCCTTTACATTCGTGAGTGGTGGTACCAAGGATGGCAAGGATGGTGGATGGCAGACAAGGCTAATAACCACATCAGTCCATCTACCACTTATAATATTAATGATATTGTCTTTATTGATAAAAGTACTATTGAATAATGTTGAAAATTGAGCAGAAAAAAAAATCTAAGTGGGAATTATCCCCTCCTTCTCTATTTTTATATTTAAACATCTATATTTAAAAAGATATGTGATATCTAATCTAAATAGTTAAAATTACTCACTTGCCAATTGATAAGAACAAATTTTGATATACTTCCATCAGGTACATCTACTTTTAAGAACGCATACATTATTTTACCACTATTGAGATCATCTGTTAGCTCCAATAAACCACCATCGCCTTTACTTACAAATTTCAAGTCATTTGACATGCCATCATAACCAAATAAGGCCCTAAAATTTAATTTCACATTAAATGGTATTTTATTTAATCTACATTCATAGATATATGTATAGACGGCTTTCTTTTTATAAACCCAACCACATTATTGTATGACTAAACCGGTATTATTCATGTTATGAACTCAAATGCAAAGTTATCATTATAAGAATCAATGAGTGAAATATTCGATTCTACTCGACGATACTGATAAACAGTGGCACGAACATAACTTTATGAATAAATCTCAATATTAATTGAGCCAATTAAACGTTTGTATTTATTAATAATGTTAAACAAGTAGGTCGGTAAACGAAGATGCTTATACATACCAGTTCGTTTCACTCTTTTCGTCCAAAACATCCTTCCAAGCGGCAATTAAAGAATCGCGATGTTTTTCCAGATTAATAGACATTTTAAATAACTACAATTCCTTATATTAACATTGAAATAAATAGTTTTTTTTCGATCACGTCGCAAAACAACTCACAATCTTCAACAGACGGCGAACTGTGCTGTGTTTCCAGAGGATAAAATTAGTCATGCAAACAATGTTACCATAAAAAAAGATAAACATTTGAAAAATAAAACCCTTTCTTTGCATTATATACTTAGTTTTTTATTTTATTAAAGTTAATGAATGCGAAGACTGTCTAAACTTATAAGAGATTGTTGTTGGTATAGATAGCAACACACAACAGAAAGTTCTTCAACATTCAGGGGTAGGGTCCAATAGGAAAACAAATTACCACATCAAACATTACCTTATCCATTACAATCATTTATAATGCATAGATGCGTCAACCTAGATAATGGTTTCATTTTTCAATGCTATTTACTACCTACCTTACATTTAAGCACATTTCTATGGGATTGCATTAACAATTCAGTAGGCGCTTTTTCAAATTGCTTTTCTTTTGCAATTCAAAGAATGACACGAAATAACGATGCTTGTTCGATGTTAATTTAGATCTTTATTATAGTGTTAGCTACTTTAAGAGTAAAACTTGATCGGTTGTTTAAATAACATAAACTTGGTTTTCGAATTTAAGACAAATATGTAGATCAATTTAGAGGTATACAAGATAAAAAGTAGCGGGTTCTACCCCCGTCTTAAAACTAATGCTCAGCTTAATATTTTGCGAACAATAAAAGGGGATAGGAACTACTTACTATAGGGGAATAAAAATTGTGATAGGCATTGTTTTGTAAAAGTTCTTGCGCGCGCAAATCTTCGTGCCCTTTCATTACAATATTTCTTGTACTACCAGTCACCAGTTATAGAAAATTTGTAGGGGAGAACGCTCGGGTCCTACCGCAATGTTTTGTTTACACTTTACGCAAGTGTAAAATTAAGTTTAAAATGTGGGTTGATGTAACAGCGCGGGAGAGACAAAATTATATGACAGCTAACAATGGATCTTTTATTCCGGGGTAAGTTCGAATTTACTATTTTCAAGCGACTCCGAAATAAGGGCAAGATTGTAAACTGTTGTTTTGATTGTTACGTTTCATTAATATGGTAGTGTTTGATCGTGGTAAGTAGATAAGTAATAATATTTAATATGACTGTAATATAGTTAAATGTATATTCTACTTCCGCTATGCTTAACTAGTCTTTCATTTCCTTTATATCCAACGTATATTTTTTAAATTTAGGTCTAATCTTTTTTCATACATTTATATTTATGTTTGTGGAAATTAGGTTTTAAATAAAACTCGTAAATTATATAAATCATTTTTAAAAATAATTATTTTGATATATTATTTAAATAATTGTTTAAATACTTGAGTCTAGACTATTTGAGATATTATAAAATATTATATATTAATAACGCTTCTGATAAATACACATTTTTAGATGAATATCAAAATCAAAGTTTTATCATGTATCCGGAAAATATGTTTGGCAATCGGCCAAGTTCCTGATAATGTCCAAAGAATTAACCAAACCCATAGTGACTTAGGTATTCATTCTTATTAAATTATTTTCTTACTACACATTACATATTTACACATTATTATTATGTGGATTTTAACTATGCAGGAAATAGTCGAGTACGTATAACAATAATTTTGGCCTACTGATGAACCCTACACACTTTTCACAATGCTCAATTCGGCATAGTGGAGGCGATATAACTTAATATTGAGGCGAATACTGCCCGTAGACATTTCGACGTGACAGCTGTTACTGCTAAAAAAAGTTTAAACTATTTTATTGCGTATTTTAATTAGCGACGTTATATAAATTGCAGCTAATAGGTTTTTTAACAATAACTTTATTTTTAAGTTAGATCTTTACGAAATAAAATGTTATGCTGCGTACACACAGATGCTTGATTGAACAAAATCGGTGTCGTGCAAAAAAGTTTAGATTTATTTATCTCGACATTGCATACGTCATAAATTAAATAAAAATGTGGGGAATAATAATATTAGTGAATAAGTACCACAAACTCAAAGGAATCAATCACAATGAAAACTAATTTCCATATTAAGTAATATAACAGTAAGGAAATAAAAAATAAATAATAAAAGATTAATAAAGCTTATTATAAAGTTGTTGGCCATGACATCTATGTAGATAATATCGTGTTTCGATTGACTATCTATGAAGTATAAAGTTCATGTTACAATTCAATTTCATGACTGAATGATAACGCGATATCCATTGTATTTTTTTATAGATATTTTTAATCAAAAATTACTAAGTAATATAAAAATTCCCATTCAACTGCGGTTAACTTTAATAAAAAAAAAATCTAACCCTTCCCTAATAAATGGGTTATTTAACGCAAAATGGATTTATCAATTCGAACAGGGGTCGAATGTAGACTCGAATGTAGACTTAAATAAAATATGTAGATTAATTTATATTATTATACTTTTCAAGAAATTAAATGTGATTGAAATTATTGTAGTTCCGGAATGCATGTGGAATAAACATTAATTAATACCACAATATATAAATTAATGTCAATTTTACACAATAACAACCACTGTAAATCAATTTATGAGAGCTTATACTTCCACTCAACATTCCCGCGCAAATGGCCGTCAAATACTTTTTTATACCATTTTATTCAAGGCAAAGGGAACATTGTCTGCATAGTCTACAGTAATAACCCTGTTTTTCAAAAAGCGTTGCCTAGAGTCAATTTCCTAGTTTAAACTTTTCTCCTTTAATAGTTTTTAGAAAATTGGTGGAAATCAGTGGAATATTTTAGTAAAATATCAGCGGATTTTTAGCGGGAAAATGAAAACACACGCTTTTTCATTTTGTGCATAAGTTCTTGTGAATAGAATTTTGTTTTAAACATACAAAAATAGTCAAAGCTAAGAGTTAAATAGTTTATGCCTACCCCAGTGAGAACAGGGCGTGAGGTAAGTAGTAATAAAGGATTAAATAGACAGATACAACGTAAAAATAACTAAATAATCGCGTAATTAAATCATTCGTAAACTGAAAAAAGCATTTTTGCACGATCCCTATGACATTGTGCCTGGCTCTGACTTACACCATGCTTTTGTATTTCCATCTTTATAATTTCAACGGATTTTAATCTTTAATTGTTTAGAAGTAAGGTCTATATTTCTGAAAGTAATGAATGAGGATTATCTTTCACTTCCTGTAGACTAACTTTACGTATATTGTATAGAACTAAAGTAGATACTTATTCAATTTATTAAACTTATACGAGTAAGTAACTAAGTTTGTCCTTACGTTTATTCTACAATTAATATTTAAGACGAGCTGAACTATGGAAATGAATTAGACCCATTTTCCATAGAGGCATTATTTTGTATGTTTACATAAAACCGTAAATGCGGAGATGTTTTTATTTAATTAAGATTGAACGAAGACAACTGCTCCCACGGAGAAATGTGAGTAGGCAGTTCTCGCGTACGCTATGCCGGAGGAGACTGTTCGGGTTGACAGTGGCTCCCGTAACCGTTATACCCAGTTACTACGACACCCTTGGCTAATAACTATTATTAGTCTGCCTACCGCTATTACCTATATAGAAAAAGGCATTAATATCCTTACATAACAATAGATACATACATATATATACATGTATATCTGCATCAGATAACCACCCACTAACCCATTTAAGCTAAAGTATCTTCGTGATAAAACTTCATTTATAAATATCTACTAAACAGCTGATGATAGTTATTCGCTACTTTATTACCGTGTTTAATGTTTAACTTGGAAGTTTTAGTTATACTTTAACTAGGTAATTAGTTAGGTCTAAGCTTAGAAAGTTGCTTATGAACTTCTATATTAATATTTATTTGTATAAGAAAGAGTATTATATTATTATTTTTATATTATACATATATAAATTGGCACCCGCGGAAATGATCAAAAACGGGTAAGAACATTTTTTGTTTATTTAAACTAAGTAATACGAAAAAAAACCAGGATGAAAGTTTCCTTTTTAATTGGAATTTGTTTTAAAAAAAATACGTTTAAACCCATACGTAACCATATTTCGACGTTCAGATAATTTAAAACGAGATGGCATAAAAAAAAATCGAACGCAATATTTTTTTCCAGTTAAATCGGCCGCTTGTCCCAATTTTTGAATCTGTTGATTTAACATCATGAAAAACTACAATAAAAGTTATAAAACTACGTGGGAAATGGCGTAACATGAATACGGTGATCACTGGTGGTGTACAGGTCAAGGTTCACACAATAAATCATCGATAATCCTTCGTGTCAGTTCATTTTTGTTTCCCTAATTTAAGTAAACTTTTAAGGCCACGCTTTATTAACCCAGTTTAATTCTAATTTATAATTTCTATTATAATTTAAAGAGTGGTAGGCAGCGTGAGGATGGTTATTAACCCAATCTGCCGTCCTGGAGTAGAACCAGGGTATAACGAGAAACATGTATTGTGCAGTGTGCACGAACCTGGACCAGGGGTCGGCAACCTGCGGTTCTTTGGATGTGAAGTTGCAGTTCTTTAGTTCCATATACAAATATTATTTATTTAAAAAAAAAATTAAAAATCGTTCTGAATCGATTAACGAGGATTAGGAACCATTTCTATCTCTCAGCCACTTGTACTCACTTTTCACCGCACCCCTCCCCTGTCAAATACTTTATTTATGCAAGGACTATTTAGAGAAAGAAATTTTTGTGGCTGTTTAAAAACTTTGTTTTGTAAATTGTAATTTTTGACTCTTCCGACTCAAAAGGTTGCCGACCTAGACGATACATGCGTTTTTACGTACGCGACTGCTACCAGCATGCTATTAAGTTGTGTATATCAAATTAGCAGGCTAGAGAGATCATATACCTAGACTAACATGCCTAGCTACATTATCAACCCCATGTAAACAACTGAACACTACTCAGACGTATCGTCATAGACGTGTCACGAATGTGTGACGACGTATTGTTATCCCATGCAGTAATTTGTATGTATTTTTTCTTTTAATCTAAATATGACAAGAGTTTTTGGTGTATACTAGGTCTAAATATAACTCTTTATTAAAAAAAAACCTAGATAGATTGTAGACGTAACTCTGTCACAATAAAAAGTGAAATTATTAGCTATAAAACTATTACAGTTACCAATTGTTTTGTAAAATAGAAACATTGTTGCTTGCACTTTCATTTTCCCACAATTGTTTGTAAACTTACAAATTATTATGCCTAAGATTCCTTGTAATATTTTTTATGATGCCTAGTAAACAACTATAAAGATAAACGACATACTAAAATTTTTTTTATTGTAGATCGGCAAAGCTAAAGTGCGGTCCATGAATGGAAACAACTGCTATTACGGAGAAACCTGTGCGGCTAGCAGTCGCCTCCACCATGCCGGCTTGAGGGGACGAGCATGTACCATCTAGATTGACAGTGCACACTCCTCTCGTTATATCTGGCTACTTTCAAACTATTCCCTAAACGCGATAAGGTCACTTCACAGGTGTTACATTCGAAAGTACCCTAAGACAGCAGACTGGAGAAATAACCATCGTGAACCAGGGACGTCTTTCTCATATCACATCTATCTACAGCACGTTAGTTAAAGATACTCCTCCACTGACCTTTTCTAAACAATCTACCAATCTGATTGAGCTATTCCTAGGAACGGACTGCCATCCACTTCCACAAGATAAATAAAAAAGTGTTGATTTAGTAGTAATTACGCAAATTATTTTTTCCGTAGATATTTGCTATCAATCGTGCTCTTTACGCTTTAATGATGAGACGTATGAGATGGAAGATATAAAGATGATTTTACAATACAATACAATTGTCACGCCTTTTTCCCACAGGGATAGGCAGAGACAACGGAACGCCACTTACCACGATCCTGACACAACACCCTCGCTTCCTTCACATCCACAATTCTCTTCATGCACGCTCGACGGTTATGGGCACTAGGCAGACCAGCTTTCATGAGATGTTTTTACATTTTTAAAGATTCTAAATATAGGTGAGAATGAGAGACTGATGGTGGTGACGGCAACGATTCTTTGCAGTTGTCTCAACTCAGGGGCCGTACTCTAGCAATCTTTCTATTATTTTCTGTGTCATTAGAGGGACTTTGAACACATGTTTAGCTACAATAAAACATTCTCTTTTGTTTCAGATACACTGGTCATTGTCCTATGTTGAAATTTCGTTACGGTAAATGTTATGGTGATAATACGAGACAAATACTAAGAGAAATCAGGTCAAAAGGATTGTTTAAGTACGATTTCAATGTATATTTAATTAATTAAGCAAATTAGCTTGTAAAGTCTGAACGGTCTATTCTTTCTTAATTTCTACAAAAGAATAGAGCGCCTGCGGCCATTAGAACGCTTCACGATCGATGAGACCCGTGTTCGAATCTCGCCAATGCTACTATGTCATTTTGGTCCAATGCTACTAAGTTTTTTTTAAAGATAAATACACACCTACAGGTATATCTATTGTTATCTAGGATACCCTAGTGTGGGTATAACACAAACAGATAAAACCTAGTTCCGACATTTTTTTAAACTTTCATATGAAATTGATTGGCACGGAGCTGCAGGATAGAGCCATAGAAAACCGTGATGACCGCTTGACCGTCTATTTCAATACTTGATTATTTACTAATTACAAACGACTTTCAGTAAACCATTCGAGTACCGTCCGGGGGATAATTACGAAATAAATAACATGCCAAAAAGAGACATGCCGAATCGAGATGTTTATGACGGAATAAGACATCGAGCACCTCATTACATGACTGGCTATACTGGCTATGTACCTGGCATGAATTTTAGGTAACGTAGTGTTTTAAAATTGCTGCCTATGAGACTACACTCCGCTTGATTTTAAGTTAGAGTGTGATCAATGATGAGATAAAATGGAAAATCAATTTAACAGTTAGACGGAAGGAATCGTGTCTATCTACTAAGGTGATATTCGTTTTACCCGCCTAAGACATGTAAAATAAACCTTTTCTATTTTATAGATACGGCAAATCCTACAGTCGTGCAGCAGATGATTGCATGACAGATTTCACTGAACATCAACGTGAATTAAGACGTAAAGCTGACCATAATAAGAGCTATATTCGCTCAAGAAGTGCACCAAAGATGGAGACGATACATTCACGAGATGAAATTAGGAGAGATTTGAATAAGTTTCATGAAATAAATAAGTATAAAGGTAAAAATATATTTACACTTAGATAATATTTTCTTTGTTGAATTATAAAATGAAGCCTGCGTGGGCCCACAATTTTTTTCTTTCAATATTAGGTATAATTTTAATGTGAAAATAAGAGGTTTTTTTTGCACGTTTACGCAATTACACAATAATTTATTACAGATAATAACATATCACCAGAATTCCCTCCAATAGCGGGCTACACCGGGCATATACCAAGGATAAAAGGGTCCGAAGCGTCACTCAGTCAAAGATACCATTGTGCCGCAAAACGTGGTTTGGAATTAATAAAAATGGAAAGGGATAAACGTAATGAAATACCCATTGCAGATGCGAACATCAAAGCAATATTAAAAGAAGACAGAAGAAAAAATTCTTATTGGAATTGGGGATAGCATACGGGCAGAAGAATGTTCTTTGGCAAATGTCGATAAACATTCTTCTGTTACTCAATACGGCTAATTTTAGCATGGAATTTTCGTAGTAATATTGTAAATATGAAAGTATGATTGTTTGTCCTTAAATCACGCTCAAACGGCTGATGGATCTTGATGTAACATTGAGGCAGATTTTTTTTGGCGTTAGATAGTATTTTTATGGAGGGAAACACGGGGTAAAACTATTTCAATTAACTTAAGTTCCCTTACATATAAAAGATGTGCACTAGCAACCGTCATACCAGCTGATACATAACAAAATTTCCTAAAAAAATTGTTATGGTGGCACTTCACGCCACAAGCTGATTTATAATGAATATTCCTTACATATATATAAGTACAAATATTGTAAATAAAATATGTTATTTATTGTATAAAATTTACCTAGGATAATTACTGTCGTTTTTAGATTATAAAATGAATGATTACTTGTTTTGTACGCTTGTATAGAAATTACATTGTATGGAGCTTTTTGCAAGCGTAAGAAATGATATCAAGTGCCTTTATATTAAAACTAGCTGTTGGGTAAAAGCCGCGGGCGCAAGCGGCCCGCGGAGGCCCTTTTTGTCGTAAAACGTATTAGATCGAATAGATTTTAGGCAGTTTTGAAAATATTTAGCTCGCCATCTAAAAGCGTTTACGTTTCTGAACAAAATTGGTCTGTACACGGTTACGCTAATGTATATCCTTTTTGAGATATGGCGATTTTGAAAAATTAAAAAAAAAAAACTAATAGTGCTGGTCATACTGAACAAAATTGGTCTTTCACGGTGACGCTAACGTATCTACTTTGCGAGATATGGCGATTTTAAAAATTAAAAAAAAAAAAAAAAAAAAAAAAAAATTAAAAAAAAATTAGTGCTGGTCATACTGAACAAAATTGGTCTCTACACGGTGACGCTAACGTATCTACTTTTCGAGATATGGCGATTTTAAAAAATTAAAAAAAAAACAAAAATTTAAAAAAAAATTAGTGCTGGTCATACTGAACAATATTGGTCTTTACACGGTTACGCTAACGTGTGTACTTTTTGAGTAATAGCGATTTTAGAAAATTAAAAAAAAAAAAAGCAAATAGTGCTGGTCATACTGAACAATATTGGTCTTTACACGGTGACGCTAACGTATCTACTTTTCGAGATATGAAGATTTTAAAAAATTAAAAAAAAAAACAAAAATAAAAAAAATAGTGCTGGTCATACTGAACAATATTGGTCTTTACACGGTTACGCTAACGTATCTACTTCTTGAGATATTTAAAATATTCGAAAAAAATCCCGCCGCGCGGAGCAAATTCGATGTTCACGCGGCCGCGCTCACCGTCCGACTGACCGAGGTAAAGCCGTTTCGATCGTTCGTCCCGAAAATGCGGCCGTATGAAAACTTTTCTCTCCGCACCTCTCGCTCTCGCCTCATGCACTGACCGATGGAAAAGAGCGAGATGGAAGTATCATCGAGGGCCGACCGATTTGTATGGGAATTTTTTTATTGCCCGATTTCAAATATTTTTTTTTTGATTTCGCCATAAGACGACATTCTCTACAACTTTCTCTTCGGGGTGACTGCCCCGACTCGCCCCGTTTCCGAGATATCGCTACCACTTCCGGTCCAGAATCGACTTCCGGTCAAAGTCGTATTTTTCTCGACGGTTTTGGGACGCCCTCTATACGACTCAAAAAACCGCTACCCTCCACTATACCGGCAAGTACTAAATAATTGATGTCAATAGATCAGTGAGTCAGTGGTATTGCAGCTATATATTAGTACTAGCTGTTGGGTAAAAGCCGCGGGCGCAAGCGGCCCGCGGAGGCCCTTTTTGTCGTAAAACGTATTAGATCGAATAAATTTTAGGGTAGTTTTGAAAAAAAGTTTAGCTCGCCGTCTAAAAGAGTTTACCTTTCTGAACAAAATTGGTCTTTACACGGTTACGCTAACGTATGTACTTTTTGAGTAATAGCGATTTTATAAATTAAAAAAAAACAAAAATTTAAAAAAGTAGTGCTGGTCATACTGAACAATATTGGCCTTTACACGGTTACGCTAACGTATGTACTTTTTGAGTAAAAACGATTTCAGAAAATTAAAAAAAAAACGAAAATTAAAAAAAAAGTAGTACTGGTCATACTGAACAAAATTGGTCTTTACACGGTTACACTAATGTATGTACTTTTTGAGATATGGTGATTTTAAAAAATTAAAAACAAATAGTGCTGGTCATACTGAACAATATTGGTCTTTACACGGTGACGCTAACGTATCTACTTTTCGAGATATGACGATTTTAAAAAATTAAAAAAAAACAAAAACAAAAATTTTAAAAAATAGTGCTGGTCATACTGAACAAAATTGGTCTTTACATGGTTACTCTGACGTATCTACTTCTTGAGATATTTAAAATATTCGAAAAAAGCCCGGCGCGCGGAGCAAATTCGATGTTCACGCGGCCGCGCTCACCGTCCGACCGAGGTATAGCCGTTTCGATGGTTCGTCCCGAAAAAAAATTTTTTTTTGCCCGATTTTGAAAATTTTTTTTTATTTCGCCATAAAATGACATTCTCTACAACTTTTTCTTCGGGTAGACTGCCCCGTTTCGCCCCGTTTCCAAAATATCGCTGTCACTTCCGGTTCAGAATTGACTTCCGGTCAAAGTCGTATTTTTCTCGAGGTTTTTTCGACACCCCCTATACACCCCGAAAATTTCACCCCTGCACCCCCCCGGCAAGTACTAAATAATTGATGTCAATAGATCAGTGAGTGAGTGAGTGAGTCAGTGGTATTGCAGCTATATATTAGTACTAGCTGTTGGGTACAGACCGCGGGCGCAAGCGGCCCGCGGAGGCCCTTTTTGTCGTAAAACGTATTAGATCGAATAGATTTTAGGGCAGTTTTGAAAATATTTAGCTCGCCATCTAAAGGCGTTTAAGTTTCTGAACAAAATTGACCTTTACACGGTTACGCTAACGTATGTACTTTTTGAGAAATAGCGATTTTAGAAAATAAAAAAAAATAAAATAAAAAAGTAGTGCTGGTCATACTGAACAATATTGGTCTTTACACGGTGACGCTAACGTATGTACTTTTTGAGTAATAGCGATTTTAGAAAATTAAAAAAAAAAAAAAAAATTTAAAAAAAAAGTAGTGCTGGTCATACTGAACTATATTGGTCTTCACACGGTGACGCTAACGTATCTACTTTTCAAGATTTGATGATTTTAAAAGATTGAAAAAAAAAATTAAAAAAAGAATAGTGCTGGTCATACTGAACAATATTGGTCTTTACACGGTTACGTTGACGTATGTACTTTTTGAGTAATAGCGATTTTAGAAAATTCAAAAAAAAAAACAAAATTAAAAAAAAGTAGTGCTGGTCATACTGAACAATATTGGTCTTTACACGGTTACGTTAACGTATGTACTTTTTGAGTAATAGCGATTTTAGAAAATTAAAAAAAAAAACAAAATTAAAAAAAAAAGTAGTGCTGGTCATACTGAACAATATTGGTCTTTACACGGTGACGCTAACGTATGTACTTTTTGAGATACGGCGATTTAAAAAAAATTGAAAAAAAAATAAAAAAACAAATAGTGCTGGTCATACTGAACAAAATTGTTCTTTACATGGTTACTCTGACGTATCTACTTCTTGAGATATTTTAAAAAAGCCTGCCGCGCGGAGCAAATTTGATGTTCACGCGGCCGCGCTCACCGTCCGACTGACCGAGGTAAAACCGTTTCGATCGTTCGTCCCGAAAATGCGTCGTTATATTTTCATTGCGCGCTCTGAACGGGCGGAACATAGAGAGCGCGAGCCCCGACGAGCGATCGACGCGGATGCTGTTAGGCCACGCCCACCGCCATGCTCCGTTTCATATTGGCGTACCGGCGGGAAAAGGATATAAATACGATCGAGGAAAAATTTTTTTTGAGCAATTTTGAAAAAAAAAGTATCGTTTTCGAAATTAGAGGGCATTCCCTACAACGTTTGTTCCGGCACTTTTGCCTCATCTCTTTCCGTTTCCGAGATATCGCTACCACTTCCGGTCCAGAATCGACTTCCGGTCAAAGTCGTATTTTTCTCGACGGTTTTGGGACGTCCTCTATACGACTCAAAAAACCGCTACCCTCCACTATACCGGCAAGTACTAAATAATTGATGTCAATAGATCAGTGAGTGAGTGAGTGAGTGAGTGAGTGGTATTGCAGCTATATATTAGTACTAGCTGTTGGGTAAAGACCGCGGGCGCAAGCGGCCCGCGGAGGCCCTTTTTGTCGTAAAACGTATTAGATCGAATAGATTTTAGGGCAGTTTTGAAAATATTTAGCTCGCCATCTAAAGGCGTTTAAGTTTCTGAACAAAATTGACCTTTACACGGTTACGCTAACGTATGTACTTTTTGAGAAATAGCGATTTTAGAAAATAAAATAAAAAAGTAGTGCTGGTCATACTGAACAATATTGGTCTTTACACGGTGACGCTAACGTATGTACTTTTTGAGTAATAGCGATTTTAGAAAATTAAAAAAAAAACAAAAATTAAAAAAAAAGTAGTGCTGGTCATACTGAACTATATTGGTCTTCACACGGTGACGCTAACGTATCTACTTTTCGAGATTTGATGATTTTAAAAGATTGAAAAAAAAAATTAAAAAAAGAATAGTGCTGGTCATACTGAACAATATTGGTCTTTACACGGTTACGTTGACGTATGTACTTTTTGAGTAATAGCGATTTTAGAAAATTCAAAAAAAAAAAACAAAATTAAAAAAAAGTAGTGCTGGTCATACTGAACAATATTGGTCTTTACACGGTTACGTTAACGTATGTACTTTTTGAGTAATAGCGATTTTAGAAAATTAAAAAAAAAAGAAGTGCTGGTCATACTGAACAATATTGGTCTTTACACGGTGACGCTAACGTATGTACTTTTTGAGATACGGCGATTTAAAAAAAATTGAAAAAAAAATAAAAAAACAAATAGTGCTGGTCATACTGAACAAAATTGTTCTTTACATGGTTACTCTGACGTATCTACTTCTTGAGATATTTTTAAAAAGCCTGCCGCGCGGAGCAAATTTGATGTTCTCGCGGCCGCGCTCACCGTCCGACTGACCGAGGTAAAGCCGTTTCGATCGTTCGTCCCGAAAATGCGTCGTTATATTTTCATTGCGCGCTCTGAACGGGCGGAACATAGAGAGCGCGAGCCCCGACGAGCGATCGACGCGGATGCTGTTAGGCCACGCCCACCGCCATGCTCCGTTTCATATTGGCGTACCGGCGGGAAAAGGATATAAATACGATCGAGGAAAAATTTTTTTTGAGCAATTTTGAAAAAAAAAGTATCGTTTTCGAAATTAGAGGGCATTCCCTACAACGTTTGTTCCGGCACTTTTGCCTCATCTCTTTCCGTTTCCGAGATATCGCTACCACTTCCGGTCCAGAATCGACTTCCGGTCAAAGTCGTATTTTTCTCGTCGGTTTTGGAACGCCCTCTATACGACTCAAAAAACCGCTACCCTCCACCATACCGGCAAGTGCGAAATAATTGATGTCAATAGATCAGTGAGTGAGTGAGTGAGTGAGTGAGTGGTATTGCAGCTATATATTAGTATAATAATAATAATAGGAATAAAAATAATGTATTTTTGTGGCACATTCCTATTTTTTTGATCAAAAATAAATATAATATTAATAATGTTCACATAAATTCATTAATAGAATTGTAATGATGATACATTTAATTATTTTCAAGAATTGGCTACATTCAGGCATTTAAAGAGTATGATAACATATTCCTATTTTGATTATGCCTAAATATATGGAGAAATTTATAACGCCTTTGTAAATTAATTATAATAATGTTATTTAATTATAGTAACACTTTAAGCACTTTTTAGTCTGGCAACATTATCAGTAGCCAGTTAACCGCAATGGAAACTGTTCACCAAGATACAGTAGTCCTACTGGGAAACAAGATTCTTAAAAAAATATGTTGGTTTTTGAGGATTAAATGTTTTTAGGGACCATTGTCTACGAATCGAACCTAACCTAAACTTTAACTTCGCCTTAGATCTAATTAAGCGGAAGCATGATCGATGAGCAACCCTGCAAAAATCGAACACACGACCGATGTCAGTCCAACCAGAATGCTCAGCGCTACAACAACGTCGATACTGTTGAGCTTATATTCCTTCATCCTATCCCGTTTCATTCCAGACATAATACGAAAAGAAAAACATTTTAATCATATTTTATATTAAAATTTAATATATTAAAAAAAACTAGAAGGCACATTAAAATTATGTCAAATTAAATATAAATACTTAATTAATAATTAAAGATCGTTGTTCTCAACAAAGATATTAGTATACTATGCGAACTAACTAAGAATTGGACTGGACTTGCAGCCAACCTCACTTGTCAGATGTCAAATAAGCACCACCAGCAACAGAAAAGCAAAATGGAATAAATTCAATCGCTTTTTTTGTACTTATCAAATAAAAATGGAGTTAACGCCTTCAATTTGTCATCACCACATTTTAGTAGTTATACACACATTATAGATTTTTAGTATATTTAATGTGTTCTTTGAAGACTTATGTTTATTTGTTTACTATTAATGTTTATCATTAATGGAGTACGTGCGAATTGCAGAACAAAATGGCGTCTTGACAGTTCTGTTGTTAGTTGGCTCACATAGTAATTTACAACATAATGTATTATTAGTTCTAAAAGTTATACTTTATAGTGTATTCTTGTAAAAACTTTAAAATATATAAATAATAATTATACTAATAACTTATATCTTAAAGATATTGTTAAAATCATTTATTGCTCTTAAGTCATGGTTACAGGAATAGCATTGAAAATGGCTCTTTTTGCTAATAAGACTCACTGAATAATCAGTAGTCCAGCACCTGCCCATCAGCATTTACTGCCGCCTCCGCTATGCCGGCTTTAGGTGACGAATGTGAACTATCTAGATCGCGCTACTTCCAAGATGATCTCTAAACGCGACTAAAGGCTAAAGTCAAAAGTCTATCAACAGTTGTCACTTGATCGAATCGAAATCAATTTTTTTTATATTGACGCGACATGTGACGTCGACTGGCCTGGTGGTAAGCACAGTGGAGGTCCATGAGCGCCGACGACTGGAGGACCGCGGTACACGGTGACCCCAGTCGCCGTCACTATGCCGGCCCAAGAAGGTGCTTTTTCACGCTCCGCTTGAAGGATTGGGAGAACACGTGGGAGGGCAAAGCATTCCATTTATCGATTGTGCGACATAAAAAGGATGCGCCGAACCGTTTTGTTCGGTTTTCAATTCTGTCGACGTAATGCGGGTGTTACGGGATTTGGCGTTATACTGTCGCCCAAGTGATAACGAAACGTCAAATCCCTATATTTTGTTGTCGATTTGATCAAGTGACAACTTTTGATTGGCTTTAGACTCAGGCCCTAAGTCACTTCACAAGTGTCAAGTGGTAGTAGTTGACAAATAAATATTATTATAATACAGTAGCCATTTTCAAATCTATTCAAAAAATAAATAAATACATTCAAAACAAACACATTTAGTTTAAATTTATATCAATAAACTTGCCAGTTTTTTCATCTACACCATCAACAATCACTTGTTTTTCATCCAAATCATTTGATCTGTTTACATTTGCCTCAACAGGTTGAGTATTTTTAATGTCATCTGTAATACCTTGATCGCAATTCATTAATTCATCATTTTTAACATCATAAGCTAATTGTAGCATTAACGTTTCTAGTTTTTTAGCTTTTCTCGTTTCGTTGTGTGTTATTAAAGCGCAAAGATGTTCTGTTAACAGTTCTTTCTTTTCTTTCTCCCTCTGTAAGTTTATTTTTGCTTGTAGAAATTCCTTTTCTACTTTCAAATAGGTTTTTCTGGAATAAAAAATTATAATACCTATTATTTCTTAGATATGATATATAATTTGAGAAAGTAAAAAATGCCTGTTTTAAGTCTAGATGTTACATGGTTTCCACGGGACGAATGCTAGCTACCGTGTACCCAACCCCTTAGCATCTCAGAGGTCATGAAAGAACGCTATGAGGTTTTAGTCGGTAGTATACAACATCATCTCGTATATGCTCTGTCCATAAGCGAGCGCGATATAACCCAAGTCTTCCCTGAGGTGCTAGGACGTGGCAGATTTCCTCATGTAAAAAGGGTTACTCGTAGTAGTGTAATGGGCATAGGGTTTGGCGTTTGTATGTGTGTGTATTTTTTTTTTAAATTAAAGTTTGAGTAAATTCATTTTTTCCGCTCGGCAAATGAGGTGTCGACAAAATAGGTACTTACTCAGCTTCAGAATAACTATGACAAGCCTGATCAATCTTTTTTCTCAACATAGAAACGTCGTGTGAAAACTGACCATCTAAAATTTGTAATTCTTTCTTAATTTTTTCTAATTTTAACACTTCTTCTTCTGTCTGTTTTGTTCTGAAAAAAAAAAAACCAAAAAAATTATATTATAATAAAATTTAAAAAATATGCTTTGAAATTAATTACCTAAGCTCAGTCTTTTGTCCTACATTTTTCCTAAACAAGTTAAATTTTTTCATAATAAATTAATTTAATTTTGCTCTTATGTATTTCATTTCTTATTAAAATACAAAACTGAACTGAAAATGTTGCCAGTTTATTTTCAATTGCCAATATAATATTTTATTTATTTATGTATTAAAATACTACAAATCTTTAATAGTGACACAGTAACAATGATAAGATTATCTTTAAGATATAAAAGATTAGATAATATAGATAAATCTTCACCTTATATCATCAACACTTCAATATCAAAAGAGCAGAAGTCATGATATGGGTAAAATAAACTTTCAGTCAATTGTTATTGATACCTCTATATTTATTGCTATAAATATATATTTTTGTATATTCAAATACTCAGGTAGATAGTTAAACAGAAAAAAATTGTCGAGCACACATTCCATGCTTTGTGTACTGCTAAATTCTGACCACCAATGGCACTTAGCAAGTATATTACTACTGTATTGATACTCACGGCATTTAAATGCATAATTTACAAAAGTACTTTTGATTTGTCTTAATAAAGATTCTCACCTATCTGCCAAAGCTTTAGCAAGCATTTCTTTACGTTTTTTATTCTGCTCCTCCATTAATTTTTGTCTTAATTGTAAATCTTCTAATTTTGCTTTATGGGCAATCAACTCATTTTCCGTATAATTTCCTTTTAATTCGGATAGATCTGGTATGCTATCCATACTTATTTTTCTATCTTCAACAGGCTCTGGTGTTTTAATTTCCTCTTCCAAACTAATACTGTCTTTATCTGATATTTCTGTCTCGCTACTTTGTGTATCTTTTGAAAGGTCATCAATATTATTGTTTAGAGCATCCGGGGTTTTTATACTTAGTTTACATTTTTCAAATTTTATATCATCTATGGCATCTTCGTTGTCAGTCTTTACTTGTAATTTGTACTGTAGATTCATATTTCTAGGTTTTACACCAATTTTATTTATCTTTTTAGCATTTGCCATGATCATTTGTGGTTCTAAAATAAACATGATTGCAAAAATCATTAGTAATAGTTGTTGGTAATAATAAAAAAAAACCAATTCAAACCTACTTACTTAATAGCTAAAATAGACTAATAAATGTATATAAAACAACGTCAACTAAAATAGTACAATTATTACGGTAAAAACTAACCGTTATTTACGTCTGAATCTCCGGCTTTAATACGTTTAAGGTCTTCATCACTAAATCCAGCAAAACTGGAAGCCATGGTGAATGGAATTTATTTAATCTACACACTCTTTAAGCGGTTTTTTCCAAAGAAAATATAATAAATGTTTTCGCATTTAAACGTATAATATTGAAAAAAATAAATAAGAACGTGAGAAACTCGCCGCCTGTGTCTTGTTGGCAATCTCATTTTTTTGACGTATGACAACAACACAAACCACAAAAATTGAATATATGTGTGTTCTATAACATATTTTTTTTAAATTGGTGACCTCTCAAATTAGTATAGTTAAGTGTTTTTGTACCAATTTAAAAAGTGATCCATATCTAATATTTTCATGTATAATATTAGAAAGCAAAGGTTCTCTACTATGCAGCATGTTTTATTGTTGAACTTCATTTCGAAAATATAAATCTTATTTATTTATTTTTAATTCATATTTCTTTATTTGTTTTTAGTATTTATTTAATTATAATACGTATTTAATAAACCGAGTTTTGCAAAAACAACTTTTTAAAACAAGGCAACCCTGTGCCATTGGCTGGTGGCGGTAGCGTCGGTTTGTTTTAGGTTATAATTTCAGTAATTCCTTGTTTTTCGTTTTTATTTCTAGTTATAAAGTAAGTTTGTTTTTAGTTAATCTCTACAACTCATATCATGGGTGCATCTACTGATATGAACTTTGATTACAGATACAACTTGTAAACATGGCGGCCGGTATGCCCATTAATCCTAAACCTTATCTCAACGATTTGACCGGCAAAGCGGTCCTAGTAAAACTAAAATGGGGACATGAATACAAAGGAATTTTAGTTTCTGTTGACGGTTACATGAACTTGCAGCTCGCTAATGCGGAGGAACACATTGAGGGACAGGTTACTGGTGAGTTCGATTGTATATTTAGGAATAACTACTGAGTACTTAGTTTTACTAAGTAATCATTTTCATTATTTCAGGCAACTTAGGTGAAGTATTAATTAGATGTAACAACGTTCTATATGTCAGAGGTGCGGAAGAGGAAGACGAAGAGGGAGAAATGAAAGAATAAGCGTAATTTAAAATTAGTTAAGTTATTTTTATGTATGTCCACAACTTTTACATAAACATAATTTCTGTTATAGATTATCTATTAGATAATAAGTGCAGAAATTTTGGGAAGACGAGTGTTGGTTTATGCTTTGTCTGGTTAGGTTGGGCCTACAGTAAAGTATAAATGGTTATTAAGTAAATGGTTTGGAAAAGTGAATTAAAATAAAACTAAAGCATGTCTGTATGGTGCCCCGCCCTAAATTCTTGCAGTTGCCGTCTACTAGATAATCCTATTATGTGCAAGATGCTAATATGATCCACAGTTTAAAAACAGCCATTTAGATGGATTGTGTTTGTGATACAATATAAAATAGACTATGTCATTAAAACAGATCTGTAATAGTAATTGGGCATTTTTTTATTGTAAGTAAACATATTGTATATCCTTGGCAACACACTAAAGCACAAGTGGAATACAGTGGGGGTTTGAGTAACTAATCCATATAATCATTTGTTCTGACAATGCTCTAGTTTGTTGCTACAAACTATACTGTACATTATGTTCAATACAATCTTAAGTAATTAAATACTTATTATGATTGTAATTTTGGTTAAGATAAATACATTATTTTTTCAAGAGACCAACAAATTGTTTTTTTAGTGACGTTCTAATGTTTCATCTGTTCATATTCATATGTGAGAACTCTCTGATCAGAAGTCGTTATTTTGATTGCTGAGATAACAAAAAATCCAATGAAGCAATGCTATCAGTGGAGAGTACTCACGGCGTAAATATACCCATACTTTGCCCTTACAACTAAGTTGTAAAGGATTTTTTTTTATTGTAGCTCGGCATGTGACAACACTCCGCTTAATGTAAAGCCAGAGAGAGAGTGTGGTCCATGAATGGAAACAACTGCTACCACAGAGAAATCTCTACAGGCAGCAGTCACCTCCACTGTCGGCTTGAAGAGACGAACATGCACCATGCAGATCGACAGTGCACACTCCTCTCGTTCCATCTGGCTACTTTCAAACTATTCCCGAAACGCGACAACAGGTGGAGTGACCTTGTCATGATTCCTATTTAGAGATGCAGTTCCGACTATTGGGAGCAAAATAAGAGACACAACACCATAGACAATATAGTATACAACTATATTTATTAATTCACGTTAAACATATAAAAATGATATCTTTATCACAACACAAATACAATTACACAGCAAAATCGAAGGCCTAATCATTTTCACTTATAACTAAGGTCTGTTTGCACCAGAAGACCTGTTAAAGTTACTTTAACTGTTACGTTTACATTTACTCCACACAAGTTGCACCATGGTCGCGCCTGTCATTTTTGACGGTTGCTTTAACGTTAACCACTAGCACCGTCACTTTAACCAGCAAATCTTGGCTGGTTAAAGTAATCGTCTAAGCAATGTTGCTAACGTCTAATGTATGAAAAGAAGCCAAATGTTTTTCTATTATTTTTCGTGATCAGCCAGCCTTTTAATAGATTTAATGAATTTACACGATATCGCAACATGTGTGGAGTAAATGTAAACGTTTAACGGTCGTCGTCGCCATAAAAGTAATAGTTAAGTTACTTTAACCGGCCTTCGGGTACAAACGACCCTAAGCGTAAAAGTAATAGTTAAAGTAACCTAAATAATTTTTCAAATCTGATTATTTATTATAAAAGAATATTCTGAAGACATTAGGCCCAATTTATGCCAAATTGAACATTACACGAGTCACTATAAGACATACTTTTGTGTATTTAACAAGATGAATCAAATAAGTTCTTAATAATACAATCTACACACTATTATTATCAATATTATTGTATAATAATATAATTATTTATCTCCTAAATTAGTTATTAAATTAGATTGCTTAGAGAATTAGTCTGCGGTTAATCAAACGCAGTTACGTAAACAAGTCTCCAGCTCTAGTAAGTCATTTAAAAATAACACAACAAAATTACTTACGTCTAATTTTTTTAAAATCAACTGCTCATCCATCCATGTTTATCTATTAAAAGATACTGTAAGGAATACAAGAAACAGGATGCGTTTAAAGTAGAAGTGATTTGAAGTATTGGTTTCATTAAAAAAAAAAAAAAGAAATCGAAAGAAATCATAACTTCTTATTTTTCAGATGCACCAAAAAAAAAACTTTAGGTGTCAAAGAGGTAATTAGAAGTAGTGCATTTCTAATTATAATAAATCTACAATACAAGCGTACATAAAGGCGACGACATATTTGTCCAATTTTACATTTTCATGTAGTCACCTTAACAAATTAATATGCGATATTGCTTTCTAAGTAGAATACACATAGTTTTTAATATAAAAAATTAATTAATAATTGACTAGATCTCCATAGTAAGCTGTGAGGGCAATAAATCTACGACCTAAGAAATTCTGCTCGATTTCAACAGCGCCCGTATTCTTCGCTAATGATACCAACTGAAAAAATGTTTACATATTTAATAAATGTAAAAAACACAATATAATTTTATAAATTCACTGACTAGCCGAAATTACATTAATAAATTAATAATAACATCAACATCTAGAGCGGCCGTGATATAGCGGTAAGACGCGTGAACTCACGATCAATGAGACCTGTGTTCGAAACGCGCTAACCGGTACCAATGTAACTTTGTTATACATATGTACTTTTGTCGCTTAGTGCCTATATTAAAGAATGGTAGGCAGACTGTAGATGGTTATTTTGTCCTGTCTGCAGTCCTGGGGCCGGCATAGTAGAGGCGACTTCTGCCCGCAGGTTTCTCTGTAGTAGCAGTTGTTTCCATTCATGGACCGCACTCTAGCTTTACATCAGGGATAGTACTGTCGCATGCCGAGCTAGACCATAGAAATATACTAAATAAATAATAATAAAAAAAGATATGACATACTTGTTCAGAGCGCGTGTTTCTTGGTACATAAAGAGCTATATTATGTGTGATTCCCTCAGCTGTCTTCATTAGTTCGGACACTGGTTTTGGTTCTAACATTTTCTCTAAATCATAGTGTTCATTCTACAATGAAATAACAATGTTTGCATTGAGGTAAATTATTGCATATCCAATAGACATAGTAGATATAAAACAGACAGACCAATTTCTATAATTTTTTATCAAATAGAAAATCGTTTCTTTAAAAGTGGTTCCTTGGCTATCAAAGAAATTAAAATACAATACGCCTTTCAGGAATTAAAAGTGATTGTAAAATGAAATAAAATTGCCATCCAAGTTTTTTCTGAGAATTTAAAACAATTTACAACTTACCATAGTATATTTAGGACCTCCCCAAGGTGGACTGAGAAATACGACATCAGCATGAAGTTTTGGTGCCAACATAAAGAAATCACCCACTATAAACTCAACTCTTTCCGCAACGCCATATACTGTTGCATTATGACGCGCCATTGCAATCTTTTGAGGGTCTATATCTATTGCGATTACTGCAAATATTCCCAAAATTTGAAAAAAAAAGATCACAAGCTTTTTTACTATATTTTACATTTTAATTGTTAATTTAGTGACGAACAATGGCATCAAATTAAAAAATAAATTAGTGGGTTTGCTGGCTATAGTCAAATTGACTATTAATTTGGCTATAGCCAGCAAACATATATTTTCTTTTGTTTTTTTTTGTAGTTTTACTTTCGTCTCGACACAACCCTGCGGCATGATAATAGTAACTTTGTTATATTTAGTTCCATTAATACTCAAAACATCCTCTTCTAGTTTTATTCTTACGTAAATAAATATGGCCTTGTAATTAAAATATTGCTTCTAATTTGTTCAAGAAAATAAATTCAAACCTCTTTCACATTGCCAAGCAAACTGTATAGTGTTCCCTCCGGCCCCACAAAATGCATCAATAATTAGATCACAGCGACATCTCTCTGCTAAATGTTTAGCCACTTTCTCGGGTGTTACACTGAACCAACTCTCAGTGTCTAATTTTATGCCTTCATCAAATCTATAGAAACATTAATCAAAAAATCGTTAGCATAATTTTCATTTGAAACTTATTTAGGTAAAGTGGCACTGCGCCTGATGTTAGTTAAATTGTGATCCATGAACGGTGGTGACCGCTATCAAAGAATCTGCAGACAGCAATCACATCCGCTTTCTGACTTTGTGAGATGCCTCTTCACTCTTTGATACTTATATGGTTATGAGAATAACCCTTTACTCAATGACGTCGTAATGTCCTTACCTATGAAATAAGGAATGTCGTCTTTTCCAATACTTTCTCATAAAAGGTTGATCAAGCAATTCCAATGGCATCATATCAACCTGGGCTGGACTGTGTTGACGCTTACGACGTTTGCGTTTCGTTTCCGGAGCATTTGTGATTTCTATCAGATATAATAAAATTACTGACAAATCGTCATTGCAGAATAATGAAAAAACTTAATATAACTAAAACACAATATTTATGACTAAAATCTTACATAAATTTCGAATGTAACACTCGTGAAGTGACTTTGTCGCGTTTCGGGAATAGTTTGAAAGTAGCTAGGTATGACGAGAGGGGTGTGCACTGTCAATCTAAGATGGTACATGCTCGTCTCCTCAAGTCGGCATAGTGGAGGCGACTGCTACCCGCACAGGTTTCTCTGTAGTACCAGTTGTTTCCATTCATGGACCGCACTCTAGCTTTACATCAGGCGGAGTGTTGTCACATGCCGAGCTACAATAAAAAAAAAAGTATTGACTTATTGTGAGTAAAATTCTTTGATATGCATAGCCACAGTTTCTAATTTTTGCTACTTATAATACAAATAACTCTTCATACAGATAAGTATTTAATCCATATCTATTTTATTTTAAATTATTATTTTATAGTACCTGTAATATCAGCAATTTCATCGCTGGATTTATTTTTAATCAATTCATTGCCTTCTTTTTCGTCGCTTAAGGAGTTGTCTAAATCTAACAAATTAGGTGTTAACAGTTCTTTAGTATAATTTTCTTCAATTTTGACTGTTGTATTAGCTTTTCTATGTTTAGATTTATTGTCTGCTTCATCATCACTTAACATTTCGCATTCATCTTGCGAGTCATTTTTCTGTAAATACACTTAAAATGAACCACCTGTCAATGTCCCAAGCACAAACTGGGAAGGTGTAAATGGTGACACCTATCTTTGTTTTTCAGGAAAACTTTTATAATTGCTTTGTTCTTTTTTTATGCCTTTTTTTAAATTGCGATTGTAATATAGTAATCGTAACGACAAGGACGGAACTAAACCATTGCCAATAAACAAGAAAAAATAATCATTTGTCAAAAGTACAAAGTATTAGTAAATGATTAATTTTTCAGACGGGAATCTAATTGATAGTGATATCTCAAAATGGTTTTGATTTAACATAGGTTAATTTTTTTACACCTTGCCCATTTTCTTCAATTTTAGATTTATGCAGTTTTATTTTCCTTAGTTTATACAATACAGTCTTAATTAAACTATCAACATTTTTCCTCTCTCACATTCTATACCAATGGTTGACTGGTAGAAGAATGCTACTTAAATACTTAAATACACACTGCATATGCATATTGTTTCAAATCAGAAGAGGCCGTGGGTCTAAACTCGCTGGCTGGTACTAAGGTTGGCCGCTGAGTGCCTACGGTACAAGCTTAGTATAGGCATTAAAAGAAAAAAAAAGAACATTATTTTCAGTTTGACAGCTGCCTGTAGACATTTCTCTGATCGGAGTTATCTCTAGCTTAACATTAGACGGAGTGTGGTTTCATGCTGGGCTACCATAAAGTAAATACCCAATACCTTATATGGATTGCCATCTTCATCAAAGTAAGTTTTCTTAGGGCCACCAAATTTCTTAGCACGTGGCAGACGAAGACGCGCATTTCTTTTCCGATAAACCAACTGACCCTTTGGCACATCATTTATTACAAGACCCATTGTATTGAATGTGGAATATATTTTATCTTCCTCAGTTTCCTCGTAAATTTCTTCAATTTCATGGCTGTAACAAAATATTTTTACATGCCTATGTGCTCAAATCTCATGTATACTTGTATCACCAACTTACCTCTTCTTGATGATAACAGGTTTATCTTCAGGAGGTTCATCACCACCATTGTTGTCAGCAGCCTTCATATTAGTAGAAGCGGGAATGCTTGTAACAGTTTCTCGATTAGTAGTTTCTTGAACAGTTTCATTTATCTCTGGCTTTGGATCCTTATTATCAGAATTGGTCTCACCACATTCAACAACTTCCTTACAAGATTCATCTTTTAATAGATTTTGCAATAAATAACCGACTGAAGTAACATATTTACCGGATTTCTTCTTCCTCCTTTGCTTAGGTGCTTTATCATCAATCTTAATGTTATCTACATTATTAGCCAACTCAACAACAGAAGGCATTTCTTGTGAGTTACCCTCGCTCGTTTCAATCTCACATTCAACCTCCTTTTTAGTTTCGACAACTTCTATATTAATAGAAGGTATGTTTTCTATAGTTGCAGAATGCCTCTCAGTATAATTACTATAATGCAAGGCATATTGTTCACCAAAATGTTTCTTCCATAAAAGTTGCCAATACATTTCTGTATTTTTATATGTATCATCATCAAATAGAATTTCATTTTCTAATATGTTATCGTCGATATTAGCTATTCTTGTCTGATCATTAGATTGGTCTTCGGAAGTTGTTGATGATAAGCTATAGTCATCTGTCGGTGAAGATTCAGATGTTACATGACTAGATGTAACATCATAACTAGACAAGGTTATCTTAGTAACATTAGTCATAGAATCTGTATTAGTGACAGTCCTAGGGCTCAACATTCGATCATGTTCCGAACAAGACCTCCTACGACCTATCGCCAAACAGTCATCTCTATTAATACTTAAATCTAAATTCTTTTCAGGCTTATTAATATTATCAATGTTTTTCTTGTAAGGATTGATTTTAGAATCATAGGAAAACTTCCTCTCTCTTATTCCATCAGGCTTTTCTTGAGCAATAGATTTATCAAATATTTGTTCTGACGAATACTCTTTAGGTATATTGTGTTCATCCATACACAAATCTCTATTACCATCCAAGTATGTAGGATTAATGTAGTCACTATATTTTTGTATCCACGAAGACCAGATCAGCCTTTCACCATTTATTGCCCAGAATTTGTCCCAAGTGTCCTCAGAAAAATAGTTTTCTTGTATTTCTAAGTCTAATGCTTGGTTAGTAGGTGATTCGTTGATTAAAATATGTTGATTGGAGTCGGAATGACAGTCTTGGTATGTGAGATCAGCTCCACTGTCACTTGTTTGTAAATTATTAGACAGAGGAGCAGTGACATGTGTAGGGTCATGCTCATCAGTTGAACAATAGTTATCTGTATGCGAGGCAGAACAATAACAACTTGCGCCTTCATCTTTCTGTTGATATTAAAGAATAAATACATTATTAAAATTAGATTGTTTTAGATTATGAATGGGAAGCTGTTACAATTATTCTCACCTCACATTTCACCTTGTCTGAAGTATCAGCAGAGAAATGTACATGGGAATGTTCATCTATCTCAAGTTGGGGCTCTCTTTCTCTCTGCACATCCATATCACTCTCACTGCCGTTCTCTTTTTCAACATAATATAACTTAACACCATCTCTGTTGATAAAAACAATATAAGAAAAGTTGTTTATTTTTCACGTTCAGTAGCGTAGGATTTTCAGGTTTAGTATAGTATCCTGAGTATAATGAACTTTACCTTACAAATACTCTGCTACATAAGCAATAAATATAATTATCATCATTATTATCGTTGTCCTGGTTGAAATGAACTTCAGCCAAAGCCTCCCATCGGTGGTCATAGTCTTCAGAAATCATTGTATTTATGTATTGTCAGGATATTAATGTGAGAAAACAATTATCTAACTTAAAAATACTTTTCTTACAGTCTTACGATTAAATTTTTATACAACTTATATAAAATAATAACTTGAAAATTGAATTTTCCGAAGAAAACTCAATAAAAACGCGCGCTGCGCCCAACAAGAAAATGACAGCTGCGATTCGTTATACATACGAAAGTCTGTCTTAAAAATAAAATTATCAACATTAAAGAAATTACTCAGAATAACCAAATTTTAAATTAGTATAAAATCTACATTACAAAAATTTAACTATAAATATAAATAGTTAAAATATCAAATATATCAATATTATAATAAAATAATTTTATTTCGAAAGGTATCATAATATTTTCATAAACGAAATGAAACGTTTTTTTGAGTTCTTCAATTTTGGGAAGGCAAGGGAATCTAAGCACGTACAGCCATATCAAAGTCCTCTGACGATTATCGCTTTACGTCGTGAATGCGTAAATAAAATTAAAAACATCACTCGGCCCTCTTATTTATTGTTTGACGTCCATCTCGGTGCGTCTTGGTTTCTTTTGGGCGGAAAAACACGTGAAAATTTTTAAAACATGGCAAAGCCGGCTAAGAAATCCAAGAGTGACTTGGGCAGAGCTTTAATAAAAGATCGCTCTAACAAAACGCGTAACCGCAGACGAGTCGAAGATAATTCTATGGTATAAAATGTATTAAATAAGGTATGTCTACTTGAAGAGTGGTTTTGAAACAATTTAAGCGTAAATACGTAATTTCAGCTTCACACTACAGAAGTAAACGATGGATATGATTGGGGCCGTCTGAATCTTCAATCTGTAACAGCAGAATCATCTTTGCAAGAGTTTTTATCAACTGCGGAGCTTGCAGAAAGGGAATTTGCTGCAGAGAAATTGAATGCAAAATTTGTGTCTTCTGCACCTATTGAAGTTCAGGTCGCAACATCACAACCTAATTTTGATGAACCCTTGACTGTTCCACGCAGGTAAAGTGATTAAATGTACCATATAATTTTCAACAGTAGCAGATATGAGACAAAGAGTTTGTATTTCAGACCGGAATGGGTTCAGGGTGTTACAGCAGAGGAGCAGCTTGCCAGGGAGAAACAATCTTTCTTAGAATGGAGGAGATCACTTAATGAATTACAGGTATATTCACATTTTGTTCATTTATTCATAGCTAAATATGGGACATACCAAGGTTATTGTGTAACAAAAATCATGAGATTTTATTTTTGGTAGTAAAATATTTATATTTTGGACACCCCATTAGATTCTATTTAGGTTACTACAATATTCCTTTCATGACATACCTATTTAAATAATTAAATTAAATATAATATGTAATTTAATAATATGGTTCATTATCCAGTTTTGCATGCCGCAAAATGTGGCGAAACATTTAGACAAATTGTGTAACTCATTTAACACCCTTTTTCACTAACACCATGTTTTAAGCAATTTTCATTTCATTAGATTGTCCCTGGGTGTAATGTCTTTTTTATATTGATTATTTATACCAAGTGTCATTATTGTTATGAATTTGGTATTTCATTATAAGTAAATGACTAGTGCATCCTGTACTCAGAGAACTAAAGAAATGTGGTAACAATACGGGAGGCAGGATATGACTAGCTTTCTAAAAATTATTTATAAACGTATTTAAAAACTATTGTTATAAAACAAAAGGTTTCTTCCTGCTGGCCTTCTGTGGCTTTAGATTAATGGTTTTAAAATACAGCAAACTCTCGGAGCTGGGTTGACACCGTACGAGAGAAACATAGAGTTATGGCGACAGTTGTGGAGAACTTTGGAGAAATCTGATATTGTACTTATCTTGCTGGATTCTCGGAACCCACTACTTTTTAGGTAAATAGACTTCATTAATAGGGTAAAGTCACTAGTTCTTGTTTGTATGGTCATAAAATTTATTTTTTAATGAAATAAATAAGCAGTGAGCGATCAAAATACATATAACACAGTTGCATTGGTACTGGTCAGAATTTAGTGAGGTTTGAACACTGGTCTCTTTATAATGAGGTCCATCCTCTGCTGCTAGACCATGGTCACTCTATATTAGTACTGGTCAGCAAGATTTTAACACGGGCCGTCTACCTGAACTACAGCCGCTCTCTACATTCTTGTTAATTAACAATACTCAATGTATTGTTTTCTCAATTGTATTTCAGGTGTGAAGATTTAGAAAAATATGCCAAAGAACAAAATTGCCACTGTATACTTTTACTTAACAAAGCTGATTTGATCACAACAGAACAACGGAGAGCTTGGGCTTCCTATTTTCACGTTAAGGTACTTGGTGGTCTTCATATTCTTAGTAACTTTATAATGACACTTTCCTTCGGCACAGGACTCACAATCTATTTCTTTTCCCAGAAAGTACCAGCACTATTTTTCTCAGCCAAAAACTCTAATGAGAAGCAGGAATTGGAAGAAATTACAGAAGAAATTGAGAAACTTAATATTCCTGAAGAAAATTTAACTGATAACTCAGATTCTGACTCAGAGGATGAAGGAGATATTTCCGAACAATTAAGAACAACCAAAGAAGACATTGAAATGTTTAAAGAGCGTATTGAAAAATTGGATGAAGCAGTTTCCAGCACTGCTACAAAATATTTAAAAATTAGAGAGGGTCTTGATAGATTAAAGGTTTGCCTTCTAAATGGAATAAGCATTGAAGAGGTATATATGAACAATGTACTCTGCACCAATGGCAGTGATGATGATGATGATGAAGATCCATATTTACTTCCACAATTTGAAATACATGATCGAAATGATCTTATAAATCATCTAGTAAATATTAATTTGAAACGTAAAATAGATACTAAATTGGTTATTGGTATGATTGGCTATCCAAATGTCGGGAAATCTAGTACTGTTAATGTACTCATGAATAATAAGAAGGTAATTATTTTCTGTAATTTAACAGTGGGGCTCTACTAGTGGGAACAGACTTCAGAATAAATACCAACTTTTTTTCACTTAAAAACTACTACTAAAGTAGGTATATTGTTCATTAAATTGAAATAAAAATTAGATGGAAAGAAAATATTCATGAAATAGTTTAGACCTAAGGTGAGGAGGATCAAGCCTACATCCTCTGTTATGCGCGCGCGTATGGATCCTTTGACCACTAAGCTATAACTGTTTGTGCTTATTTTAACTTATTATTTAAAATATTATTTTTTTGTATATCTTAATAAAGGCAAAGGAATCATTGCCCATTCAGTATATCATCTTTATTTTGAGTATAAATAAACAAATTAGGCAAATGAGCAAATCTTAAAAAAAAAAAAAAAATTCTAAAGACAAATATTTCTTTTGTGTTTTAGGTTAGCGTAAGTTCAATGCCTGGTCACACTCGTTACATCCAATCTTTGATGTTGACAAGTGATGTGGAGTTGTTGGACTGTCCTGGTCTAGTTTTGCCAGCTTATGCTGTGGCACCTGATCTCTTACTTACTGCTGTATTGCCTATTGATCAAGTAAGATGATTTTTTTAAAGTTAATCGCAGAGAAACCCAGGTTATAGATCGAAGACTCCTTTTCTGCAATTGAGCAGCTATGGCCCCTCTTGCGTGAGTTGGTCTGCATCACCGCAGCCCTCCAATATCTTCCAGACAGGAAAGGAAACTCTTCATGTTCCTGTACACCTCTGGAAGCGTCCTTGCCGTGCCAACCTAGGTTATAATGACAACTTATATTGACTGACCAAGAAGATTTTGAATTACCCAATTGTAGATTTTTTGTGAGCTCCTTTTCTGATGTCTCTCAGTAAGGCCAAGAAACTCTTCACAGTCGTGCACACTTAAACTGAAACAGTAATACAATATAAAGGGGGAAAAAATTAAAACTAACTTGTGGGGCCAAGTGAAGATGCAATCCTTTATTATTATTTCTTTTAAACAGATGCGTTCACACGACGCGGCTATGGCTCGTCTCTGCCAATTAGTTCCCACGAGCGTGTTTATTAATAAATATGGATTACTATTACCTGATGATGGGAAAGCGGAGGACGTATATAAACAAATTTTAACTTCGCACGCATGTAAGTATTTATATTCTCGGTACCGACGGCGTGATAGTTTAGTTAGCATAGAGCGGCCGTGGTCTAGCGGTAAGACGCGTGAACTCACGATCGATGAGACCCGTGTTCGAACCTCGCTAATTCTGACCGGTACCAATGTAACTTTGTTATATGTACTTTGGTCGCTCAGTGCCAATAAGCACTATTAAAGAGTGGTAGGCAAACTGATGATGGTTATTTGTCCAGTCTGCCGTCCTGGGGTAGTACCACCACTTTCGAATGTAACACCCGTGAAGTGACTTTGTCGCGTTTCGGGAATAGTTTAAAAGTAGCCAGGTATAACGAGAGGAGTGTGCACTGTCAATCTAAGATGGTACATGCTCGTCTCCTCAAGCCGGCATAGTGGAGGCGACTGCAGCCCGTAGAGATTTCTCTGTAGTAGCAGTTGTTTCCATTCATGGACTGCACTCTAGCTTTACATCAGGCGGAGTGTTGTCACATGCCGAGCTACAATAAAAAAAAAGACAATACTGTGGGTTGAGTATGAAGATGTGCTACTAATAACCCTTGGCTAAGTTCTATCAATTTAATAAAACAATAAAGTTTCTTATTTGTTTTTAAACCGTAAATGCATGATTTTTTGTTTTGAATTAATAACATATTATAGGAAAGGATTTGGTTTTGTGAAAGATTAATGCCCATTCACCTAAGCAAAATGGGCCCACAATTTTTTTCTCGAGTTTGTTGATGACTCTTAGTTAATTTTGTAGAAAAATAAATCTACTTCAGTTTTAATTTTTTCACCCAGATTATTGAGTAATTAGATGTTTTCTGATGCAATATTTGAGGTTATTATTATACGAGTATTTTGTTATTATTTAATTTGTTTTTTATGTAATTAAACATCGTCTATTGATTGGGAAATGATGTGTTGATATAATTAAAATTAATTAATAAAAATAAGATATTATTTTAGAATATTGTTTTTTTTTTCAAAACTATTAGGTATCAAGTGGGCCCAAAAATGGGTATTCTCATTTGTCAGATTACGTAAATAATAAAAAAACAATCAATTCCGATTTTTGTTATGACACAGTGCAACTTTGCAATTGATGCACTCAGTAAAGTCCTGTGCAAACTCAGACACTCAGGTTTTTGAATAATTTTATGTGGAAATAAATGTAGACAATTGGCTACAATATGCATTTAAGGGTTAAGAGTGGTGGTCTATTTGATGATGGTTATTACTTATTAGTACAGTCGATAGACAAGTCACCTCCGCTTTACCAGTTTGAAGAGTCAAATTTGCACCATCCAGTTTGAAGATGATTTCACGGGTGTCACATTCGAAAGTGTTGCGTATGTTTCAGATAATCGTGGATTCATGACAGCGGCAGGTCAACCAGACCAATCACGTTCGGCTAGATTCATACTGAAGGAGGCTGCGTCTGGTGTACTAAAATGGTGTGTAATGCCACGTGGAACTAAAGCCCGGTCTATGATAGACTGCGAGGTATCAAAAACTAATAAGAAACGTGAACCTACACCAATGGAACGAAGAATGGTTGAGGTACTTATATGTTTTTAGTACAATACAATACAATTGTCACGCCTTTTTCCCACAAGGCTAGGCAGAGACAACGAAACGCCACGCCATGTTTTTAGTACTGTTTATCAATAGGCAAGGTATATAAAAACTAACCCATGTTAAATCGATAACCATTTCGAGATATCACTCTATGTATCAATTAGATGTATTTTTTGATTTCCGTTTGAAAAAACTTTAAAATCGCGGAGATAAAATATGTAAAAAAGATACCTGTCACCAGATACAGGTGGTACCAATTAACGAGTTTTTTTTTTAAATATCGTTATGTAATCAACAAAATACTTTATAGGGTTGGACAGCTAAATCAAGTGAAATTGATAAGGCATTCTTTGGTGTCGGAACTAGCTCAGCACATGTTAAAGGGAAAAAATTAATTAGGTAAGTCTTTCTTAATATATTAGTGCGTCATTTGACCAGAACGGTAACGCTAACCGCTTAATACAATTATGATTCGAAGAGTGGTAGGCAGGCTGATGAGTGGCGACAATCTCGAGAAACTTGTGGTGATAGAGAAAGTTGATGTTAGAAGACCGCACGCTAGAAGTCCATTTGTCTGAAGATGCTGGTCCATAAAGCCCTCTATCAGCAAGCCGTCGCAGCTGATCTTTGATTACTTGATTGATCTTAGCTACGCCACTGTCAAAATTATATTTTAGAAAAAGTCAAAAGTCTGTAATATGACTTCATTGGTGTGACGCATAAATGTTTTAATATCAAGAGATGAAAGAGGTTACTGTATCAATTATAAAATCTAAATAAACTAAATTTTTTGTATTTAATAGTTACGTTGGCTTATTGCCAGTTCAGAAGGTTGATATTCCATTGACAAGGATGATTGAGTGTGTCTATTACTTACCGTTTTATTGTCTGTCGTGGTGAAGGGAATTTTCATATTGACTGTTAAATATTGCGGGTCGCGACGCCATAAAATCGTGATTCTAAGGTCGAATTGCACCAAAAGGCCCGTTAAAGTTACTTTGACTGTTACATTTTACGATGACTTTAACGGTTACGTTTATTTTTACTCCACACGTGTTGCACCATCGTGTAAATTCATAATGCTATCGATAAAAGGGTGGCTGATGAAATGAGGAGTATATTCCCGAAAAATTAATAGAAAAAATATTTGGCTTCTTTTCATACACTTGACGTTAGTGACATTGGTTTAACTATTACTTTAACTTTGACCGGCCAAAATTCGCTGGTTACGGTTAGTGTTAAAGTAAACGTCAAAACTGACAGGTTTTTTTTTTGAAGCAACCCAATTTTAATTTTAACCATTACTTTGATGTGAGAGTAATAGTTAAGTCATCTGGTGCTACTGGACCTAAGTGGTAGGCAGACTGATGATGTTTATTAGCCCAGTCTGCCGTTTTGGGGTAGTACCACCACTTTCAAATGTAACACCCGTGAAGTGACCTTGTCGCGTTCCGGAACAGTTTGGAAGTAGCTAGGTATATCGAGAGGAGTGTACACTGTCAATTTGGATGGTGCACATTCGTCCCATCAAGCCGGCACAGCGGAGACGACTGCTGCCTGTAGAAATTTATCTGTAGTAGCAGTTGTTTCCGTTCACGTATAGCACTCTAGCTTAACACGGAGTGTTGTCAGATCAGATGCCGTGGGGTAATAATTTTTTTTAGCAAGATTTTCACACGGGGCTCATCAATCGTCATCATCAAATCAACAAGCCTTCAACGGATAGACCAAGACGACTCAATTATATAAATGTTCTTTTGTTTTCCTAATTTAAAAAAAATATCTATATATATTATTTATTAGTACAGATATTTCATATGGGTAGATATTTGTTCTAGTTCTTGAAATAAAACAATGGTATAGTTAAGTAATAATTTATAATAAATTTCAGTTCAACGCCCGGCCCATCGACATCGCAACAAGGCGCGGATTCAGTCAAATCTAGAAAAGCATTAAAGAAACACGCTAATAAGAATAAAAAGGAAAAATTACGACGTGTGTACGCGCATCTTGATCAACATTAAATATTTTCTATTACACTCGCGCACGGAAGTTTTTTTAATGTACAAAGTGTTGTAGTATGAAGATATGAAAATTTTGTGATAGAAAATCATAAATAAATAAATAGATATGTATTAGGCATAAACTGTGGCTGGTTTTTAGTGAATCTAATTTTCTATTGCAATATTTTTTCTATTCTTATTTTTTTTCTTTGTTTTTATGACCTATGAAAATGTGGTCTTTTTGCACGACAACCGATTCGTAATTGTGAAATATAACTAATATAAAATGTTTAAAATATTTAAAATGCATTTTATATATTCTGTGTCGTAGCTATTTGTTTATTATAGTGATTTGCGATAATAATTAGTGCTGAGAAAGTTATCAAATTACTTAATTTCAACATTAATCTGCTATTGTTTCAAACAATGTTGTAAAACAAAATGTATGGACGCTTAAGTGTTGGCTTTCACCTTAAGAGCATTTAACAGCATCCTATCTGAACAAACATCTGCTTCAGCTAGGATGCTATTTAATTTTGTAAATATATATTTAAAAAAAAAAGAATAGTGTGCATTATGTATATTTTATTTATTGTGTAAATAAGTGTACTGTGTGACCGATAGGGCTGGCATTAGCATCTAGCACAATAATAAAATAAAAATCCAAAAAAAAAGTTTAAATAATCTATTACATTCTAGAACTGTACAGGGCGGCATGTTTAGTATTGCTACGCTTTTGAAAGGCTTTTAATAAATATTTGTAAAAATCTACCACGTTTCTTTTTTTAATTCTATTTAATAAAACCTAACCTAACATTAATTTGAAAATACTATTTGGCCATATCAAGATTAGCTCACATAGTATTGTCGTCTGCAGTCGCCTATATGGATACCAAAAAAAATTAGACTCGTAAATCATAGTAATAAGCTTGAATAAATAAATAATAATATTCTTTATTAATTTGTAATTAAATAAGGATGAATATTGAACAAAAAAATCGACGCATTTTTTTCTATCTAATTTTTATCATAATACAGAATAAATAAAAAAACTAAGGGATTTTTACGGTCAAACGTCAATTGCTACCACTAAATTGGTGTGATCTAGCACAGGACTCATGATGAACACCCCGAGTACTATAAAATGAGAAATAAATAAAAAGGAACTCCTCAAGCCTAAGTGATTTTTTTTCACCCCCAAATTGCCCCAGCGCTACGACCTGGGGCGTAAGTCAAAAGGCAATCGACATTTGTCACTTGATCGAATTAAAATCAACATATATGGGATTTGACGTTTCGTTATCACTTAGGTGACAGTGAAACGTCAAATCCCAAACGAGTACATTATGTTTTTAATTCGATCAAGTGACAACTGTTAATTGGCTTTTGACTTGAGTCCCGGCCTCGTGTAGGGCGTTAGCTAAGCTGTGCTTCCTTTCGTCCCTACACATTCGCGTTCAGGGGGGCTATTGCGGACGCGAGCTCACCGTGAGTCACGGTGACTATCTGGCTTCCTTCCGGCACTATTTGTAATGTAATTGGACGAGCCACGATGGGCGTTCCCTGTTGACAGTGGCTCGTCCAATCACATTACAAATAGTGCCGGAAGGAAACCAGATAGTCACGGTGAGCTCGCGTCCGCAATAGCCCCTGACTTGCTATATTGTCTCATAAATGCCATGTGTACTGGAGTGAATAAAGTTGTCTTTCTGCCTTCTTCAGTCAATGCGAATCAGCCACGTTATGAAATTAACTTACCAAACTGTTATTCTAATAATGAGATGATAAAACAAAAAATGTTGTTTAGTTCTCATAAAGGAGACCTTTTCACTTTGCTGTTGGTATTAAAATCAGCAGCAGCAAAGCGGAAAAAGACAAATTTATGTAGAACTTTTCTTCATTCGTGTTCCCTTCACTCCTTCGTTGTTATTCTTCTGCGAAATAAAAATTAAAATGTTATTATAGTTCAATGTTAAAATATTAGTTTTTAAAGGTAGAGTTCCGGGTATCGCTTTCGATACGGTGGTACTAAACGTTATTATTAAATCAATCTAGATGGTACATGCTCGTCTCCTCAAGCCGGCATAGTGGAAGCGACTGCAGCCCGTAGAGATTTCTCTCTAGTAGCAGTTGTTTCTCTCTCTAGCTTTACATCAGGCGGAGTGTTGTCACATGTCGAGCTACAATAAAAAAATAAATAAAAAAAAAGTCACCCTTCAGAGTCTCCAGAGACGGATGAGTGCGATCGATATCAGTTATTTCATAGTGATTTACTGTCGCGTCGCCGCAATCCACGGAAGTTTACCTTAAGTATTTTAAGTAATATTCATGAATAATGGGCTATTAATTCTTGGCTTATGATTCAAGAACAAAAATATCTTTTTTTAATTTTTATTGTAGTCCGGCATATGAACACACCCCTGATGTAAAGCTAGAGTGCGGTCCATGAAGGGAAACAACTGCTACTACAGAGAAATCCCTACAGGCAGCAGTCGTCTCCGCTATACCGGCTTGAGGAGACGAGTATGCACCATTCAGATTGACAGTGCACACTCCTCTCGTTACCTGGCTACTTTCAAATTGCTCCCGAAACGCGACAAGGTGTTATACTCGAAAGGGGTGGTACTACCCCAGGACGGCAGACTAGACAAATAACCATCAACAGTCTGAGTACCACGCTTTAATAGTGCCTATAGGCACTGAGCGACCAAAGTACATATAACAAAGTTACATTGGTACCGGTTGGAATTTAGCGCGGTTCGTACACGGGTATCCTCGATCTTGGTTCTCGCATCTTACCACTAGACCACGGCCGCTTTCCAATTTTTCTATGCATCGGAATTTAATAATAATAATTAAAACTTCTTTAATTTAATTCTAAATATTTATTTATATAGTATTAACTAACCGTTACACTAATAAAACATGCAAAATAACAGAAATTATATATTCACTTTGATCTAAAACGCAATATATAAATAAACGTACGTGTCTATAAGCAAAACATGGTTTTGTTAAATCATTTATTGAGCACGAGTTGAAGTTTTCCTTCAGAACGTGTGATTTATGAAAATTCAAACACGCGGGGTGCAATTTTATGGTGTTGTTTACGTAGAATATAATGCAGAAACGTTGCATGTGCTTGCTTTATTATTGCTTCCGGTTTTATAGGTACCTATGTTATATTCTTAACACCTTTACCTATTATAGTAAAATAGATAATATAACATATCTCCTCGAACCAGCATAGAGGAGAAGACTGATGTACACAAAAAAAAAACTGTAGTAGCAGTTCTGTTAGATGCTACGCGTTACGCCAGGATACTAAAAAAATTAATATTTCAAAGCGCATTATATCTGTACTGTAGTTAATATTGTTCTTTTTGTTACAAAGTATATAACCGCTAATAAAAATTCACGATAATGAACATGTTAAAATTTATATAAAATGTATTTATATAACGACTTTCTTTTGAAACGCTTGAATGCTTGCCAAACAGGTGTATAATTTCATCAAGAATTAAAACTTTTGGGTTTCACTGCCCAATTATAGGGTGCCAATATTTATTTTAGAGGAGTTTTGCTTAATTAGATGACGGCACTGCCTTAATACCTACTCTTCAGAGATTGTGACCCAGTGCATATGTAGGTATTAGGTATAGATGAGGTCCTCATGTTCAAATCTTCCAGTATGGTGTAAATGTTAAAAAATAAACTGGTATTTCTTTTTTTCTTTCATTAAAACTTCGACTAAATTAAAAAACCTATATAAAAAAAATCTCTACGTGTACGCATACTTAAGCTTAACAATTGAACCCGGTAGGTGGTGCTGCAATCAGGCTCTAGAATTTTATTTTTTGACAAAATATTGATTTTTTAATTTTTAAAGATTTCGTGCATTCGGGTGCGGTTACGTGCCGGACTCCTAAGCTTCGTGTTAAGCTAAAGTTCGAGTGCCATCACACAACTGTGGTAGCATAAATAAATGACTGCAGGCAGCAGACTGCAATGGCGGGTTGAGACGAATGTGTACCACTCGGTAGGGCAAGTGTGATATACCTACATACCTACCCACCGCATGTGAGTCAGAAGGATCGCTTTATTTGAAACTTTATCTCGACTGTCAGAATAATATAGTCCGATAGGCGGAATATTTTCATTTTACGCGGTGAATTCCGAAATTTCACACTTAGTAGCGGCGTCAGGCATCAGCGATCCTTCCAGCGGCTTCATTCCTGAGGGGAGCCCCGTATAAAAGTTTAACAAGAAACAAGAAGCATAAAAAAGCTCATTTAATCGAGTTTATTTATTTGAAATTAAAGAGGCCACGCAAAGCTGAAATCGCCAACGATGCGGACGTCCTAGTCTGGTCTAGCGCCCGCCGCTGTTCACACTTGCCCTACAAGAGGTTTCACTCGTTATATCCACTTTCAATATAAGTGAAACGCACTAAGAAAAAAGTTTTTCTTTAATTTGATAAAGGTTTGGCAAATATCCAAATATATTAAACATCATAGGTGAGCTCCAGTGCTAACACTCAATTTGATGGTAATATTAGTTTTATTTAAAAATACCACAAAAAAATATTTCTGCGTGTTGTAAATCGCAAAATAGTACAAGGTCGCGCTTTAAATATATTTAGCAACTTTTCTACACTTGTATAGTGAGGTAGGTGCGTGGTTTAATGGGCGTTTGAATACGATTTACCTACTTCTTGCCTAAGATTTGAACAATACCTAACTGTCAACTAATGGAGGAATATGCTATGTCAACCTGGTTGCTGAACGCTCACATTTGTCTACGCTTATAGCAAATTTAAAAGCAGTCTAAACCCCCCCGGAGGAGATAAAAAAAAATTGTTGAATATTATAATAATAATTATTAAAGTAAGTTATGAGCAACAATGAAATGTCTACAATGAAACCCTACCTATCCCTAACAGTTGGTTTTAAGCTTAAAAGTAATAAATCGTTACATACATTGATTTAAAATCTTTATTTTTCAACATCGAAGGTTATACTTAAATTGTGATTAAAACTGAACGAAAAAAGTGAAACGTTTGAACACGGATCTCAACGATCGTGGGATTCGTCCGTTACCGCTAGACTACGGCCGCTTTAGGTCCAGTTGCACCAGATGATTTAACTTTTACGTTAATGTAATAGTTCAAATTAAAATTGGGTTGGTTAAAAAAAACTCACTTTTGATGATTTCTTTAACGCTAATTGTAACCAGTGAATTTTGGCTGATCAAAATTAAAGTAATCGTTAAACCAATGTCACAACGTCAAATATATGAAAAGAAGCCAAATATGTTTTTCTATTATTTCTGGATTTTACATCAGCCACCCTTTTATCGATAATAATATAAATTTACGTGATAGTGAAACGCGTGTAGAGTAAATGTGAACGTTAAAGTCACCGTAAAATGTGACAATCAAATGTAACTTTAACGGGCATTTTGGTGCAACAGGGCCTTAAAGTTTAACATTCTCAACTGATAAAATAAACGAGTGTCATTCCGTACCACATTTCGCGGAAGAGGAAACAGGCTACTTATTTAAAGATCAAAATTAAACTCGCCTCGTAAAGAGTTGTGTTTTGAAAAGCCGCTCGTCGCCAGGGTAACGCCCTTATATCATAAAGATCCGAGAATAGAAACGGATTCTATTATAGACAGTTTGTAGTTCTAAAACTTACACCTGAGGATAGTAGCTATCTCAGAGATAAATTAGTCTAAAACGTCTATAATGTTAATAAAAAAAAAAACTCTATAATGTTATGAAAATTTTTGAAAAAAATAAACAATAAACCCACAGGTTGAAACGAGGTTCGAAAACATGTCCTCCGCTATTTGCGTTAATATTCACCACTCAACAACCATTGGCGGTTTGCATGACCGTGCCGGAATTCCTATATGTTTTTTCATAATTTATATATTTATTTGTATTAAATATAATTAAAAAAATTCTAACATTTATTGTACCAAAAATCAAAATATAATTAAATAAAAATATACTATTGATAAATAATTATACATATATTAATTAGCTTGAAAATATCCAGTATAAAAGAAGAGTGCGTAGTCGAGATGGGGCCGGGGGGCGATTCTCGAATGTAAAAAATTTCTAAGAATTTTTTATCCAATAGAAAATCATTTATCATCGTATCATTTAAAACAATTTTAAATATTATTTTCTGGACCTCAATGCTCGATTAATTTATACAACTTTATTTTCTACAAATTTTTTACTTAATAGGAAATCGTTTCCTCAAAAGTAGTAATGCCTATTGGCTATCAAATGTAGCCGAATTGCAAGTGATAGAAATAAATCTATATGATTTAAGCAGTGGCGGGAACAGGGCCCCCCTGCTAAAAGATCAATGGACGCCAACCCAAAGGGCGGCCTCAGCAACTTTGTTTCTAATTTAAAGAATATTTATAATCGGTGCATACGTGTTCACCAATTTCTTTGTTGAAAGTGGAGTAAGTTCACTAACGCTTTATAATCTTATAGACACATAGACATGGGTCCCCACAGGGGGACATAGACACGATGTACGTGTATCTAAGTACTACTAACTATGGACGACGCTCATCAAACGAACTACTAACTATAAAAAGTACTAGTGTGTATTCATTGAATGAAGAATCTGCATAAATTTATTGACCGTGCCAAGTATCTATTTCCAATCAGAAAAATATTGATCCGGTCAAGGTGAAAATATAGGAATCTGAAGCCCGCTTTGCTAAAAGGCCGCTGCCCGCAACATCTATAGAATTGCAACTTTTTTGATATCTGTCTTTCTGATTTAGGTGTTGTTTTAATTATGTGAAGTTCAAAATATTGTCTTTTAGTAATGTATAACATAGTTTTGATATAAATAAAGAAAAAGATAGCAACGAGTAGGCTCGTTGTTTATTATTATGAATGAAGAAAGATGTATTATTTTTAGAGTAAAAAGCTTTATAAAAACAACCGCTGTCTCAACAAATTCCTACGCTAGTTTAAAAAAACTATTGTTAATGCCAACACTTTACCAATACTAACTATTAGTCGAGTAAAAATAATAAAAAGATTTACGACGACGCGCGGATTTCAACAAAGCTTTGGAAAGATTAGACCGAAGTTATAAAAGTGGATATATAGAAAGAACAACAGTGAAAAGAGCTACTAATCAGCTAATCTGAGACACATTGGTGTTATTTTAGATTTATTCACAAACAAAATGTCGTTTTTGTTAATGATGTTCTGCGAGAATTGTAGTGGGGCTTTGACTTTAAAGATTTGTTTTAAAATTCTGAAGTCAGAACATGCATAAATGTAACCATCAGCATGACATAATAATCCATTAGTGTCACCGCGAGAATGATAACTTGTGGGTATCAGATTTTTTTTTGTGTATGTAAATGCAATAGTTTTCTTTTTTTTTGAATGAATAGAGGTAAAAATTAAACATTGTAAGATAATTTAAGAAATAAAATAAATGTGTAGGTATAATAGAAAGCGACAACTGTTTTAAATTCTTGTTGACAACAAAAGAAATGCGAACAATGTTTTAAGATTTAATTGTAATGAAGACAAATGTTAACGACGCAATAGTCGTCACGACTGCGTCCAATGTGAATAATGTGATGGTGGTCGAATGTGGTGGTCGGTTGTGGGTGTCAGAGGGCAACCAACTCACACTTACACCTTCTATTTTTGACACTCGATTTTCGTTCCAGTTAGAATCGACGCGAGCGGGTGTTTACGGATTTATGCACAAAAGTGGCGGCATAGTCGCTTTTAGAATGTTTATAACTGCGGCTGTTTTCTGCTCCACTTTACGAAAATATACGTCTCGAGATACTGCTGAAAAATGGCCTGCTGAAATGTCGGATGCAAGCCGCCGGCTCCGACGTATTGTTTATGTATCGGATTAAGAAAAATTGTATACGTTATGTTGGCCCCGTCTTTTATGCTCTACTATTCTAAATCGAATTCTTACTTCACCAAAATCCGATACGTGTTAACATATCGCTTTGATGATGAGTTTATAATGAAAATTTTAAAAATAAATCGTGCGCAGAATTGCTCGTTAATTGAACTTTTCTTAATCTCTAGCTTGATAAATCAGTCATGTCTAAATAGGTAGTACTTAAGAAAATTTATTTACCGAAACAACGAAGTGGGCTACGCTAATTAACTACATCTGGCACCACCCACTGTCGTGTACCTAGTGAGCGCTCTCTATCATCTACGAGATCACCTCCATAATTATAACTCCATTTTTTAATTACTTACTTATATTTTTACAAAAGAAAATTGTACCTACTTAAATAGAATATATCTCAGAAACACCTCCATATATTTCATTCATGGACTCTAATTAGGAGCGACATAGTCCAGCCAGATTATTGACCAGTCGTTAACAGGTCATCAGTCTCTGAAATACCCCCACGTTCTGGATGCAAACATGGTGCAAACTTCCAGGAATTTCTATTCAGTAATTAGTGATCTTTTGCGGAAACAATTATGGTAATTTATATAGGTACTTTACAATAAATAATTGTATATTTAAGTATGTATAATGTATATTATAAATAGAGGGCGGGTTATGTATTTAGTAAAGAAAGTTTTCATGAATTAAAAGTTTAACCACGACGACGGCCGAGAGAAGACGATGCTCGTTCGACTAAACAATTACTTAGACATACGGATTTATTACACACACATTTAAATATAATCTTATGCAGTAGTGTGCAAAATTAACAATTTAATTTACGACTAGTTTTATTAAGGTAATTACAGTCGCAGTAATAAATAAATTTTATGTCTTTGTTTAATTTGGCAATCTTGCCGGTATTTCGATTTATTGGTAAATAGTTTAGTCTAAGTTATTAGAAATTGTCATTTTTAACGAATTTAATTCTTATTATTATACAATAATCGATGTTTTAATAAAAAACAAATATCTACACTGACAAATACGACTTGGACATAAAGAGCATCTATTAAAGTAATTAGTGTTTTCTCAGGTTTTACACGGTCATGTTTTAACTAAATTAATCTACTGTTTCAAAACGTATCGAAAAATTAATTATTAAAAATAAATGTGATAAATGTGTACCTAGGCCAGTTTACTCTAAATTAATGCAGAGAAATTACAACGCACTTTCTACGGAAAAAAATTAACAATTTAAGTTTGTTATTATTAAACTGTAATGGAAATTACAACAGAAATCCTTTTTTTTCTGTTCAATTTTAATAACAAATCCAGCATTTATATGACAATAATAAAATAACTTAATAACTTTTTTAAGTTTATTTAATTCATTTGCTGTAATAGCTACTTCTAATGCGTGTAATTAATATTAATAAATTAATATCACTTGAAAAATAATATGGCCCATTTCACATCCTATTAAATCATTCTCTTCAGATTTTTTTTTTGAGAAAAGTTAGCCTATATCCTTCCTCAGTTTGCGATCTATTGCCATGTAAAATTTTGTCGAAATCCGTTCTGCGGGTTAGGTGTGAAAAGGTAACAAACAGACAGAGTCACTTTTACATTTATATTATTAGTAATACATTCAAAAGTGAATCTAAGTATACTCGTATGTTTAGTTATAGAGACATCGTAAAATATAACCGGAATTTATGTTTGTAAATTATTAGCGCATCAAACTATTTTCGTCTGCGTTTTTCATGGTACTCTACATATTTCGGTTTATGAATTTTAGTATCTACGCAATAATTTTTCTTTAAAATCAAAACCCTATTTTTTTTAAATATAATTACTTTTTTTTATTTAAAGAAAGTAGATTATTATTATTATTATTATTTTTTTAATTATTTGTGTCATATTAAAATGTTGGATTCGTTTATTATTAAATTATGATAAAAATTGAACAATAATAATCTGGCTGAGGTGGAAGTATTTTTTATACTATTAAATTTTCATTAATTTCATAATTAAAATAGTAGTAAATAAGTATATCTAACAACAATTTCTATGTATACTAAACATAAATATTAATTAATTAAACTTAATTAATAATTATTAAAACAACACAAAAAACAGGAAAATGTACTTACATATTATAACACGAAGGAAACACGTCATGGGCGCCGCCCAACCCAATAAACGTTCACAAAAATGCTACGCCCGAACGGTTTCACGTATATATTTAATATAAAAATAATGGCAGCTCGCACCAGAATCTGATCGTAAAAATCGACTTTATGTATTGATATAATATTTTTAAAAGTTGAACGTAACGGGCGAACGGTTGCGTACATCGCCAACCCATTGACGCATTCGTACTAATTCTGTTGCAGGCGGCCGATTCCTGGTTTGTGTAAACAGGGTGGGAGTTCGGGAAATGCTTTTGGAATATCTTTTCTCTTTCTTGCGCATGAGTCACCAGGAAATGCTGAAACATTCACGCTCCTGCGTCGATCGGATATTCTATTGATACTATTGCAACATATTACATATTGCAACCAACTCTTGCTCGCAACTTCGTACGTATTATATTAAAATATAATAAAATAAATACTTGAGTTATTAAGGACCCATACAAAGTATAACCTCTATTTTACCCCATTTGTTTGAGGGATGGTTTTCAAAAAACGCTGAAACCATTAATTATTTATTTCTTACCAATTTTCACATCCTTCACAACCAATCAAGGTTTCCCATACAGAGTAACTCATTCCCCAGAATGCAACTTACCTCCTTGTGTTTTATCGAATCTTTTTAGCGGCTTAGACGTAGGGTTGCCACATGTATAGTAAAAAAATCGGAGTTTTTAACACAACATAACCTCAAAATGAAATACTATAGTCCGGTTGATTGCGACTTTACAGACCGGATATACAAAAAAACCGGTCATCTGGTCGCCATTAGGTGTATTTATAGAATAATGATATCCGTCACTATGAATCAAATGCATTATCCTTATTAATATAATATTACCAATTTTAATACTTTTTAATCTATAAAGGTAATAAATAAAAGACAAATTGAACAACTGAATCTTTATTTGTTTTTCCTTATACTTATTGGATACTTGGAACTATGAGCGACTACTTTTAGAACTATTTAAAACCGAATTAGGGATAAAAGCGTAGGTAGGTGCTAAACTTCGCATATTACAGTTACATACGTTTTATATCCGGGTTACTTTATTACTTCCGGGTTACATAATTACTTCTTAAAATTATCAACAGATTCGAATTATCTAGAAAAATTAAAAAGATAACGACACGTAATTTTTATTTTTGTACAAGACTTATTTTGACCGACCATGGAGTACAATATGATTCTACTCGGTCCTTCTCTATTACCACTGGGCTAAGTATAAGTTTGGATTTACGTTGTCACGACGTAAAGTGAAAACTCTCCACATAATCAGACAATATTAATATTAAGCGATCGTATTTGTGGATACTTGGGCCTTCCAACATATAAATATAGACTAACTAGAATAAAAGTTTATATGATACTTACGCGACATCTAAAGAGAGGTAGGCAGACTGATGATGGCTATTTACCCAGTCCACCGTCCTAGGGTAGCCTTTCCCACCATTGTCGAATGTAACGCTCGTGAAGTGACATTGACGCGTTTCGGGAGCAGTTTGAAAGTAGCCAGGTATAGCAAGATGAGTGGGGACTGCTGCCCGTAGAGATTTCTCTGTAGTAGCAGTTGTTTCCGTTCATGGACCGCACTCTAATTTTACATCAGGCGGAGTGTTGTCACATGCCGAGCAACAATACAAAAAAGCTCTGCAGCGCTAACGCAATGACGGCAAAGCTTTCGAAAAGGCCGCAAATAATTGCGATAAATTCTTTTATTCAGTTTAAGACCAATTTATATATTTTTAGTAACGTTAAATCTTCTTAATTTTCTAGAACGATAGATCCTGTACGCAGAACTATGTCTATATATTCGACAATGTCACATTGGGTGTTTACTTGAACGCTTTTTCGGACCGGTATCTTCAATTTTCAAAGCTTCACACGCTCCATCCATTTCCAATCCCTCCAAAATATACAATAAATTCTCAACTGACGCATCTTCATCGTCATCTACCCACAATTGAAGCATATTTTTTGCTCTGGCAACATCCGTAGGATTTTCACTCTCAAAGAACTGTATTTCGTCCGACTTAAAACCTAGTTTAATGGCTAGTTTCTTCCAATCTGTTAGTCTTGCGCTTACGGCATCAATTTGTGCCGCTGTCAGTTTAGTTATCGCTGATGATGGAGTCTCTCTTTCGAATTCTTCTACTGTTTGTGATTCGTCTGGTACCTGAATATGTAACAAAAAATATTAGATTTTTTTAAATGTCATACATGTTTAAATTGGTTATGGATTAGGTTTAGAAGATAGAGAAATATCTATAATACTTTTATTATCAAGTGCACGACAGGGGCGTCATCCTGGGGTCAAAGCCAATCGACATTTGTCACTTGATCGAATCGACAAAATGGATTTGACGTTTTATTACCACCTAAGTAACGACCAGTGCCGGATTAGCCATATAGCAAGAGTAGCAAGTGCTACGGGCCCCGCGGAATTGGGGCCCCGCGCTCCAACGCCTGTCTGACCGTAATATAAAAATATTAATTTAAATAGGAGCGTTAAATGCCTTAAGCTATGCTTCACTTCCACTTATTTAATACCCTAAACTTGAGAACCTAAAGCAAACCAAGGGCCCCTTGACAGAATTCGCTACAGGCCCCGCGCTGGCTTAATCCGACACTGGTGACGACGAGAAATGTCAAATACCATATATTTTATTGTCGATTCGATCAAGTGACAATTGTCGATTGGCTTTAGGCCCTAATGAGTTCTGCAGGAAGGGGCATCCCTCAACCGACGCGCGTAAAGACTTTAATTAATAATAAATAATTAAAACATACCTGTTCTATATAATTATCAGTTTCCATTTGTACTTCATTGCTTTCATCTTCACCGGAATCCTTCAAAAAATTAAAATTATGAATAAAATTTTTAAAAAAACCTGCTAATATTTTAATATTGGTATTACCTTATTATTTTTTTCAGCTCCGTTACCATTAGTACTTGCCGCAGCATTCATTGCAGCTTCATCCGCAATGCGTTTCACCTAAAAACACATGTATTTATTACTAGCTTACTCCCACGACTTTGAATGTGTGTATAAAAAAACCTCACCAATTTAAAGTTAACATGCTCAATTTTGAAAAAAAAAACTATGAAACACTTAATTTTTCTTTTTGAAATAATAACAATAATAATTTAATTCATAAATTCAACTTAGCTTAATTAAAAATTAAAATAAAATAAAACAAAACTACAATAAAAACCTTATATCTACTTTAAAGTTTACAGATTCGGATCAGACCAAAATTTCCGATCAATTTGGAAATAGCCAGGTATAACGAGAAGAAGTGTGCACTGTCAATCTGGATGGTGCACATTCGTCTCTTCAAGCCGGCATAGCAGAGGCGACTGCAGAAATTTATCAGTAGTAGCAGTTGTTTAGTTTTTCTCCTTTTACAGATCATGTTGTGGTCTGAAGTCAAACATAGCTGTAGAATCGTTTGAAATTGCACGTCTATTTAAAATTGCGAAATAAATAAATGAACTTACCATGTCATCCAAATAGTCTGGCAATCGACCAATCGGTTTATTATTATGTATGAAAAAGTGTGGAGAACGTCGTGCCAGCAATCTTAACGCGCGCCATCCCCACGGACCTTCAGCCGAACGACGCCGTACCGAATCATGTACACTTGTACTCATGTAACTTTCTACAATTAAAAAGATACATACATACAAGACCTTGGACTTAAATGGTTGTTTTTTTTTTATTAGGAGCTCGGCGTTGACGGCATGGCATGGGCGAAGGTGTGTAGGAACGGCCATAGCAGCTCAATTGCGGAAAGGGCCCTGCGAGGAATCTACAATCTACACACCACCCTTAAGCTAAAATGTAGTCCATTAGCAGAAACAACTGTTCACACAGAGAAATGTCTGTTGCCTATGTCAGCTTAAGGAACGAATGTGCACTATTGATCAACACAGCACACTTCTCTCCTTGTGCCTGGTTTTCAAGCTGATATCGAAATGCGACTAGGTGTGTTACATTTGAAACTGGTGGTACTACACCGGGACAGCAGATAATCGACTTTTACAATTTACAACTTAAACAAATAACAACGATATTAACAATGTTTTCTTTTTAATTTGTAAAAGGTAATTTAATTAGCTGAAGATGCAGTACATACCTAATGCAGGCATGAAATCTCTCTCTCTAGTTCTACAAGCTTCAAGATTATCTGGACAGAGATTCCATAATCGCGTTAGATCGACACTGAAAATATAAATTTATCAAAAAAATTATGTACAGTAACACCCCGCTTTTCGCGATCACGTTATGCGCGGTTTCGGTTTCGCGCTAAAATGGCTCCTTTGTAGATTTATTTAGGTATGTACATATTGCAGAGCATATACAGTGATGATGACTGTGTTGCAAAGTAGTGTTTTATAATATTTTAACCGTGTGTCAATCAGTAATAAACAGTGCTACGTGTTATGAAAATATTTTACAAGACCGTAAACGAAACGCAACCAAGAAGACAATAGATACGTTACATTTTTCCGTAAAAAAAATGGATAATGTGTTTTTAGAATTATAGTTTGCATTTACTGACTTTTGGTCATGCTTAAACGTGACCCCTTTATACGCGAATTTCACTTAACGTGAGTTTTTGCGGAACGTATCCCTCGTGTAAAGCGGGGTATTACTGTACATAAAAAATATATAACCTTATGCACTTAAAGATATACAATATTCTTACTTTCCCATATAAAATTTATCTTGTTCTTCATACTCTCTTATAATATCGCCGAGTGGACGCCTTCTTTTCCTCGATTTTTTTAATTCCTCAACACCATCGTGTACTGGAGGTTTGGGTTTTTGAAATTCTAGTAAAAAATAATAAAATATTAAATTGGTTAACTAATTACCAATAGACACAAAGGTGAATGCCTATTTCTGGGCCCACTTGATACCTATATCTTATTTTTTTACTAATTTATTTTAATTATATCAACACATCATTTACCAATTAATAGACAATGTTTAATTACATCAAAAAAAGTTTAAAACAGATATCATCAATTATGAAAGCATTTAATACAATAATAACTTCAAATATTGCATCAAAAAAGTCTAATTACACAACAACCCGCGTGAAAAAAATTAAAACTGATTGGTAATAAGGAAGTAGATTTATTTTTCTTCAAAATTGACTAAAAATTATCAACAAACTTGAGAGAGGGAGAGAGAGAGAGAGAGAGAGAAGATAACGGGCCCATTTTCCTTAGGTGAATGGACATTCTCCATATAAATGTTAAACTCGAACCTGGACATCCATCATTTTTCCAGTGATTCCAATGCTCCTCTCTCTTAATTATTTGTTTGACGCATTCAGCAAAACGTTTGCCATCAGGTGGAGTCTCACCGAGTAACTTGTAAATCAAGTTTGTTGTCTCCTTTACCCATTCTACTTGATCCGCTTTCAGTTCCTGTGTTTCCCTACAAATATTCAGTTGTTTTTTTAATAATAAATAGCTGTGTTGCAAGGGGAAGAAGTAGAAAAACCTTTTTCAGACAGAATGAGTGCTAACATGTGCAATGTTGTCAAAGCGAAAGTGGTGTGTATAGAGAAGTTGTTGGTGATTCAACTGGTTGAGAGAAGTGGCGTTTCCTTGTCTCTGCCTATCTCTGTGGGAAAAAGGCGTGCCAATTGTATTGTATTATTTTTAATTAAATTAAAATGTCAAATCAAAAATTATCAAAATAAAAGTGAAATATATATGTATATTTAAATCTCAGTTGGTCCCAATGTAACTTTATTAGATGTAGGTATTTGGTCTCTCAATAAACTAACATAAATACATATATACAGACCACATATTGCTAGATTACTTCCCATTTACTAGACACCCATCTAGCATACTCACATTTTAAACTTAACTGAAGAAGTTAAATATTGAAACAATATTAAAAACTGAATTAGGACACATCTTCTAAAATTCGAATCCGACAATTGCAGCTCCAACAACTTCTGATTAGTTAAGAACTTTGCAAAATAATGTTGCTCTTTACTTGACTCTGTCATTTCTATATCAGGATTAAGAGTTTTAAGTCTGTTCAACTTGGCAGGCTGTAGTTCTATTGCTTCTAGTTTAAATGAACTGAAGGCTGAAAGGACGCTTCCGGAGTGCTAAAAATGAGTATTAATATAAATTTTTATTGAATGGTAGGAAGACTGATGATGGTTAATAGCTCAGCCTGCCATCCTGGGGTATCGCCATGTCCAAGTGAAGTGACCTAGTCACATTTCACAATCAGCTTACTGTATCTGAGTATAACAAGACTAGTGTGCTGGCATAGTGGAGGTGGAGTTTGGTCCCACGACGGGCTATTATATAAAAGTATATTACTGTGACCGCGATACTAGGGCGCGAAAAAGACAGCATTTGTCGAAGTTTCTAGGTTTGGTATAAGTGGTGTCGGCTGTCGCGTACAGAACCTAGCCCCTTGTTGCGCGCGGGTTATGAATGAATGACCTTGTTCACATTTTAATTGGTAAACAACTTCAGTGAGGGCTTCCTCGTAGTTTCCTTCAATTTAAGTATGTATTAGAGACACATGAATGTCTGTCAAAAAGTAGTCCTATTTTGGATGCGATACAAGCAACTCCTGCAATAGCAAGTGATACTGAACAGCGACTGAAGGCCATCTAGCGCTATTGTACCACTCTTGCTTCCATTTTATTGTGTGTTGTATGCAATAAAATGGAATGTAGACTAGTTGTGTATTATTGTACCCCATGAATACAATAATTATAATACTTACAGCAACAAAAGTCTTCCATTGCAATTTATTATAACAAGTATTGGGATTCCTAAAGAAATCTTGAAGCCCCCAAAACTTGCAATACAAATTGTAATCAATAGTTTTTGCTTTCTCGCTGTCCAAAACCATCTCCTCATCCAATGAATCTTTTAAATTGGATAAATTGTCACCACCAAACTCAGTCACATTTTCTAAGTTAAACTCAGAAACAATGTTAAGCCCAGATCTTTCTGAGAATGGGAAAAACTTTGCTAAAAATAACAGAATTTTCCCACAAAATACTGTGTTTTGTGATCTTGATAATCTTCGGAGTAGATCGTTACACATCCTTAGTAAGTTATTTTTACACGCTACAAAGAATAATTCTTCTTTCCAAATATTCACAGCATTTTCAACATAAGTGAACATTTTTTCACATTTATCCAATGTGAGAGCGTCAAAAATGTCGCCCAGCAAAACAACAGGTATAGTGGGAGTTACCATTTGTCGTCTACATGAATCTATACAAAAGTTTATGAGGCTTTCCAAATATTCTAACTCATCATTCAATATTTCAAGCAATTTATCCCTGAATGCTTGATCCATAGCAGCTCTTCTATCATACTCATTTGCTGTTGACTTGGTGAAAGAATCCAGCAAATCGATATTACTGGTAGCAAATGCTTTGGATAATACATCCTGAAATTATAATTGTAATAATTACAAGACAAACTATTTTGTAAACAAATCTTTTAGATAATATATTGATATATGAAACTTACTTTGTATTTTATCCTCAAATCTTCAAATCCAAGTGTCTCAGACATTGGAAGACAGACAGAATACGGTTGTTGGTTTGTTAAATACAATTTTTAATTTAAGGAAAAAAACACCAGCCGCGAAACCTCAACCAAAAACGATGGCCGACGACCCAGCCAGAGACAATTAATCATAAACACATAAATGTTGATCCATAGAGAAAAATGAACACTACATCTTTATTGTCTGTGGAACATTAAAATCGATGCGTTGAGATCGTTGTATTTCTTTGATCGTTGTTGATACAACAGACTAATATATAGAGTACAGTACTACAGTACAAGCGGATGTTGACCACAGACCAATAATTGATTTTTAATCATTCCAGAGACAAACATTGTTATCGTTGTTTTACTTAACGCAAAGCATCATTGCCTATGCAGTCTAATCTTCAAAAATATAATTGGCCTTTATATAATTATCTACAGTTCTCTACAGTTAGTTAAGTAGTGTTTTGAGTGGCGGGCACACGTTTTCTTATATGAAACATTCGCTCACTCATGCACGCTCACGCAATTTCCCGAAGAATTATTGAATTATTATTTCTTCATTATTACACATTAGCTATAAACATAAAACACCTACATGTATAAAAACCTACTATTTTTTTATCTCCAAAACTTCGTGAAAATCATTAACAAATGTAATTCGTGTGCCTCGACCCCAATTATTTTTAAAAACAATTTGGCGTTTTCAACTACAAAATTATTTGTTTGGCTATTGGCTAAAATAGTGTACTGCATGTTATTAACCAATCCTTGACCAGAGAAACTTGAAATATTTTCAAAGACAACAATTTGACGTGAATTATGTTTTGTGTCGTGTCGTGGAAGAAAAGGTAGCCTGGCGTCCTATCTATTTATCTTTCTTTATATTATTTATTGCAAATGCATGTATACAGTATAGAAATGTATTAGGATTTGTTAACTAATCCTACACAGTAATTTTGAGCTATTCTCAAGAAAAGCTAGGTATATCGTATAAAGATTTAGTTACTTTTAAGATGGATAGAAATATGAGGTGAGTTTTGGTAAATTTTACTTTTACAAAGAGAAAATGCATAAAATAACTACGTGATTAAAGTTCGCCTTATCCGTAGATACTAATTAATTGCAAAAGAGTTTTATATAAAATGATCCCCGACTGGTTTTCGGTAATTTAGTTTGCAGTTGATATTGATGATGTTTTCATTCTTTTGTAACGAATATTACGTCTTTATTGTTACAATCGTATCAAAGTACTAGATAGGACTTTGGCAATATACTTAAATAATTTCGATAAGGTAAATACGATAATTGTGTGTAAAGTTTATTGACCTCCTATATAGTCTGCATTGCTATTTGTAGATAAAATATTTAAAGTCTGATACAAATTGTTTTATTGTATTGGGACCTAAAAATAGATACATAAACAATATTCATTTAACACCTAAAAATATTTTATCCATAAAATATGCTTTAAAATAATCTAATTAAAATATGTTTTACATGATTACAGATCGAGCTACATGAGCGGGGGACCACGCTCACTACCTCACATGAACAGCAAGAGATTGCCAAACAACCATAGATTGAGTCCACCTACACCTCCAAACCATGGAGGACCAATGAACAATGCACATGCCATGAATTCCCATGGTATGGGACCGCACAGTGCGGGTCCTCATGGCATGAATTCACATGGCATGGGCCCGCACGGGATGAATTCGCAGGGCATGGGCTCGCACAACATGCATCCACATAGTAATAATCAACACAACAATAATTCGCATAACAATCATAACAACAGCAATAACAACCATACTTCACAACATGATGATCTCATATGCTATATTTATGAATCTTGGAATAAGGTTTGCATCTTTTTTCTTATAGTCTGAGCTTCTATAAAAAGTTATCACATATAGCACCTGGGAAACCTAGTTTCATTTCGGGATCAGCTTTGAAGCGGACAGGTGTAACGAAAGTTAGTGTAGTTAGTGCCTGCTGTCTGCAGAAATTTCTATGGTAGCAGTTGCCTCTGCCCATGGGCCGCACCTTAACATCAAGTGGAGTGTAGTCACTTGTCGCGCAAATGATGGATTTAGTCCAATCTGTCGTCCTGGGGTAGTACACCTGTGTACTGACCTTGTCACAATTCAGGATGAGTTTGGAAGTACTCAATTATAACAAAAGGAGTGTGCACTGTCAATCTGATCATGCTCATTCGTCTCCTTAAGCCAGCATAGAGGAAGCGATTGCATCTGCAGAAATTTATTTACAGTTGTTTCCATTCATGGACCGCACTCTAGCTTTACATCAGACGGAGTGTGAACATCTGTTGGGGCACTCCAAACTTGTATAATATTATACTTATTGCATGAGATCTGAATTAGTAGAAATTGTTTTAATATTTTAATTTTACTATTAATTTTTATTTCCAGGTAAGCCGTGAGTTTGAGCGTGGGGAGCAGGTGCGTTACTACCACGAGCCGCAGAGGAACCTTGCCAATTTCACACCATTCAATTTAGACCATCTCTGGGGTCGCAGAGTCGTTCTCAATAGGAAACATCGCTCTTAGTTCACAATACTAACTTTCCTGCTGCGCCTAATGCAATATTTAATAATGTTCATCATTTTATTTATTTACAGTCTCGTTATTATGGATGCTGGTTATAGTAGCTCACGGTTTTTCAGTCGTTTATCTAGTTTTCTCTCGGAATATATTTAACTCCATAGTTACTCAGTTTTCATATATCAAGAAGAATGTAATAGCTAGAGAACTCCTTACACATTTTTGTGACAGGTGATTGAACCATCTGTTGGGTATAAAACATTTGTGGTAATGCTTCAAGTCGCCTAATCAGTATCTTCGAATTTCTACAGGGCAACTATCCGGGGATGGAGGTTTAAGTACTGTCAATTTGTGATAGGTCTGCCGTTTTGATATATCGGAAGATGTGAAATTGCAAAATTTGAGTGGTGCCGAAACCAGAGATATGCCCAAGATGATGGTTCATTTTGGAGTTTTAGATGTTGGTGAATTGATATTTTAGGCACAGCAGACAGATCCATTGCCTGTCACAAAAATAACTATAACTGTCAGAGAATGTGTAGAATGCATGAGTCGTCTCTACTTGTCTATTGCGGTCTCTATTCTTTGTGCATTTATTAAACAATACACAAATATGTAACATGGTATTTGCTTCGATGTTTTTGTGACACTGTCGAGGTAAAAATTGTACTATATATTTATGTATGTGTTCATTTGTTTTTGGTTACATAATGTTTGGGTTTGTTAAGACACATATTCGGAGGTTGTGGGTTTGATTCCTTCCTTTGGTCTAAATGTGTCAAATAATATATTTGTATTTATACTTTTAATATTAATTGATGAACATTATTAAAAAGTGTATGTCTAATCTAGGAACACAAAAAACAAATACAAAACGTATAGCTATCTCTTTTTGGTGCGTTTAAATTAACACAAGTTAGACGAGATATGATTATACAAGTTTTCTTGCGTTTCAGTTAGACTTATATACTTCTAAGAGATTTGCATTGCAGTAGGAAAGGTCATGGGAAATTAATTATCTTTGAATTTTATCATATATTATTATTCATTCTATATTATTTTGTTTATTTTATGAGTCACTTCGAGTTGTATTGTCGTCTCACTCACTTTTCCCGTATATCCTATCGCTTTTGACTAGACATTCTATAGATTCATTTTTTAAAAATAATTTTTAAAAAAATTCTGAACGTACAATCAAATGTCAAATAAAATGGTTGTTATATTTAAAAATTACAAACTTCATAATTTAGTACTATTAAATTTATGAACATATTGTATTTACAAAATTCATGTATCTTGTGGACATGCGCACGCATTCCTTGAGTAAAAAAAACCGGTAATTATCGGATCGGACAGACGTGAGTGTCAATAGTCGCGTCTGATCTCCGATAATGAGTGTACCTTTATGCAGTCACTTTACGCCGTGATAGTGAAAAATGCAGACTCATACTTGACCCTTTGGTTACTTTTAACGTTGCATTTTATTGTTTTTCCTTTTCTTTGACATTACACCGGTTACTTGTACTGGTTTAGAGGTTGACTCGTTAAATCTGAGCAAAACGGAAGCAATAATTGTTATAATGCTTATAGAAACATAAAACTGATAGATACGCGTAGATTTTCAATGACGTAATATTCGTTTAGGTTTTCTTTGACTATCATTATACAGTATTATTTAAAATAGGATATTTTGGCCTAATATTGACAATTTTATCTGAGGAATCATTACAAAATTTAAATAATATGATACGACATATGACACTGTCTTATAATAAAGCGTCAGGACGCGGTATTTCATTGGTTATAAAAGTATAATACAAAAATTAAATGCTCCGTTTATTCATTCCATTGAATGGTGTGAAAATAAAAATTCTGTATAAAACGAGATTCTTTTGACAACTTATTTTTTTGCTTTAAATATTTTAGGCGTTGTACAGACGTGGCGAGTTTCGATTTCTTATAAAATAAAAATCATTGTTAACAGCTTCAGTTTTTAAAGTTACTGCGTCTGCGCAGCCGCTTTGTGTGATTTTATTTCTCTTTGACTTGTAAACCTTTGGTCCGGTATAAAGAAAGATTGTCCAGAAGAAAACATCTGTGGGATAAAAACTTTTGTTTTTGTCGGATAAATGGGTATCGGATCATCGGGAATAAGTTCAAATGTTTTATTTATATTTATGTAAGACTATTTAGTGTTATATTCGCAACAATTTATGACACATTGACTAAAAGCTGACGACGGATTTGCAAAAGAAAATCGTCTTTACTCTACGAGTCTTAGTGTTCACTATCGAGTGTAAACAATGAAAACAAATGACCGAAGTCGTTCTTGTTGAAGACCCACTGATTCCCGCTTCTTACCACGCTTCTAGGGTTGCCAACTATAATAGTCAAATATTAAGGTGCGATATCTATGATGCACAAGAAGAGTTTCCGCCTTTTTTAATTGATACAATAATTCTTGAGTTATACCTGGCTTTAGTGGTATTTCTAGTAACGTTTTTGTTGAATGCAGATTTTGCCTAATATAGAATAAGCTTTTGGTTTATAAAGTGACAATGCCAGGATGTTATTAATCGTCTTCCTTTGGGTGATTGTCTGGATTTCTGGAACTGCATCAATAAGTATGTATTCATCACTTTGGACATTTAACTTTTTGATTTTAACACAGTTTTCTTTAACTTCATATTACTAGATTAGACCTTGCTTTTCACTCTCCCTAAAACATAATACGAGTGTATATAATTAAAAAAAAAATTATCCGCGGGAAAAAGTTGGCAACCCTGACTCCACCTGATGTTGAGCTATAGTGGATACAACTGTTACCGCAAGGAAATGACGGCAGTGTCCAATTCTAAAACACGACTAGGGCATTTCACGGAGCGATAGACTATTAAAAGTTGCGCAAAATCTCTCGGAAAATATTTTTGAACGAGTCGTCGTCAGCTCGCGGTCAACTATATTGTTAGAAAATAGTGTATTTTATTAACATATTATTTTGATGATAACATTCCACGTGTTTTTGCATAGTTAGTGCCTAGTTTATTATGGTGCATCGTAGAGCTGTCGGAGTGACGTCGATCTATTTGTAAAATAATTCGATTTGCTCAGGGATTGACAATAATGCCGTCAAAGAAAAGTGACGTTATTTTTCTGAATTCCACAGAAAATTGATATCCAGTCATCGAGGCGAGACAAACAATACTATATCGATAAGGTTCATCCCCATTTTTTTTTATTCAAAATATTAACTTTCTTTTAACCCACTTCAGTATTTTGAGAGAAATAGTAGTCTATGTCCTTTTCCTAATCTATCTAACAAACATACAGTGTTACATTCGCATTTATAATATTAGTATGGATAATTAATTGGCCTAACAAAAGTAACATTAGAATCTCAGTATCTAGATCGTAAATAGTTGACAATTTTAATTAGGCCTTAATTTTAATGAGTTAATACTTGTGAAGTGACTTTCGGGATGAAAGCAGAAGTATGCACTGTCAACCTAGATGGTGCATGCTCGTCTTCTCAACCCGGCATAGTGGAGGCGACTGCTGCCCGTACAGGTTTCTCTATCTTTACATAAGGCGGTGTTGTCACATGCCGAGCTACAATAAAAAAAAACAATATGTGCCCTTAATAAGTTTTATTATTATTAGTAATGCGTTCTATAGTTCTGTCAAAGTGAAACGTTAAAGGCGAAGACTGGGCTTTGTTTCATTGTACTATATACCCTAGGTGAAAATAGATCGGCGTCAATATCCCTATAAGCTCTATGTATTCAATGAGATTCAATAAGCTGCCACTTTATCGGGATTTGAAATGTTATAAGAATACGTAGATGTTTTTTTTTATTTGAATATTAGATGCTGTAATCGCTCATGTAAGTGTCCTTGCAGTATTAAAAATATAAGGCATTTTTATTTGTATTTTTTTGTGTTTTATTATTTATCAGTTTACCCGTTTCTTCAAAATCACTTAAGTGTAATCCAAAGTGATTTTTCTATACTATTTATGGCTGTGTGAGTGCGGTCTAAGAGTGGACAGACAAACTGCTACTACAGAAAGCTACAATAATCGCCTCCGCTATGCTTTTTTTTTCGTAGATGGACTACACTAAACATCAGACAGCTACAGTAAAATAATTAATGGTATGCCATAACGACGTGTGAAATAATGATTATTTCTTTCCAAGTTACATATACATTGTTAAATAGAAAACTTTAACTAGATACTTGATTAAGTAGTGGGATTAACTTAGTCAAGTTTGTGGTTAGGCAGCAAATATAGTGATCCCTCGCGTTTCACATACTGTTATGTAACTTTCAACTATATTATATGCGGTTTTGTATTATGTAGAACTTAATATTAACATCTATGATCACGTTGTTGGTTTACTGTTCGGTCGCCAGTTGATGAAAATAAAGAATGTAAGTAATGTTACGTTCGTGGGGTACAATGATACACGACTTCAGTCTTCACACCAATTTATTGCATATGCCACACAATAACGTAGAAGCAGGAGTGGTACGATAGTCGCTGGATAGCCTTCAGTCGCTGTTCAGTATCACTTGTTATCGCAGGGGTTGCTTGTATCACATCCAGAATAGGACTATTTTTTGGGACACTCCGGTGTCGGTATTTATACTCAAACAGGAGGAAGCTTCGAGAAAGATCTCGTCGAAGTTGTTTACTAATTAATAATGTAAACAAGGTCACAGGTCACGCCACTTCTGTGGGCGTGGCCAAGATGTTTACGCTACGCCGCTTATACGAGACCTTTCTAGAAACTTCGACGCATGTTGTCTCTTTCGCACCCCAGGTGCACGTAACAGTAATGTTCAAATCTTAGTTTTTTAGGTAAAGTGGATTACCGAAGAGAAATTTCTACGGGTAGCAGTCAAGTTCACCATCCATTGACAGTGCACACTCTTCTCGTTATACCCGGCTATTTCTAAACTGATCTTGAAACGCGATTAGAATTTCACGTGTGTTATATTTGAAAGCCATGGTCATACCCCAATACGGCTAGGTTAATCATCATCAGTCTGCCTGCAACTCAATATAAAATCGATCGAAGTAGAATAACCTACATTCTGAACGAGCGTTAGTCGTTTACTGCTGGCGGCACACCATCCTCTCGCTTCACTTCGCGCTCTCGCAGCATTCTGAAGTCTACGAAGAAATCTCGATGATTTTCTAGTACTTTTGTATTTCATGAACTACATTTAAACACCTATTATAATATAGTAACCTTCGAATGTAACACCCGTGAAGTGATCTTGCGTTTCAGGAATAATTTGAAAGTAGCCAGGTATATCGAGAGGAGTGTGCACTGTCAATAGATGGTACATGCTCGTCTCCTCAAGCCAGCATAGTGGAGGCGACTGCTGCCCGCACAGGTTTCTCTGTAGTAGCAGTAGTTTCCATTCATGAACCGCACTCTAGCTTTACATCCGGCGGAGTGTTGTCTCATGCCGAGCTACTATAAAAAAAATATATATATGAAAATAACCCATATTAATACAATTGATGTGCAAAAAGTAGAAGGTAGGGACCGGGAGTCGATTAGTCACACAATCGGGACAAAGCGAATACTGGTCCAGACCGGATCGTAGAACGTAGAAAGCATTCAATGTGTCACTCCGTAAGTTAAGTAATTCGAAGGCGAAGAATGCAATAAACGGATGCTTATCTGCCACCGTGGCCTACTATCTGCTAATAAAATCGTGAAAATACTCAATTGGAAAGTTGTTTAGATGTGGCCGAGTTTGAAAGTGCTACGAGATATTATTTTATACGAGACTAGCGACGAAACCCCCGGCGTTGCTCGGGTCAAAATACATCACATGTTTAATGGTATAAAAAGTAATAAAGGATCCGTTTTTAACGTAGATATTGTAGATTTCTATCTTAGATATTGAGAGACTTATTTGACCATTCAACATACGGTGTTTATAGAGTTAATCAAATCAAATTAATTAACTAATTAACGAATTGAAAATCAGGAATACTCTAGTAAATGTGTAAACAGAAATTTGTAGAACTTTCTAGAACATTCTATATCGATTTTAGCAGCTATACACATTTTTAATGTTTGTAGATAATTCTAGAAGTTTTTAGAACTTTCTAGAACATTTCATGTTGATTTTAACAGTTGCGCTCATTTTGGAACTTTCGAAGATCATTCCTTTCTCGCTTTCTCGAACATTCTATATCGATTTTAGCAGTTGATAAAGTTTTAGAACTTTCTAGATCTTTCCTGAAAGTTTTAGAACCTTCTAGAACATTCTAGATCGATTTTAGCAGTTGATAAAGTTTTAGAACTTTCTAGATCATTCCTGAAATTTTTAGAACCTTCTAGAACATTCTAGATCGATTTCAACAGTTGCGCTCATTTTGGAACTTTCTAGATCATTGCTGAAATTTTTAGAACCTTCTAGAACATTCTAGATCGATTTTAGCAGTTGATAACGTTTTGGAACTTTCTAGATCATTCCTGAAATTTTTAGAACCTTCTAGAACATTCCATATCGATTTTAACAGTTGCGCTCATTTTGGAAGTTTCTAGATCATTCTTGAAGCTTTTAGAACCTTCTAGATAAATTGTAACAGTTGCACACATTTTGGAGTTTTCTAGATTATTTCAAAAAATTTTAGAACTCTATACTTAGTACTCTCTCTCTCTCTATACTTAGTAGTTAGAAAAGGACAGATATACATTTTTTCTAATTTTCGCCTCCCACAACCACCCTCTTCCACCCACCGCTACCAAACTCCCTTACTTTCACCAGGAGATCAAGGGGTATCTACCACCACAACGGGAAGTCGATTGGAGTTGGTGGTCATAGAGAAAACCCTGTATTTACGTACTAACATTAGCATTTTATATAAGTATTTAGATTTAATTCGTAATTGTTTGCTTTGAGGCGCTTTATTGCGGCTTAGGAATTGAAATGCGGTCTTTAATTAAAATTTTCTAGAATATGTTTATGATTTATATTAAAATTAGAAAAAAAATTGTTAATAATATTATGTGTAGAATTTATTTTAATTTGGTAATATAAAATAGTTTTTGGCAGAATTAGTCTGAAAACTAGGCTGCATGGGCAATGATCCCTTTGCTTTTAATAAAACATCAAAATTATTGATACATAAACAATAATTAAAGTCTATAAATATGAAACTTTAATTAACTATTTACCAGCCTTAAGGATTGCAAAGGTTTTAGTTGATGAATCGCGCGAGTATGGTCGTCCCCGGCGCACAATTAATTAATCGTGAAATTAACCAAAAGTTGGCGCTGTCTCTCACTCAACAACAGCTGTTTAACATGTTCTCATTTTATAAATTAATGCTTTATGCTATTAACACTATATTTAGAACAAATAAATGGCGTTGAATAATATAATCTTTATATTTGTAGTAAATGCAAGCTGCATCATCTTTATGACTATTTGTGCTTGTACTGTTCACCAAGCTAATTATTGGCTGCATCTAAAGTACATCTCTAATTGCCAAAAATAAAGGAAAGGGCATAAACCTTGTAAATAGTTGAGTTAAAGTTAAAATAATCGAAATGATACAATAAAAAAAAAATACAGTATAAAAATAAAAATTTAGGTATTTATCACAGCAAGATATAATTGCACTTAGTATTACACTTAAAATTATACAAATGTAATTAATTTATATTTGATATTTATACGCATATACAGCATTGATAATAATTAAGAAATACGCGGAAAGAATTGAGTAATGAAAAAAATAATGTGTAGATGAAATTAGATTTGTTTAAATCTTTTTATAATATTCCGAATCCGATTAAGTTTGTTTAACGTTCACTCACATCTACATGTGAATATAAAGTACAATTATTAATAGGTCACCGTACAATAATGTAAATTGAAATAAATTGGAAAACGTCCACGAGCTACGGGCGGCGTGGCGCGGCGGTGGCGTAGCACATGTTTCGTAGCTGAAATTGTAGCATTAAATTAATTGAAAAATTATGCTTTTTAATAATACAGTCGGTTGGTGGACTACATACAGGTTTTCAAGAGATTTTAAAGCTAATTAAATATGTTTTTTTCTTTTAATATTATGGTATATACAAATGATGGAATTCTTATTAAATTATAAAAACTGAATTAATAAAGATCACAGCATTATTTCGGTGCTATGTGGTGTGCCTTTTCTATTCAATTATCATCATAATTTAATAAAATCTACAATTTTTTCGCCTAACTCCATTAGAAACTAGAAGTTCCTGCAACTCCGTATGCGTATAATTGGTATTATGCTTTTAGCATTTCCATACTTTTTATAAAACTAGAAAATATCGTCCTACAATACAATCAATACAACGAAACATTAATATCTATGTTTTTTTTTTAAATTGTAAAAATTAATAATTAAATTGGTTTTGATAATTCCTAATATTCCTAATCAGTAGTTCCGCTTATATGAAGACATCTCAAAATGGCTTGATTCGTGGATAGCATCAAAAGACGAACACTTCTATCGTGATGGCATTCGAGCTCTGCTAGAAAGATGGGAAAAAGTTGTCGCAAGCGATGGACAATATTTTGAATAATTAATTTGTAAACATTTCTTCACAATAAAGTTGCTTTTTTCATCAAAAAAACAGCGAGAACTTAGTTGCACACCTTAATATATCAATTTATCTTAAGACATTATTAATGTTCTTATACAAATGTAAAATTAAAGTAGCATTATCATTTAAATTCATGTAGATTTGACCTCATTGATTTTACGATTTCTTATCTTGCGAGTAGATTCGCCACAAAAGGAAATTCAATCATAAAAATGCCTTTATTGGGTAAACCACGGTTTTTACGGCTTCCATTTCGAATGAAATGCCGATAAATGTTCGATTTTCATTCGATGCTTCCAAAACGCTTACTTTGCACTTGAAACTCATTTGAATTTTGAGTCGCTTTATATTGTGTGTAATCCTTTGATCTTTTTTATTAAAGAAGTACTTACATTTTAATAATCAAAGACAACTACTAAATATCAAAATAACAAAATAATATAATACTATAATGTATAATAAGAAATTATTGGTTAAGACTTTGGGATTGGGTCGTCGGTCTCTTAAATGTTTATTAATATCTACATTGTATAAATAAATATTTGTTTTAAGCGGAAATCGACCCGGGAACTGCGTGTAGCAAACTGGCAAAGAGGTCGTAGAGATTTCTCTATAGTAGCAGTTATTTCCGCTCGTGGACTGCACCCTAGCTTTACATCAGGCGGAGTGTTGTCATATGCAGAGCTACAATTAAAAAAAAAACGAAAAAGTGTTATTTTTGTTTTGAAACCAAAGTCGTGATTATTTTTCCTTTGTGATTGTACATACATACATAATATTATATTTAGACACATTATGTGTGTTAGTTGGCAGAACACATTTGTTAGCCGATTTTCGTCTTCAGAGAACGTTAACCTCTGTTTTGAGGTTAAACGATTTTATTTTGCCCTTATTTCCTACAACACTATTTGTGCCGAATCAGACATATTTTATTGTTGCTTAATGTATTACTATTATAGTATTTTTTAGCTTTTGAATTGGAATCCATGAAAGTTTTTACTTCCGGCTTAAAATAAATGTTTCATATTGCTCTGGGCCTTTTCATTCGAATAACTGCGAAATTATTAAGGATGTGTACACGGTGCACATTTGTCTCCTCGAGTCGGCATAACGGAGGCGACTTCCTGCCGACATCTATGACGGCGTATTCTAGGTCTTAACATCAGGCTAAGTATGGTAGAATGCAGAGTAAAATAAAATATCATAAAAAAAATAAATCAATAAAAGACAACGATCGAGATAATAAAAACAACAATAATTAACATTTTATACATTTTTTAATTATATCTTAAATAACAAACATGCCATAGTCGTCGGTATTAAGTCTGTTTTTTTTTTAAATTTTTTTATTATGCCTTATAATTAACTATAAATATAAATTTCACACAGTCGAATATAATCGCTGTACAATACATATATTAATTATACTATTTGAATTCGATTCAAACGAAATCACATATTTCGTTTACACTGCAGATCGATAAACCTTAAAGCTTGTTTACTCACGTTCTTTATTTAATTATGATGAAAATTTAACAAAAAAAAAAAACAAAGCCCACCACGTGCTTCGCTATGGGTGCGGATATTTTGACAGACACACAGCCATTGGAGCTTTACGTGACCGTGCCAAATTCCTTAATAGATTACAATATCAATTTTTATTGACAAAGAATCATTAGAGATAGAATTTGTACAATGATAATTTCGTATAACAGGGTGAAAAAAAAACGGCTAGCAATCCCTTTAGCTACGTGTTATACTACTAATTCTAAAACGTTATTGCAAGGAGTTAAAGAAAATGTTTTCAAATATAAAAATAAAATAAATACTTGGACATCCAGAACTGTTAGCTGTCTTTTTACACCCTTCTTTTTTATTGTAGCTCGGCATACGACAACACTCCGCCTGATGTAAAGCTAGAGTGCGGTCCATGAACGGAAACAACTGCTACTACAGACAAATATCTACGGACAGCAGTCGCCTCATGAGAAGACGAGTACACAACATCTAGATTGACAGTGCACACTCCTCTCGCTATACCTGGCTACTTTCAAACTGCACTTCACGGGTGTGCTAATAACCATCACCTGTCTGCCTACCACTCGATATTAATAATTAATAAATTATATCTACAAGTAAGAAAAATATGATTTGTCTACAAAATATTGCTACGAATGTCTACGACGTAGACCAATTGATACAACAGATTGCTTTTATCAGATTTTTCTTAACAACAATTCCTAATACAATAAACGTAGTATGCTGTACATTTTATAGTAGCTCAGCATGTGTCCACATTCTGCCTGATGTTAAGTTAGAGTGCGATCCATGCTACTACAGAGAGTTGCCTGCAGGCAACAGTCGCTGCCGCTACGCCGGCTTTAAGACGGATGTCCATCCATTAACTGAGTACAAAGCTAATCCATACCTAATCTAGAACGTCAGATTTAGCTAATAACCATTATCAGTCCGTCTCGAGTCTTTATTTTGTCTAAAATGGTATTTAATTTAATATGAGCTTTCTTTTTATTAATGGTTGCTTTCAGTATGCGCGCAGTACTAAAATATGCGTTATACGAATATGTGGAACAAATAAAAGTAAGTACAGGCATTTAAAAAGAAAAGAAAAATAAAGAAAATCATCTAAGCATCAACATTATCCGCAGCAGGTTCAGCAGCCTGTGCAGTAGCTTTGGTAGTGTTTGATACGTTGTCAGGATCCGGTTCACGTACACCCAACCATGGTATTCTTTTTTGTAATTCTAACCTATTAAAAGATACAAGGAAAATTATTTACATTTTTATTTGATTTAGTACTTAGATAATACGTATTAAATTAAATTGAAAAATGAATAGAAAAAAGATTCGACACAGGCGTAATTTAGTTAGTGGTTAGAACATCCGTAGATATACCGGGTCGAATCCTAATTCAAATTTCATTATACTTTTTTATATAATCTAGCATTTAAATTAAATAATAAAGAAAACGCCAAAATAAATAAATAATTACCGATAAAAGATGTAAATCATTAGATCTCAGACATTATTTTCTAAATAAATATATACGAATATAATAAATATATATTATGACGAAAATTGAACAGGAAAAATCAAGAGCCGAGGTTGGTGTTGTATCAATCTTTTTTTTCCGTTTAATTCCAACGTGTATTTTTTAATATTAAAAAATTCTGCATTTTATTATTCCAAAAAACAAAAATAAATACATTTTAATTTTAAAAGTGTTTTTAAGAAAGGAAATCTTAAAGCTTATTCACGGGTCTAAAGTTTCATTAATAAAAGTTGCTAGAAGCTAAGATAACCGAACAAACCTGCCTAAGAGCTTTTCATTTGAAGCTTTACGGTATGAGAATATAGTTAGTTACCTTTCAAAGCCTCTTTTACTAAGATTGGAATAAAAATACTGCATAATGGATTTCATTTAATTTTGAATTAATGTGTTGAAGATATTTTATTTTTTAAATTTTTTTAGTCCGTCATATGACCGTACTCCGCCTGATGTTAAGCTAGAGTGCGAATTATACAAGTAGCCAGAATGTTGTATTGTGTACTTGTAAAAATTTACTTTTTTTTTGTGAACACGCCCTGCTGAATGAAACATCTGCTACCTCAGTGAAATGTCAGCAAGCAGCAGTTCAAAGCTGATTCTGAGACGAGTCACTTTACGGATGTTACACTTACAGTTACAGTAAATGTTTTTCAACACAAATGACAGGAGATTTTTTTTATTGTAGCTTGAGATATGGCAACACTCAACCTGATGTAAAGCTAGGGTGCGGTTCACTAACAGAAACAACTGCTACTATAGACCAAATTTCTACAGGCAGTGATCGCTTCCGCTATGCCGGCTTGAGGAGACGAAGATATTGACCACACTCGCCTCGTTATACCTGACTACTGCCAAACTGATCCGCTGAATGTTTATAATACCTGTATCTTGGATGGTTTATAGCGTAAACCCAGGGGTCAATGCAGGAAACAATTTTACAACATACAGCTGGTATCATGGTTGCAACAGGCGTGAGTAGACCTCTGAAATAATACATATAACGTCATTTTCACACCAGTTTCGAACCCAACAAAAACAAAATAAATTCACACCTATCTCCAAAAGCACCCGTCATTGCAACAAATGCATAGGGGGTCCATGCACAAACGAAAAGGAAGAAAATTGTAAATGCAACTTTTGCTATTCGAATTTCAACACTCTTGCTTGCATCTTCCTTGTTCGATGCGAGTGACTTCACATTCATCTTACGGGCTTGATCCTTCAACATTCTTTCGTGTAATCGAACCTGGAGACAAATTGCTATCATTAATCTGTTTTATTTTGTGTTTTTTTAACTCTTTAGTAAATAGTCCATTATGCAAATAGACTATTTATTATATTTTTTATTATTTTTGAACAATAAAATAAAAACTGATTCGTATCAAAAATATACGATAAATAAACGTATAAAATGTTTCAATTAATTAATACATCATTTATTATTATGTAATATAATATTTTAATACATATTGTAAAAAGAAATTCTTTATTCATTAAAAATAATGTTCAATATCATCAAGTAGGTTCATTGCTAGTAACCTCGTTATTGCAGCCATCTCGAGACCCGTATGACGTCTGTGCTGAGCGCAATGAAACTGCGCAACTGGGCCTCGCTCTGTTTTCATCTCAAACTTAAACGGACCTTGCACGCGGTTGCTATAGCGCGAGTTTATACTTTCAAAATAACGTAAAAACTTTTAAATACTTATCTAAACAAATTTAAAAGTTTAAAAGGATTTATTTTGAATATCTTAAGCTAATTTTCATCCACTGAGCATCAATTGCAGACTCGCGTATTTTAACACGTCGGAAAGGGTCCTCCATCCTACATTTCTTGTTTCCCGATTGTTCGCGAAAGGACTCGTTTCCGTCCTATTTAATTCCTCACTCGGTTCGCGGACAAATTGCCGTCGGCAGGGGTGGGGTAAAACCGAGGGAAAATTGTCAGGAAGAGGGGATGTGACGAAAATCGGTTTTAAAGTTCGTCACCTCTCGAACTGCGGCTGTGTTTATAGAGTTTGCAAATCAGTTTACGAATAAACAAGTAATGACGGGAAACAAGTTTGAAACTTTGGCATAACTTCACTTTTTAAGTGATTCGTTTGACAATTGTGTGTTTCTGTGTAATAATGTGAAAGTTTAACAAACAATACACGTGCCGTTGGATATTAAACTTTGAACTTGTAAGTATACGCTTTAATTTTATTTACTTCATCACAAAAAATATCTAGACCTATGTATATATAGAAATATTGAAAGCGGGTAGTTTTAAAAAGTATTGTGAGTTAGGAAATGGATTTTAAGCTCAAATAGAAAACTCAAAGTATTACGAATTTCCTGTTTTTTTGTTTCCTTTGCAAACCGCCTGAATTGCTTTCCCCCTTTCCGTTTTTAACAATAAAGATGTGGGGTGGCTAGACACATTCATCAGCTCCCATATGGAAGATTGACATTTTATTATGTTTATTTACTTGATTCATTTTGAACGAAAATAGTTTAAAATTAAGGAAATATTTAGTAATCGTAGACAAACCGTAACTTAAAGAAAATCATTTTAAAATTAGCATTTTTATCAGATTTAATTTGTATTGATATACAAGTAGAAGTTAATGGGAATTGAATCGGCTCAGATAAGGGATAATATAATGAAAAAATTAATTAATATACCAAACTAAAGAAAATTACAATGTTACAAAAATTACCGCAAATACAATTTTTATACAATACAATTGTCACGCCTTTTCCCCACAGGGATAGGCAGAGACAACGGAACGCCACTTACCACGATCCTTCCTTCACATCCACAGTTCTCTTCATGCACGCTCTACGGTTTTGGGCATTAGGCAGCCCAGCTTTCATGAGGATGTCTCCTATTTGATCGGAAAACACCCTTCTGGGTCTGCCTTGTTTAACGCATCCATTCACATCAGATTTATATATTCCTTTCGCAAATATAAACTTATAAAGCACCTCCTTAAATATAGTTTTCAATGGGTGTTGACTTATTTAGTAATTCTCGTGCGGAATATGGAAGGCAGTAATCCTCGACGACAGCACATAGCGACTACTGCCACTGCCGGTTATGCTTCGGACGTTGCCGCACAATGTCTAATTAAATGGCCGGACTGCAACTTAGTAATAATTGTTTAAGAGCGCATTTATTTATAGTGGAAAATATTTAGTGGCGGGTATAATTTTTTTTTATTGTAGCTCGTCATATGACAATACTTCGCCTGATGTAAAGTTAGAGTGCGGTCCATGAACGGAAACAACTGCTACTACAGAGATATCATGATAGCAGCAGTCGCCTCCACTATTTCGACTTCAGGAGACGAATATGCACCATATAGATTGACAGAGCACATTTCTCTCTATGTGCCTGTTTTTCTCTCATTTAGGCCAAATGTATACATACGTATGTAAGTATGTTATGCTTTAAAATAATTAATGTAAAGTTAAATTTCTTTTTTGAACACCTTAATAGTGTAAAAATGTTAGTGTTAATCCTCGTAAATGGGTTACTAATGACCCATTAATTTTGCCCCTAAGTTGTTACGGTGTAAACTTAGCCGGGTATTTTATACGAACCATTAATTCAATTAGTAAGACATTTAAACTGAGTTTTATGCGCTCGTTATTAGTCTATGTAAAAAGTTTTTATTGATTTTAAATTACTAGGTAAATAATATTTGCGGTTTAGTTGTAATTTTTTTAAATACTATTCTTTTAAATGTGGTGGCTCGGCGTGTATCCTCTTTGAACTGAAACAACTGCTACTACAGATAAATAAATAGCTTTAAGAGCGGAGGTGGTCTAGCGGTTTGACGCGTGAACTCACGATCGATGAGACCCGTGTTCGATCCTCGCTAATTCTGACCGGTACCAATGTAACTTTGTTATATGTACTATTAAAGAGTGGTAAGTAGACTGATGATGGTTATTTGTCGAGTCTGCCGTCCTGGAGTAGTACAGCCACTTTCGAATGTAACACACGTGAAGTGACCTTGTCGTATTTCAGGAATAGCTTGAAAGTAGCCAGGTATAACGAGAGGTGTGTGCACTGTTAATCTATATGGTACATGCTCGTCTCTTCTCGTTTCTCTGTAGTAGCAGTTGTTTCCATTCATAGACCGCACTCTAGCTTTACATCAGGCAGAGTGTTGTCACATGCCGAGCTACAATAAAAAAAAGCTGTTGACAACAGTCATCACTGCTATGCCGGCTTGAGGAGACGGAAGCTTGACAGTACATACTCCCTATACCTGGACGTTATACCTGGCTACTTCCAAATCTATTCCGAAACGCGAGTAGGTCACTTTAAGGGCGTTGAATGTGGTAACACGACTCCAAGATGGCGCACTGGGCTAATAACCATGACCAGTTTGCCTACTACTCTTAAGGTACATATAGTATAGTTATAATATAGTTATATTGATACCGGCCAGAATTTAGCGAGGTTTGAACACGGGTCTCATCGATCGTACGATCCGTCCTCTATCGCTAGACCTCGGCCGCTTTGTCTGTATACTAAACGGTTCTGCCGGTCGAAATATAATTAGGATCGTTGGTGATTTTACTTTAAATAGAATGAACGATATATGTGCAAATGTATCAGTTTATATGCAGAAATATTCATTTGTATGCAAAAATGTGATGGTCCGTACAACAAACCGGATTACTTCGATTCAAGAATATTAAGTAGGACTTTGGGAATAGAAGAAATGAGAAATGCAAGCAAAAGTTGTGTAAGACGAAACGTCGAGACAAACTTTTTCGTTTAGAATTATTCATAGAAACTTTTGTGAGCATCTCGCAATTTATTTGGAAAATCACTCTAGCGTTAACTATATTTACAATTTTTTTATTGTAACACCGGACATATGACCATGCTCCACCTAATGTTAAGCGAGAGTGCGGTCTCTCTCACTGCAGTCCACAGTCGCCACCCCTATGCCGGCTTGAGGAGACGAGTACACATTCAAATTGACAGTGTACATTCCTCTCATTATACCTAGCTACTTTCAAATTGACGGCGAAACGCGGTTGGATCACGCTTGAAACTGGTGGTAACTGGTACTCTATGACAGCAGACTGGGCTAATAACCATCGTTAGTCCGCCTACCACTTTTGATGTTAATGTAGCCATCGTAGTTCAACACCTCGATTAAATTACCTTGCTCATATAAATAAATAACACTTTATTGCTCATATAAGTGGTACATAGGCGAGCTCAATGCCTTTGGCATTGTCTACCAGCTAACCTTTGGCGGTGTGAGCGGAGATCTACAGTGCAATTAACAAAAAAAAAACAAAAATAAATAAGTAAACAATATAAATATAACACATACATTACATAAAATACATAAGAATATACAAATAAATAAAATAAACAATATAAAATAGAAAAAAAGAAAGAAGAGGGTTATTCTATTTTGAAAAGTATTTGGTAAGCATATTTTTAAAAGTTTGATTTGATGGAGCTTGTCTAAGTGTCAGTGGAAGCATGTTCCATTGCCGTGCTGCTGATACAATACAATGTAATTGTCACGCCTATAGGCAGAGACAACGGAACGCCACTTACCACGATCCTGACACAACACCCTTGCTTCCTTCACATCCACAATTCTCTTCATGCACGCCCAACGGTTATGAGCACTAGGTAGCCCAGCTTTCATAAAGATGTCTCCGATTAGATAAAAAAACACCTTTTTGGGTCTGCCTTGTTTAACGCATCCATTCACATCAGATTTATATATTCCTTTCGTCAATCTCCTTTCATTCATCCTTTCCATGTGCCCGAACCATCGAAGCGAAGTAACGGCTGGTATATACATACATTCATTACAAATTCCTGACTATAATCAGCGGACACATTATTGAAGTTAGAGTGTGAACGTACCAAGTAGACAGTTTTCCAATTTCCGAAGCGTGTCGACCATGTTACCGAAAACATTTGCGGCCCAACCATGTACGAGTATTCACTATACGGTTTATTGGCATTTTGTGTTCGCAACCTATATCCGATTGACAACTAAAATTAATTTTGTTTTTTTTTTGTTACGACATTACGTTTAAATCAAATAATATACCTTCACTTAAAAATAAAAAATAAAGAAATTAAATAATTAAAATTCTTGCGAGCGTAACAACAGATATATTTATTTATTTATTTTTTATATTATAAAATCTAATCAAATACGTAATCTAATAAACCTACCTTTCGATTATAACACAAAGCGAAATTATTAATGTGTTTTAAATATTTAAAGATAACTGTAAAATATTCCACTATTTAAATTTTCCGTGATATTGTTCGTTGTAATTTTCTATCGGAAAAGTAATAATAGAAAATCGATATGACAAAAAACCCTTATTTTGTGTTAAATGAAGTTCTGTTATTAACATTTCAATAATTCATAAAGATTTCCTTTCAAATAATGTCTATTGATAAACGGTAATTATTGAATTAGAAGATTCTTGCTGATTATACGGTTACTGTCGCGTTTGATTTTTTTATTATTATTGTATAATAGCTCGGCATATAACAACACTCCACCTGATGTTAAGTTAGAGTATAGTCCATAAACGGAAACAACTGTCACTACAGAGAAATCTTAAAAAGCAACAATCACCTCCACTATGCCGACTTGAGGATACAAATATATACCATCCAGGTTGACAATGTAAAATCTCGTTATACCCTGCTACTTCACAGTCATACAGTACACGGGTCTGCTTATGTTTATGGCAATTTTAAATGCGAAATCTAAACCAATACTCACCGCTCCAAATAACTGTGAATAAAAATAACAGATAAGCGTCATTGGGATAAAATAACTCCATATGAAGATTGATGCCACAAACACCTTCGTGTCTTGATCGTCCGTAAAATAATCGAATGAACATGTCGTTAGGAAACCCTCTGAAACAAATATAAGTACACAACATTTATGATATGAAAATATTTTATTAGCATGGTCTTAGAACGACATCGAAAGACTGCCACAAAAAACTCATCAATAGCATAATGACATTGATTAATAATGACGAGAGGAGTATGCACTGTCGTCTCCTCAAGCCGATATGACTGAGGCGATTCCTGTCTCTGCCTTCAGTTGTTATCATTAGTCGAGCCAAGAATTTAATAAAAAATATTTAAAAAATAATACCACAAATAAAAATGATAAGTGATACTTGCACTAGCTTACCTGGCACAAAACGTCCCCAAATTCGAAAAGCAGGCATCAAAGTAAACGGTAAAGTCCAAAGCCAAGTGAATATAATTAGAAGAATCGCTTGAACTTTGTTGATTCTTCCGTCTAGTGGACACGATATTGTTCTTTAACCAAATACGAAATCTTTTTAGTAAGAGTAAAGGGACGAGAGGAGTGTGCACTGTCAACCCGGATAGTTCACATTCGTCTCCTTAAGCTGGCATAGCTGAGGCAACTGTTGCCTGCAGAAGTTTCTTTGTGGTATTTTTGTTTTTAATTGTAACTCGGCACATAATAATACTTCGCTAGAGTGCAGTCCAATAACGGAAACAACTGCTACCTCCGCCTAGCTATACACTATATAGGTACTATCCAGATTGACAGTGCACACTCGTCTAATTAGCTAGCTACTTCCAAACTGTTTCCGAAACGCGACAAGGTCACTTCACGGGTGTTACATTCGAAAGTAGTGGTACTGCCGTACTTCTCGGACGGCAGACTGAACCAATAACCATCATCAGTCTGTCTACCATTCTTTAATAGCGCTTATAGGCACTGGGCGACCAAAGTACATAACATAGTTACATTGGTACCGTTCAGAATTTAGCAAAGTTTGAACACGGTTCTTGAGTTCACGCGGGAAACGTATTCAATATTAAATAAAGAAAACTTACTTATAACGATCAAATGCAATTACAGCGTTAGTAATTGCGCCCCCTATGCCACTAAGCGCACCTAAAATAGCATATACGTCGCATCCAAGTTGATAACCAACAAGTCTTTGATAGAACGAGTTCAGAATCAGTAAAGGCATCTCCAACATCATCATAAGGTCGAAAATTGCAAGATTTATTACGAACATGTTGCTAATGCTTCGCAGAGATTTTGAACTGCAAATTAGTGTATTGGTGCTTATTAATATTTACATAAGAGTTAGTTTTTAATAATATTATAATATAGATAGAGACGGGTGTTTTCCGATGCCTAGTGCCCATAACCGTCGGGCGTGCATGAAGAGAATTGTGGATGTGAGGGAAGCGAGGGTGTTGTGTCGGGATCGTGGTAAGTGGCGTTCCGTTGTCTCTGCCTATCCCTGTGGGAAAAAGGCGTGACAATTTTATTGTATTGTATAGATAGAGACAATGCAGAATGGAATGTTATTTACCATCATGAATTTCAGTATTTTTTAGTTACCTTCCCTTCGACGGGCGTTTTATTAATTTTCATATTAGATTTCGTTTCGAACGTACTTCTATAGAATGACTGGTATACAGACGTGGCAGGCGGGAGTAGTATCACCACTTTTAAGTGCAACATTCGTGATAACGATATACTTGTGCCCTGTCAACCTGAGCGTTGTACTCTCCAACTGCTGTAGACATTTTTCTATGACGGCAGTGGCCATAAGTGGCCAGTAATTTTCTATTTAAAAACGTGTTGAGTCACTCACGTGCTAAAAATCCAGATGACTATACCATTTCCAGTAAGGGAAGTTAGCATAAGGACAGTGTAAATAAGGGCAAGACCGTAATGCCAGAATTTGCTGACAGCGGGGAAATTTCTCCAGTGGTCGTGTACTAAATCTTGATGCTCTTCTGGAATGTTCCATCCTAACATATTTTCCACTACTTCTTTTGTTACCCTGTCGTATAATGTAAACAACAATTTGAGTTTTATTGTAAAAACTGAATTATTGTAAAAAATCTTAATGGATCGTGCACATTTTAGTCCTTAAGCCGGCACAGCGGAAAGGACTGCCTGCAGACATGCAGACTCATGGATTTCACTCTAGCTTAACATGTCGAGACACATTAAAAGAAAAAGAAGAATTTTATTGGATTATGTAGATAGGTCGCTAGCCAAGGATTCTCTTAACCCGGTAGTAACATGGACGCAACGTAACCTAGGTAAGGTAAATATTTGAAAATAATATAGGTAAATACTTACATTTTGAGAGGTTGACTCATAGGCCCGATTTCTTCGAGTGTGTAATTAGTCAACATTTTCTTGTTCTCTCACCGATCAATTAAAATAAACTTTACATTATTTGACTACTAAAAATATGAACGAAGTGAGAGTTCGTGTCAATCGCTTCTCACTCATCGTCAGACTAGAAAGCTATCATTTATATAGAGTAAAAGATTGCGTGATTTATAATAGATTTAGCTGGTTGCTTAATTCTTTAATTTAATAAAATGATGAAGCTACAATAATGTACATTAAAGCGATTGCAATTAGTAGGCTGGGAATCCGAGCCTAGAATAGTCCTACAATCCAGGTTTAGTCAAGCTCAGTGTAAAGAGACTGGCCAATCTAGGTCAGGAAACCTTAAGGGATCCGTGCCATGGGTGCAGGGCTACTCATTACATTCTTAAATTCTATAATTCTATTCGAAAAGGACTTCACATTATTTTGGAAATTTTTGAAGGTTTCCACCATTACAAAAATGTTAAGAAACCGATATCTAGCTTAACAGTATCAAGCGATAAAAGAGTAGAGTTATGTATAAAAAAGTATGTCATTTATCAAGTTCATAAAAATGAGTTCCAGTTAACTCCAGGACATCTAGATAAGAAACCTAGAGAATATTTCTGTTCAAATCTATTCAGGCCGTCCAATTTTTCTTGAAATAAAAGAGATTTTTCCCGTTCCGGAGTAAAGACATCGAGTGAGGCGTTGGATGACGAATAACCATCGTATTAGGTCGTGTACGTGTGTAGAATTTGTGAACGTCGCGACCTAAAGACGCCTGCAACCCCTTTTAGTTAGGCTTACTGTATAAATTGAGTAGTGAGCGACGGAGTGGAATTTTAGTTGGTATAATTTATAATCGCTTCGTATGATATTACATAGTTAATTTATTTATATTCGATCAAAAGCATCTAGTGATTAATTAGCATATGTCAGACTAGGTAAATCATAAATATGATGTAAGATTAAGTAAAAACCTGCCATTCTCAGGTACATATTCGTCTGCTCAAGCCGTCATAATAGTGGCAACCTCTACCTGCAGAAATTTACAGCTTCAGTTGTCAAAATGAAACCCATTACAATTAGCATCGGACTTACGTGATGAAGCACAGGCTGATGTGTGTGTATATTTTTCTTCTGTTCAATTTATATCATAGTTTAATAATATCTGACTAAGTTAGTAAACTGGCTTAAATGCCTGGATACTTATTGAAATAAGCTCGACTTAAATTGTCTAGAATATAAAATTTTATTTATCTGATTCACAAAAGAAAAGTAATCACAATCCAATTCGTTGGACAAGTAATAAAACTTACTTAACTACGCAAATTAAGAAGTTTTAAATAAAAGAAAAGTTGCTTTTTTTTTTGTTGACGACCCACTTTTCGACGGAATTCGAAGAGAATTGTGTGTCCGACAAATAACCCCAAAGAGAAAGAATAATAGGACGAACGCTTTGAAAATCCCGATCATTATATGTGACAGATCATCGTGACCATCGAGATGGTGGGACTACAGGATAAATATACTTTATAATGACTACAGTTAACATTTTTGTGCAAATCTCTAGTTTTAATTTCAAGTGTAACTAATGTAGAGAAGTTAATAAAGATAGGTAGGTTGTAAGTAGATTTAAGTATTATAACTAATACTTAGAAAAGTTAGATTAATTTTTTATGTTGTTTGTCAATGTTTAAGTTATGATGGGACTGGCGTAACCTGTCGGGTTAAAAGTCCCTAATTAAAATTGAAATTAAAAAAAATAAAATAATGTAGTGTTTTGTTAACTAAGAGGGCAATAAATGCTCACGAGAGGAGTGTGCCTTGTTAATGTATGGTGTACATTACATGCATCAAATAATATTAGATGTATTTATTTAAGTTTTCTTTTAAGTTTTTGTTCTTTTAAACTTGATAAATCCCGTGAGATGTTTCTGCATGTGAATAAACTGATTAATCTGGTTGTAAAACTAAAAGAGTCGTTATAGATAAAATACTTATATGAAAAAAATTTATTATAAAAAATCTAAGGTACCACTATTTGAATGTGCACATAAAAATATCATTTTGTGGGTACGGAATCCATTTCATCGTGATGATCTCTTTAAACTATTCGATTGGGTTATGAATCACATGTTGGGATCTACCAAGTTATATTTGTATTATGAATGGCTGAAGACCTTTTGTTTTAGCCATTTGTTTCCACTTCGAAAAGGAGAAGGTTCTATGTTCGTAAAATTAAAGATCAAAGTGAGTAGAATTAACTGAAACTGAAAATAAAAGAAACTGCCAGATGTTCGCAGGAGCATACTTTCTGACACTCTATTCAAATATACAGACACGGTTTCTGTGACGGTACCTGTCTGCCACGTACGATGTCGGTAGATATATAGAGTTTTTCCGATAGACATCATGAAGAACGACGATCTCTTTTTAAACGGCTGTATAGGCCGTATAGGCCGGACGCCACGAGTATAGCGCACGCGGAATGCTTTTCTCCTCGCTCCGACCGTACGTGCGAGGATTATTTTTTTTGGGATCGCCAAATAAGGACATTCTCTCCGGTACTTCCATTCTATTCCATTTCGGAGATGACGCGTTCCGGAACCGGACGGAACGGATTTTCGGAACTTATCAAAAAGTTTCATGTTGCTTACCCAGCCTTAGTAGCAGCTTCGAATTTTATATAATTAATATTTAGAAAGGTAATTAATTTTACCATAATAAAACTCATAAATTCCCGTAGAAATAAACTTCAATAACAGTATCACGGCAGTATATAAAGTTGCGAACATACGAAAAACTTATCAACTCTACAAGGAATGTTTTTGCCCGAGGCACTTCGAGTTTTATATGCCTATAAGACCGACAATTTGTCCTACTTTTGATATTATTCCTTTTACATTATGTTCATATTGCCTTGTCTCTATTTATTTTACTCTCGAATCACTGGGAGAGGATTCTGTTTAGGTTATGCATTCAACAGAACTATTAAGGTATCGAAGGAATATTTGTCTTACATACTTATATATCATTTAACATAATCATTTATTAATGTAATATACAATGAGGTCAGTCTAAGACAAATTATATCGTTATAACGGGTCGATTTTAAAGGACAATATGGAACAAATCCTCTAGTAACAAAGGTCGCTGGCACACACTGTCACACAAAATATGTTTCTCAACCGCCAATTATTCATATTTTAATGAGAATATAAATTTCAATAACATGATTTAATATATTTACATATATTTTAATATTTTATTTTAATTTGTATTGTGGGGAAAAGTGTACATAAAAATCTGATTTTACTTTGTATTGTTCAGTACTTTCAGGTGTAATACCCGTGAAGTGACCAAGTTAACAGGTCTCCTTAAACCGGCATAGTGGAGGCGACTGCTCCATGCAGTGAACTCTGTGGTAGTAGAGTCTTCGCTGACAAACCGCACTGGCTTAGTCTCGAACGATCACGAAAACAGTTAGACATTGCAGCCAACGACGGGCCGCTACTCGCAGTCTAATATAATTTTAAATATCATAAAAAGTACAAAAGTCCAAGTTTACATCAGTCTGTAACAAACTTACACATGTAAGCTATTTTTAAAAAGGAAAACAATAAAGTTAAAATGGTTAAACTGGCTTTAAAACAATTTAATGAGATCCCACTGGTACAATTAAGAAAAGTTGTTTACTTTATGCTTGTCTTCAACATAAATAGGTATACATACATACATCCTACATACCTATATATACAAAAACTATGTGAATCAAATAAAATTGTTAAAATATGTTATATTTATAGTAGCACGGCATATGACTACACTCCGCCTCATATTAAGCTAGAATGCGGTTCGTGAGCAAAGACAGCTCATTGAGAAATATCTGCAATAGTCGTCTTCGCTATGCCGGCTTGAAGAGACGAATGTATATCAGTATTTCAAAGTTGATAATGAAATGAGACTGTTTTATTTTATGGGTGGTCACACTTGAAAACGGTGATCTAGGACGCCAGATTGGGCTCATAACCATTGTCAGTGGCGGCGTCAGACCAAACCTGGACGTCAGACGACACCAGTTATGCGAGGCCACCTCAGCGCGAGGCCGAACCTGGATTTCGGCGACCTCAGTTTTACGAGGCCAGATTTAAGCATAGGCAACATAGGCAGTTATCTATGGGCCGCTACCACACCACAAAAAAAATTAAATTAAATTAAATCGATAAAGGCTCAGTAGAAACAAAAAATACTGAGTTTCGTTTTAAATTTTGTGTTAGCCAACTTATTTAGTTGCTCTCTTCTTTACCTTGACCTTAATAGAAACTTTTAACAGTTAAACACAAACGATTTGAGGGCCTCCACAAATGCTCTGCCTATGGCCTGCTGAAGTCTGAATACGGCGATGCTTCTTATTATACTATTTTAGGAGGCCCCCTCAGGCGCGAGGCACTAAGTGAGCACCTGAAAAACAGACGAGTGAAGGAAAATCTTCACCCACTCGATCATAGTCCCTTTTAAATACATAAAGCATTTTGGTAAATTACCTAGAAAATGCTAGTAAATATTTGTGTGGCCACACGCAGTATGATATAGAGGGGATGTGGCTACCAAAAGCAATTATGTGCGCAGCTTGGTGCCACACGATGTTGTTAGACCCCTTGCCATAGTGAAATATATATTTAATAAACAATTTGTTAGTAGATAATAAAATTTATATTGCGGCCGTTCGTCTAGCGGTACAAGGCGTTAACTCATGATCTTTAAAACTCGTGTTCGAATCTCTTTAAATTTTGACCGGTACCAATGTAACTACGTTGTATGTACTTTGATGAGTGCCAATGATACAAGTATAATACTAGGTATTTAAAAAATGTGTTATTATTGTTCCCGAAACGCGACAGGGTCATTTTACGGGTGTTGCAATCGAAAGTGCTAGGCTATTAACCATCATCAGTTTGCCTACAACTCTTTAATAGTTCCTAAGCGACCAAAGGACATATAACATAGTTACATTGGTACCGGTCAAAATTTAGCGAGGTCCGAATACGGGTCTCATTGATCGCGAGTTCACGCGTTTTACTGCTAGACCACGTTCGCTGTAAAATCGCCTATTTACTGGAAATCGAACCTGGGGTCAATTTAAAGTTGTTATTATTCCATAAAATTAAGTGATATTTTCTGTAATGGAATATAACTCTTAGCTAAACATTTAATACTGTTCAACACTTCTCTGTAAACTTATAATGACATCTGAATGTCGTTGTCATCGCGGCAATGGGGGGTGTCACCCAAAATTGTAGAGTGGGGGTGGAGAAGGAGCAAAATTATCGAGGAATATTTCTGGATTTCCAGCCATTTGACATGTAATTTACTCGGGCTTCGGTTTCTGAATGATTTAAGACTGTTTATTGTCTGATGAATTTAATGTTATTGGTTGTCTTCCCCAATTACTTTCAAAACTCGGATGAAACTTAAAATTTGGGTTCAGAAACTTTTTCGTTTAGTCCAGTTAAAGGAATTCATTTTTACTCTACTTATGAAAAGGAGATCATCGTTTGTGGTCCCTTAAGGACATATTACACATAAAAATAATAACCAATATATTATAGTAACTGGGGGATAAAAATCTAACCTTAATTATCAATTCATTATATGTTGAATTCATTTACGTTATTGTAATTATTGATCTAATATTCTGGTTAAACACAATAAAACTAATATTACCACTATTTCATATATTTCAATAATATATATTACAATTTAGGTATGGTGGGCCTATTACCTGTACAAAGAAAATTGTCCCCTTTCAGTTATTGACAGATTAATTTAATTATATTTCATGTGTCTTACTTGCTTATATAAAACATACTTCTTTACTATCTATCATATCTGAAAGTTACTCTGTCTGGTTGTTACCTTTTCACGTCTAAATCGCTTTGATGAGGTGTATTTTGTCTCATAAAAATGAAGGGTTTGAAATAGTGGATGAAAATGTGTCTGAAATATGAAAATTCACATTTAGGTTTTTGGTAAGAAATAAAAATTACATGTTTCCACGTTAAATTCATAATTTAATTAATTATACGTATACGAATATAACAGCTATTGGTAAAGAAAACTCCATACAATGTCGTAATTTATCAATTGTTTTATTTTTTAATAATTAATAAAAAATAAGTAAAAACATATACATAGACAATATTGCCCTGACCCCAAACTAGGGCTAATGCACAATTATTAATTATTTCTCCAATAAAATTCATATAAAAACTGTAAAAACAGCTGGCAGACGGAACTATGGCACAATAGTTAGAAACAATGTAAACGAAAACCCGCAAATAAATTTTATTATTCATTGAACAACAATGCTGGCAAAAAAAAAACTAACATCCATTGATGTGAACATTCCAATAAATCTCCATTTTCTAAGAGAATGAACTCTAAACATTCCCCGCTTCTAATATCTCAAAATCCTTTCCTTGAAGGCTTCCCGCATGACTCCCGCAGGCCCTCTGGTGTTCTATATTGTATGTAACACATTGTTTCGCTGACACTTGCAGACTTTACAACCGCTAGTTGTCATCTAACCTTTTTCAGAACTATTGCTTTGTTTTTGTTTTGTTCCTCTATTCTCATCCTAATGCATTCTACTTTTATTTTCTTTATTTTTATACACTAACTTATACGAGTATTACTTGTGCTCAGTGCGTGGACTTATCTGTTACGCAGCAGACGCAAATATGTGTTTTGAACTAAGGAATTCTAACTTAAGTAAGCTTGTAAACTAAGAATGTTTGGAGTGTCTCACGCGCTTGAAGTGAGTGAGACACTCCATTGTTAATTAAAATAAAATTTGGTAAAATAATACGTTGTGGTTGTGTTCAAAGTAAAATGTATTCTCTCGTAAAAATAATATCTAAATCGAAAAAAAATAATAAGAAAAAAAAACAATCTAAATTATTATTGTGACAATACCTTTTTATGTTGAGGTCAAAAGAGGTTGCTACAAATGTCTTAATAATAGCATCTCAGTGTTGCGAGTAATCTTTAATTAACTTAGCATTTAATAAAGCTTATAGTTTACTTAAAATATCAAAGAAAACGTATTAAATTACTTTTTGAGTCAAGAATTGCAGATTAAGTCTTCTCATAATTAAGGAAAAATTTAATAACTAGCCCTTAGTTGCTATAACTAATAATCAAATAATACAATTGTATTGAAGTAAAAGATCACATAGGCAATTGCTTTTGACAAAGAATTATACAACGACGCGTGATGTGATAATACATCTTCCTCTACTCGTAGAAACTATGATATTACCGTTTCTACCTTATATTTATTCGGCCTAAAACAAATATTCGTATGTGTACTAAGATTTGATGCATATGGGTTTGGAGTGTAAATGGCTGACTGATCTTCTACTTCTTCCCCTATAACATCTTTCAGTATGCCTGATGTTGATGTTGTGTTTTTCCTCTGATTCTTGTCCAACATTTGACTTGTTTTAGGTTAATTACTCGTAATTATATTTTTAGGTTAGGATTGTTTATTTCCTGTTCAATTTACATCATAATTTATAAGACGAAAATTAATACAACGAAAAATAATACATTGCATTTTCAAGTGTTTTTTAGAATCTTCAAGTGGACGACCAGAAATGATATAAATAATAACAGTGTTTGTATTATTTGTTGGATGAGTTTTGGGTCGAATGGACCGAAAAAATGGGACGAACCAATGAATATCTAGAACTATGCAGGGACGTTTAACTCAAGTGCGATGTACCATTAAACACGAGTCGGTTGTGTACAATGAGATATTGGAGAGCATCGCTTTGAATATGTCGGAAATTCATTTTACCATTCATCTACCGGCAGCTTTCTGGATGCACATAAATGTCATGAATTTATTGGTCTCCGCTGTGATACTGACAGAACCATTCTTATTCAAATATCTAATAGAATATAGTTTTTCAGAAAATAGAGTTTTAAATTAATACTAGTATTTTGTGGCGCATCCTAGGGCTCGTGGTAGTTTCGTAGCAATTTTTTTTAAGGATAGATTTGAAAAAAAAAGACATGTTTTTGGAGATCGATAGTTGATGACATTTTTCGATGATCACGGGGCATCATTTCTCTGAAACCATCATCAGTCTGTCAATAAACAAATAGGTAATTCTTTATTGCTCATTTTAAATGATAAAACTTTAACGCAGGTTAGGCTTTAAATAGATGTGAAAATACAAAGGACTAGAAGAATGAGTGCATTGTAGTGAAAATTTCGTTCCACTTTTTTGTGTTCCAAATAAATCTTGTCGCGCATAAACTTGATAATACTCGTTTCTATACAATAAAGAACAAATCTATCTAGGTGGAAAATCATATTTTTTATTAAAAAGCACACAATTTAATCTAAAGTGAAGAAAAGGCTGTGAGGTTGAAATTTTTTTCCAACCGTCCGTCGTCGCCCGACATTTCTGCAGAGCCTTGAAGGAACATCTTTTTAGATCTCCATCGGGCTTCCTTATCAGGGAAGCTCACTAATTATTTTTGTCCTTGACTTTAAAAGAATTAAAGCTTCCAATATCCGAAGCTAGTGCTTACATCATAAGCACTGAGCGACCAAAGTACATAGTTACATTGGTACCTGTCAAAGTTACTAGAGATTTAGGTCTCATGGATCGTGAATTCACCTTACCTCGCCTTCTAGAGTTTCTTCTACTTTTTGATTTTTAGATTTTAGATTATTTTTTAGACTTTTTGATTAGATTGGGTATTATTAAAAATTAAGTCATCCATTGAATGTATGGGTATAAACTATAAACGCATTAAGGTTCATATTGAATTGTACGCGTCTATGACGATACGCTTTAATAGATAGTAGTTTCTAATTATCTAAATACGCGCAATTCTATCTACGCAATCAACTTTAACATTTGCATCCATAATTTTTGTCAAACCAGCAGCGTTGAAATCGATACCAGATCTTTAAAAATCTAAATGTGGTAGGCTGACTGATGATGGCCATTAGCCCAGTCTTCGGCAACCATCACCACTTTTAAGTAATCCATGACTTAGTCGCGTTTCGGGATAAGCTTAGTAGAAGGCAGGTATAACGAGAGGTGTGTGACATTTGTCTTCTCACGCCGGAATATTATAGTGTAGGTGACCATTGACTAAGGATATTTATTTGCAGCTGTTTCCCCTCACTAATTGTACTCTAGCAAGAAAAAAAATCTCCTGAAAAAAAAAAATTTAACTATAGATAGGAACTTACATTTTTATTCTTCATCCTTTGTCGTTAAATGACCTACTTTTACAAACAAGTAGTGTTCTTGAAAAGTGGTCCATAGTCTTAGAGTGTGGTTTTAATACCTACGTTTACTTCGCTAAATTTATGTTATCATTTTTGTTTTTAATACCGTAAAGTATAATATCCAACCGCGTGTTTTTTCATGTTAGTATTTCCCTATAATAAGCCAAGTTATTTAATAAACACCACTAATAAATGTGCCTCTACAAACAATTGTTTTTTTTTATTGTAGCTCAGCATGTGACAACATTCCGTCTGATGTAAAGCTAGAGTGCGGTCCATGAATGGAAACAATTGTTACTATAGAGAAACCTGTACGGGCAGCAGTCGCCTCCACTATGCCGGCTTGAGGGGACGAGCATGTACCATCTAGATTGACAGTGGACACTCCTCTCGCTATACCTGGCTACTTTCAAACTATTCCCGAAACGCGACAAGGTCACTTCACGGGTGGTCAGGACAAATACCCATCGTCAGTCTACCACATACCACTCTTTAATAGTGGCTATAGGCACTGAGCGATCAAAGTACATATGACAAAGTTACATTGGTGCCGGTCAGAGTTAGCGAGGTTCGAACACGGGTCTCATCGATCGTGAGTTCACGCGTCTTACCGCTAGACCACGGCCGCTTAGGTTTTAAGTTTAAATTTATCGAAAATAAATTTGCGAATAAATAATTAAGTAATTTAGCCATTTTAAAAGTTGTTAAACAGGATAGTGTACGTAATATCTTGTGCCACTCATCCCTAGAGACGAAGGAAGCAATTATGTTGCAGTGAGTCAACTCGGACGCCGCGTCTTGGGGATTTTTGGTTGTGGGTACTGCTTAGTAACATTTTATTAAACATTATTGTGCCCGAGACTGCGTATAAAAGTACTCTTAAATAGGAATAGCCTAGTATATAGAGTAGAGTAGGGTAGGGATAGTTCAAGAGCGGTAGGCAGCCACCTCCACTTTCTAGAGTAACACTATTGAAGTGAACGTTTTAGGATCAGTTTGGAAGTAGCCAGTAGCCACCTGGGTCCATGACCGGAAACAACTGCTACTACAGATATTTCTACAGGCAACAGACGCCTCCGCTACGCCGGCTTAGTGACGTTTCGTTATGACTTGGGTGACAGTGAAACGTCAAATCTAATCTAAATCTAAATACTTATATAAAATGCTAATGTTAGTACGTAAATACAGGGTTTTCTCTATGATCACCAACTCCAATCTACTTCCCGTTGGGGTGGTAGATGCTCCTCGGTCTCCTGGTGAAAGTAAGGGAGTTTGGACGCGGTGGGTGGAAAAGGGTGGTTGTGGGAGGCGAAAATTTCAAAAAATATATATCTGTCCTTTTCTAACTACTAAGTATAGAGAGAGAGAGAGAGAGAGAGAGAGGGAGTACTAAGTATAGAGTTCTAAAATTTTTTGAAATAATCTAGAAAACTCCAAAATGTGTGCAACTGTTACAATTATCTAGAAGGTTCTAAAAGCTTCAAGAATGATCTAGAAAGTTCCAAAACGTTATTAACTGCTATCGATATACAATGTTCTAGAAAGTTCTACAAATTTCCGGAATGATCTAGAATGTTCCAATATGAGCGCAACTGTTAAAATCGATATGGAATGTTCTAGAAGGTTCTAAAAACTTCAGGAATGATCTAGAAAGTTCCAAAACGTTATCAACTGCTAAAATCGATCTAGAATGTTCTAGAAGGTTCTAAAAATTTCAGGAATGATCTAGAAAGTTCCAAAATGAGCGCAACTGTTGAAATCGATCTAGAATGTTCTAGAAGGTTCTAAAAATTTCAGGAATGATCTAGAAAGTTCTAAAACTTTATCAACTGCTAAAATCGATCTAGAATGTTCTAGAAGGTTCTAAAACTTTCAGGAATGATCTAGAAAGTTCTAAAACTTTAACAACTGCTAAAATCGATATAGAATGTTCGAGAAAGCTCTACAAATTTCTGGAATGATCTTCGAAAGTTCCAAAATGAGCGCAACTGTTAAAATCAACATGAAATGTTCTAGAAAGTTCTAAAAACTTCTAGAATTATCTACAAACATTAAAAATGTGTATAGCTGCTAAAATCGATATAGAATGTTCTAGAAATTTCTACAAATTTCTGTTTACACATTTACTAGAGGATTCCTGATTTTCAATTCGTTAATTAGTTAATTAATTTGATTTGATTAACTCTATAAACACCGTATGTTGAATGGTCAAATAAGTCTCTCAACATCTAAGATAGAAATCTACAATATCTACGTTAAAAACGGATCCTTTATTACTTTTTATACCAATAAACATGCGATGTATTTTGACCCGAGCAACGCCGGGGGTTTCGTCGCTAGTCCCATATATTTTGTTTTCGATTCGTTTAAGTGACAATTGTCGACTGGCTTTTGACTTTAGCCTCAGATGGTGAATATTTTGTCTCTTAAGCCGGCGTAGCGGAGGCGTCTGTTGCCTGTAGAAATTTCTGTGGTAGCAGTTGTTTCATGAATCATATTTTAGAGATTGGACTTTTTAAAGATTGGATGGAGTACTGTAATATTCCAAGCTATAATAAAAAAAAAAGAATATTGCATATTAATTGATTGTAATAAATAAATTATTTAATTTTATTTATTAAAATTATTTCGGTATATGTGTTAGAAATAATATCATAAGTGTAAACTAATTAAACCAATATTGATCCTTATTATCCACTTAAACAATCTATTACATTGTAAGTAGATACTTATTAATTTTATAGGATTTCCTCTAATAAAATTCCAGTGTTGAAACTTTGAAATGATTACAGATTAGAAAATTTACATTGGGCAGAGAGCAGTATCTAAACTGAGGCCGTTGACTCGGAGTTATAATCATATTTGTCTCTTTCACACATCAACGGCACTGCTCAGTAAATCGAAATCAAAGCTCTTCGGGATTGGAACGAGTGAAGCTTATATTTGCGCTAAGTTGGTATAACTGAGACACGTTTAGAAGTTATACTATCTAAAATTTGTAAAAAATGTATAAATATTTAATAATACTTTTCTTTTCGTAATAGAGGTTCATCATAATTTAATTAATATTTCGCTATATATATCATCGTGAGGAACACAAAGCAGTTTTATGATAAATTGGTATTTGATATATTATAAAACTATTTATTTATAATAAATATTACCTCAATCAGCCACAATTAATTTTTTATACTTAAATCAATGCATAAATCTGAATTTTGTAACCTTTGTGAGTTATGTAGGTATACAATCATTATAAAATATAAAGATTTATTATGACCTTATAATTTTGAGGTTAGTTAAGTGTCAAAAGATTCTCTGAAATTGACAGATGTTCAGAACGTGCCTGCATATGGCGGATGGACGGTTTGTGTTTATGTCAATAAGGACTTAAATTTATTATTTGCGCGGGTGTGGATTGTCTTAATAACATTTTGTGATGTGTTAACTCAGTTGTAGTTTCGTGTATGTGTGTTAAATTATGTGTTTAGTTTTTTAATTCATGGACTTTAGCGGTGTACCGATGTACTTATAAGGGTATGTATTTATGTTTTACGTTTAATTTCGCTGTTATCGTGATTTATTGTATAAAACTGCATACAGGATTTATAGAGCAAATAGTTAATAACTTTATATTATCAGTAATTTGAAAAAACTATATTTGCAACGGTTATCTTGAAAGATTTTTCTCGGCGTAGGTTATCAAGCACAGACGATTCATAAATTTTAAAATTCTCTAAGTTATTGTAACAATATTGCTAATGAAACGTTTTCTATAGCTTTTTAATTACAAAAATTATATATACTTATAATTAATAGTTTTTCTATAATTAAAATTGTAGGTTTATTGATGTTTATATTGCTGGGTACATAAACCTAGTTTCTTACTTATATTAGAACTTCATTGTATTATTTTAATTTAATTTTTTAATTTATCTGAAGTAATAAGTATGCTTTTATAATTTTTAGGGGATGGTATTATTTTGAACACCATTTAATATTATTATTTTGAATTTTTTAAGGTAACTTGTAATTATTATAGTTTATAAATAACAATTATGTTTCCTGTGGTTTTCTAGCAATGAGTTTAAAGAGTGGTAGGCAGACTGATAATGGTTATTAGCCCAATCTGTCGTTCCGGGGTAGTATAATCACCTTCAAGCATAACACCCGTGAAGTGACCGAATCGCATTTTAAGACCAGTTTGGAAGTAGCCAGGTATAATGAGAGAAGTATGCCTCCATCAATCTGGATAGTGCACATTCCTACTCCCCAGGCAGGTATAGTGGAGGTGACTGCTGTCTGTAGAAATTTATCTGTAGTAGCAGTTGTTTTCCGCACTCTACTTTAACATAAGGGGAGTGTGGTCATATGTTGAGCAACAATAATTAATAAAATGAAATAATGGTAAAAAAAGGTTCATAAAAATAGTTCTAAAAGAATTTTGTTCCTTGAAGCATCTGTTTATAATAACAAAGTAGGATTCATCTCTTGTGTTTATAAAATTCACACACACATGGCTTTGTGATGTCTCAATTATGAATCATTTAACCATGTGTATTGTTGGCGTATTAAAGATTTATGATGTTTTTTATGGTTATCAAAGTTTTTTTTGAAGATTAAAACTAATTATAATTCAACCTACATCTATTTATAATAATAAATACATAATACAAATAAATAATGTTATGTTCTAAATTCAGACTTTAACTCAAACTACCGGAATACAATGACAGACTATCTCACTTTCAATTGCCAAGTCTCCAGGATCGCTGTAAGATATTTCCCCTCGTGGAATTGCATAAAAATGCCAATGGCACATACGGCTATGAGTTAACTCGACAACTGTATTATCATGTCCCTACAATTGTCACAGTTTCCCAATGGAACGCCACTTACCGCGATCCTGACACAACACTCTCGCTTCCCTCACATCTACTATTATCTTCATGCACGCCCGACGGTTATGAGTACTAGGAAGCCCAGCTTTCATAAGGATCTCTCCGATTTGATTAGAAAATACCCTTCTAGGTCTGCCTTGTCCCTAAACGTTCTATACACATTCCTCGTCTATTTTGTTTACCGTTTGCTTCCAGCAATGTCTTGCACAGCTCCTTGCTTCGCATGTGCCGTGGTTTCAATAATTTATATGAAAATCAGATTGATCTTGACATATTTTATCTAAATGCTAAAGCATTCAAACATAATTTGCACAAGGGGAGTAGATCAGTGAACACTTATATTTCATACTATTACTTAAATAATAATTTAATTTTAAATAATTTATTTTTATACTAGGTTAAGTACTTATTTTTTTGTTTTTTATAATAATTATATTGTTCTTTTTAACCAATGTTATGTATAACTATTAGGTTTACAAAATTCAACTTGTTTTATCTGTGTATTATCTTTTTTGTATTACTGTGTTTAGTAAACTGTTTGTTGTACTATTTAAAATAAATAAATAAATCTAAAGATTATACACTAGCGGCTGTGGTCTAGCGGTAGAGGACGGATGTGACCCGTGTTCAAACCTCAATAACCGACCGGTACCAATGTTACTATGTTCTATGTACTTTGGTCGTTCAGTGCCTGTAGTACAAGCTTAGTACAGGTATTTAAAAAAAGGAAAATTAAATTAATTAGGCTTATTAATACCCATACCCAATCCCTTAGTACTTAGGTAATTATATGTTTTTAGTATTTATTTTAAACGGGAATCAAAACTTCACATAATAGACTGGGACATCAAGTGCACTGAGGAATTATATTGAGCGTATTACATATTAATATAATCTTTTAAATGCTGGTTGGTGTCTACAAGACGCGAACCAAGCCGAGACGAATCTTTCTTCTGCGTGCGTGCATAAAGGAATGATAAAGAATTGCTATAGTTAACTCAGAAATTCGTCTGACGAGCGATGACTGACACGATTCGATTTAAATTATTATAAAACACTACTTTGCAACTTTGCTTTTTGCTGTTTTTGATTTGCTGTTATCCTGCACCTTATTATTAAGGAATCATAGTAAATATACATACCTAAATGTATATAGGTATATGCATAGGTAAGTAATCATATAAAGAGTGGTAGGTAGACTGATGATAGTTATTTGTCCTGTCTGTCGTCCTGGTGTAGTACCACCACTTTCGAATGTAACACCCGTGAAGTGACCTTGTCGCGTTTCGGGAATAGTTTGAAAGTAGCCAGGTATAGCGAGATGAGTGTGCGCTGTCAATCTAGATGGTACATGCTCGTCTCCTCAAGCAGGCATAGTGGAGGCGACTGCTGCCCGCACAGGTTTCTCTGTAGTAGCAGTTGTTTTCATTCCTGGACCGCACTCTAGCTTTACATCAGGCGGAGTGTTGTCGCATGCATCATCAAAGAAAAAGAGTGGTGAGTTTACCCGTTTTGATGCAGCTCTACTCGCTGTGCCTAGCGGACGCCAGCCATAATTTTGTTAAAACATAGATATTTGCACTAAACTCGTATTTTACATTACATTTTTATTTTACTCTATTGTAATAATTTAGAGGTGCCTTGCTCACTAGGCGACCACGCATTTAATGTTATTGAGCAGCACACACTGTGCCGCCACGATCAGTTAGTTGCGGAGACTCATCCGCATCCGAGATCGCGAACATCGCGTTTCCCTACCTACAGACAGTCGCGAGACCAGCGTTGGTCTCTTCTTGGTCGCAAAACTCGTAAACGACCACGAATACCACGATCATTGGCCGCCGGTCATGATCACCGTTATTGTGGTCATTTTGTTTCTTATTCACGTAAAAATAGGATTGTTATTAAATCTGAATAAGTCGAGGGCCTCTTGTCTTTGCGGGGCATAAAGATTGCCCTTGACATTTCCAAGACCGAGAGCATTCACAGATTTGTATAATACGCCACATTATTATGACTCTCACAATGATGGAGTAGGCGACCGACGCCTTTTCCCACCGGATAATTAAGATTTCTATACAATAAACTCAATAAGTATTCTATCTAACCTTGGTTTGGATTCTCTTTGGCAAAAGGTTAAAAGTTACGTCCCTCCCTCAAAAATTAAAAACTTTACAAAACTCGAACAATATCTGCGTTTCCCATATTAGTACAGTACATATCAGTCCAATTAACCTCGTCAAAAGGTTATCAAACGCATCCATTGTCCCTCTGCTCAAAGTGGCCACAGACAATAACCACTCTCTAATTCTATTATGCGACCAACACAACCTTATTAAGGTTCACTAACTATAGAGTGCATTTTACCGCCAATTTGTTGTAAACTTTGGTGGGATTTTAAATGCACGCCTGGCCTGTGATTACACTTCATTTTAAGCTAAAGTGCGATCCGTGAACAGAAACAATTACCACAGCGAAATTTCTTTAGGCAGCAGTCGCCTTCTCTTTGCCGGCTGAGAAGACGAATGAAGGAGACGAGGAAACGAACGCACACTTCTCTTGTTATACCTGACTACTTACTTCACTTCGCGGGTTTTAAACTTATAAGGTGAAAACTTCCATTTATGATATCGTATTTTAATGGATTTTAGAACTTGTCAACATTTTACTACCTACTTCGATATTGTTATCTCTTTTGAGAGTTTTATCGTTGCTTTTTTTAATATCCTTAAAACACGCCGAGTATAAAAGTTAAGTATGTTTTTAGTTAATATCTAATAATAATAATGATAACTAGAAAAAACAGATCCTTTCGTTACAATAGTCAAATGGGGACGAAAGGAGGCCTGTAAGTGCAGTGTAGCACGTCTTCCAACAGAGTACAGTTATTCATCATTCTTTGAAAATGGAAAACACTGAATGCAGAAAACCACTGCACTGGATGCAGGCCGTAACTAACAAGTCGCACTGGTGCTCAATGGAGAAGGCATATGTTCAGTATTGAACCTCCTACCGCTAAGTTGATGATGATGAATAAATAATAGCAGAGCTAAAAGTAAAAAGTGACCCAAATATCTCTCAATAACGAAATAAAAAGTAAACTAATTAAAGTTTACAAACTTAGTTACATTAGTTGTTTTGGTTCAACTATTCTAATGTTACTCGAAGTAATAAAGTGTTTAGCTGGGAATGGCGCTACGAAGCAATCAATGAGATAATTCAATATTATAGTTTGTAATCTGCGACTTATTAACAGCGTTGACTATCTAACCAGTGATTCGTGCGTTGTCTGCTTTATGTTCAAAGGTTTATTGCTAGATTACGACTGTCATTAAACTAAAATGTCGGTATTTATTCGTTGTAAAGGTAAATGGACCCACTATTTGTATGGAACGAACTTGTAAAGCACGAACTAGGTTATATGCTCCTACGAACTAAAGATTTCACTAACGCAAACAGATGCTGAGATTTTGTGAATGTGCGAAAATAAATTCAAACCGACACGAGTTATTAGCGTTAACGTGTTAAACGAAGATGGGCTATTTCGCATCTTTGATGTTTCTCATCTCATGTGTAAATTTAGGCAATTTAATTTCAAGGTATATTTATTAGTTGATTTCTTTCTTTATAGGTATACCAATATCTCTTAGTTGTTTATAAGTCCCTCATTGTTACGGATCGTAATTTTTTTTTATTGATGCTCGGCATGTGACAACACTTCGCCTGATGTAAAGCTAGAGTGCGGTCCATGAGTGGAAACAACTGCTACTACAGAGAAACCTGTGCGGGCAGCAGTCGCCTCCACTATTCCGGCTTGATTGACATACTCCTCTCGCTACACCTGGCTACTTTCAAACTATTACCGAAACGTGACAAGGTCACTTCACGGGTGTTACATTCGAAAGTTTTTCCATTCCTGGAGCCTCGCTTAACTAGACGCCTCTATCGCCTGTTGTTTGCATGGTGAAGGGATTTATGCACCGACATCTCTTACGTCTTCATATGTAATTAGGGTTGCCAAATATGTTGAGAAAAAACATCAGAAATTAGTAAAATTACCTACTAATGTCAGTGTATTACGATTTTTTAGACCAGTTTGGACATTTGGCAGCCCTATGTGTAATGGTCACTGTTGTCAGTCTTTCGTCGTCAACACAAGATTCGCGAAGTTGTCACTAACATTGCGATATAAAATACAAATAAACCTATCTTAAAATGAAGACTAGAGTAATTTAAGTGAGTTTTGCTAAGCTTTATTCCCATCCAGTATTCAACAATTTTATACCTATATGAACGTGGGTTATGAACTCTGTTACCCTGTCGTGGGCGGAGTACTAACCGCTAGACCAGACGGGTTTGTAGTAAGTAACACATGTTTATAAACACGATTAATTAGATCCCCGACCCTTTTCATGACACTTAGGCTATTATGGCGATCATGATTAATTGCCTTATAAATATTCGTCACCCCGCGCGTCGATTCCCGGAGGAATAACTATGCCCTTGCTAGTCGTGTTAGTCATTAGTTTTGCTATAATTCGGTTTATATAGATCTTTATTTTTAAGAGAAAATACCTAATTATACATAATATCTTCTGTTGTAGCTTAAAAGTAAACTACGCTAAGTTATATATTGGCTTGTAATAATTTATATAAAGTGTTGTTTTTCTTGTTACAGACTTTTAATTTCACCTTGTCCGTTGGAGATGGATTCGGTTACCACACCCGTAAGTATTTTTTATAATATTTATAATTTTTAAATCACGTAAATTCTATTCGGTGTTTACTTTAGAGACCTTCATATCACGATAAGTTTTGCTACAAACGATTGAGAGTATAAAAACTTTTTTTTTTTAAAACTAAAAAGCGCTAAATAAGCGCTAATAGGCTTGCAAAAAACTTCTACATTCAGCGCCATCTAGGAAAAATGCGTGGCGCTTTCATCTAGAAGCGAACGTCAACATTGCAAGTTTATTCAAACTATATTCGTTCCGGATTCCTATACTAGATGGCGCACGGCATTCAGTTTCAGCGGCTTTGCGTTGTCCGCTGAAATATTTGAGCTTCTACCCTACAGATGGCGCCTAAAACAAATATTAATAATTAGATTATTACGTTATAGATATTATTAAATCCTAAAGCGACGCAAGTATTTATGTATTTCTGCAATCTGAATAATATTTCACGCAGCGTAAATGGTCCAATAATATGTAAACTGTAAATAATTTTTATCCGCATATGCTTAAACGCCGAAATACTGTCTGAGTTAAGCTGGGTATATCGTCCATTGTCCGCTTGGTGATATTCCAAATTCATTGAAAGCATTTTGGTAGTCATATTGGTCGCTATCAGTTCATTAATAAATGATACTGTATTGCCGCTTCAATAATACCCACTGAACGTTTCGTTATTGTTTGGGATGCATACAAAACAATATATGGGACACGATCTCTGAAACTCTGATGGCTTAGTAAACATTTACTTATTCGAATAATATCGAGTCGTAAAATTGGGTAGTCGATATTAATGCTATTTAATCACTGAAATGAAATCGTTTTGAATGAAACAGCTTGAAAATTCAGCTTTTAAGATTTGTACCGTGCATTTGCTCGTCTCAGGAAAGCTGCGGTGTAAATTTTCCAAGAACAGCTTGTAACGCCCCTCGGCGAGTCGCGATGGGCGGCTTCAGCCCACGCCTGTTCCGGATATTCAGTGTTACGAATGACTTTATTAAGACTAAGTATTACAATTTCCAAGTAACTATACCGAGACGTTTAGAATTGCTAATGCCTTAGGAGAAGCTAGTGAAAAGATGCAAAAGGCGATGCGGCCGATGCTCTACTGGCGCCTTGTTTTATGAGCAGCTAAATTGCAGTTTCGTGCTGACTTGCCAACTACGAGGGAGTTGTTATGATATTTTAGACTAAATTAAGCACTGTTTGCAGTTATCACGTTTGAAATGGAAATTATGTTTTTGCTGTATTTATTGTTTGCTCTTTCTTTGTTTTAGTAGTTTTCCTCTGTAATGGCCAGTTAAGTTTGATATTCTTTTTGTAAATGTGCTTCACGAAGGGGTTGCGCTCTGCAATCACAAATTACTATGATTTAATATTGCTTAGTTATCTTTGGGTGCGCAATTTGTTAGCGGGCCCCGGAGCAGTCGGCCTCACGTCGGGCGCCATTGTTAGGAGCCCGCCTTTTGTTCGTTGCCGAGTTCGTGTGATACTATCTTGAATTATTATGATTAGAATTCTCGGCGAGTGACGCGAACGCGCTAATTCGTTCATTATCATTTAAGTTTTCTTCACTTTTTCTTTTGTTAAAGATAAAAGTTTCTCAATTAATCTTTCTCACGTAATTAAATGTAATAAAATAATGTAACAATTCCTTTTATTAGGTCTTATCTAATTCGGGTTCATTAATTTATATTAATAATGTTATAAAAATTGCTGTTTGTTTTCAATTTGTCAAATTTTGTCAGAGGGTATACGGCACTGTACACACATTCAAATAATCGACAAAATGATGTCCCATAAGATTAATAAATTTAACTTTGAAGTCGTAAAGTGAACGGAGTTAATATGTCAGCCGTCACGCCATCACATACGCCGTCGTTTTCATTTCACATAGTGCTTTGAAATTAATCGATCTACTTGTGGCTTTTTCAATTAGTGAAAACGTTCGACTGTCATTGCGTTTATGGTGTAATTGCCGGATTGTTATCCATCCATCTTGAACGGTTTAATGGTTGGCCATCAGGGAAATGAATCGCTCGGTTGTCCGGCCAAACGGAATGGAAGCTACTGCTGCTCTCTGCGCGAAATTGCTTTCCGTTATACTCGTCAGTCAAGACGTGTGGTCTGGCGCACATTTTATACTCCTTCAAGATTGATGGTGGAAATATTAAAACTTATTTTTAAGTTTACGAAGAGGAAAATTTAAGAATTCAGTTACTTTTAAAACTATAATATACGTTTGGTTTATAATCAAATGTAGTAGAATTGATTTTTAAAACCGTTTAACGTACTCGGATTTGTTTGCTAGTTATATTGTACAGTTTATAGTGTATAGTTTATTGTGAGCGCGTTAGCAGTGGTTGCAGTGGCAGACGTGGCATGCAGCGCTAACGCCACACCCTATTCATTAGGCGCGGAGTGCTTCCGAGCATTTATCAATCCACGTACCCGTACCTCCCCTTTCGCTAAAATGCACTTCATTTTACTAAACTAAAGATAATCTGCAAAACATTTATTTTCATTCCAATGTACAATGGCGTATTGTTTCACCATTTTCACTTTCGCAAGTCTCGAGTAACCAATCCTGTTAAGGGTTCCTATAAATATTCAGTGAAGCGAGTCTAAGCTAGAAGAGGGTATAGTAGTATAGAAAAGGTTGCTCTGGAGGATTGCAATATCTTCGTCGAGTGCAGCGATCGATTCGGAACGTTTTCATGGGTCACGCGATCTCATGCTACTTCAGTTTCAATTACTGTACTGTTAGAAAAATTGAAATTTCTTAATCGAAAATATACCTATGTTAAGTGACGTTGTTTTTTTTAATCAATAGAGCGGCCGTGGTCTAGCGGTAGAGGACCGATGACGATCGATGAGACCCGTGCTCAAAACCTCGCTAAATTGTGACTGGTACCAATATAACTGTGTTATATGTACTTTGGTCGTTCAGTCCTTGGAATACATGCGCTAGCTTTAAAAAATAATAATACAACACACTCTATAACAGGGATGCACAGACCGCGGCCCGCGGGCCGCATGCGGCCCGCCGGTCGAATACTGGTGGCCCGCCGACAGCAAAAATAATACTCTCGTACATTCGACAAATATTGAATTCTATTCCAAAATAAAACAAAAAAAAATGTTAGAAATTATCGACATTCAAAACGACCAAGATTTACGCAACAAATTCAACGAAGGAGACTTGCTGAACTTTTACCGCTGCATTGATAAAAATACGTACAAAGAGTTGCGCATAAACGCTCTGAAAAGTGCCAGCTTATTTGGTTCTACCTATATGTGTGAACAAACCTTTTCAATACCAAATAATAATAAAACAAAAAATCGGAACCGCCTCGCAAATGAAAGTTTGGAAGCAGTTTAACGTGTTGCTACAAGTAAATTTGAGCCAAATATAAAAAAGATTGTAAGCACTATGCAGTGCCACGCTTCAAATTAATAGATTCTTTTTCAATTTTAATACATTATTATCAATACTTTATTGTCTTTAATTACCGATACTTCTGGCGGCCCGCCATCAGTTCATGATTTGCCCGAGTGGCCCCTAGTCTTAATAAGTCTGTGCATCCCTGCTCTATAATGTGTTAAAGAGTTTTTGTTAAATGAATAGTAGAAAAAAATCAATATAACTATTCACTTAATAAGCTGAAAATTGTGAGCAACTATGAATATTATGTAAAGACGAAAACAAAACAAAAGAACACATTTCTTAGAATCTGATAAATCCATCCGGACGTAGGTATAATCAATTTCGGCAACTCACAAAGCGTTTTCAAACCAATAATAAATATTTATTGCCTTCTAAATAATGACGTATTGTTTCGCTATTGAGAATGGGTGTTACGCTACATAGACTGTTTCAATGTATGGGTAATAAGGTAAATCAACCAAAGCCGAGTGATTTTTACGTTTTAGGGAGTATTTCGTCTGTTATATAGAGGTTTTTTTTACTGTAGCTCGGCATATGACAACACTCCGCTTGATTTAAAGTCTACAGATAACTTTCTACAGGCAGCAGTCGCCTTCGCTATGCCGTCTTGAAGAGACGAATGTGCACCATCCAGATTGACAGTGTGCCTCTCGTTATACCTGGCTACTTCTAAACTGATCCTGAAACGCAACAAGGTCACCTCACGGGTGTTACATTCCAATGTGGTGGTGCTACCTCAGACTTGGGTAATAACTATGATCAGTCTACCTACCACTCTTTAATAGTGCCTATAGGCACTGAGCGACAAAAGTTACATTGGTACCGGTCAGAATTTAGCGAGGTTCGAACACGGGTCTCATCGATTATGCTAAACCATGGCCGCTTTAAAAGTTTGCATACGAGTATAAGGGTTCGTACATTGTTCGGTTTACTAGAAAGCTTTACTAAGGTAAAGTAAGGCATTGATGTTTAATCTCTTATCGTTATGTCTACTTAGGTAATGTCCTTGTCCCTCTATAAAGTGTACGGGTAAACGATAGTATGGTTTGCTGCACACACCTGCGTCTCTCATTGATCCGGTATCAGGATATAGCCGGATAGATAAATGCATAGACGAATACGAGACTAAGCGATGAAAAAGATCTGCGTTTATTATTTACAGAATTTATAAATTCGTTTTGAAGTTCAGCGAAACATTACAAATATTCCAGTCTGTCTCGGACGGAGAAATTTTAGGGAAGGTTCGATGATTGGCATTCCCATAATGATCTCTTCATATTTCAGTTTATTCTATATAATATATGGTTCAATAGGTTGGCTTTTTGGTTAATCGATAAATGGTTAATGTTTACTTTAGAATTTATTTTAGTAAAATATAGATTCTTTTGCGCCTCAATTTAGAAGTAGACAGGTACCTACGAGAGAAGTGTGCTCTGTCAATCTGGATTCGTCTCTTCAGGCCGGCATAACGGAGGCGACTATTGTCTGTAGAAATTTATCTGTACATGGATATCACTCTAGCTTTACATTAGGCGATGTTGTCATATGCTGAATAGTAATAAAAAAAAATAGGTCTTGCATATAAGCATTGTTATGAGATTTTATATTGCAGGATTTTTTTTTATTGTAGGGTCTGTTTGTTAAATGTAAAAAAACTCGCACGATATGTTTAGATGGGACATTGACCTTTGAATTTGCGAGTTGGATTCTCGTCTAAAAACGGTAATAGTATCACAATAACCGCTGATAGGTCGTGGGTGAGTACTCGACCGTTTCATATTTAGTATTCACCCTTTATAATGGAGATTCGTTGTCAGTGTCAGATTGGAGCTAAACGTTTTATTTTCATTGGGTACTTTACGTTTCAGCTGCCCAATTCTATCTGGAACGGTAATGCATTCATCAGCAATGGTAGGTAGTGAAACTTCTCACATTTCAATTCTATTTGAACGTGAGTTTCTTATTTCGCTAAAACATGAACTGAGGTAAAGTTTACAAATGCAAAACGGTTATACATACCTACGTGAGTTATTAAAAGTTACACGCTTGTTAAACTTCCTCGCACTCTTAGATATGTCTATTTTCAACCATAAACTTTTGAAGAAAGTTTTTGTTGTTGATAGACTGATGATGGTTATTGTCTGTCGTCCTGGTATGGTGTAGTGTGTGTGTAATTTTTTTATGATGACATGGCATGTAGTAGCAGTTGTTTCCATTCCTGGACCGCACTCTAGCTTTAGATCAGGCGGAGTGTTGTCATATGTCGAGCTACAATAAAAATAAACAAAATGTTACAGTAGAGATCCATAAGCACTGACGACTAGAGAATCGCTCACACGGTCGCTCCAGTCGTCATTACTATGCCGGCCTGTGAAGGTGCTTTTTCACGCTCCGCTTGAAGGATCCAAGGTGAAAAGACTAGGGAAATTCACGTGAAGAGACGTAGTCGTGTTTCGGGATCAACTTGATCAGCTCGGGTTTAACGTGTACACTGTCTACCTGGATGGTGCATATTTGTCTGCTGCTACCTGCATACGTTTAACGATGCTAGCAGTCGTTTGCATTCATGAACCGTACTTTTGCCTAATATAAGACGGAATGCGATCACAAGTCGGGATACAATAGAAAAAATTTAATTGAATCCAAGCACGTTTTTATGTGTTAAAATAAATTATAAAATGTGGAATGGCACGAAAGGGGGAAATTATGGCTTTTGTCGCCAATAAATAAATTATCTGTCATAGAATGTCGTTCGTGCTTTACGCCGCAGCTCCATTCACTCTCGTCTCTCATTCGGCTTCTATATTGGATCGGTTTTTAAATTTTAAAGTACAGCGGTTGCACTACTCACAGTAATCACTTTTATTAAAGTACTGCGGCTTCTTTATTTATTATATATATTGATAAATTCTGTGAATTCATAAATAAACATATTTTTGGATTAATATAATTATATTTACTTTATTTGTTCATATAATGGATGTCGGTATTCATCGATTACTATGAAAGTTCGTGCATATACCTATATGTATATTATATTTTTATAGTGTTTTTTTTTATTCAATCCACTTTGTCGTCTCACTACTAAATGGCACTGCAGGACGTCAACAGTACAGTTTAATTTAATACTAGCAGCCCGGCAGTAAAGTATATTTATTATTTTACAGTAATTAATTATTCGTGCATTTTTAATAAAATAAAGTTTTTTTTTTTACCATTTCACGGTGTAATTGCTAAAAGCTGAAAAACAAAAACTACTAAGTTACGTTTAATCATATCTGCGACGTGTCTCTGCGTTGGTAAGTGTGCTGTGAAATTGTTTCGCAGTTTGTCGCCAGTTTTAAATGCATTTTTACATTGTTCGCCTAATGGATGTTTCGTTGTGCATATTTACATTTTTTTTTACCTCCTCACTCCCCTACTGAATGATACTCGTGTAATATACGTTACGCTTTTTATACTCTTACGTAAGTTTTATTTCATAATTTTTAACTTTCAACAAGAGGTTTCATTCTGCCAAAAGAACCAGTAATATGTGACGCTAACTCAGAATTTGAGAAACCTGTCGATGAAAAGATAGATTAGAAGACTTTCAGTGTGGTCACGTGAAGTACCAACAGTTGTGTAGGTTAGTGATCAGAAAATCAGTGCGTAAACCGGAGGACATGGCTTCAATTATGTTTTCGTCTCAACAGTGCGCGAGCGGGTCGATTTATAACTATTAATTTGCCTCAAAATTAAACAATAAAACAAATCCGGCATTTGAATATGCCAAAATCATTGATATATACAACTAGATAAGCAATAACGCTCCCAATGAGACGCGAGAGAAAAGATGACCGCAGTCACTTCTAGGTTTTCTGTCAGTTAGTATTTGACTTGACGGCAACATTGTCAAATCGTTTGAAGCGGCTCACGCTTTTTTATGTACGATGTATGAGGTTTGCTCCTCTAGTATATATCTCTATGGCCAAAATTATTTTTATATTATTGATTTTCAATTGTAGAAAAAAGAAATATCCGGTAACATAGGGTGAAATTGTGGTAGAACCTATCAGATTGACCGGAGTGGGTACCTCATTCAATATTAACGGTTCTTAATGGACAGCCGTTGTTTGTGCTTCAGACTATCCTGGGGTTGTGCCGTTTAGGCTGATAAAGGTTGGCTGGCACACCATAATAATAAATTATACCTACTGTTACTGAGCGTCAAAGGTCTCTGTGTGTATGTTACCTAAATATAGATTACCTAAATACCTTTATTTTATAATACACCCTGTTTGTTAAGCTTACAACTACCCAGACGTTAGTATCTTACGTATTTATGTAATACTAACTTTTGTAGAGGTGAAAGCCAATCCGCTAGTTTTAATGCAAACAAAAGTAAACTCGCATGCGATGCAACAACGTCCGCGATTTGTGCACCGAAATAATTTTATTAACTTTATTTATTTATAGTCGTTGAAGCGAGTTGTTTCGCGAGCGTGGACTCTAAAGTTTTTAATGAAATTATACTCTGTAATTGTTGCGGCCTGTGCGCCTCGGGCTACACGCTGCTGCGCACTCTTTGTGTTCCATTATTTTTTTGACATTTAAAACTAAACATAGAGTGATCAGAATTAATTATATTTTTTTAAATTGTAGCTCGACATGTGACAACACTCCGCCTGATGTAAAGCTAGAGTGCGGTCCATGAATGGAAACAACTGCTACCACAGAGAAATCTCTACGGGCTGCAGTCGCCTCCACTATGCCGGCTTGAGGAGACGAGCATGGACCATCTAGATTGACAGTGCACACTCCTCTCTTATCCAGGACGACAGACTGGACAAATAACCATCATCAGTCTGCCTACCACTCTTTAATAGTGTCTATAGGCACTGAGCGACCAAAGTACATATAACAAAGTTACATTGGTACCGGTCTTTAGCGAGGTTCGAACACGGGTCTCATTGATCGTGAGTTCACGCGTCTTACCGCTAGACCACGGCCACTCAAATAAATATTTGGTTTATCTAACGAAGCATATCGTCTCAGACGCGTGTGGTTTGATTTCAAACTTTTTGTTTTTATACTGCACCGAGTATTTGCCATCAATATTTTTTAAATACTACTATAATTGATTGCATTGTATAAGTCTCTGCCTATCTTTGTGGGAAAAAGGCGTGACAATTGTTCTTGTTGTATAAGTCGTGTGCTTTTATAATTGCAATATTTGGTTTATTCGAATTTTGAGGGTTGTCATTAGCGGTGAACAGAAGTTCGTTTTATTCTATTCAATTTTCATCCTATTAGAAAAAAAACAAACTCATGTTCACCGCTTTGCGCACGAACGCTCTGATCACCACCTCTTTCCTTCTTTGCTGCTAATGCTTTCCAACTGTCACGTTCTACTTTGCAGTTGAGTTCATGGCTAATTGATGCAACTGGAGTATAATTGTCTTTTTTAAAATAGGCTAAGGAACATTTTCGAAATATTCACATGTGATTCTTTTTGAAACTGATGTGTTATTTATTCTAACAGAAATATTAAATGTAGGCACTTCGTTATTATATTTAGATACTCCATATACCTACGTCAAAAACAATCAATTTAATTATAATTTAATTTCGCTGATGTGGGGTCGTTACTACGGCACGAGTGCTTTAAACATATTCAGAATAACACCCACTACGTCATTTATTTATTGTTTTTTTTTTAGAATGTTTGTGTAATAAATAGGTAATACGATTATTGTTTTCATAATGTTACTTCTTTTTCAGTCTGTAATTTCAAGCTTCTATTGTCGTGAAACTTGGCTGGCAAAGCATGCAAATTTTACATAGTTATAATTAATAAAAAAAATGGGCGGCTAACCCTATACAGAGCTCAGTCCGTTTCAAACAATTTGACAGTGAGAATCTTTGTGTAGTTTAGCAAGTTTTATTCCCCCATATAATTTTTTATTTTATTTTTTGTAATGTTTTTATTTTTTAATTATAAGGGTATGGATATTGAAACGATATATGCGTTAAACTTAATTCCATTAATGTCTATTTGAGATTGTGAATCGAACCTTTGCCATTTGCTCATTTTGGGGGCAAAGTTTCTCATACCACGCATTGTAAACGCAAAATTGCTAATCTAGATTATTATATCAAGTTTTAAAAAAATTATTATATAACAATTTGTAGGGTATTTATTATACCTATTTCTGGAACTAACATTACAACGCACTATGAGAGATAATCGTGAAAGTTTTTGTCGTTTAAATGAGTATCTACTTGCGTTAAATCTAAACAACTAAGTTGTTGAACAATTGTCATATTTAATTTTTGATGTAGATACATCTAGGTATGTATATAATCAAGCTTGTAATCTTAATGTAAACTGTTAAATTACCTTAATGACTTCCAACTTGTACCACCATTTTGTTTAAGTAAACAACACCTATAATTTTCTTAGCGCCTCCATTATTGTGTGATTTAAACCAAACACCGTCGAGCTATTTTATTGCCTTCTTCGCTAATACAAAAGTTGAAAACTTTCCGCAATCGATTAACGTTACAATGTTGTATAAATTTTCTAAAGCCTTTATAAATTTAGTATTATATACAAAATAATGTATTGTTGTAATATACGATAATTGGTAAGTACTCGATGGAGGATTTCTCCTCCATTTGTGGCGTGCGAACTACTATTTTTTTGTTAAAAGCGGTAAAATAATTTAAATAAAATAACTCGAAGGACCAGCGGGGTTTACACACTTATATAGGTATAGGGAAGGCGGAATCAAGACAGTGCGGAACAAAAAGAAATAAAATCTGTCCTGAAGGAAAAATACATGCACCACTGACCTTTGAACTTCTTCCAGGTTTCATACAATTAGCTGTGATATCAGTCCTTGGGTTGTTGGTGCTAGTAAACTTCACTAAACGTATACTCGTGTGAAAGCGAAAAGAAATAAGCGGATTTAAATGCGGTGCGGAATGAATAAACGGTTACAAATTTAACTTGCGAGTCAACGGCGCGAACTTCACGACGTCAACACTACAGTGGTGCGGTAGGAAGGGTTGCCAGGAAGGAAAAAATATAAGTGTGTTGCCTACGTAAACTATACACAATTAATATATTTAAAAATAGGCGCGAACATCCCCCCGGCCTTGAAGGAACCCTTCGAAATAATAAAATAACTTTTTTTTTTTTTAATTACTAATTAATAACTAACTAATTAATAATGCGGAATATAAACTATATAAACTAAAGCGGAGTAGCGGATACATGAGAAAAGAAAAAAAATTAAAACTAAAAATATAAATATGGTATATTGCTAAAAACCTAACTACTACTACTACTACTGGGTTGGTTACGGACATAAACGAACAACCAGCAGTCACTGTAGGTGCGGTGCGTTATAAACATAAATAATTACTACATGTAGTGCCTACTGTAATAGGGTTATTAGCAGTATTCCTTTTCTCTCGGGTTTAAAATATTATGTGAATAATATTCCAATTACCACCTCTTACAATAAGACTGGACGGAGATAATATAATACTTCAAACCTCGAGAGTAAATGCGGGGTAAACAACTAGCGGTGCGGTTGAAAGAAAAGGCGATGGAGCCAAGCGGTAGGTTCTGATGGATCAGAACTAAAAAATATAAATTAACAATTAATTTAATTTAAATCATACATATCACATTTATAAATGCGAGTATGTATATGCGGTTTGCGGATAAATAAAATATAAAAATGATTGCGGACCATGCGTGTTCATTTTTGCAATGAAAAATAATCTATAATTAGCTCAATTATATGCCCACCCCTCGGTAACAGTATGGGATACTTATGAGAATAATTAATATCAGCGTTGCGAAGACGAATACCTACACGGATAATGACGTCTTTAAGAAAAGGAAATAGTTTACGAATAGCGGGCGAACAAATTTTATTATTTTTTAAGAAATTTATATCAATTGCAAAATAACACTCTTACAAATAATGAATAATATAAGTCTGAATAATATAAGTATCTAATTATTAATTTAAATTGCGGAATTATTTTAATAAATTTGAAACAACAGACAACACTGTGTAATATATCAATCAATTAGAAAATTTATTTGCTATGTCGAATAGCGGGTTAACGATCGACTGAGTAGTGACATTAGCAATAGTTTTTGTTTCAGGAAGATCGATCATTTGAACCGAGACCCGGTTTATAGGCCATTCATTCACGGGTAGCGAACACCAAGATGGACCGTGATGCCATAGTTGATGTTGCACGAATTGCGCGGGTGATAGACCACGTGACAGGCAATCGGCGGGATTCTCGTTACCGGAAATATGATAGAAACACTCAGCATCGATATTAGATTGACACTCAGCAATTCTATTGGCGACGAAAGTATTAAATTTGTGCGGTTGCGAACGTATCCAACACAGTGTCACTGTTGAATCGGAAAATGCGTATACATTTTTTATTTTAATATGATGCGATAAACAATCAAAAACAATGCGGGTTAACTTAGACATTAAAACGGCGGCGCACAACTCTAAACGAGCTAGGGTGACTACCTTGAGCGGTGCGACGCGGGACTTTGCGCAAACTAAACTAAGCGCGGGCGGGTGTTCACCATTGACAACGTGAACATAAATAACACAGCCGTACGCCTTTTCGCTTGCGTCAGAAAATGCTACTAAAGAAACCTCAGAATCCTTTTCTATTTTAAGATGGCGGGAAAACTCTAATTGTGATATGAGCGGTAACTCGTTGACATAACGTTGCCAACGATCGACAATATGTGACGGTGGTTCGTCGTCCCAGTCTACTTTTAAAAGCCATAGTTCCTTAATTAAGAGCTTAGCAAATAAAATAACAGGGCCGACCAATCCTAACACGTCGTATAAACTCGCGGTGGCGGATAAAATATTCCGTTTTGTACACGGACGTTGCGGTGGGGTGACACTAAATTTAAATAAATCTAAAGTGGGAAGCCATTTTAGACCCAAAATTTTTAAATTATGGTCACCGTCAAAAGAAACTGATTCGCGGTGAGAAGAAGGAATATGTTCGAGTAACTCTTTTGAGTTACTCGACCACTTCACTAAGTCGAATCCCCCGGTCTTGAAGAGATCTATCAGCTGAGTGGCTATCTTGATAGCTTCTTCTTCGTCAAAAGTGGAAGATACCAAGTCGTCCATATAGACGTCTCGCTCCAGCACAGCAGCAGCTAACGGATAATTGTCTCGTTCGTCCTTTGCTAATTGTCGCAAAGTACGAAGAGCTAAGAATGGTGATGATCGAAGACCGAAGGCGACGCGGTTAAATTCATATGTTTGAAGCGGTTCTGATGCGGAAAAGCGATATAAAATGCGCTGAAATTTGCGGTGCGATTCGTGTACGCCAATACATAAATACATCTGACGAACGTCAGCGAGAAAAGCGATGCGGTAAATGCGTACATCGAGTAGAATTTTAAAAATGTCACTTTGTAAATTGCATCCCGTATGCAAGATGTCATTTAGTGACATGCCAGTGTCAGTTTTTGCACTCGCATCTAATACGATACGAAGTTTAGTGGTAGATTTGTCGTTACGTATAACGGGGTGATGCGGAATATAATAACCGGGTGTAAGCGCGGCGTGATAAGGAACAATAGATAAATATTTTTTATCAATATATAACTCTTTTGAGTTACTCGACCACTTCACTAAGTCGAATCCCCCGGTCTTGAAGAGATCTATCAGCTGAGTGGCTATCTTGATAGCTTCTTCTTCGTCAAAAGTGGAAGATACCAAGTCGTCCATATAGACGTCTCGCTCCAGCACAGCAGCAGCTAACGGATAATTGTCTCGTTCGTCCTTTGCTAATTGTCGCAAAGTACGAAGAGCTAAGAATGGTGATGATCGAAGACCGAAGGCGACGCGGTTAAATTCATATGTTTGAAGCGGTTCTGATGCGGAAAAGCGATATAAAATGCGCTGAAATTTGCGGTGCGATTCGTGTACGCCAATACATAAATACATCTGACGAACGTCAGCGAGAAAAGCGATGCGGTAAATGCGTACATCGAGTAGAATTTTAAAAATGTCACTTTGTAAATTGCATCCCGTATGCAAGATGTCATTTAGTGACATGCCAGTGTCAGTTTTTGCACTCGCATCTAATACGATACGAAGTTTAGTGGTAGATTTGTCGTTACGTATAACGGGGTGATGCGGAATATAATAACCGGGTGTAAGCGCGGCGTGATAAGGAACAATAGATAAATATTTTTTATCAATATATTCCCTAATTACCGTGTTATAATGTTCACATAATTCGGTATTTTTAATAAATTTACGCTCTAAATATAAAAAACGTTTTTTAGCTAATTGAAAAGAATTACCTAACTCACAAGTGGATTGTTTAAAAGGCAAATCAACACTATAACGACCGTCAGAGGAACGAGTATGAGTAGATACAAATATATTCTCACAGTCTTGCTCGTCCGGACTGAGGAAAGATTTCGAGGGAATTTCCTCTAACTTCCAAAATTTCTCGAGTAATTGATTGAGCGGGTCGTTGTTGATTGCTAGATTATTATATGTTATATTATTTTTTGAACAAACACTTGGAGCATCCCCTATAACGATATAACCCAAAGTAGTTTCGAGTGCGGTCGGGGAGGTCAATGACCCGGTGACGCGGTCAGATAATAATATTTCGCTGAAAGTATTCACTCCCAACAAAACATCAATATCACCAGGCACATCGAACTGATCATCAGCTAATTGTAAATTTTTAATTTTATCGAGAAGAGTAATATCGACTCTTGCGTCTGGCAAAGGGCCGGTTACGCGCGGGACTACGAGCGGCCGAATTGAGTATATGTGATCATTATACACGGAACTAAAATTAAGATTTATTACACCTAATATTTTTTGCGAAGTTCCACCAATACCGTGAACTTCAGAATATCGACATTCTTTAGAAATAGGAATAGAAAGTTTATCACAACACACCGAGGTAATATAATCACATTGTGATCCGGGATCCACCAAACATCTTAGATAATGACGTTGGCCTTTATTATCGAAAGTAGCAATTTTAGCGGTACCTAATAAGGTTGTAATAGAACGAGTGTCAACATCACCACGTGACATGTTGCACATTGCTACACTTTCCGATTGCGGTTGCGGTTGCGGTCGAACAGGTGGTTGTGATTGCGGTGGAGAATGCGATTGAGATAGCGGTTGCGGTGCGGTAAAAACAGCATTGCTGCTTTGCGGAGATGCGGGAGAAATATTTTTATTATAAAAATGTAGTAAAGAATGATGCGGTTGATTACAAGACGAACATAAGCGCTTCGAATTGCACATTGAAAATCTATGTTTAACACTTAAACAATTATTACAATAATTATATTTTTTCACAATACTATATCTATCGCGCGGCGTCATTTTCATAAATGCGGGACAAACATACAAGTGTTCGTGTGCAGCTCCTTTGCATACAACACAAACTTCGTTATTATTATTTGTATTAATAAAAGATTTAGTTTTAAGATTAGATATAGATTTTTGTGATTTTGTATTATTATTTATTATTTTTACGGGCATATAACTATCATAATTAACACGAGAAAGTATTTTAGATTGTTCTTTAATAAATTCAATAAAACTAGTATAAGTAGGAATATTTTCTTTGCGGACAGACATATCAAATAATTTTGTAGTCTCTGGGTCGACTTTCTTTGTCGCCAGATGTAATAAAATAAAATCCAATAAATCATCAATACTCAATTGTTTAAGGGCGTGAACTGCGGATGTGAATTTTTCAATAAAATTATCAAGACCAGCTGAACTTGTAGATGCGAGCGGTTTAAAATCTAATAATTGATTAAGATATGAGGTCGCGAGCGAACGAGTATCCTCATACCTATCCACAAGGGCTGACCATATAATTGAGTAATTCTCAGCGGTGGGAGGAATGCCAGCACACACTGATAATGCTTTATTTGTTAATTTGCCTATTAAATAATGAACTTTTTCACTATCAGATAAAGATAAATTATTATGAATAATATCCGTAAATTGCCTATAAAACAAAGGCCATTTACGAATATCACCATCGAATGACACCAACTCAATAGGTGGCAAACGAGGTTGCGATTTAGATAGGCAAAATTCATTAATATGTGAAGTGCGCTGGTTACCCCTGATATGTGAGGAATCTAATTTAGTCATAACACTTTTGATTCTGCAGAATAACTCTTCAAATGACGACCATGACTCATAATCTACGGTTGCGGTTGGTTTTATAGTTAAAGAAGCCGTATTATATGAGTCCATCACTTTTTCAAAATCATCACGCAATCTATCTAGTGTGGCGGTTGTAACAAGAAAGTTCTCCCTAGCCTCCTCGTTAAGATGGGCTATTTTAGACAATTCAAAAATGGTATTTAATCTAGCAAATATTGCGTCACGTTTACCTTGGAGAATTACTAACTGTGTTTTATAAGATCTGATTAAACTAGATGAATCAATTTCTTTCTTTTCAGAAGACATTATGACCAACTTAAATTATTACAAAAATATATCAAAAAATAACCAAAAATGCTAATAATTAAATTTATAATTGGCTATTAATATATTTATTATTAGATTGAAACAACAAATTAATATATTTTTGTGAAATAACTGTAAATTTGATGAAATATTATACTTAAGGAATTTTTGATCTACCTACTAATATTATAAATTTATGTATTTTTGCGGAAAATAACTGTTATTTTTATTATTAACAATTATTAATTAAATATAAACTAAGAAACCTAACCCTATAAATGACCTACTTAGGTATAATTGTATAGCGGGGAAAAAATATGCGAAGTGGGGTATTGTACAATAAAAGTTTCTTAGCAATATACCATTTATATTTAAAAATAAGGCGATTTAAATGAATTTAGCGGTTTAAGATTCGTATCCGGCTCGAAGGACCAAACTATGGAGGATTTCTCCTCCATTTGTGGCGTGCGAACTACTATTTTTTTGTTAAAAGCGGTAAAATAATTTAAATAAAATAACTCGAAGGACCAGCGGGGTTTACACACTTATATAGGTATAGGGAAGGCGGAATCAAGACAGTGCGGAACAAAAAGAAATAAAATCTGTCCTGAAGGAAAAATACATGCACCACTGACCTTTGAACTTCTTCCAGGTTTCATACAATTAGCTGTGATATCAGTCCTTGGGTTGTTGGTGCTAGTAAACTTCACTAAACGTATACTCGTGTGAAAGCGAAAAGAAATAAGCGGATTTAAATGCGGTGCGGAATGAATAAACGGTTACAAATTTAACTTGCGAGTCAACGGCGCGAACTTCACGACGTCAACACTACAGTGGTGCGGTAGGAAGGGTTGCCAGGAAGGAAAAAATATAAGTGTGTTGCCTACGTAAACTATACACAATTAATATATTTAAAAATAGGCGCGAACACTCGAGTTATATTGGGTATGTTTCTAAGATATTGTTTTTATTGTTAGTCTGATTTCTAACACTGTTGCCAAGAGAATTTCGTATAGAAACAAAGCTAAAAGTAACCGTTTAATATACCCAACAAATATATGTTACTATAAATCACACTCGCTGTCAAAAGGCTACTTAGGAGAGCCTCTGTCGCCGGGAGCCAGGACTCTAATCAATTTTCAATGTCGCCGGAACCTCTTAAGCCCGTTACGTTGTTTTCTTTGTTTTTACATTATGTATTCTGTGAGGCGAAGTAATAGACGATCTCGGTCGCAGTAGATAATGGTGCTCGTTGAGAAAAAACAAGTGGGCGAGGGAAGCCATGCGTTGCACCTGCCGCCAGCGGGGGTTACTCACAGTGTATGTAGCGGTCTTTGTGAATGAAAAGTTTGATCCTTTTTTTTTCGGATATTGAATACGGATTAAAAATATAATGAGTTCTTTATTAGGTCAGATATTATGTAATAAAAACTGTTTATGGTAAAAAGTAGCAATAGATTGAACGCGAAGGTTCTTCAAATAATGTTTCCCATTGACTTAATTCGCCTATAATGTCGTAAGCGTCCCAATTTATATATTATCATAATTCTTATAGCAATTTCTTACTATGTGGCTGTAAGTCGCCTCGAAGCACTTAAGGCTCCACCGCCCCGCCTCAATGCAGATTGGATGACGCCTTATGATTTACGCCTCAGGCGCGACTCCCATATGCTTACTTACCGTCGGAATATTGTCGATAAAATATAGCTTTTTGAAAGGTAAAAACGAACTGAATGATTCACGTATTATCATAGCATTTTCATATGCGAAGACTTTATGTAGTTTATGAAAAGTTTTCAGCGTATGCTAGAAATAAATATGAATCATATTCGCTATCGGTAATAAAGCGTATTAAACTCGTACGTAATTGTTAATATTAAAAGGTAATTAGATATTTTGCGGGAAAATTTTGGGAAGTTTATAAAGTTAAAATTATACAATTGTCGGTGAAAGCACAATTAACACTGAAACTTTTGTACACTGCCAGTGAGAGTCCAATTAATTAATGCAATGTCGACATGAAGCGTCGGCAAACACGCAATGTAAGGTGTCCACGAATCTTTATCTAGGAACCAAATTTAGTCGCAAGCATTTGTACCATTCAACGACGGAAGTATATCCTTATTCTGTCGTTTAATATTAAAGCAATACCGTTTTTGCTATAAATATTTTATTTAACTATAGATAAATTACTTACTTTCAATATAATACTAGGTACTTCTGACAAGTTTCATTTTTAATAATGCCTGCCTCATTTCAATCACAGTTCTAATTTATTTGTCTTGTATAATAGTAACAGTTACGGTTTTTAAAAAGGTATGATATTTATAAGTATAGTATATTTATAAGTAAGTATAATATATAATATATAATATATATATTTATAAAAAAGTTATTATAAAGTTATTATCAAATAAAATGAAGTCAAAACATTGTTTTATTCATCGAAATGTCGTTAATTAATGTGCTTGGTCACACAAATGGTGTTAAATTGCTTGTTGGCACGTTATCAGAGTTATTGACGTCTCCACGTACAAAATAACAATTTGATTTGAATATATACATATTTAATTATCGGTTATTTTGCTATTTGTCTTATTATTAAATTATAATGAAAAAATAGGTTCTTTTTTCTAATTTAATTTTGGCTTAAAATCTATTGAAGCACAATATTAGGATTTGTTTTTTTTTTTCATAAATGTACACATCAAGCCTCGACCCCAAATATAGGATACTGGACTATACTAAGACTTGAATTATTATAAATTTATAAAAACCCACACCAGAAACAATATATATAACATTAACCAAATATAATAATAAATATTTTGACCGGTAATCGAACCCGATGCCTCCGCATAAAATATTGACGGCGCTAGTCCGTTATCCATTCAACAAGCCATCTACATACTAATGCACATTAAATAAATTAATTATGAACGACCTTAAGGGCTTGATAACTAAATAACGTGTTAGCTGCTATTAAAACTTATATATCGATTTTATTTAAAAGGTTTATTGTATCGTTGATAAAATTGTTAATTTTTCGTAGAATTAAGAAACGTGGTGCGTCTCACAAGGTATTATTTTTGTAAAGCTCAGCGCGAGAAAAGCTCACGGCGGATGGACGCGTGTTGAATTGTAATTATTTTGTATTTATAATTCGGAGGCTGTTAATAATAATTTGTTTAATGTTTTTGGCTAAATTATTTCCTGTATGTAACACCAAACATTGTAATAAAATAAATAAATTATCGGTTATTTATTAATTTTTGGCATTTTAAGTGGTTTTTTTTTATTTAATTCAGTTATATCGAAAACTGAATAGAAAAAAATAACAACAAAACATTAAACACGCGCATGATAGCCAAACTAAGGTTTGGTGGAATTTTTTTAGTTTATATTATTTTAGTCATTATAATTCAATAACAAACTATTAAGACCAGTGTCGTTTTAAATTTTCATACATTATTCTCTTTTTAATTAAATACAATACAATTGTCACACCTTTTTCCCACAGGGATAGGCAGAGACAACGGAACGCCACTTACCACGCTTCTGACACAACACCCTCGCTTCCCTCACATCCACAATTCTCTTCATGCACGCCCGACGGTTATGGATACTAGGCAGCCCAGCTTTGCATCCATTCACATCAGATTATATTCCTTTCGTCAATCTCCTTTCATTCATCCTTTCCAAGTGCCCAAACCATCGAAGCATTCCTTTCTCGATCCTCGTCACTACATCATCTTTCAAACCACATCTATCGCGCACAACACTATTCCTCATTCTATCCGCTATCGTGATTCCACATACACTCCTTAATCAATTAAATAAGGTGTCAATTATCAAAAGTATAGTTTAAGGGTAAGTCTTCGTACTTCGAAAGTGGAATGTCGTGGTAAAATTATCGTTATAAAATAATTTTGATTGCACCATTCGCTTTCGTTTTTTTTTTCGAGTAGGAGTATCTTTGACAGTAAAGTCTGAAAGCATATTTTCAAAAACCAAAACGTTCCTCTTAACAGCAGTCGGAATGTGGTTACACTTTGGGTTACTATAAAAATGAATAGACTTAGTATAAATATATTGTAACCGTTGCATTGTTGAAGCGAAACGGGTTGTTATGGATGCATGAACAAGATCTGTTGTTAGACGGCTGCCTTAAGCATTTGCTGCTGTTTCTACCGTGTTAGATAGAATATCGATTAAGGATCTTCTTGAGAAGGTGGCTTTTCTGGATGACCTATATAGGCGCATTATTAAGTAGATTAAAAGTTTATCCGCTGTTTACCATAGTGTTTATTTTGATCCGAGACGCTTTGCTGTCATCGTGTTCGCGGTGAGATAATTTTTTTAATTTAGTTGAAAACATGTTCACACATTATTTTTTCATGTAAATATGAATATATAATATATAATTAAAGGTATACCTATATTTTCCTTTGTTAATGACGCAAGTTTATGCAGTTATGTAAATATGTATTGTATATTAGTTGCGTGTATCCAACGTACCGTTAGTGATACTGTCACATGGATCAGTGACGCAGTTAGCGGTAGCCATGTTTGCATTGGGATATCCATTATAATGATGAGATGCATTCAGTCGGCGACGACGACTCGCTAAAAATATGATGGAAATTTTATTTTTTTGTTACTACAGAACAAAACTCCGTTCGCGTCCACTCCTACGGCAGGTGGGGCGCACTCTCTGCAAATTGTATTTTTCAAAAGAATTTTGTATTACCTATTACAGTTTTTTTTTTCGTTAATATAATTACCTATTCTTATATTATATTGTAGAAACAACCTACATACTTATTAAGATTGGTAATCAATAGAAATGGGAGGGTCAAACAAATTGCTCGACCAGTTGTTAGATCTAAATGGCCTACACGTCTTTCCAGTAACATCATTAAGACTTGTTCCACTTTGTTGTCCGACACGATGTTCAACGATGAGTTTTATAAGGATGTTTTAGTGTCGTTATCTATCAATGTGTTTTTTTTTTGCCTTTTCGGCTATATCGACATTGTTTGGTTTGAGGAAAGTTTATTCTTAGATAAATGTCGTAGTAACTGGTATGTGCTTGTGCTTAGATTTAAAGAATGGTAGGCAAATAGTGTTGCCCAATTAATCTGCCATTGCTTGTAATATTAGTGAAGTGACTGAATCGCGTTTCGGGATCATCTTGGAAGTAGCTGGGTATAACTAGAGAAGTGCGCATTATTGACCAGTGGTGGGAATCATTGAATCATCAGTGATTGATTAATTTTTTGGTAACCTTTAGGTGCCACATCGTACACAATGAAATGAAAAAAAATAAAAAATAAATTACAATTAAAATTAAAATCTAAATTGATGGAATTGTGTAAAAGGAAAAAATATATATAATTCTTATAACCTTCGCCGTTAGAGATAATGTCGTCCCGTCTTGAAATTAGTTATACTTAAACAACTTCCCTTTAATCCCCTTAACCAACTCATACAAACATGATTCCTCTAAAAATCTGAGTCCCGCCAACAAAGGGATGAGCACGCCCATATCTGTTATAATTTTACTTCATTCAGGCTCATCGTGAACACATTATATTTTAAATCAATAAATTAAAATACAACTACGTTGCGTATGCAATTTTATTTTCGACATCTTTGTGTGGGTACCGTCTTCGCCTTGAGCTAGAAATAAACGAACAACTTTTTGTATATTACTTCCACATGTTCATATTAAATTATATGACGTATGTTATTTATGAGGCTTTTGTGGAGAATCTTTAGACATATATTAAATAACAATATGTATTTCTGACAATTTAATGTTTAACAGCACCTCAATTAATTACTAAAAATATATTAAATCGGTTTTTTTTTACCATAGCTCGTCAAATTACCACACTTCTAGTGTTAAGTACTGCTACCACAGCGCCGTAAATGCGGGTAAAATGGTCTTCGCTATGCCGGCTTAAGGCGACGAACGTACACTCCTCTCGGCTGATTCCGGAAGTGATTTCATGGGACGACAGACTGGACTAATAACCATCATAAATCTGACTAAGAAATAAACGAAATTCTTCTTAAATGCAATACCTATATAAATAGTTGAAAGCATATGTATGTCAAAAACAGCGTCAAATTAACAGTCGCCTCTTGATCAGAGCCTCATGTCATTAGGAGCAGGCGCGTGATAGCAAGAGCCACTCGTGCGTTGGAAACAATGTGAAAACCTACCGCTACAGACTGGGGTAGCGAATTAACTTCACACGCCAAACGAACTTGTTTCGTATATCTCTATTTATGTATCTCGTGTTCTTTTAAATAATAATGTTATATTTACGTGTATATTAGGCACATATAGCACTACACTTAGGAAGTGTTAAATTTGTGTCTGAAAAGCGAGACGACTGCATCAAACGAATTTAAATTAAAATATAATGCGAGTCTTCCGCTAAGAAAGAGTAATGAGGAGGAAATGGCTGAGCGGTACTGAGTAAAATAGTTTTGCCTTCAACCAAGAAAGACTTTTTTTTACTGTAGCTTGGCATGTGACAACACTCCGCCTGATGTAAAGCTAGAGTGCGGTCCATGAATGGAAACAACTGCTACGACAGAGAAACCTGTGCGGGCAGTAATCGCCTCCACTATGCCGGCTTGAGGAGACGAGCATGTACCATCCTAGATTGACAGTGCACGCTCATCTCATTATACCTGGCTACATTCAAACTATTCCTGAAACGCGACAAAGTCACTTCACGGGTGTTACATTCGAAAGTGGTGGTACTACCCCAGGACGGCAGACTGGACAAATAACCATCATCAATCTGCCTACCACTCTTTAAAAAACTCTAACTTTCACGGTGAGCTGTTTTTTGCCTTCCATTGGCAGCAGGCAATGCTGAGTAAGCTCAACGTAGTCATTACGAAGCCCGTTCTGCTCGCAGTGGAAGGCTTCCATAAATTTACCTCCTCAATTTTTAAAATAGCAATAGGCGGACTTATGATCGTTACTGCCCTAATCTGACGTACTCCGCCACCACTTTCAAGTGTATCGCACGTATTTCCTTTCATAGATCGAATAACAACAGGTGGAGTGTAGTCTCATGTCGAGTTACTATAATAAAAAATATGTACGTAGGTTCTTTTTCAGCATATGAGCTCCTTTACTTGTATTGAAGTAGTAATTTCTCATTTTTTTCACATGTAGCAACACTTTTCTCATTTTCATGTGTGTGATGAGAATCGTGCGAGAAAGCGGCTATTAGCCAAAGACGTTCGAAGGCGTTTGCCGCCCGCAGTTTGCTCTAATGGATTCCCGGCCGCTTCTGTTTTTACCGCGAAAGTGTGAGTAAAGATATTCTTTGGTACAGCGTTTATCTGTTTTATATTGAGGATTACAGGCTGTGAATGAATTAAGAGTAATTTTCCAAAAAAAATTGTTTAAATTTTCAAATGTTGTTAATAATGTCGTAAGTGGGTCTACGTTTATTTATCTTAATAATTAATTATAAATAAATAAGAATAATTTATTATTTCTAATGGGTAATATAAATAATTGAAATTCTAATCTAAGAAATATTGTACAAAACAACGGAACAACAAAAGCGTTGAAACCAATAATGTATTGTGTGGTACATATGTCGATTGAAGTCATTCAATACTCGTACGCTTTCCAAATAAAGAAAGAAACAAAATATCGAGAAGTTATGCACCGACAAGCATAGTGTAGGCGACTACGGCCGCTAACTCAAAATCAGGCTGAGTGTGGTTACATGCCGGGGTAATTGCCCTTTTTTTGTTATTATTTAATAGTATCCTATTCGGCTTAGTCTAATGGTGATTCAATTCGCACGCTCGACATCCTCATGTCACCAACATATACGGGGATTATTCCTACAGGAGCTATAAACAACGTTATCGCATATATCCCGGTTGTATTGCCGACGTTTATGCCAAACAGTACGTGACATGATCGCACCAGGTTTGCCAGCAATTAGATGTAATAACCACTAGTCTAATCGTACGTTATATCCATGATTTTGCACAAGATTTACAATGCGTATGGTAATTGCTATTTATTATCAGTGGAATTATATTATTAGCGCAAATTTGTGAATTTCTGATCCTTTGAGCCGGATTGCATATTAATGTGACATGCATTCTCCGTTCTTCAGACTTGATTTATTCAAAATATTATAATTTACTTTATTAGACACTACAGGCACACTAGTGGGGCAACATTAAAGGTAATCATGTAAAAAAAATTGAGTTATTATTCAATCTTGATGAAATTAGATAGGAAAACATCAACCTACACACAACAGCCAGAATAAAAGTGAGGGTCGAACCCACGTCCTCCGCTTTCCGCATGAAACTCTGCTCACTACACACTCCTTATAATAATAACAAATTTTACTAAAAATATTTACAAATGCGAATAAAAAAAATAACATCATCATATTATATACAGCTCGATTACCACTGACTGACTGACTGACTGACTGACTGACATATATTATGAAGCAATTGCCGGGGGGTTAGAGGGGTGATTCTTTTTGGGGCGTGTAGAGGGCGGTCCCGGGACCTCAGGAAAACCTCGACTTTGACCGGAAGTGGACTTTGGACCGGAAGCGATGCCGATATCTCGGAAACGGAACGAGATAGGGCGCAAGTGCCGGAACAAAAGTCGTAGAGAATGTCCTCTAATATCGAAATCCATACTTTGTTTTTTCAAAAAAAATTTTTTTTTTCAAATTACCCGAAAAATAACTTTTTCAGCGCCGCGAAGCGCGCCCAAAAAACTAGTTTGAGTCTAAAACTAGTTTAAAAATAATAAGGTACTATTGAGGACAAACAGTTTGTATACTGTTGTTTAGAACTGATAGAGAGACTCGTGTTTTCAATAAACATTACAATATATTTTCAGAATTTTCACCTTAGAAATGCAGAGTCGCAATTTTAACGATGATTCTGAAGACGTTCGCGAGATACTCGGCCATTAAGAAGAGTGCGTTTAAAGGTCGAAGGAGTTCCTGTAGGAATATGAATAAACGACGCACGGATGGGTGCCTCTGCATTAGTCATCTGTCTGATGACGTTGATGCCAGAAAAGAGATATTTTTTTTTCATGAATACGGCGTTCTTTACACGTCATTTTGTTCTGAAAATCTTAACTTATAATGATATTAATGTGAATTTTGAGTGAGTACTTCATGTAAAATTGATAAAATAAACACAAGCTTATTGGAAATAAGCAATATTATCATCACTTCACTAGTGTTACATTTGGATGTGGTGGTACTATCCCAGAATGGTAGATAGGCTTATAATCATATGAAAATAAATACGTTATCTTGCTAGTATTCAATAAATACGAATATGTAATCATTTATAGCGTAAAAAAAATTTGAAAGTTAATTGCAATAAATATGTATTTTAATGAACTGAAAAACAAAAAAAACTAATGTAACACCCGTGAAGTGACCTTGTCGCGTTTCGGGAATAGTTTGAAAGTAGCCAGGTATAACGAGAGGAGTGTGCACTGTCGATCTAGATGGTACATGCTCGTCTCCTCTAGCCGGCATAGTGGAGGCGACTGCTGCTCGCACAGGTTTCTCAGCACTAGCTTTACATTAGGCGGAGTATTGTCACATGCCGAGCTACAATAAAGAAATAAAAAACTAAATTATAAGTATTTATACGGTTTTGTACTGTCACGTTTGGTTTTCAATTTCCCTATGTTTAAAGCGATTAGACGCATCCATTGTATATATAATGTTGATTCTCACCTCTTTGCAAATATGTACGATGTTGTTGCAGTCATTACTCTGAGTGTCAACTCGCTGTTGCTTTTTTTATTATTACTGAGATAACGCCGCGTATCTTTATGCATACATCCCAAATATAACGGGATAAATGGACTGCAAACATTTCCCAACAGCAGCTAATAGAAATTTTGTTAATAATGAGTTTTATATTTTTTTCTAAAGTCATCGTGATCGTTGTTTTTGTAAACTAATTGTAACAGCGGAAATTGTTCACTGAAACTTAGTTAATTTATATTGTGTTTGCATATGTCTTTGCCTGTGGTGTCTAATAATGAGTCAGCCTGTCGCTTGGCCTGCCGTTGTCTGCGTAACTCTGAATCCACACCATATTTCACGCCACACTCGCCACAATTTACATAATTAACGAACTTTTCCAGTGGTTTTGCATCAAGTTAAAAGTTCGCGTGTAATTTATTTCCTTGTAGGCTTTTTACTTCGGAATATTCATTATGAAATTGTTTATTACTTACGGCCCTTAATGAATAAAAGATTGTATTCACACGAGTCTCGTGCGTTACCTACACAAGGAATGGTTAACACTGGTTAAATATATGAAAAATTATTTAAATTTTTGACAATAATTTAGTCACTTTCGCGCTTTAACCTATTTCAGAAGCTAATATACATTCCCGAGTCCCGAGTGGCACTGAAGGGGAACTCCTTCTTGCTTGCCTCTCATTTACGATTTATGTCCTCATGAAAAATATATTTTAAATACAGTTTCGCGCGCGTGATATATCACAGATTCCAGTTTCACAAGCGCTTGGCAAAGTTTCAGGGTATTGTCGCGTAGGTACTTGCCCCTATCCTACGCTTCAATGTAAAAATTGTTTTTCATCCCAAATTGTAACCGCTACGTTTAAAAACATCGTCCTTAGGGGTTGATGTGCGGATTTAATTTTAATTCTACCACGCAATAATTTAAAAATAATTCTAATCTCCATGCGGGGAATTATGAAACCTTTTTAGACATTTATTTTAGTGACATATTTTTCATAGAACGCTTAATGATGATTGTGTGTGTTCACTGTACATTCTACATTTAACACTTATCGCTGGCATCTATTAATCGCTAAATGGAGCGTACATCAGCAATAACTGTACTTCAAACACAAACAAGTGAACCAAAATAGCGTCCAAATTAATTAAAAAGCTGCCTATCACTCTGTGTTGAGTGCTTATTCTAAAAGAAAATTTTTGCATCGTGTTTATTAGGGCTGTCCTAAAATTTCCACGAGTTTGCGTGTCTGACGATATACTTAATTAATTTTTGACACGAGATCATTACGTAAAAGGGTCCACACTGACCTTTTAATTTATTTTACGACCAATGAGTGTTTAAGCTATTAACTGATAGTGTATGTTAGGACGTGGATTAGTTTCTTCGAGTATTACAAAAGCATTTTGTTATTTACACGTGTCTGTATTGGGGTACCACAAATACATTAGGTTTATTTGGCGTCAGTGGACTCTAATCCCCCGGTAGCTAGGGCCAGGGAACTGCAAAGGCGTGGCACTAAGTGTCCTCAGTTCAATAGTGATTTAGGCGTACCTCGCTTCTGATTTTTCTGGGAAAAGCGGGCGGGACTTCCGGTGGACGTACGTGAAGCGGTTTCATCCCTTGAAGGTGGACGTAGTGACACACCCCGTATGATATTAAACTAGAGTGCCGTCCGTGAAATAGCGCACACTTCTTTCAGTATACCTGGCAAATTCTAAACTGAAATCATTACACGGATGTTTGTTATTTGTGTATCAGAAATTCGTGAAGTATTAAGACCACCGTTGTAAGGTATCTAGGTACTTGTATATCTATTTATTGAACAGTCCGATGTCTTTGTAAAACAAATTGTATTCTATTAATCTGTTTAATGGAATTAATTTATTATTGAAATTGTTCATTTGTGCCACTTTCAAATGAAGCGTATTTCTATTTGATAATTACTTAGATTACAACTTGTTTCTTTTATTATTTAGATTGGGACCGTTTTAGTTTATGTTATTATTAGTCTACTGTTGTTGTTTAAATAAATCATTATTATCAAATTGTTGAGATACTAAATTTTTAACTTTTCTTCTGTGTGGAGTATTATAGATCATTTTAGAAGTAATAATTGTAATGATCTGTCACGGAGTTATTATTACATATTTAATGGACCGCACACCCCTATTTCTCTATCCGTAAGATAGTGTGCAGATTCCACTACAATCATAAATCACTGGCTAATTAATGAAGCTCCAGGGACTGACGTATCTAATCATTATTACTCATGTTCAGATGTATTGAGTACCTTTATACGGATGGGACATCCTTATACATGTTAAAGTTTTATATTATGTGATAAAGTTGGTATAAATACGAGTAGTTTTAATTTTTCAAAAAGTTAGAATGAGTTTTTAAAAAGTAATTTCTTTGTCATATCTTAAGTTATCGTATAACGTGAGGAGTGTGCATTGTCAATCTAGATGGTGCACACTCGTCTCCTCAAGCCGGCATAGACGTTCGTGGACAGCACTTTATTAGCCTTAGGGCGGAGTGTTGTCATATAAAAAAAAAGTTAATGTTATTTTCATTATGGTATTTTGAGTATTTAGCTAGAGCAGATTATTTTTATTAGCATACATACAAATCTCACAAAACCCAAACGGTTTTAACCTTCTGGGTTAGGCGTCAACGACTTTTCTTTCGACATACTCCTTTCTCATCGTTCGTCTAGCAGTTTACCGATCTGATCGTGCAAGGGCGCCCCTTTCCGACACAGCCATCCATTCTCGCACAATAAATCTCTTCCGTTAATCTTATTTCGTCCATCCTTTTCGTATGAGCTATCTTAATTTCCATTGTAACTCTTTTCTCGCTCTTATTTTCTTGTTTTAATTTTAAGTTATTATGAGGGTAATAGCGTTAAAAAGCGAGCACAAAGTTATCGGTTGTTAATTGCTAGTCTCTTTCAGTAGAGCGCTGCGCGGCCATTATTGTGGTCGGTACGACGTTATCTTCTTGTTTATTGCATCATTCTGGCTGCAAACTGGACGCTGCAATTATGTGAACGTTACATTCTACCCTCACTACTTCAGCACTCGACGAATGTGCTCCCATGGGCAAATGGAATTTCTACATTGCATAAGCAAACTGATTCTGGTTGAATTTTGTTATTATTTTCATCTCTATTAGTGACGTCTTTGTTAACGAGTCTTTTCTTGTTTGCATAAAATATTACCTTTAATGTAGGCGGAAAAATTATTTATTTATAACGTTAGAGGTGAATATCTAATGAATGATCATTAATATTATTCGAATGAAATACAGGAAAAAAGTGTGTATTTTTAAATAGTACTTAGTGAGATTAAATTATGTATAACTGCGTAGAAAGAATATTACAATAAAAATAAAATAAAATTCAACGATACTGTTTTATTTAATTAGAAAAAAATATGTATGTTTCTTTATGTAGGTGCCTCATAGATTTAAAATATGAATTAAAGTCTAAAAATGTACTCGTTGTGTAGGTTATTTCTAAAAACATTGTTCGTATAAAACTTTTATACCTGTATACGAGTTTATTTGTTACAATGTCTTCAATAAAAACAACTCAAGTAAAGGGGAACATTTTTTTTCCACGTCATCGTTTCTGTAATATTTATCCCGGAAAAACCAAACGTCGTGTATAAGTTGTGTCCCCATTCACTTTAACGATACTACAAGCCTACAACCGTGAGCTAATAACATTGGTATCGTGACGGGTGTGTCAATAATACAATAATGCCGATTCGATGCCACCCTGCTACGTGGCTGCTGTGACAAACAGCCAACCGGTACGCGGATATTCCCAATTTCCGAGATCTCGTCGTGTCGTCGCACCGTAACATGCCCGCGTATATGGCTAATTCGACTTATTTTTCTATTTGTTCTATAGTCTATTGATATTAATTTTTGTGGTTTCATTAAATACTTACCAAACATTAGTACACAGGTAGTTTTATCACTCGTAATTTGTAAAAATGCGCTTCTCCCTTTTAATTGTTAATACATGTTATATAATGTCACTATAATGATTTCATAATAAAAGGGAATTGAAAAAATTAAAGGATATAAAAAATAAAATACACCGGTCCCGCCATCCTGACTATAAAATCGTGACATGTTCGGATTTGTGTCAACTGGGTGACATGGCCGCAGAGATGGATGGAGCACTCGCATTCGACCTGTTGGCTGCTACACGTAAACTTTTGATACGATGAATTTGCTGATGGTGTCCTTTCTGTTTTTTTTTAATAACCAATGTTTTGAAAACTAGTTATCGCAAAAGGAATTAACTGTAAAGGATTATTTGATACGATTATCAAATTATTTAATAAGAAAACATAATATATAAGAGCGTTAATGACTGCGTTCAATTGCTCAATAATTAGCGCGTTAAAAAATTACACTGAAAGTTTTGCTCGAGTTAGCTAGTAGCATTTAACGTGAATTCCAACACTTTTATTATAGCTCGGCATGTGACAACACTCCGCCTGATGTAAAGCTAGAGTGCGGTCCATGAATGGAAACAACTGCTACTACAGAGAAACCTGTGCGGGCAGCAGTCGCCTCCACTATGCCGGCTTGGGGAGACGAGCATGTACCATCTATTGACAGTGCACACTCCTCTCGTTATACCTGGTTACTTTCAAACTATTCCCGAAACGCGACAGTCACTTCACGGGTGTTACATTCGGAAGTGGTGGTACTACCCCAGGACTATTAACGTTATGAAAACAACGCGGTAAAGTTTTTAAGTACCTACTGAATTTTATTATTTTTAGACACTTGGAACTATATTTGGGAATTTGAATTTAATATATGTAATACCTATATCTATAATAATAAGTTGAATATGAATATTGAATGTGCAACAATTTCCAAAACAAAATCGTATGTTAGGAAGAGTCGCAAGTGTAAATCGGCGTATTTGTTCCTATTCGTGGGCATGAGATTTATGTCAGCTACGTGACAGAGGCTTTGAGATGGATGACGTTCCAGCGCGACCTGCCGACCGCCTGGCATAAATTCACAGGATTTGTCGCCAAATCAAACATTATAATCTCCTCACATAGATTAGAATGAAACATATTATTGGTATTATTCGTCTAGATTCTTTTTGCTGCTTTTTTTTTGTAAGAGGATTACAATTAAAAAAGGAGTAAAATTACACACAAAAAGAAGAGAATTCTCTGAATTGGTACGATAATGAATCCTATTTATTTGTAATCATACCTAAAAAAATTGTGATATTGAGCCTTGAGAGGAAAATGTAAATACATATTGTATTGGAAAAGCTCATTTTCGAGAGTGTGATATCTGATAAGTATTACACATGATAGGGGTGGGGTGTCTTTGATATACTTGGAGAAATTGTAATTGGATATTTAAGGGTCTCCTATTTGTCTGCAACTGGATATGGGATAGGGAACTTTCAAATAATTTTCATTGTTATTTAATATCACCAACCCATAAAAGTTTCGTGCCCGTCTTTATGTGTTGTTTGCAATTTCTCACAAGTTTAGATAAGAATTATTTCTGTTGTGTATTTGCAATTTAAATTATTATAAATTTAATTCTAATATAATAGAAACCTGAAGAGCTGTTGTTTGTAGAAAAAAAAAAATAGTATAAAAGTCGATGTGTTTTTAAGACCACAAAAAGTATTTTCGTTTTCTAAAAGGTAGTGTCTGCGAATTGAATAGAAGATATCTTCTACCGTAATTGGATCCTCGGACGTTGGCGGATGCGGCGGGAACCGGACGCGAAAACTAGTTCTAAAGAACTTTTGGACTATTTTAAAATTGCAGTTGTGTATATCCGTTTTGGTTGGAATATTTTATCATTGTAGTATTGTGATTTTGGGCCCACTTTCTTTTTATATTTAATGTAAAATTACCTAAAATGCTTGCATGAGTATTATGTAAACAAACAATTATAATTCCATTAACATAGGTCAGATGATGTACATGTAGGTATTATATCTATGATGGGACCGCATGCAATTATTGTGAAATTGAAAATACTGCAAAATATAATCTAGGCGAATGTTTTATGCGGGGCACGGCTCTCTTACGGTTTTATTACATTAAAGCTGTCCAAGTTCGCTCGAGTGAAGTTAGAACAAGACTTGTCTCTTTGTCATCCTGTTTATGTCGATAAAATATCCAACCATCAACGTATAATAGAACAAAAGAAATTATTATCTTTTGTAATACACAAAGTGCCGTTTGTTATTTTCGGGGAAATTATTATTTTTTTCGGTATTTTCTTTTTCCCTCGTGTCTATTAAACGGTGGATAAATGTCTCTTAATAATATTTCCTGTAAACGTTTATTGTGTTATAATTTATAAAGTAGTTATGAATGATATTCAAATGAGTATTGTATCTTTGATTACGTTAATATTTTGAGGGGGTATATGTATTATGACACCGATTATCTATCGTTGTGTACATACTGATTAACCCTATCAGGCTGAGGTGGGCCCTCCTGGTGTTTGACAGCTTGTTCATTTTGACATGTGACGTGGCGTCTGGTTTCTGACATTAATTGCTTAAGCTAATAGTGACTGTCAAAATTAATGTTCCGCATAAATATTATTTAAAAGCTCTGCGATATGAAAATAATGTCGAGTTTCATTAAATATTTAAAATTAATATAAAGGTTTTCTAACTTAGTAACAGATATTAATTTGAAATGATTTATGACCGTAAGAACTAACTTGGAAAGGTTATACTTTATAGACTGATTTTTGCGACGCGAAATTCAATTTTGTCAAAAACAAGTTTATAAATGAACGAGGCAATCCATTATGGACGTTCGCTGCCTACCATGAATGTGGTGGTATCATTAAAAACCGATTCCAATTCAGCCAATAAACTTAGGGTCTGTCTAGTCTATACCAATTAATCATTTACCTACCAGCGCACGTTCATTTTCAATGAAATGTTTTTTTTAATTTTACACTTTGAATGAAATTAGTCTATGTGATGGATTAAAGTTAATAGTGACTGTTATATTTGATAATTTCTTATTTGCGTTTAATGTTAATTTTAGAGCGATAGATAGACTGGGTTCGAGTGACCTGTTAGGGGAATTGTGGGCTGTTAATTAACGGTACATATTCGTCTCGTCGAGTGGCCATGGAGGAGGAGACTGCTGCCTGCAATCATTACTCCGTGCTAGTAATTGTCTCCGCATAAAAAAAAAAGCTTGATAATGCGTGCTATACGAAAATATCAACTACATTGAAAGTTCCATTATTTAACCTGAAGTGGCGGAAACAACTTGAGCTTTACAAAAGGCAACATGACATTATGTTATTGTTATGTCATTATTATTGAAGAGAGACCGGGAAAAGGTTTGGTAACAAAAAAGACATGAACAATGAAGAAATCTTTTCTTAAAGATATCTTGCGGCGATTTCAGGAGAGATAAATGAATAATATCCAATATTAGGTTCTCAAAGGGACCTCTGTTAACGAGGTTTCAGCGAAACCCTACCAATGCTAACTTGTACTCCCCTATCATCTTACGTTGACTCATGACCGAGAAATCGTGTTATATTAACTGGATTATTTGATAAATCCAAGAAGAAATGAATTTCGCTTATTTTGTCTTTAATGCGTACAGATTTAGATACATTATTATTAGGAAACAAAAAGCCTTTTGTCTATAAAGATAATATACTTTATACTCTTTTAACTAAAAGTTCAGCTTGTTTAAGAAATACGTTTTCTGAATCGCGAGGTGGTCTCTCTGATGGCCCTGTTTTCTCTTTATTATTAAAATGTAGACACTTAGCTATTAAAATACATTAAGTTGTTACAAATTATGATACTATTATCTTGATGAATATTAATCGGTAGGTCCTTCAAAAATACAAGGGACATTTAACGACGATAAATTAAAACGATGCATAATTTAAGAAACTAAATGCTATACCAAAATTTAAGGTCGAAATAACGGGCGAACAATAAAAAAGCGATATCAGCGATCAGCGCGCATATATCTGATTTATTATAAGTAGAGCAAACAGCGGGGCGGCTGTGGTCACGCGATATTGGTGTTCCCGGTAATTCCACGTGAATTTCGGCCGAAGCAAAAATGATAACGCACGCCGCTCGCGCCGCTGTTCGCGGAGGTGCAAAGAATGTAGAAATGAATGGACTCGTTACATTCACAAAATATATAATGACGTGCCAGTAGAATATTTTCAATAAAACTCTAAATTAGCGAAATTATAAAAGTATTATTATTTTCATTATGTACCTAATTAGGTTCTAAGAATAAAAAGCTTGTATGTAAATAGTTAATTTTCATTAATGAACCATCTTCATATCAAAACAAATTGCTTGAATTTCACCTCAAATTAAAATCGTTCCCACGAGGATTGACATAAATTACCTACATCGCCGTCTCCATGGAGCTCGCAGGTTTCATACTTTATAGGCAGCAACAGTAAATTAGCGCTAAATACTGTAACTATCGAAATTTACGGCAATTTCACGCCTTTATTGCGCTCGAGAGCCTCTCTATCTATTCTCAAAGCTTACTTTTAATTTACGAAGCCGCGTTTACTTTGGACGTTCGAGTTTATAAATTTATTATGACACCAATTCGATGGAAAGCCAACATTATTTAAAAAATATTAATATTATTTTACGTATATTAAATTTGTAGATTATTTAATTTTATTAGATTGTGTCAGTTAAATAGCAGTTACATCATTTTAAGCAGCTTATAAGCATCTTCAAATGATTCCATTCTAAATTATGTTACCATTTGAGACGTATCTAAAGCAGTTGTTATGTTAGGCGAGCTTTGAGGAGGTTAGTAAAGTTATGCCAGCCGCTCATCGCGTTGAATAAATCGTACATTTGGCTCAGAGACCGTATCCATCTGCTCGCTCGCTTCACCGAATGAATTTTGCATAACATTCAGCGTTCCCGCTGCCGACTATTATGAGCTGTTTGGATATTCGGATACTTATGGAACAAGCATCTCAGATGTCTATTTGAATCAATGATGTCATTATTAAATGCTTTAAATTGAAAATAGATATTTCAGTATTGAACGTTACTAAGCGTTCCTCAGCTTCTTTCCGCTCCGAAACACTTTTCAATTTCATTCACTCCCCGATCCTCCCTCCCACTTCACCCGCTAGGATAATATTGACCCGATACATACTCGTAATATGTATGCTTTATTAATGGAGCATATTGTACGTGTACATAACATTCGATATGCCTTACATTTAGTCTTGTTTTCTTCGAAGGAACATCAGATATTGGAGGCCCCCTCCGTTTGTTTGCGATGAATTTTTATGCTAAATCGTTTTTCGCGTAATGTAATCGATGTAAATTATTATTTGTGTTTACTCGAATGGATTTCATTATGCTGATGCTGTTGTGTTAAGGCAAAATTGGAGCAATATTTTAAGAAGTATCTACTCGCGTGTTATACGAGTATATTTGTTTAAATTATGTTTTTCACTAATTTAGATGTACATTGTTGTACACACATTGAGTTTGAATTATAATTAGTTTGTACAAGTATCGGTTCCGAGCAGTACTAATAACGCGTAGTGAATTAAATTAATAAAGAGCTTTAATGCTAAAATCTATTTGTGAATTCGTGGTTGACTGCTCTGATCAGACAGTCACCGGTACCATTTGACGCTGACCTCAAAGTTTAACACAAACCAATGGATATATCGAATACCTCGCCAAATGAAAATTTTAAAGCTTACTAGCTTTTTTAAAGTTATAGTGAAATTTTTAAAATCTTGAATATTTCAAGTAGAGCTCTCTTTCCTATATTCATTGCATGTCTTGAAGTAATTGAAACAAGTTAAATTGACAACTTTTTTATTATTTGCTTTTGTGAAAGTTCTTTCGGAGATGGTTTTTGCAAGATGCAATATCGCTTCGGTCCAAGTGGCTCTTTGTCTGAAAGGGGACATTAATAATGAGTTTGTTTTTGTCTGACTACTGGAGACTGCCGCTTTTTTACTTTATACTACAATTGTTTTGAAATGGATTAAGATTTTGCAATATTGCTATTAAACTGTGTTATCCTATTCCAAAATCATTATAGCCTAACGTTGTTTTAAGTCCAGTAGTTCTCTTTTCTATTCTAATAAAAATGTACGATATTAAATAATAATTAATATATATTATATATATTATATAATACATATATAGTTTGAAGTCGATCATTAAATGCAATATTTTAACATTTGAAAGAATTGCTTTCGTACGACGAAGACTGGATTGAGCTTTAGTCTGCGGTTTATCGTATGTCGTTTAGTTTTACTGCTCTAGCCGAGTCTATATTATTAGGTATTGGGCGAACTATATTTAAGTACATAATATATGTACAAATGCGTATATATTTTTGTAATAAAACCCTCATAATATGTCGTATAAAGAGTCTACTCTATCTAAACAAATGTATTTTATTAATTCTAAAAAGCCATCTATATTATTAGAGTTGAGTTGGGCCTTGCCTTATGCTGATAACATTAATGTAAAAACATTTACAGCGTACTTTGTTACCTTTTCTGTCCTACCGTTTCATTTAATTTGAATTTGGTATATATTTTTAAACGTGTGGTTTGTATCAAAACAATTTACATATTTCGTTTCGTCTGATATTAATTAGCCTGGCGCAAGAAAATAACAATCCCTACTGAACGGTTTGTCATTATAATAAATACCCTAAAAGGTTAAACCGCATAATTGTAATTAGAAAAAGGATTGTTTATACGTCGTGTTGAACTTGTTAAAGTTGTATTGTCCCTGCGGGTCCTACTTACTAGGAAAACACATAAAACCTTAAGTAGATAATTCAAGCTAGTTGCCCTCTCTAAGTTGCCACACGGGATTTTGTGTGGGCTGGCCTTGTCACTAGACAGACTTGTGTTAATTTTCAGTTTGCTCTTGTATTATATCTTTAAAGTTAATGTACTAACTTAATACATTTAGGTTAAAGTTCGGGTCATTTTCTTAAAAACAAAGTTGTCATGGTTCTTGTTTAGAAAATAATTAAAGACTAGGAAGCACGCAATCATGTTCAATCATGTCATAATCGAATTTCAATAATAAGCATATTGCTACGCTCCGGAGTGTTATTCGTTGTAAGTCGTCGTAAATTTTAGCGAGCATGTCGCCGGTAACTCCAAACTTTGATAATAATCGCTACGTGGAAGTGCCACTCTCTTGTATGGCACGTTTTGAGAAATTGTCGCAAGACTCCGTGACTCCTTTACGTGTGGAAATTTTCGAGTTTCAGTTACTAAAACCCCTTGGATAACTAACAGATTTTGCCAATAAATGCTGAGAATATATGCCATAAACAAGCACGAGAGAGTTCATTAAAAGTTTTCAATGTTTTGTTGAGTCACAAAAACTCGTCATAATATCCAAAATTTATTAAGAGTTACTGTTGAACTTGTTCTTTCATTTTGCCGTATAAAAGCTTACATCTTACTCGCTCCATAGAAAAAAATAAAATTTTCTCCCGAGATATTGTATTACTATTTTTACGTTATGTTTAGGAAAAATAGACAGTTGAAAAAATTTAGGGTAGACAGCTTTTGACATAGACTGAGTTTTGTATAAAATTTAAACGAGATTATTTTTACTTATTTTTTTATTTACATATTTATCTATCTTGTCATAATTATCTGACTGGTACGAGGGCAACTATTGTAATCGGTGATACGTCGTCAAGTAGGTGAGATTACCAGACCAATGTTAGTTTTCATTACGAAAGTCAATGGCAGTTAACTTGCTGAGGCTCACTTCTATTTCACCGTTGTGTGTTGGTGTTGGAACATTTTGTTCCGGAACGTCGACTCCCAGTTAATTCTACTCGGACGTTTGCCTCCAGCCTCCGGTGATGTCCACTCTTTGACATATTGCAACCGAGCGGAGATGTTTATTGGATGTCGTGGTTTGTCACGTGAATTACAACTTTCTCGACTCTTTATTTGTGTTTGGCATGCGAAACGAATTGTACACTACACACGAAACTTCATTTTCAAGCTCACAAACAAAAAACAGGGTGTTATATTACGGGGTGCAAGAATGATAGTTATAAATCCAATTGGATTTTCTTTGTTGACGTAAACTTTTCCTGTTTGCATGCGTTTTGTGAGCGGAACTTAAAGACTTACATTTTCCTTTACAATTTGGCTTTGAAGACAGCAAAAGTACATTTGACATTCTCTGTTGAGACAAGAAAGTTTGTCAAGTAGCAAATTGCAGCTTGCAGAAGAAACAGCGTTGGGGTATTTTCCATTCTGGACAGTTGTACAAGTTTAAAGGACAAGTTGGAGAACATCTTGCCGGTAATTTAACACTAGCAGGGCGACAGCTCTCTTAATTTGGGACAACTTTTCTTAAATAGTTTTGAAGTAAATTTACTTACCGCACGAAGACATAGTCTCATAATATTGTCTATTCATATTGTACTGCTCGACGAAATAATTTACTTGGCTCATTTAAAGTTTTGCGTCGAAAAGCTTAATTTTGTAGGTTCCCATTAAGTTGAGATGTAAAAAGTTATACTAATCAGGAAAATTACCTAGTAGATCAAGTTATTTCGCTTAGTTAAAATGGCGTCTCAGAGCTCCCGTAGTGCTCGTGTCAAAAGAACTTCTTAAATGGAATGTTGAGTTAATTTGTTTTGCAGAGAGACCGCAGAGTCAGTGTCGTCCTGAATGATTTAGTGTGAGTTACTTACATTACATGATAGCGATACAAATTAAATTCGTTAGGCTGTATACGTATATTCTCAAATTAATCCCTTGAACGTGTAAGATTGAATGCGTCACCGGGCGTTCTAATTCCAAAATTATTTAAGCGACGAACATTCCAATTTCTCTTCGAACATTTCATCTTCTCCGAGATGCAACGAATAAGTAAGTTCACACCACGAAATTGAGTGGGCCCGTAATCTCTTAGAGGCTTGACATTCCGAGATAATATATAATTTCCCTCGTTGTCGGTATTTGTTAATTTCATTCCGGAGCCAATGTTTACTTTCCTCTCACACATGCGCGACACATCTTAGAAATTAGATTACCTACACGTATTTATTCTCTTTCCTTCCCGCACACCATGTTCCCCCTTAATGCTCCTCGTAGCATGGAATTGCTGAATTGTTTTTTGAGTGCAGCTTTATTTTCTCAGTTAATGCTGTGTTATTTGACGTGTGTGTGTGCCTGTATCAATCTCGCAGCTGCTCTTTGTCATCTTTTCCTCTACTTACATAGTTGTTTTTAGGTATGGGTATTTTTAAACATAGTATCGAATATCTGTTGTTATTGTTCCTGTGGATTTGTAAAGTTATATACTTAGCTCAAAACTTTACATCCTATACACTCTTTTCTATTCTTTAGTCTGTAGGAGTGGTTTTAATAAAGAATAAAATTAAACCACATATAACTGGCTATAATATTTCAATAGACTTTCATTGGACTTTCCCGTTTATTGCTATAGGAATTATTAAGTGGCGAGCTCGCTGCGAGGCCATAAACCACATTTAATATCGTGTGTTCCATATAACTTTGCAAAGAGTGCACCAACTACAGCCAATAACTGGTCACCTATTAGTTTTCCTTGTCATCGTTGGTGACCAATGGTACTTTTGGATTTAATATAATTGTTAGGTTTATAGATCGTTTTTTGAGCTCAACATATGATTTAATGGTAAGCAGTATGAAGTTCCAAGCATGAAAACAGCCATTGCTAAATGCAACAAAAGCTGGCTTGCTCTCGTGTAAGTGTAGTATGATGATGTAGGTTTATGTACATGTTTGAAATTAAATTTTGTTTATAATTAAATACTTAGTATCGTTTATTATTACGAACGCGATGTTTAGTTTATTATAACTTTATTATTTTGGGCAATGAATCCTATACACATGTACTTCCGCCTAAATGATTTCTCAAGGACTATTGAGTCCTCTATCTATCGTGGTCAAAACTTTTACTGTAATAAAATTAAATTTTACACTTCTGCTCTCCGTATCTGTCAGGTTACCGGAAACATTAATTCTTATAGTTACTCTTAAATTTTAATTTATTTTATTTTATTATAATCATGTCACGTGACGCCTTCTGATGAATGATTTGTCATAAGTTACTTTGGAAACTGTTATCAGTTTGGTACAAGTTTCAACTATCATTAGGACGAGTGAGATTTCTTAGAAGTTTGTTGTGGAGGTATTGTTCGGTTAAAATAAATTAACATGACAAGTGTCGTTGGTTCTACAATTGGCGAGTTGTGACTTTGATTGTTTACGAAAAAGAAAACTGGTTTCTTTTCTATTATGTTAAAATAAAAAAGAGTCGTTACTGGCTATGTTGCAATAAAAGACCCCCGAGGCCACTAAAAGGGCCCGATTCACAGATGGGAGCCTAAATTCAATTGTAAAAAGATCGAAGATAACCATATTAGGATCTCATTTAGGCAATTTCCTACATTATTCTTTTTGTAAGTATGAAAATATATTTACCTTTACCGGTAGGGCGCTCTATACTCGTATTCTAACACTAAGAGCGCTGAAAACTTAATTTTTTGTTCATCGTAGCTCGACGTATGACAACACACCCCGCATGATGAAAAACTAGAGTCCGGTCCATGAACGGAAACAACTGCTACTACAGAGAAATCTCTACGGGCAGCAGTCGCCTCTGCTATGCCGGCTTCAGAAGACGAGTATGCACCATCGATATTGATAGTGCACGCTCCACTCGTTATACCTGGCTACTTTCAAACTGTTCCCGAAACGCGACAAAGTCACTTCACGGGCGACAGACTGGGCTAGTAACCATCATTAGTCTGCCTACCACTCTTATTTCTCAAAAATTTAAATAAACAAATCTATTTTAAGCACGTAGAAGCGAACAGGTGTTGTAGTATGGTCGAATTTACTCCACATTTCGACACAGGTGTTTGAAGTCACCGATGCATTTTATGGCGGCTACTCGACGTTATACAGTGGACAACTTGTCCGGGACAACCCTCTGGGATTATCCTGGACATAAGTAACGTTTTATTACTATTATAATCGTATGCATAATTTTAGTAGAATTTTAAATTGAGATTTTATATTTACGAACTCGTTTTAATTTAATAAGTCCGTAATGTTTTAAGATATGATAATTTTATGTTTTTTGGTTAGACAAATAGTTATTATAAACAGCGTCGTTCGTTCTCTATCTTAACAATAATCGTAAAAGTCGATTGCCTGTCGACAAAAGGTCGGGAAGTTGATTATACGTTAGTACGTCACTAATGTTAAGTTAGTTTTAGAGAGTGGCGTAGTGTGACCAAATAAAACAAAGTAATTTGCTTATAAGGAATTAATAATTAATAGTATTCAACTGTGTTTCCCGAGAAGTACAATACGGGCATCTTCAAATTAAGGGTAAATAGGTACCTCATAGGCAAGCGTGCTCCATCTTAGACCGCATCACTGCTTAACATCAGGCAGGGTGCGGTCAAACGTTTGCCTATTAAGCATTAAAAAAAAAATTCAAACTTGTATAAGTATTTTTTTTAAATAGATTTGAGCAGATTTATCGTCTATCAGCATATGGAGATATCGTTGTTATTCAAACGGCCGTTGATGTGCATAGACCGCCGAATGGGATACCCATTGTGTAATTTTAACCCTTACTTTAACGTGAAAGTAATAGTTAAGTCGCAATGTGTTCGCCAAAAGGCGAATAATCATATTCTAAAAATGTTATTAGCTTATTAATAAACTCGGGTTCAATTTAGGTTTCTTAAAAAGTGTCTTGGTTGAATCTTTTTCTGGTTCAACCAAGATACTATTTGATTTTGTAAATAGTCATATTAAGTACATAATAGTTTAAGATTTTGGTGAAATTTAGTATTTAGATATTGTGTAGGTTTAGGTTATTTAGGCTGAAATATTATTGTTGAAGTCTAAAAAAATAGATTTAAAAAATGTTATTCACAAAACAATTTTGAGGATTTATTGTTTTAGTAGCGAGAGTTTTGGCAAACTATCCTAACTTGATAATAAAGCGTGGAAACTAGTTCACTGGAATGTTGCACCTTCATTACAGGGAGATCGTAAACGAAGATTTTCCCAAGTCTTGATAGGATTCCGCTTACTTTGTAAAGGTTTTACCGAAATTTTCGCTTCATTCGTTTCGTTCTGCATCCCTACTTCTATAGAAATCATGTTAAATAAAATGATATTCCTCTCAGTTGTTGTATAACAATAATTTTACTCGTGTAACTTAAAAATGAACATTTTAAAAATAGTGTAAATTGTAAGGAAACTTGATAACTACTTTGGTAAATGAATTTTTAAGTTAATAATTGAGATACTTTAGTTTACAAGTGTTTGTCCAAATTAGTAGATATTTTAGTTTGAAAATTTGTTTGAAATATAAGCAAATAATATGATGATATTGGTGTTGATATACTTGAAAGTGTCACCAATACGGAACATGAGTCAACTTTTCAACGCAGAGAACGTCGTGAATAATTTGCATTCGCGCAAGTGTGGCAGACGCGATCCCACTGCCAATATTCTAAATTGATACTTGACACGGGGTTACTAATGTATCGACCCACACCACATCTTTTCCAAATATGACTTTTATATTGCCGCACTCAAACTTCTAAATATACATTAGCGATAGAAGTGTTTCTGCGAAGCTGGATGATTATTATTAAAATAAATTGCTTTTCAATTCAATGTTTTATTATTTTTTAAGTATAAACTTTTACTTTCCCAAGTGTGTTTTTTACTTTTTTATATGTCACTGAGATTTCGTGATCTCAAATCGATTCTCTTGTTTTTCTAGAGTTTGAACTTTCTGTACACTATTTACTTTATATTATTTAGAATTAAGGTAATATTTTATTAAGGTAATAATTCAAATGCTTTATAAATAAGGTTCAAGGTAATTTTTACATTTCATTAAAAAATTGCACGAAGCCATATAAACTCATGGCTTCAGTCGTAACCGAACGACCCAAGGAATTGAAACTTACGATTGATTTCGGGCATCTAGCATTTCTATGCTACTATTTTCACCGGACATTTACTTCCCATCCGACTCGGCTCTTGCTGCTTCCGTACGCTATTTTCGTCCAACATTCGTCGTTTTGACTAACTTTTTAAGTAGGTTATATTTTCGAAAATATCATGTCTTAATGTGATATAATGTGAACCGCTTTTTATTTAATGAGAAACGTCTAAAGGTGGCAGGGTTGTGTTAATTTTTGCTAGATCCTTCTACTACGAGAAGACATTACGTTAATTTGGTTCCAGAGTCCAGCACTCAACGTTAAGTTACGGTGAACGTGCCTGCTTCGGCTCCTCCATTTTCAGTATTATGTTCATTTGAGTTTCTTTCGTGGTTAGTAATTTAGTTAGCGTTTAGTGTTTTCTGTGGCACACCCTTTATTACTTACGTCGAGTGATGTAATTTCTCTTACGATATTTCTTTTATTTTCAAAGTCAACTGACTTTTGATTAATGACTTGGAGCTGCGCTATAAAATATTTATCTAGATATATGTAGAATTATAATAACAAAATGTCTATAGAATAACGTAAAGGCATATCTAAAGAGAATATATTAAGTTTCTTGTTACAAAAAAAAAGCAATCTGTAGAGAAACAAAGTAGAATAGAAGACGCAGCCTGCAGAGAATATCGCGTCGGATTATGGTTGTACGCGTTTAAGATCTCTTTAACTTTATGGATGAGGCGTATTTTACTTTGCTATTTTTTTAATAAAAAAATCTATTCGATTTAAATTATATTTTAAATACGTTCATACATGTACAGTAGGTACCCTGACTCCAAATTAATATACCGCCTGGCTTTGGATATTTGGACAGGGATAACACAAAACAATGACACCAAAACACGAAAAATAACCCAACCCAACTGTCGAATACTGGAGTGGAGCGTTAACTACCATTCTACCACAAAAAAACCTAAATTAGAGAGATGTTTGCTTTCTACTCGTAATTAGTTTACCAATTTCTTTAATTATGCCTGTTAAAGATTTCATTTCATTGTACAGAGTAATATCCCTGTAATTCTTATTAACACAAGCTTCCGCGCTCATAAAAGTATTCTCCGTAGATAGGTCGGCCGGCGAGGCTTCAAATAGGTGTTTTCTTATTTTCCCCTAAACCAAGCTACGATATTCTCTCTCGTTTGAGAAACCGACACGTGAAGCAATGTTGAAGGTAAATTTTTAACATGAATCGTGGCTCAGATGTAGGAATTTTGAAACTTTGAAACTAACTATTATTTAACTGAAGTTATAGAGATTGTGAATTTGAGAGCTATTTCAGCTTCATATTCCCAGTGCCCATAGATTTTCTACACGGAACAAAAGCTCCACTTTGTCGCTATTATAATTCTATAGTTTTCCCCGGAACATATAACATGTTATTTTAGCATTATCTTATGATAATATTGTTACAATATACTGTAGTTCAAAATTAGTCTTGTAATAACCATAAATGTATAATGACTTTAGCCATCACATTACGCTGTCGAAAGCGATTAGCCGCGTTGTTAGCTGACGTCGAACATACACACATTTGTGGTTAATACTGGATACACACGAGGTTAATTTATAATTACTTCCTATTATAATATTTAATTAATGAGACATTTTTGATTTGGTATCAATTTGTTCATATTTAATTATTTACTAACTTTTATTTCTATATCGCTGAGGTTCATAATCGTTTATTGGATATTAATTGGCCTAAAATTATACCGAGTTTTTTTTATTTTATTTTACACTCTAAAAATATTTTTCGTATCTCACAGTTGCTTCTTTGAATTGAAATCTCGTGTGTAATTTGCGGAAGATTTGAACAAGCAAAAGTAATTAGTGAACGTTGATTAACGATATAAAGTATCGTCAGTTCCGCATACCTTAGGTAATTGCTCGTATATTTATTTTTTGGAACTAGTCAGCTATCTCTGTTTCGGTCCAAAAATAAATGAAATATATTTAAAAAATTAAACAGATTCTTCTTGGTCTTTGGTACTTCTATATTTATATTGTTTATTATTAGGAATCTTGACTATATTAATTGGACACTTATTCGTAGGCTTAATTTGTCTATTAGGTGTACATTAATTAATTAATATATTTAAGTATATTGTTTGAACTAATAATAACTGTAAGGAGTACGACAGTCGAATTTTTTTTATATAGATATTCAAATAAACTGGATTGTGGGTGAGTCGTTGATGTATTTCTACGACACTGAATATATCTGCCGAGTTTTCTGGTGGTTAGTTTTTATTCGACATTCCCACGACTCCCGCAACGTTTCACGACATTGTCGTTTAACTCTCAATACTTTTTTAAAGAAGATTGATGCGAATAAAATATTTTCGATGCCGACTAAATTCGTGTTTTTCTTTTGTTTCTGTTGTTGTGTTGCTCCTTTTTTTTTGTTGCTTTTTTTTTTATAAAATTCCGATTTCTAAGAAAACAAGAGCAAAAATAGAAAAATTAATGCTATTAACTATAAATATTACAGATGGAAATACTATGAGAATGACTTGTGTAGGCTTCACCATCGTTATTAATTTTTTGTTTTTCATTTAGATTTCCATCACTGTAGTAGTTATTATACAAATTACTAGAAATCTCAGGGATAATAAAGAAATGTAACAACGGTAAAGCCTCTACAAATCGTTATTATAGTTTTTTTTTTGGGAACATTTGAGAATATAAAAGAGACTAAATTGGACTATTTAACTTAGTTCATTTAACTCAATAGAAATATAAGTAATAGTAAAAAGAAATGTAACAGTGGTGAGACTTCTACGAGTCGTTATCATGGTTTTCTTTTTTGCGAAAATTTAAGAGTGTAAAAGAGACCAAATAGGTCTAGTTTAAGTCTACGAGTATTTCATGAATATAACACAAAAGCTGTCTCTTTATTGCAATAAAAGTTGACTTATTTCTGTGAAACCGCTCCAACAAAACCAAATAAAATTTAATAGAACACTAAACGTTTTTGTTTTAATTTGAAAATTGCTTTTCGTGTCGTGAGTCCATTCGATATTGGTTATTTGAGTGTGTTTTAAATTAAAGTATTTTAGTACTTAGTATTTATTTATTTTGTCGACCTACTATTAATCATTTAATAACATTAACAAATTATTTAAACATTTAATGAATTCGAATCACATTTAATTAATTTTAAACATGTAATTTTATAAATTTTGTACAAATTACGTATGCGTAAAGAATCAATTTTTGCGTTAGCAAATTATCATTATAAACAAAAGGCAAACTATCTGCTTTTAGATGCCACAACATGCTGTAAATACAATTCTGAAAACCAATAAAATAAAAAAAAACTTAAAAAATCTAATAGTTATTATTTAATACCCTCGAAGTGATCTGAAGTGATCTGACCTTAGAGTTAAAGATGCAATGTTGACAAGAGCCGCTGAAGAAATCCCGGCCAAGTTCTTTGTAATAAAAAAATATGTAAATTAAGTGTAAACTTTTCCACATCAACTATTAACGCCCACATATTTTCTATTTTTCCTTCATAATGGTAAGCCTCTATAAAATTCATAGTCGTAAGGGGGAAAATATTATGAGGTTGCCTGTGGGTAGATATAAAATGGCTTAATATATAGGCTGTCCGGTGGTCGGCAGGTTATTGCATGTACCTTCTCACGTTGGTTGTTCTTATAGGCAGAGAGAACTTATCATCTTTTTCGTAACTTTTTGGATTTAATTTAATTATGTTTATGTAACGTTTTGAGAGACATACGAAGCGTTTGATTTTTTTAAAGTAAATTCTAAAGGTTATTGCCACTGATAATAATTTGATACTTACCAAGCATTTAAGTTCGAGGAACTGGTTTGTGTAATTAAAACAAAAAATAATAGTATAATAGAAGTTAAAAGCAGCGGTACAGAATAACTCATCTTTTATAAGGGTGCCGGCAAAGTTCAATGCAAAGCAGATTTTAGTTTAAAATCCATAGTTTTAATTAAAAGTTAGTACAGCCAAAAGCTGCGGGACACTCGCGTGAATCATATTCATTGCGGAAACAACGGCTCCCCGGGGTCGTATTGAGCGTTCCCAGGATCGTCGGACCGGACATTTTAGTTTACATACAAAAACTTACTACATAGTTTCACTTATATTTTTTTTACGCTATTATATTTATAATAATTGTAATTTTATCTATAACAATGCAATTATCTTGTTCAATGAAACACAATTGGGTACTGCAATAAATATCGGAAGGATGGGGTGAGCCCGAAACTAGGTGATACCAAAATTAGCAATGCACAAACTTAATACATTCCAAATAACAATAAAGTGCCTTATCTACTGTTGTGCCTTTATCTAAGGGAGCATTCCACTAAACAATGAGGAGGCGAACGCGAGATACTGTGCAAATGAAGGGCTGGTCCTTTCTAGAGGGGACTAATTTATTGTGGCCCAATTGAATCTTCATTTGACAACAATCGACCGGGACTTTAACGGGATTACTCACTAGAGCCTGTTTATATTTATCTAAGCCGTCGTGGAATATTAATATTGTTAAAGTTCACATTAAATGTTATTTGGAATACTCGGAACGGGAATGTAATGATGATTTTAATATATATTTCATATTTAATATTTAGGTTTACAAAAAGGTCTAGTTCCTTATAATAGTCGTCTTCTGTAATTGTCGTTTATGGTGTTTCACTGAAGGTACGAACTTGAATTCTTATTTTACTTTCGAAAACTATCACGAGAAACTTTAATTCATGCACCATGTCTCTATTTGGTTTCAGAATTTTTCGAATCAATATAGCCTATTGTGTCAAGCTATTTTCATACCGACTTTCCTTAGAATCGGTTCAGCGGTTTAGGAGTGAAAACGTAACAGACAGACAGTTTATAGCGGTAGTTTACTTATTTATGCAGGTCGTATAATGATGACCGATGATGTGCTTACTGGTCTGATGCTAAGCACGAGTCATTTACGAGAATTTAAAGTTTCCATGTCAGATGAAAAGATTATTCAATCGAGTCAGCATTGGCATGCAATTGTAAGAAATTGATTTGGTTCCATTCGACGTGGGACAAAGGATATCACACATTAAGTCAGCCAGTCGGTTCAAATGTTTGCGAAGGAGGCAATAATGGTCACGTCACCGATTCATTTGACTATGCAAACGGGAGGCAACGCCATCAATATCTTAGATATTGCGGTTGGATTGGTTCTAAATCTATAAGTGTATTATAGTTTTTTTTTCAAATATAAAATAACATTAATTTATCGAACAAAAATTATGTGAATATGTGTCTTGAAGAATGGAAGAAATGTTATAAATATGACAACGAAAAGGTTTTATTGAAAGTTGCTTATCACAGTTCAGAAGTTTTGCACATGTGGAGAGGGGTAAAGTTGGAGCATTTCGGTATTCCAAGCGCAGTTTGCTACCAGTACCAGTCTTTGCTTTATAGGCTATAAATAAAAGAACCGAGCGCAACTATTGTACTAACTGTTCTATTTTAGATCTCATTTTGACTGCGAAATTTAGAATCATTTTAAAATTTAGCTTTTAAATCGACGAGAATTTTCGACCACTTTCTGGTTTAAATATCCATTGTTGTTTTGCTACGACAAGGACGATCCGGAAGGGATCGAATAAGGGAAACTTTTAACTGAAATAATATTGTCGTTCTTGGGTAAAGGTCGGTGTGGAGGTTTCGTTTTCTTTCCGAGTACTTAAGAGACGTCTGCTAACTCATTCGTGGTGAATATTTTGCTGCTTCAGGCTGTCTGTCGGCTTTGTGAATGTGTATATTATCTTATTAAATCATGTATCAATTATCATCTCAATTCAATTCCGTATATAGAGAGATCCCTATCTAGTCTCTATTCAGTGTATCATATCGATCAACCGCATCGGAGGGTGTGCTATTTTTAGGAGTCTGGTTCCGGTTGCAGACAAAATCAATGTCAACTCTAATTGGGCATCCAGACGGGACTTGTACATTTTCATTTCACGATCAATACACAGTGCCTCGTATTTTGATAAACGAATCAGTTTGTTTATGTTGCACGAGTGCGTTCGTTTTTTTATTGTTTGAGCAATATGAAATTGCGTATTGTATTGGAATAAAATTAGTTTTTAATTGCAAATAGTAGTAGATTTATTTGTGTTTATATTTTGATACTTTATTAAGTAAAAAACATTACGTGATTTATGAAACCTTGTTTTGTTTATTCTGTTGGGACACAGTCATGTATCTTCTCAGATGTAGAGTAGAACCCGACTTGATTAAAGGCAACGATATATCAATTTACATTTTCATTTTAAGAGTTAATAAAACATTTTGTATTCTTTATAAAATGTACCACGTTATAATAATAATTGTAGAGAATTAGAAACTGCAAATTAAATAAATGTTCATAAAAAGAAATTGCGTCTATAAAATCCTCAATGGTTATTTTCTAAACTTTATCTGTGAGTTAAGACGCAATCCGGCTATTTTGCAACGAAGCAAGAATGCAAGCAATCTGCATTGTAACTACAATCTCTCCTTCAGGTAAATGCTTTGAAATTGTTTGGTTACTGCGCGTCGGAATACTGCCACCATTTTTAACATACGAGTAAAGTATACTTTTTCTAAATTATTGTGTTCATCCATTTTTGAGTGCAATGCGTATTTTTACTAACTGTAAGTTGTAAAGTTTAAAAGTGAACATTCTAACTACACGCCAATGCCGTAGCAGCGTCCAGTTTTACTATGCCCTTATTTCATACAGAATCGAACAACATTCCAATCGTGCAACATTTCAATTCGAATAGGAAAATATGACCAATCAAAACTCGAATATGTAGGAACTACAAAATGTAACTGTAACGACACTACATGGTTGGAAAGCAGTAATTTTTCCTTACGATCTACAGGCAACGTTGGCACCTTATTTATGGGGTCTGCGGTCAGTGGGAAGGAAACTAAATTACCATACGACCGCAACAAAGAACCCGGTGGAAACTGCTTGCTTCCTACCAGGTACCTAGCACGAGTGACGCATGGCTACGCAAAGCGCAACGTGCAACACGTATTTTTGCTCCACAAATAGTTGACAAACTCAATAAATAGATAGTTTATTGATAAAGAACGCTAAGTAATATAATATTTTGTTTTATATAGCTTCAAAATTTGATTTCAAAAGAAAGTATCTACTAGCTGTGTTACAAATCTCTGTATTGCAAAGCCTAATTCTAAAGGGTATTGTGCAATCAACGTCATATCTGTGCGTGCTCTCTATACATCACTAATAGCACCTATTGAGTTCACATAGATATTAGATGCTGAATGATTTCTTATTGAAGTTCATTTGAAAAGAACACCTGTAAAAGTCTATACGAATATAATCATAATGCATTTGTGTAATTTTAATATATAAAAGAAATATGAAGACCAAAAAGCATTGAAAGATGGCAGAGGAATTTTTCAAGTGACTAGTCACGGAATTGCCATTCGTGGCGTCGACGTCTCGGAGACTGGACTGAAATCGAAATGGATAAACACAGCGTTCGATGCAAGCTTTGGTTGGATTACTCAACTACCCTCGTACTGCGGGTGACAACTTAAGCACTGTTATCGCGGTTAGAGCCTTCATGCTCGAGGAGGCTATTTATTCATTCTTTTTGCCAACTAAAACCCTAAACATTTTCTTTATTTAATAAACATTCACAATTCAACTTGAAGTAAATTGTTAGAATTTAGAATTCTTGATTATAAGCCACTTTGTCAGCACATGTTAAATTTATTCTTTTATAAACTCGCGTCGGTTGCACCTTTTGAAATTAGAAGGTGTACCGGGAAAATATTTTTCTCTCGTTCGAGTCCCCAAAGGCCGGTCTCCACGACGCTTCATATGCAAATCGAATTCCAAGTGTCGCTCGCTTATTCTTACTCCTTTGTTGATATTTGCTGCCCGTGTTGCGATCCTAGTTGTTTTCAGACACGTTATTTTTATTTTACCGAAGAATATGTGAACGGAATCTTCTAGTTTTTTAAGCTCGGCAATATCTGAACATTAAATCCTTTAATACGAGCGAGTGTTCGTTCGCAAGCTTTTCTCCGCAATTTAGATAGAAGCTGCCGCTCTACTTCGCTTATTCTTTTGTATTTATATTAAACTTGTGTATTAAATTTTTACGCCAGTATTTGTAATATTTTTCTTTTGCTCGAATTGAGAAATGCTTCTGTTTATCGTAGATATGATTCGTTTAGGTCTGACGTGAATAGTTGCGTTTAAATATTCTCATTACAGTTTAAGGTTTATTATATTGCCAAAATAAATTATTATCATAGTACAAATCAACGATAAAACTGATACACCGCAAACGAAATACTTCACCTATAGCGATATCTATATTTCGCAACAATTGATTTTCGCTATTTCAGACAGATCAATTCCAATCGATATATACTAATCTAGCTTGAACGGGTTATTATGTAGCAACTGGAACTGATAGCAAGGAAGGTTAATTTTCCTATCCTAAATTCGAAACCTCTCCAATGTTTAGTTTGTGTAACGCCGAGTGGTTATCAAATTTACGACATGTAACATGTACTTCTAAGGAAAACACAACACTATCGAATATCAATGAGTTAACTATTTTAAAACGATCGTGTATAGAATTACCAAGGGTTAAGACGACTTATTAGTTTATAATTTTCGTGTTTGCGGCTGTGTTAACTCTGTATTGTCAAACTTTTAAAAGCCAAAGTAACATGATCAATATACTCATTAGGGTTTTCTTCCAATATACAAACATACCCTAAACTTATAACTCGGTTATATCTTAATTAAACCTTACCATACCTTCTTGTTCATTAATAACTTTTTCTCTACTAACTTGTGAGATCTATTCCTGAAATACTTTATTTTTGATGCTTTTGAGTACGTTTAATCTTTGGATTTCAAGACAAAGATTTAAAGCTATCACTGGAGGATTTTAGATGATTGTGGTAGGCAGGATGATGATTGTTAAGACCAGCTTGCCGTCTCGGGGTAACACCGTCACTTTTAAGTGTAACACCTGTCCTAGTCTAGTTTTGGAAATATCCGCGTATAACTAGAGCAGTATCTGCATATTTCACTATGATAGCAGTTTTCTATGCTCATGGAACGCGTTGTGACTCGACATAGGGCGGAATGCAGTCTCATGCCACGCTTCTATAAAAACATATATATTTTAGTAGCAATGAAAATGTTGTTAATCTAAAGAAAGTTCCGTTTTCCTTTCGACTCACGCTCCAAAACATCCTTATACCAAACCTAAACTTATTACGAAACTGTTGTTAATTTAAATTCCTTTGACCTCACCCAACAATTACATTCAAGTACAAAAGTCGTAATTAGGAAAAAAGTTGCTTAATTCCTTTATAAGAACATTTTCGTCGTTTCAGACTACGCTGTTTATTTTTGGACATGGAAATAAAATTTTACATCAGAATGTAGGGAAGTGTGGGATTGCAATGTACATCTGACGACTTCATATAGCTTTCAAAAAACGATAGATTTACTAATGTAGTTGGTTTAATGTGGTAAAATCGATGCAGATCGAACCTTCTCTATTATGTATATATTCCAGGTAAATGTGATCACCTTAAAGGTCGAACTTATTAAATAAATAATCATTGTCAAAACTTTTCTTATTACCAATCACAACATTTTTACTGTATTCATTTGTTCTAAAGTATATATAATTGAAATAATAATGAAAATATAAACTCTTTTGGAGCTTCAAGAAAGAAGTATTTTAAAAAATAATTTTGTAACTGCGTGTTAAAAAAATTAATTAGCTATTGTTTGAAATTAAATGATGAATGAAATGCTGCGACTGATTGAATTTTATTTTTCGTGTACGCGAAATTAATAAAGTGTGTGATAGTGACTGTTCGCGCCTATTTCATATTATATACAGCTCGATTACCACTGACTCACTCACTGACTGACATATATTATGAAGCACTTGCCGGGGGGTTAGCGAGATGATTTTTTTTGGGGCGTATAGAGGGCGGTCCCGTGACCTCGGGAAAACCTCGACTTTGACCGGAAGCGGACTCTGGACCGGAAGTGACGCCGATATCTCGGAAACGGAACGAGATAGGGCACAAGTGCCGGAACAAAAGTCGTAGGGAATGCCCTCTAATATCGAAATCCATAATTTGTTTTTTCAAAAAAAATTTTTTTTTCAAAACTACCCGAAAAAAAATTTTTTCTGCGCCGCGAAGCGCGCCCAAAAAACTAGTCATATTATATAAAGCTCGATTACCACTGACTCACTCACTGACTGACATATATTATGAAGCACTTGCCGGAGGGTTAGGAAGATGATTCTTTTTGGGTTGTATAGAGGAGGCCCATGCGACCTCAGGAAAACCTCGACTTTGACCGGAAGTGGACTCTGGGCCGGAAGTGATGCCGATATCTCGGAAACGGAACGAGACGGGGCCAAAGTGCCGGAACAAAAGTCGTAGGGAATGCCCTCTAATATCGAAATCCATAATTTGTTTTTTCAAAAAAATTTTTTTTTCAAAACTACCCGAAAAAAAACTTTTTTAGCGCCGCGAAGCGCGCCCAAAAAACTAGTCATATTATATAAAGCTCGATTACCACTGACTCACTCACTGACTGACATATATTATGAAGCACTTGCCGGGGGGTTAGAGAGATGATTCTTTTTGGGGCGTGTAGAGGGCGCTCCCGTGACCCCAGGAAAACTTCGACTTTGACCGGAAGTGGACACTGGACCGGAAGTGATGGCAATATCTCGGAAACGAAACAAGACGGGGCCAAAGTGCTGGAACAAAAGTCGTAGGGAATACCCTCTAATTTCGAAATCCACACCTTTTTTTTCAAAATTGCTCAAAAAAGTTTTTTCCTCGATCGTATTTACATCCTTTTTCCGCCGGTACGCCAATATGAAACGGAGCATGGCGCTTGGGAGTGGCCTAACGGCGTCCGCGTTGATCGCTCGCCGGGGCTCGCGCTCACTATGTTCCGCCTGTTCAGAGCGCGCAATGAAAATATAACGACCGTACCAGGGGCCGCCGGTGCTTAGATATAGATTGTTTTATATATATTTATGTATAGTAACCGTCGCGAATAAACGGCTATATCTCGATAAGTTGATGAGTTAGCGCGATCGTATAAAGAGCAATTTTGTTCAGTATGATGAGAGCTTTTTGGTCGAGGCTGTTCTTTTTTCGAAAAGTACCCAGAAGCCCGAAACGGTCACGAATTCGCCCTCCGCGGGCCGCTTGCGCCCGCGGGAACACCCAGATCGCTAGTTTATTATATAAATTTCATATAGTTTTTGTAGGCAACACACTTATATTTTTTCCTTCCTGGCAACCCTTCCTACCGCACCACTCAGTGTTGACGTCGTGAAGTTCGCGCCGTTGTCTCGCAAGTTAAATTTGTAACCGTTTATTCATTCCGCACCGCTTTTAAATCCGCTTATTTCTTTTCGCTTTCACACGAGTATACGTTTAGTGAAGCTTACTAGCACCAACAACCCAAGGACTGATATTACAGCTAATTATATGAAACCTGGAAGAAGTTCAAAGGTCAGTGGTGCATGTATTTTTCCTTCAGGACAGATTTTATTTCTTTTTGTTCCGCACTGTCTTGATTCCGCCTTCCCTATACCTATATAAGTGTGTAAAACCCGCTGGTCCTTCGAGTATTTTTATTTAAATCATTTTACCGCAATTAACAAAAAAATAGTAGTTCGCACGCCACAAATGGAGGAGAAAATCCTCCAGTGACTGTCTCTTAATATTGGTTATAACTGAAAAAAAAAAAAAAGATTCGTGAAAGATATAACTTTTTAACTACTGTTTGTAGGTCGCATAATATTTTAAGCCGTTTTCAAATTTGTCAGAAATGACGTTTAATATTTTATTTTTCTTCAGTAGAGGAAAAGGTTGGTTTCAACTTCCGAATTCAATTTGTGCTCGATCCATCGCACTAATTTAGTCTATTTGGAACGTATTCAAAGTTCTCTTTACTTGGTTGTACTATCTTGAGCTTAATTCATAATTAACTTATCAAAGAACTACTTACTTACTTTGCTTTTGGAACAGAGATCTGAATTCCACCATTTTGAAGTACCGTTTTGTGATTATCAATTGCGTACACCGCGACCACTAATAATAAAATAATAAAACTAAATCATTAATAATAAAATGAATTAATTTTGCAAAGCTTTCGAAACGACGCGCCGTATCAAAATTAATTAAAATAACCGCGATAGTGGCTCGTATAAATGTATATATTATATTAAAGTTTATTGTTTTATTTTTTATTATTAATTGTTATGAGGTTACAGAGGGGACAGACAACCGAGCGATGCGACGATGCATTAATACTTAATAATCAATAATGGATGCACTCTCGCTAGTGTCTATCCGTGGTTTGTACTCTAGTCTAGACACAGATATTATTATTCTCAAAATATGTGTTGTTTTTAAATGTCTACACCTACAATTATTGTTGGAGCAATCCTTAATGGGCTAGAGGCGTGATTCTAGCGTTAGAAAGATAGATATTTGTTTTTTTATTTTTAATGTATCATTTACTAGTATTAAGGGTTCAATGTTCACAAAACAAAGTTACACTGATTTTTGGAATCGCTGTACCCGCCGCGCCCTCATGAGCCTACACCTTTTTAGCCACTCGACAAACCGCTCTGAACAAACGTTTATTATAAAATTGAAAAAAAAAAAAAATCAAGTGCGTGAAAAGGAAGCAACGTCTTTACTACTTTAATAGCAGTGAGACTTCAAATAGATTGTGATAATAAATAAATATATACTAGTTGCTACCCACAGTTTCTTATGCGTTTAATTAACTTTTCCGTCCGTCCACAGGGAAAATAGCTGTACCCCGTATTCTCACCAACGTTAATCCTAGGAAGTACTACACACAAACCTTCCTCAATACGCGAGTTTTAGACGCAAAAGGAATTTTAAAAAAAACCTGTTCTATATATCTAGCCAATAATATATATATCTATGCTAAATATCAAAATCCGTTCAGCCATTTGAGCGTGATTGGATGACAAACCAACACACTTCAAAATTTATTATATAGTATTATAATTAATTACAAATAACGTTATTATAATTCTGTAAGACTGCCTTTTATAGTTCACTGTAAAGAATAATAATTTGTGCACTATTTTTAGTATAGTTTATTTTTTCACGTACCAAAGTACCGTTTCCCGGTTTTCGTATGTAAATCGCATTGTTCACACCTTCTTCTTAGACGTCAATGTATAATGTGAAAACTTTAACGAATTTGTTTCGTGTCCGCGTCCTCTTTAAGGCCGAAACCGCACTCGAGAGGCGCGAAGCGGCATGTAACGGCGCGGCTCGGCCTGTCAAATAATGTTTCTATTGATTTATATAACAGTAATCGCACTTGAGAAGTGCAAAGCGGCGCGGCATGTGGCGGCGCGGCCTAGTCGTGTCCCGTCATCAGTTGGCTTACCTCTCTTCAATAAAAATTTGAATGCCTATCAATTTTACTCCGCTAGGGCGAGACGCCTAAATAAAGCTGACTATTAACCAAGGAGCACAATTTAATAGTACGAGTTATTGAATACTAAGAGTAGGCAGACTGATGATGCTTATTTGCCGAGTCTACCGTCCTCCTGGGCTAGTACCACCAATTTCCAGTGTAACACCCGTGAGTCCTAGTAACAGTCGTGACCCTTGTCGAGTATTGGTAGTAGTTTGAAAGCAGCCAGGCATAACGAGAGGAGTGTGCACTGTCAATGGTTGTGCATGCTCGTCTTCTCAAGCCGGCTTAGCGGAGGCGACTGCTGCCCGTAGAGATTTATCTGTAGTAGCAGTTGTTTCCGTTCATGGCCGCACTCTAGCTTTACATCAGGCTGTGTGTTGTCATATGCCGGGCTACAATAAAAATACATGTTATAGCATTTGCCGTATCCAATAGAAATATTTTTATACATATTCCGTGTAAGTTTTCTCACGTCTAAGGTAATAAACAGTATTCTAAAAGCTTTTGTATACTTCGCGCAGAATGTAAAATGTAAATATGGTTAGGTTGTCAAAAGTTTTATTGTGGCCTACTGACTGGCTACACTCTTATAAAGTACACTTTTCTTTCTTCTTAACGCTAGGCCACATTTTAGTACATATATTTACTTAGAAAGAAGTATTCGGCCAGAGCCTGTAAAGTACGTTCAATATTGAAAATTTATGCATATGAGTTACTCGTAGCAGTCTTATTAACTATAACAACTTAGTGAATAATGAAACTTTATCTAAATTTTTTTATTGATCACACTCCGCCCTATGTTAAGCTAGAGATCGGTCCTTGAGCGGATACTGTACCGGATTGAGTGGATAAATTGTGTTACTTCAGTGTTACTTCAAATCTGATCTCGGAATTTGATTGGGTGTCTACCGACCTAACGCCTAACGACCAATTTACAATTTACGTCATAAGTGAACAGGTATAGGCAAGCGTGTTCCACCTTAGACCGCACCACTGCTTAACAGCAGGCAGGGTGTGGTAAAAGGCTTGCCTTCTAAGCATAAAATATATATATATTTTATTAATAGTATTTAGGTATATTTACACCACATTAGTTAACGATGTTATCAAAATATTGCCGTTGACTAAATTGTTCTACAATAACAACGAGCAGGTATATGAACGCACTTGTGTGAGTAAGGAATAAATTTGTGAACAAAAAGAGAAGGAGCATTTAAATAATCGTTAACATCGAATTCAATTGCCGCACTCGTAAGTAACTATTGTATCAATTTTATGTCAAAAAATAATAATAATAGATTTTGATTTACATTCGAGTACCCCTAACGTTGTTTCGATCACTATCTTTTTATTTTTATTTTTTTTTGTTTTGTGTTTGTAATACATACACTAGTGTGTGTAATAAAGATATAATCAAATATACAAAAATGAAAGTTTGTTTGTTTAGCTTTTATGCGTTCGCGTTTATGTTTTGATTGAGTCGAAGCTTTGTAGAGTACCCAAGTAACAGTAGTGCGCGCGAGTCCACGTAAACGACTGGATATTTTTTTGTACGGCGTGTGAGGTAACTTGAAATATGCCTATATACAAAAATACACAGCAATCCCTTTAACCAAGACCAATTAGTTACCAATACTAAAAATGTTATTGCAAGTTTTTTTTATTGGTAGCTTTTTAAAGATTTTCGTATAATGGACTGCAGTTGTGAGTTGAATGACCGCGACATCAGCCGTGTATTATGTATGATGATCATAATATGATGAATGAGTTACAACTCAATGTCCCGTTTTGAGGAAATAAATAAATGGTCACTTACCTTTAAACAAATTGAGTTATTAAAAAAAGGGGCATTGCTGTACGTTTGTCGGGTTAAGCTTTTTTTTTTATTATTTATTTATTTATTATATTTTTTATATAATAAATTTTTTTATATAATTTTTATATAATTATATAATATATATTATTTAAGCTAGTTTAATACGTATATATATTTTTTTAATTTTTACATAAACGGACAATGTTATTTACAAAAGATAAACAATTCATGTTATGCTTTTTGTTATTCGGCTTGTCGTTTACATTCATACCGGAAGGCGTCCCTTATGTAATTTGTAACTTGCATAGTAATCATCGACATTGCGTAGTCGTATTACATGATAACGTAATTGACTTCGTGGTTAGTGGAATTTATTTATGACGTTGTTGTGTTATTAAAGGCAAAGGCTTTGCGGGACACAGTTTTCTTTCTAAATTATTTTTAGTGAAGTAGTGGAACTTTTAGCGGAGTTTTTGAGGGATTAATGTGAACATGCCTTTTCTATGGTCAACCATTTACCTATTCACTATTATAACTTAAAGAATTAACACACTATGGGACACAAGTTTCAAGACCGACATCTGTTTTTTTTAAAATTTTATTTAATGAGATATTAACAGGTAACATATAATACAGTGTGTGTAATAGACAAATTTTTACCATCCAGATTGACAGTGCATACTCCTGCATACTCCAGCTGGCTACTTCCGAACTGGTCCTGAAACGCGACATAGTCAATTCACGGTATTACATTCCAAATTGATGGTACTAACCCAGGACAGCAGACTGGGCCCATCATCAGTCTGCCTACCACTCTTTTAATAGTTCCTATAGGCACTGAGCGACCAAAGTACATATAACAAAGTTACATCGGTACCGGTGAGAATTAGCGAGACTTATCGATCGTGAGTTCACGCATCTTACCACTAGACCACGGCCGCTCTATATGTAATATTTAGATCTTGTTCTACATATAATAATAAATGCTGGTCGCGGTTATTCAGTGAAACTGCCATTATAGCGGTTGCAATATTATTTTATTTATACCAGTATACATACGATAAAATAACGATATGGTCAACCAATATTGCCAGTATGAAAATGAAATTTTGAACAATGCAACGTTCAGCTTTCTGAAAGTGTATGTTTTATGTAATAATGAATTAATTGTTGAATGAAAATGTATTCGGAAATAATGAATATCGATTGACATTGAATCCGTCTTGTTTTATTAGTATTAATTCATAGGCGAACTTTTATTTCTTTATTACGTATTTTTTAAAGTTTATTTATTAAAATTTATAAGTAAAAAACCCACTTCTCCGCGACCACTCGATGGTTGCAAAGCTTTGAAAACGTTCGGATCAAGTTAATCAAAATAAACGCTATAGTTATCCGCAGACAAAAAAATATTTTATCCAAAAAAAAAAGAACGATTTTAAAAAATTTAAAAGTATATATTTTATAGAATTCTGATACATTGATTGTCAGATAAGCTTTAACTTTGTTATTATATTAAATATTGAAAGTACTCGTATGTGAGCACTGGCAACATGTTTTAGTGGCGGCACAGTGCGGTGTACTTTGGCAAATTGCTTTTGAATGCGGCGTGGTATGGATTTTCAGCTTCAATGTAAATATATAAAATTTATATTTTGCTTTATAAGGTATTTTTATGTTAAGGTACTTTTAGAAAAAGTAGGTTGTGTACGTAAAATGCTATAAAAACTCAAACTATTGAGAAGTTCGGCCAATATTTTGTAGTAAATTATTTTACTTTTTTTGTATTGCCATTTTGTGATAAAAAATTGTTTATTTGTTTACTAAAAACTTTAAAAATCTTTTAAGTTTATAAAATTGTTTAACAGATTACAAAAAAAAACTATATATTTTATGTAAGAGATGTCTTTTAAGAAAATAAAAAATGTGTAATACAATACAATACAATACAATACAATTGTCACGCCTTTTTCCCACAAAATGTGTATTATATGTTATTTTATATGAAAATAATGTCAGTAAGGTTTCTGGATAGGTGCATGTTCGGTGTAATTGTTAGGCACGACATGCCTCGACCTCGATGTCACCCGATATTCCCCGCAGATGCCGCGGCTCCGAGCACTTTACTTACTCTTCGTCGTTTGCATAGAAATTCACTTGTTTAACGGTTAGACAATATATCGATCTTATCTAGGCCTTTATGTACTCTTATAAAAGAATGTGACAGGTAAAAAATATATAGTTTTAATATGAATTTGATTTAAACGCCCCTGACTCTTCTTGTAATGGTCAATTACTTTTCAAAATAATATCATCTTTTATTAGAGTATATTTGTTCAAATAGAGGATCAAACTCTGGACCTGCCGAGCTTTCCACTTTACCACAAACGGCATCATATAAAAATATTAAAAGTTATTGTTTAATATGATAGTTCTAGCTTCTATGATGCGCATATGTCAGTATCAGTTTCCCCGGCAGCACTATTATTGCGTTTTCTAAAGTAACAAAGAGTTACATACATAAATAATATAAACTAACAAACAATAATTGATCAGCAAATCGAGGCAAACATGAAGCCACCTGGCCCGGTTGCCATGATTGCTTTCAATAATGCATTGTGTCAGTCTGCACGGAATGTTATAACACTACCACGCGGCATGGCCACTTTCTACTAGAATATTTAATGTTGTTGGAGTGCTATTGAACTTCGTCGTATTATGTTAGTGCTGTGTTTATAGCAGTGAAAGAGAAGTCAAGTTGCAATCAAGTGCAGGCACACGCCATTAATATATTTAACAAAGTAAATCACAATTCTGTCAGTTTGATGTTTTGATTTTTCTGAAAATGGAATTATAAATTTGTAAAATGAATAACAGTTAGAATAATAACATAACGTTGAAGCGTCTGCCGATGGAAAGATAGAATAGAGGAATTTCGACACGATTTTCGAAGCGCCTTACCACTTTGTTAGGTTCGAATCCCAACCCATCTCAAGCTGTTGTGTACGTTTTAATTTTTTTTTCAAATATCCTTATAATTTAATAATAACGCAAAGCACTAAAATTACAACATTTTTGGAAATGAGAGGCAGATACGAAGTGGTTGTTCGTTCCCGTTCTGTTATAGAGAGTGGTTCGGTGCAGGATCAGTAAACTGGATTGTAGGTAATTCGTAGCAATTAGTTGCGTTGGATGATAATAAAACGACTTTTAAGTCATCGATTAGTAAAGGGGGTGGGGTCGTTCAGCATCATCCTGTTGAGTCCTTCTGGATTCTGAACCACCTGTTCCCTAGATATAAATTACCACACTGCCTCGTTAATTAATAGCGCCAATTAATTTCTCCCAAAACAAATTTGGTTTTCGGGACTCCGTTTCTCAGTAATGTCGGAATGATTATGATTAAATTTTGTTCTGTTTTGCAACGCTCAGTCAGATTATAATCAAATAATTAGTTGTTATTGCAATACGCAGCTGGATACTCGAGCAAAATTTCTTACATTATTATTTTTATTAAATACCTGTACTTTGTTATTTAATTTCTGTGGATTTATTAATGTTTTCTCTTATGTTATTTACTATTTATGTGTTATTTATTTCCATGTCTACAAATAAATAGATGTCTCTATCGTACAATATAGACTATTTGTAAACTAATGTAGCAGATTTAGAGAAACATTGCTCGTAAAATGTATCGCTGAACCGCGACTCTGCACAAATCCGCGACTAACAAAAAACCTCAAGAGAAATCCTTCTTTATAAATCATTTGAGCTGATTTCCTAATTTGATCGCTCGGTTAAAGGACTTTGCGGAGATAAGGGCGGGACGTTTAAATTGGGTTTTTAATTTATTACGAAGACAGAGGTCTTTGTCTCCCTTCTTTTCAGGGCGTCTATTATTTAATCAACTGTTCCTAATTTGTGCTAAATGCTAATCAATTCTCTATTCATATAACACAAAGAAGTTATGATCATTCGTAACAATGAACTCGACAATGAATATCAACAATCTCCAACAATAGCAACACTTAAAATGATTTAACATTTTACAACTGCAAAATCCCGACACAGAGTCGAAATGTTCTTAACCTGTCAAGCGCGAGGTATTTCATCATGGTAGACAGTTTAAGCGTCCCTTCTTATTCCATTGTGTCGTCCCAGTTAACAATTTGGAATATTTTTTGTTTTATAAACAAAACAAATTAATCAGTGTCCGAGCAGACGGAGTGTTAAGTCGGGGGAGCTCGGTACGAATGAATGGGCAAATGAAATGCTTCTTCTTTATACAAAGTTTTCACTGAAACTCGGAGTGAGAGATGATGGGCAAGGTTTTCACTTTTAAAGGTCGTTACGCAGAAGAAAAATACAGAAGAGTTAATATTTATAAATGGATGAATCTTGTTTATTCTCATTTTTCATAAAATACACTTTTCATGACAAAAAATTGTAGATATTCCTTTAATATAGAGATAATTTTCCGTTATCTATAATATATACAATTTGACGTCCAGTTTGTACATATTATTCTAACAAAGCGCCACAACAACTCACAGATAAAACGAGGACTTTTCAGAAAATACTCTTATCAATCTACGTCTCTTCATATACCAGGAAGGCAACAAAGCGGTTAATTTGAGTAGCGTCAGCCGCACCGTCAAATGGTGTGATTCGCAATATTTTAACACGACTACGGCGCGGCTCGTAGCCACATGAGCGATCGTAGCGGGGCCAGTGCTACGCCGTCCGTCGCGTAGGCTACGCGTGCGTCTCGCAGTGAGACCGCACGCTGTGCAGTGACTGCTAGAACGGTGTTCAGTGTCCAAATGTAATAATTTGTGATGTGTGTGTTGTTCTAATAATAATTATGGAATACAAAGCGCATCGTTTTATATTTTGCTTCGTCCGGTAATTTTTATTATGAATATATTTTTTTACGTAGAAATAAAATTTAAATAAAGAATTAGGATAGATTATTGTTACACCATCAATTTAAATGTTAACCTAACCTGTACTCGTTGCTTTGTAGTAATAATAAATAAAGAATTTTAGTTTTTTTTAATGATAATTACTTATTATCTTTTAAATTTCGAAGAATAGTTTCATATTATTATTTTTTTGTAAATTTCGTTGTTTCTATTTCTTTTCTTTATTGTTGTTAAAATTAAAGTTTAATTTTCCAATATAAAGTAATTGGTGATAAAATATTCGTATTCGAGCATTTTATAATTTTCTTCAAAATACAATCTGTTTTTAACATCAAAGTGATAAGTTACAAAGCACTTTTTACAATAATTAGAAAATTTGTATTGTATTTTTTTTTTAAATTTATATATGACTGAATTATACGTATTGTGCTCCTAATTATTTTGAAATATTCACTCATATAAAAGATTAATGTGCGAGATATTATTTACTTTTCTATTTGGCGCGATTAAAATTTAAGAGTAAAAAAGCTGGAAGTATCCCGATTTTTTATTAGCCTCAAGTACTCAGTACTATATTTTTGGTAATAAGTATTTAAATTATTAATATAACATATTGCTAAGGATATAACACTTATATCTGATTATAATTGGTGGTAAATTACTTCAGTAAGTGGAGCTTGAAATACTGACTCCCTCTTCGATAATAGTTTTCTTTTAACCCCGGCTGCGGTTGTTTTTAATTAACACTCGAATGAGTCTTGATAGGTAGGTCTTGTTAAATCAGTGCGGCGTACGGGGCGTAGTGTGGGTTGTTAAAGTTGGCGATCGGGGGTCGATAGGGCCTGACACGCAACCCTGAAGCAGGCTAGCGTCCGAGACATTCTCTACAAGTAATATTTGATGTATTACATCGACCTTCCCGATTTTTTTCTTCACCTTATTCAGTATTTTCTTTTCGGCTATTTTCCTGTTGAGATGTGTTGTTAGAGCCGCTAATGGATTGACGATGTAAAATACTATGTTAGTCGATAATCCACCGGGGCGTATGTATCAAAGTTAGAGTACATAATTGCGTTACTTTTTCAAAGGTGTTACGACACATCGATTATGGTTATTAGCTCAGTCTGCCATCCTAGAATAGTACAAGAATAACCTGAGTGAAATGACCTAGTCATGTTTCGGGATCAGGAAGTGGCAGAGTAGAAATAAGAGTGCAGGGCTGTCATTGGATGTGCACACTCGTCTCTCGAGCAGTCATAGTGGAGACGATTCCTAAAATCCCAATTAACACCAGTGTGGTCAGATGCTTAGCTACTATATTAAAAGTATAAGCATTGTATACTATATACGCCTATTTTGCACTGTTGGTATTTGCTGTGTATGATGTCTATAGTCTGAGATAATAAGGAAGAAGCTGCTAAATATTTAAAGGAAATTCATAGTTTTACCTATAATAATATTTAATAATAAATATTTTCAATTAACTAAATAATTAATCGATTTTTCAAAACAATTTCTAGTAAACTAAAATTTGTTTGAGTTAATAATATTTTAATTTACTGGTAAGGTTTTTTTAAAACTTTATTTATACAAAAATTTGGCCAATGAATAGAACCATTTTCGATACAATGTTGTTGTTATTCTTTGTTCTGTTCTCGTTTGCGTTGTTTTTTATGGTAAATAACTAAACGAATTTTGCAGACGTTTTAATCCGTCCGTGCATCTAGCATTGTTTGTGAGTCAATAAAGTGTCCGGTTCTAATCTCAGCGTTCTCTCTCAACTCTGGTTTTAGTGTATCTCTGGCGTCTATCTATCAAATAATCCAATTATTTTCACACCTGCATTTTATTTTATACAATATTGATATAAACCGAGGCTTGAACTTTGTTTGACTGTATTTAAGGCTGAGGTAAAGCTAGAGTGTAGTCCATAAGTGGAATTAACTGCTACAATAGATACATTCCGTTTTGGGGAGACGATTGTCTTCCCTCCAACTGACATTCCACGATTGACAGCTTCATCTTGTTGTACTGATCTCAAAACGTGGCCAAGTACGAGATTTGAAAAGTATATGGATAGTTTCTAGATCAATTTAATTGTGATTAACGAGTCTTAGGGTTTAATTAGGGGCATCGGCATTTAAGAATTAGGAGTTAATACGTAATTATATTTGTACACAGTATATTGTCGGTTTACAAGTAGTTATTTAGTTTAAATGTAGTTTCGAAAGTCCCTATGTCTACAAATTTAGTTTATTCGTAATACGGTCGCGTTTCAGAAGTAACTCGGATTACGTTATGTTGGTATTAGTAACTTTTGTTTTTAATTGTTAACATTGTTTAAAGTTTCAAACTTTGTATGTTATTGTTTTAATACGTAACGCCATTTGGATTGAATATTGATTTTTGTTTCTTGATTATACGTTAAATAATTATAAAAATAGTGAAAGTTGATTTGGTAGGCATGTATATGATTGTGCGGCTTTGTTACAAGTATTAAATTATGATTAAGTGACTTTGTCGCGTTTCGTTTTCGCAATCTGGATGGTGCATATTAATCTCTTCAGGTTGGCAGAGCGGAGGCGACTGCTGTTTGTAGAAATTTCTCTGTGGTAGCTGTTGTTTTCGTTCACGAACTTGACTCTAGCTTAACATTAGGCGGAGAGTTGTCATATGCCGATCAATGATACAAAAAGATGAAAATTGAACAAAAAAATTGTGACATAAACCCTTTGATGTCAATGAAAGGACCTATGATGGAAAGATAGAAGACGTGTTCACTTAAGTGCTGTGCCTGCTACACAGTGCATCCGTGCGTATAACTGAAGACGCGGGTTCGTTTCCCACCTCGGGTTGTGTGCACTGATTTTTCTGTTCAATTTTTATCATAAAATAACCACAATGATACATGGCAAAATGGCAACATTTATTTTTAAAAGTCTGTAACAAGTACTTTGGCCGTTTAGTGTCTAATGCCTCCAGTACAAGTTGGACCATAACTTTGGTTTCGGTTCTAGTACTTTAGCTCCATGTGTACGCCTTTCTAACAAACGGAAAACACGAAAATAGACCCTGAGTCAACGTGTACTGGGCGCAGATTATTTCAACATTCATATAGGCTTAGTAAAGACTTGAAAAATATATGTATTTTCCCTATATTTTAAAAGAGAAAAGAACGAAAAAATAGGAAATGTTTTTGTCGAGATCTCACCTTCATATTCACACATGGCTATGTCGTAATTTTTTATGACAATATTATCGAAATTATCTCTAGGCGTTCACGCGCCCAACGGTTAGTACAGACCAAACTATACGTAATATTCCATGATAAAGGTAAACAAGAGCGGCTTATCGCACCTTTGAAATAGATTTTCGTTCAGGTTTGGCAACGAAACGAGTAGGTTGATGTTTTGCTATAAACGTGATCTGACACTTAAGTATATTGTGCCATTTCGTATTATGTTTAATATATGTATTTGGCGATATTTTTGATACTTCTGTCGTACATATCGTTTCTAATGTTTTTTTATTTATATTATTCTTCTACTTCGCCACATGTGAGGAAAAAAAGTGAATTTAAACCGCGGACCACGAGCGGGAACAACTTTTACCACAGAGAAATAAATGTCTGCAGACAGTAGCTGTATCTATTATCCTAGTTTGAGGAAACGAATGTGCCCTGTCCATTGACAGTGCATGCTCTTCTCGTTATATCAGGTTAATACTGAAACGCGAGTAAATCACTTTGTAACAGTTTTGTCGATGACCACTAGTCTATGGTGCGTGAAATAGGTCACGCTTTTTAACGTGACATTTGGCGCCCAACGTGGGACACGTTTAAAGTGACAATTTAACAGGTTCAATATCACTTGAAAGTGGGGGCTTCTACGTTCTTATCACTCTTCTACCCAGGACTTTGACCCGCATTTAACTTTAAAATATGTATTATTAAACACATCTATAAATATTTAATAACACGTATACTAAAAATAGCGCTTACAATATTTTGCTACGTATGCTGAATTATGAAGTTTTGACAGAATGATCCTTTGCGGCTCATTTGCAATTTTGACATCGAAACGTAACGCTACAGATGAGCTCTCTACATATTCATATAGATATATATTATTATGTTTATCTATCACCATGCATTATATATAATAAACCATGCCATAAATCAAACTGTAGACACATCCATCCAGCGCTTCGTCATCGTGCTTAATTTTAAATCTTTAATATTGGAAATTCGAGTTGAACCGTTTTATATAAAAAACATTATTTTGCAACGAACACATCTTTCAACATATAACACACGTGTAAATAATATAATGTTTGGATTTGTTCGATATAACGTAGAGATAAATACTGTTTCAACCCAAACATAGCCCCTAACTAGATAACCTCATTTTTAAAATCCCGGATTCGAATACCTACACTATCGATCAGCTCATTATGCAAAACAATCCACTTGACCTATATACCTTGATCATAAGTATTTCAAAACATGTTATCTTATAAAAGGTTTTTTTGTTGTTGAGATATTCCAGGTAAAAACTATTTTAGTTAAACAGAGATTTAGGGCTGCGATAATATAATTTTAGGTTTTCATTTAGAAAAGATCAAATAATAATAATATTGTTTATTTTATTTATCATTTGGTTGCTTCTGTTTTCTTTTTTAATTACCCATTACTGATTAATAATATAGTAAACACTCACGCTTCCTGTTGACATGCTGCTAACATCTACGAGTAAACTTTAGTAACTTTAATTAAGTATAAAGATATTAATCGGTCGTGTACTTCGAGTCCTAAAGTCTAGGTTTACTCTTGTGCATTTACGACGACATAAAACTAAATAAAATTTAGTTGTTATAATGTTGCGACAAGTAAACTGTTTGCCGTAATATGAAGTCATCACAATTTTACACCGTTTAAGTTTGAAATGCAGTCGAAGCTGCGATCTGTCTAAGTTGGCTCTGTAAATACCTCAAGTTTTTCAATTTATTCGTCGAATAGTCGGGGAGAAATAAAGAGATGCTGATTTCTTTTTTATTTAGTTCCCTTTTGCTATATATATATATTTTAATATAACGGATTACTTTTGAATGTATAATGTATCGAATTATATCACTTTCAAATGTAACACCTTTGAAGTGTCTTTGTCGCGTTTCGGGAATAGTTTGAAAGTAGCCATGTATAATGAGAAGAGTGTGCGGTGTGCACTGTCAATCTAGATGGTACATGCTCGTCTCCTCAAGCCGGCATAGTGGAGGCGACTGCTGCCCGCACAGGTTTCTCTGTAGTAGCAGTTGTTTCCATTCATGGACCGCACTCTAGCTTTACATCAGGCGGAGTGCCGACCTACAATAAAAGAAAAACTTGGTTTTAATGACTTTTAAAGTTTATCTAAAGTATCGACTGAAAATAATAGGCTCTTACTTGTATTATTGAGATATTTATTTTGTTTACTTACTCAATCGATTTTACTTACTAATTGAATCTCAAATTTAACAGATCTACATTTAATTTTATGTACATTGACGTTCTTCCAAAGCAAACTTCTCTGCTACATTTAGCGCGTTGTATTTCATTCAACGTTCAATTTCTAAACGTAACGTAAACGCAAACTTACTTATTATGCGCGAGTATCTCTATATTCGTCTAATCGTAACGATTCGAATTCGCAACATGAAGCGAAATAACGAGAAGAGTGTTTTTTTTTTAAACCGTAGCTCGACATATAACAACACTCCGCCTGATGTAACGCTAGAATGCGGTCCATGAACGAATACAACTGCTACTACAGAGAAAACTCTACAGGCAGCAGTCGCCTTCGCTATGCTGGCCTGAGGAGACGAGTATGCACCATCTAGATTGACAGTGCACACTCCTCTCGTTATACCTCGCTACTTTATCAATGGATGGTGCATATCCGTCTCCTCAAGCCGGTATAACGGAGGGCTGTTGCTTGTTTGCATACATTTATGTATGTTAGCAATTATTTCGATTCATGAACCGCACTCTAGCTTAACATCAGGCGGAGTGCGGTCGCATGTCGGGCTACTATAAAAATACATGACAAATTAGTAGGATTTTCTGTGTTATCGTGTTATACAAACAACATCCAAAATCTTATATTTACTTTTTTATTATGTCATATTTATAATGTATGTTCCGAATCAAACCCGGGACCTGCTGACCAACAGACTGGGTGCCTTAGCCACTCTGATTATTGTTTGCTGCAAAAGTACGTCGTCGGTTATAATGCAATTCCTTCCAGAGTTAGGTGTGTGGAGTGTTTGTTTGCGTAGGACTCGACGACACATCCGGTCAGTCTGCGGGTACCCTCGGTAAATAACAAAACGACTAATTCTTACTCTAAATAAACCTAACACGAGATTTATATACAGCTTGAAATTTTTTTTTATTAAATATTTTGTTTAAATCTGCATTGGAAGTATATTTTCATAGACGTGTGTAATTAATTGAAAAATTTAGATACAAAGTACTGCATTGTCACGTTCAACAACAATTGTCACGCCTTTACCGCACATTCTATTTTGATTTATGTTTATTGAATTTTTAAAATAAAAAATAAATAAATATATTGACAAAGTTTCAGTTTTTTCTTCAGTTTCAGTCTTTAATTTTTGTTGTGACGTAGTTTCTGTTGGGATATATTATCGGCGTTTTTTTTACCATTTATTGGCATATTAAAATTATGAATGTGTTATTATCCACACAGGATTATGTTGGCTTTTGCCCTAATGTTCATTCTGTGCGTTGATTCTTTTTTTTCTGTTAAATTTTCATCACAATTTAAAAAGTTATGTTATTGAATTTTGATTTAATTAAGTATCTATATTTGTATTGAAGTACTTATATAACCTAATTTCAAGCTAAATTTCAGCTAATTTAAAATAAGTTATTATTAAACTGTGGTATTGATGTTGGTCAGTCCAGTTCTTTCGTTCTGGGGTAGTGGGTAGTTTACAAGCGTAACACCAGTCATGTCACCTACATAGTCACGTTTTGGGATCAGCTTGGAAATAGCCAGCCGGTGTAACGACCGGAATGCGCCATGTCAATGGATGGTGCACATTCTCTTCAAGCCGGCATAGCAGAGGCTATTACTGGCATTTAGTGACACAAAAAAATAATCAATGTGTCTGTAAAAGGAACAACAAATTAGATAGCATTTAAAAAAGTGAATGTGCTTATTATTAAAATTCACTCAAGCTTTGGCCGAGCTGTAAAAAGAAGTTCAAAATGCAATTTTCCTCGCACCGACCACCTCCGTACTTTCAAGTTCTTACTTGGTTCACTTTATAGTTAGTTAAAGGATGGTACCACAAAATATTCCGCCACTTTATGGTTACGTGCGAAATTTAATTTAAAACGTACGGGTTTACTTTTTTAATTTACTATTTTATTAATAATTTTATTATAATTAAATGCCCGTACTTTACTTTTTCATGTTAACATTTATTCAGGAAGAACTAGGCATTTGAGGGTAACACTTCTAATTTGTGTTATACATTTAGCTCATTCTCTTAGAGGTAAGGTATTATTTTAGGCATATTACAAGAATACTAATATTAATACATTGATTTACTAATATTCTATATGTACAAACAACATATATTGTAAAAAAGGTGGGTATTTGTTTTGTATTGCCCTTGTCCTGATAGACATAGTACAGGGTATCAGAAGTCAGGGCATTATATTTGTTAATATAATTTTATTGAGATCTCTGTTAGAGTAAAAGTAAGTTTTGTCGTTTTCGCACGAGGCGTTGAATTTGAAAATTAATCCCAAAACTCGATTTCATGGAGTTGTTAGAAAGTAATTCTGTTAACACATGCGCATATTTTCATTCTTGCCTTTCTCCGTGCGCTTCTCATCGCCGAGTTTAAATTTTGAATACATAAATTATATTAAAATACATATTAATTTGAATCAAAGGAAAAATATATTGGAACAAAAAACTTTAAATAAAGTGAAACACATTTTAGTTTATATTTTCTCAAATAAATGTTTATTTGTATCAGAAATGCTTGTTATAAGTTTGTAAAAGAAGAATTTTGTCACAAGTACTACCTACTTCGTTAGTTGTTTCCAGCACCGAAAGTCCAAAGAAAAACAATGTTTTTAGAGCGTCCATGGCTTAGCAGTAGAAGAGACTAATGTTCAATCTTCGTGTTCGGTCTTGGAGTAGTACCACCACCACTTTCAAATGTAACACCACACTACCGCAGACACCACATACATACTTTTCTATCGTGATTCGCGACCGAAATATATTTTTATAAATAAGAATAAAATCAATAATAATTGACGAATACTAACAAAATTAGTAATTTAATTTCGAATTATTTAACTCTAGTCAATTACCTAATATTCGTATTCACAAACTGATATTCCCTATTAATTTGTATGTTAACAAACGTTCAAGAAGTATGATATAAAAAGCTAGCTAGCCCGAGAGTAATAATATATTGTCATAATGATAAAATAATAAAGCAGAATATAATATAACCATAATTTATGCTGAAATTTTCTCGAGTTTCTTTCCGAAGACAAATCGACGGGCCCGAAGAACAAAGTTACATGTGACCAAAGAACGAAAATGCTTTTATTAGTTAATATTAATACACAATGGCAGATCTATCTATGTGTGTTTTTAGTTTTTTTGTATCTATAATAGTTTCCGAGATATTGAGTCGAAGAAAGTCCTATGTGTACCTCCACTCCGAAGTAAAACGGTTTATATGCGGTTGTAACTCTTGCGCGGGTCGGTGGGGGACGTTCTATCTTCACTCGCGCCATTTTTCTTCGGAAATTTGGAAAACAAAGCGCGAGCTTGTCAACAACATGATAATCATTAATACTTAATTAATTTTTACTCAAAACTAATATTAACGTAATCACTATAATATGTCGATATACAAAAGATCTTACAAAATTTTTAATTTATTAAAAAACAATAAAAATCTGACTTGTCAAAAATATGTGATTATCCAAAACCTTTCAATATTAGAATAAATCCCGGTAAGTAGTAATTTTTTTTAGTGCTATTATTCTGAATAATGTATTTATTTTAAATTTAAAAGAAGTGGGGGTTTCCTTTTTTGGAGTTATATCGATAAACCTTAAATTGCCGTCGTATATTTACATAGAATGTTATTCGGGGGAGTTCCTAATAACGATTTGTAACGAGTAATTCTAATTTTATTAATTGATTTTTAATTGTTACATTGTTTGTGTAAAGAACAATTATTATTTACATGTAATTATAATAACAGACTCGATGCAATTATACGACGTTTTACTGCGGATTTTGCGCCGACTTTTGGCGTACCACGTACGCATAAAACGTTTTTATCTGGAGATGTAATTGCCAATGTAGTGTTATATATGAACATCGAACGTTTTATCTGGACACATTTGTCAAATGTGACGTTTTTCTATTATTAATATCCCTCAATAAGTATATAAATAATTAACAATTGTCATAATTTTGTATTTTTTGTATAGAGGGAATTTTATTGTTGCATATTACTAAGTTTTTTCGGCCTTAAGTTGTGGTTACTAAGTATGTGTTTCGAACACTAAATAATTCATAATAAGATTCTATTTTCTTTTCGGTGTCTGGTACAGAAGAATATGGTACCGTTTTACCATTATCTCTTGATGATGATAATATATATTGAGAATTGAAAGGTATATGGACTGAAATCTCTGATGAAAAAATTATTTACAGTAGATAGTTGGATAGCAGGACAGCATTTTTCATGGTTTAAATTCATCATTATTATCAACCTGAAGATAAATATTAAAGTTACCGATCAACTCACCCCATTTAATTCTGAGCTGAGTACAAGTCTTGAAAACATACCTTCAATAAATATTCAGAAATTAAACGTTTCGCCGAATTTTTTGCTCGATAACTCCTCACTTCTTCACAATTTTAACACAAATGCCATCGCCGCTTGATTTCCATCACTTTTTTTATTTTTTTTTATTGTAGCTCGGCATGTGACAACACTCCGTCTGATGTAAAGCTAGAGTGCGGTCCATGAATGGAAACAACTGCTACTACAGAGAAACCTGTGCGGGTAGCAATCTCACTACGCAAGTCACTATTAATTTTGTGGTTAACATGAGAGCTAAGTAACCCAGCTGTTTCCTTTCCATTAGTTACAAGTGTTAGCTCACAAGCTTCATCGCAGGCTACTAAAGAAGAAATAACTCCGCGAAAATTAGAACTAACTCTAACTTTAAAAAACGCTTGTGGCGCATGACTGAATGGTCAGATGTAAAAAGAACTTGGATTTAAAATATGTCACCTCGCAAGTGATTTGTAATGTTCTGAAAAAATATCAACAAAGATTGATTGTCTTTCTAGATTTTCGCGACTTGGAGATAGAGAGAAGCAATGGAATTTTATTATCAAATACACGATATTTAAATCAAGACCAAGTTTGTTCACTTCTTTGCTATGCTCACTTCATTCGCTCCCCTTTTTTACATGTTTCGTCCACATTCTGCTTTCTTCTTTCGTATATCAAATATGGTAAAAGCATGAAAGTTTCCTCTTGTAGTCGAAGATGAGAATGTTAGTCCACGACATTTTCTCGCAATTAAATTTGCCTATAGCTGCCTATTAAATTTTACTGAGAAGAATGCGAAAGAAGGTGTTGATGAGTTTAGATTTTGGTCGGATAATTGTGCCGAAAACGTATATGCACACGTATTTTGTAAACGCTTTATGTAAAGCACCGTTTTTTAGAGACACTCAAATTGAGGGTGACAGTGTCCACTCTTTATCGCTCTTTATCCCGCAGATAAACGTACTATATTCACATACGACATAATTTTTTAAATGTATTTCCGAAGATAAACGTTTCATGTACACATACCACAGAGGGGACTCCATACTAAAACGTCATATAGTCATATATGACCCACTATCTTTCAAAATAATAACAATACAGTAAAATTATAAACAAATATATAACACTATAGTGTTCAATAATAATATTTGAAAATATCATAGAATTCCGTCGACTAGTTTAGAAAATATACGCAATTCAAACTTTGGAACGCTCTCCTGTAAAGTTGACATTTTGCAGATATGACTTTGTTCTTCGGGCCCGTCGAAATGTACGCTGATATTTTAAAATACGAAACGACATTATAAGAAGTACAAAATCGTCGAACGCGTGGAGCAAATTGAAAACAGGCGACTCTGGCTCGTTATGGAGCCGACTAGACGATTTATCTTCATTCGGCCTTTCAATAGAATTGCCGGCGACATTTTCCGCAACTCAAACGGTGGAACTACTTATTATTTCGAGCAGTTCAGGCTTAACGATTTGGCTTCGTAGCGGGCGCACCTGCCTTTACCTCCAGTTTAACCGGTCCGTCTCATCACGTCCTTGTGGACTTGTACAAGTTACATAAACGAGTGGTTTCCCTTTCATTAAACGTTGTCATTCTGTTTGAATAATTAAACGAAACAATTCTAAGGACTCTCTGTTTCTCGTATTTTACTTTGAAATATGGATATTTCTGGGTAATATATCTCGATAATGAGTCGTTCTTATGGAGTGTGTATTAGTTCGTCGATGAACCACCTGTAATCTCATTATGAATGGAATTTCTTAAAGTAAGGTGAGTAATGCATTTAAACCTGTGCGACTTAAACTAATTAGAAAGTTAGCGTCAAAGTTTGTTCCAAAGTTTAGATTTAGACAACGGTTATATGAATAGTTGAGAAGTTTAAAATTTCGATTTAGAAGCAATATATATCGCGAGAGCAACACTTATGGTACATTGCTATTTACTTAATGGTATACTCGTATTTGTTGAATGGTATATCCATTTGTATAATCTTACGTATCAGTATTTTGTAAACTAGTGTACTGCTGCGTAAATACACTCAATTAACCAGCACACCTATTAACCTAATGGTATTATACATCCTGCGTCAAGCAGCTATCAGATGAGCGTAGGTTCCCGCGGGATAAACTGACAATTAGGATAATGCAAGACTAGAGACAATAGCGGCTCGTACCTGAGTGAAAAATGTCCCCTTTGTGGGCGGCCGCTTTGTGCCACCAGAGGGAAGCTTTGTCCCCCGTTCTGTGTCGCCGCGCCGTTTGTCGCGGATCGTAGCGCGTGACTCGGTTGAGAAATCGCACCGTGGTTTTGAAAAGGGCCGCACTCGCCCATTTGAAAGACTAAACGGGCTGCGGCCGGCGGGATTAACGAGATTTGGAGTGCTATTTATATTCCTCATTGTTTCTCATATCCGTATTATCATATCTGCTGCGATCGGAAGCGAGCGTGCAGCGCTTTGTTACTAACGCTTGACTTCGAGTTCAATTTACTCAGTGAACGAGCCTGTTATATTATTGTACCGGATCCTAATCTAGTTAAATGTCATCACATGGTAATTAGGAGTCTAAAATCGGTACAACATAAACATGGCAGTTCACATAATCTGTTCGGTATACGCATAAATCTTGCGGAGTGCTCCGAGAGGTCTGTGTACAGAGGCTAATTGATTTTGGTTTGCATTGGCCCCTCCCTGTCGGTAAGGAGTCGGCGATAATGGCCTGATTGCCCTTCCGACGAATAATTAACACCAAATTAGCGAGGGACGTGCCGGCCGCGTTTAGGCCATTTTTATTATGAAGAGCATTTGAGTATGGATTTCGATGTAAAAGACATTAAAAACCACCTAACGTACCATGTTCATGTTTATCGTTGAAAGGCGAGAAAATGCACTGTAATGTTGACAATATCCATGCAGCTGACGCAGTTTTACTGTAACAATCGAGATTTTATGTTGAGAAATCTACAATTTTGTTCGCAACTAAAGCGGGAACATCATTTGGGATTGGCTTAGCTCACTTTAAAACGTTTCCTGCACTCCGTTATGCTTCGCTCTATTCGGTGGCGTGTTTGTAAGTAGTTGGCGTTGCTCTTCCGTAGCGATATCTGCTCCTCTATTATGTCTTGGCGTAATTATTCCGACGTGTCTAGACAACTTGGAAGTGAATAACTTTGACACGTGCACGACCACTGCATGTGATTTAATTTATGGATTATGTATATTTTCTCAATTAAATTAATTTTAATTGTGTACGATATTGTATAAATCGTATATTGTCGAGTTTAGTAAATATATGTATTTTGTGTTGTTCGAATTTGTCGGTTAGTTACCACGTTCGAGTTACGGACGTCCGGTATGACGCGACGGCCCGGGGCGGTTGCGGCTGGTGACGCGCACAGAAGCAATAATTCAATATTTCCACAGCGATTGCAGATCGTTCGTGAGGCGGATACGAAAGTATCGACTCTGTTCTGTTTTAACTTCATCAAAATATATGGTCCGCCGGAGGCAATAGCTCTCAGTTTCCAACCCCTCCCGAGTAACTCATACTTACCTTTTGTGATTTATTTTGCCACCTACTCTTTGTTGTTCAGAAAATATCTTCGTGATGCTTGCTGATCATAATGTACAGAAATACTTTTTCCTAGAGACTTGATACCTACTTAAATATTTTAACATTAATGATAGGATTTACTAAATATAAATCATTCAGCTACTGTATTTAAACTCGCCCGAAAAGTCTATTTAATAACTTTTTTGTTTTTGTTTATTATATGATAAAATCGAACATAATATTTTTATCTTCTTTCGGTACTCGTTTTCGAGTCAACCCTTCATTAACGTTGCGGCTCGTACTTCTCTTTCACTAGGGAACTGAAAGGCGCTTCTTGAGACGGAACTAATTTGTTTCTTTTCAGATATGAAGCCAGCTTTTTTTGTATTTGATTGCGATCCTACTAATTTTGCGCCTCGAACACTATTCAGGAGCAATTTCTTTCGCAATTTCGTATTGTATTAACATTTCAAAAGAACTGCTTATTCGGAAATATGACGAAACTAAACCCACGTTAACACTTAACAACACACCCACAATAACATAATCGTTGAATATTCATATTAGCTTTGGTTATTATTTTTAATGAATTTAAACATAAATATAATATGCCGCCGGATTTTCCTTTGTCTTTTACACATAGACAGTTACTGCGAAGCTTATTAAAAAGGCTAAGCTGCTTTATTATTTCACAATTTCGTGTGTGAGGGTCTACGCCATCATGCTGCTCGCTGTTGGGTGAAACCACTGTTAATGTAACGGCTTTTGTCGGTGAAAATGCGCCTAACGAGCTTTACTCTTTACTTAAAGTGGAATTAAGAAGTTGTGGTCGTTCATAGCGGCGACAATATTAATTTTGCATGGAAAAATTACATCCGCAATTTTGGGTTATATTTTCATCTCCTTGTAATATTAATTTTTGTTCTAAATTACGTTTTGGGAGGACATTATATTAAGATTGGATAAAAAAAGCTAAATAACCTTTTTATTTGCAACTAATAAATGAAGGCTCAGGTATACGCGGAACTTGTTATTTATTTTACATAAATACAAATTGACCTTGATTTTTTCCTGGCTGTATTATATGTGAAAACATGTGGGAAATTAATACTTATATTATCGATTCAATATGTTCTTAGGCGATTCGCGAAAATGTTTCAACCGAATTCAAATAATTTGTGCGGATTATTATCGCGTATATTTTGATTATTTTAATCTGATCTCGACCGCGACCACTATGCCTGCAAAGCTTTCGAAACGACCGCATCGGATTTAAATAATAAAAATAAATGCGATAGTAAACCGTACAATTTTTTTAAATTTACTTCTATTTTCACTTAAAATTATACCACTGGTAAATATTTTGCTGCTCCCCTCCTGTATCAGCTATTAGACTATGCAAAGCTTTTAGGCAAGAACGTTTAACCGAGAGGATAGCTTACCGAGCTCGGTTTGACCACTATAACGTTGTACCTCTAATATAGTCAAAAGCAACCAATTTCATCTAAGTGCTGTAATTAGGTGTAACGATTTATTCTATGTAAATATTAAAATTGTGTCATTTTTCGCTAAAAACGTAAAAAAAAATATAGTTCATTTACTTATTTCATTCTGCACATTGTTCGTTGTGGAATGAGGTGATGTTTCTCGTCACGATTCAGCGAAAATCCATTACGAAAATGAATAAACAGGGTCGTTGTGATTTTATTTTTCTTAAAGTCGGTGGACCTCTATTCATTTTCGAGCGGGAATTCCGTGGATGCCGGAAAGGTCACTTATCGCAATTTCTCAAGGCGTCAACTTTGATGCCGTTATGTTCCAAAAATTGGGTCACGCAAATATAATGACCAAAACTATTTCGTTTTATTCTACAAAATAATTAATCGAGTGAATCAGCATTTAAAGGTCTCTGTTGGAGACGCCAATGAGAAAGGACAAAGCAAACCAAATTCAATTAGCCTCTATACACAAACCTCTGACCTGTCATGCACACGATTTATGCGTATGCTTAATTGATTACATAGATCTACACCAAATGCCAGAGTAAGGTTATGAAAATGAGGAAATAAATACGGGAAATGTTTTATCCTAATTGCACCTCTAATAAACTGAAAAGAAATTGGTTGAACAATGAACCTGAACAAAACAAATGTCCCGATGTGTGTTGTACAAAAAAAGGAATAATCGTGTGGGGTGACACAAAACTAATATGGAAGAAAAAAGCCGATCAGTGGCGGGTTCTCGGCAAATTGAACGCGAGGGTCGAGTGGGAAGGATTGCTTACATTATTCTTTTGAGGTCCGCATAGTACCCGTTGCGGCTCCATGTTTGCTTGAGGCCTATTGTAAGAACGCACCGCTGACGTCTCAATATACCTGATAGTGTCCGGACCCTTTGTTATCGAATTCTCATCGCACACATGAATACGTTATACCACCGCACCGGCCGATAAGAAGATTTGTCTTTTTATGCTCACCTCTTACCTGAACCAATATTCACTCTGTTTCTTCTACTACATTCGGTTATAATATTACTTGCGATTCTAATGATACAACTCCATAAATCCTAACCGAAACAAAATGTATGTGTTCACGACTTGTTTATCTCTTCTTGATTGTAATTAACGAAATTCTTCACGAAAGGATAGACGCGGCCACGGGTATTCTGGACTGAGGAATTTTTCCAGAGAGCCGCTAAGTCCTGCTCTGATATTCATTAGCGGCGTGACAGGCAAGAAATACTACCTAATTATTCATCGAGGCCGTCGCTAAATCGCCATCCTGCTTGCCTTTTAATGGAGAAGAAAATAAAAAAGTTTTAAACATAACAAGTGAGGCGTGTCGAGTCCCATAAGTTATTCATGGACAGCTGAAAAAATACTCAGAGAGCGATTCCCCACTTCTGAGGAAATTACTAGGTAAAATGCAAAACAGACGTGGCCAACATACTTAAGTAGAATGAGAACCTTTACAATCGCATAAAATAACATATTCTTTTTGCAAAGAGCCTGTCTACCTACATGATCTGTTACAACATTACTTCATACCTACTTTATTCCTGTATGACTCTTGGTATGACAAAATCTGTTTTAATACGAGTAACCAACATAATTGTGAGCGTATACATTATATGCATAGGTGGAGATAAAAATGAAATATTAAGTATGTCCGAGAGATAAATGCGGGCGGCGTACCACTAGGATAAGCTTCGGACATTATATAAATCGACGCACGCCCCACAAATATAGCTGGCTTCATTATTGTACCTCTTCTATTAATAGGGGATAACATTTTTGACATTCTTTAGTGACGTCACCCTTGCCAATGCTCTAGTTTGATAAACGGAAATGCAACAAGTCCTTTTAGGATTGAGCTACAATTTATATTTGTTACTACAATGTCACGTCGCTTAAACTAAACGAATAATAATAATCTTGTATTAAATATTTCTAATTCTAAAAAAGGGTAGAGCGCTAATCTTACGTTGTCCTTGTTATGATGTTTTATACATTGGCTTAGTTGCACAGAAAAATAAATTCTCAATGTCTACACAAAGACTATTTAAAATTAACTTGTAAATAGGGGTGTTTGTCACTTTCGTCTACAAGACACACCAGCCTCATAACACCTAACTTATTCTAACGACTTACATGTAATAAGGCTTTAAATATAATCGTATATAAAATTAAAAGGAAGGGAGTCGCCGATTAACAACCCTTTTTTTCGGGTAAGACGACGAGGTGATGTCGGACTCCCCGGTATTCCCTGATACTAACAACCAAGCTGGGAGACCATCAACTCCACTCCGGTTAAAGGACCGCGAGCCACGGGGCGGTCAATAACACTGCTAAATTCCAAACAGTAAATACGGTTAGGTACTTAATATTCAATACGTTCTTGTTTCTACATACATAGGGGATGTAGAAGTGCGTTGTGTAGAAATGTGCATGTTGCGAGTAAAGAGGAAACCGGTTGTTCTCTGTTAAACCCCCATGCGGGTGTACGCACACATTTCCTCGTAATGAATAATTCTGCGGTACATCACGCGCGTATCGACACAATGCATTGACGTTATCTTCTGGTTAGACCGACGTGCGAGCAGATTTATTAACGCTATGAATTTAAGATATGTGCTACGTCTATACCTAAACAACTCTGTCAAAAATGTGCAAAATTTTTGTGGTTTATTTTACATTATTGAATATGTAATAAAATATTCAATATGTAAGTTCTTTTTTATAAATATAATGACATAGAATCGTTTAAGTAAAAAGTAGTACCGTTGTCAAATAAAGATTCGGATTGAAGATGACGGGGCACCCAGCAGTATGGACAGCAAAAAAAAAAGAAATAAAACCAGTAATAATGTTCAATAAATATGTTTTTGTCTAATTTGCCTTTTTATTTGCGTTTAATAAAGTACAAAAATCATAAAAATAGTAGTCATTCGTATAAAACACTGCAATTGGGCGGACACGTTGACGGCTGGAGGTGACAACCAAATTGGTGGGCTGGTAGCGTCGTTTTTTTCTTTATCTATAGCTGGACAAAGTAATTGTAACTATTGTTGATATTGCACACCAAAATAACGGTACATCTTGAATAATTTATGGTCACAAACGTAGATTTAGTGTGAGAAACGCAAACTCACTATATTGGGAACTCCTTCATTCTCCTGCTAGCTTGATTGATGCAGGACTGATTTAAATATATATTTTATCTCGACATTCGTTTCCCTCGAAAGGTCCAGCGTGTGCTGAAAGTGCGAAAATTGGACCTCTAAGAAATATGATAGTCGGTTTATTGAATTTATTCGTCATTTTTATATATAGGACGGCGGTTCTTTATTTAATATATTTGATCAGATTACAAGCATACTTTATTTGTTTTTCGAGATTAAATTTTTATAACTTCTCAAATTAGCATCAAGTATCATAAACAAGAGAAACAATCTTTGGATATATTTTCTAAACTTACATTAGGATTAATATGTCAGTGTTTCTAATTTTGTTTTTATTGTTGCTCGGTATATGGCAACATTGCGCCTGATGTACAGCTAGAGTGCGGTCCGTTAACGGAAACGACTGCTTCTACAGATAAATTTCTACAGGCAGCAGTCGCCTCCGCTATTCCAAATCAAAAGAGTCCTGTGCAATTTTTTCTTGATATACACAAGTTATAGTATGTATTTGACAAAGGCTTTTGTTATTATTAAGCATATAATAATTACTCGTATATCATAATCAACACAGGAACAGGATACAAATTAGGATAATTCTTGCACCTGTTCACTTAACTATAAAATATGGTTTCCGTTCGTACAAAGGCACACATGCACTTAATTGTAATATTTCATTGCATAGATAAGAAATGCACACACAATGAATATTTAAATGAACTTATGAATATTATAAACAGAATTCTTTTGTGGTTATCCATGTAATTTTACTTTGGACAATAGCGCGCGCAAACACGCTTAGTTTTTGTTTTTTTTTTTTAATTTGTGTTTATTCTTTATTTTTCAAACACGTAAGCACTACTACTTTTTAAAATACTTATTTGAAAACAAAGGATTTTGAACCGAATCACGTTGCGCGTTGTTAAGGAATCAATAAAAAAGGTCGCGCTCTATCGAAGGCTAATGTACAAAGTTAGACGTTTATATGACGTATTGCAGTGGAACCAAAACAATTCTCGGACATAGTCAACAATGTCCACTTAAAAATAGTTTTAAAAAGAGCGTCTATTTGGCACGAACGTTCGGATTCAGCGAGGCGTCCAATAATTGATATTTGCCATTTGAATTCCGCCAATGTTTGGGGTTGCTGTGAGCGTACGGAAAAGAGGCTTCTAGGTCGTTAAGGGCTGAACGACTCACAAAGGCTACGTAGAAAAATCACCACTTTGGCTGCCTTAAACTATGTATTTACGTCATGTAACATTTCTTACGCGTTTTCGCTATTATTACATTCTTTGACATTTTTTCTGGTAACGACATCTATGGATTTACAGTATATATTGCACTATCTATTTTTTTTTTCATATGAAAAAGCTGGATTTGTTATTATGATGAAAGGCGTTGACGCTTTGAGTGTCCGCTTCGAAATACGTCTGTTCTATATTACCAACGGCATCCTTATTACCTTTCGACTTGACGTGAATACAGCAGTAATTGCAATTAAATGTATCGCATGTTTTAATCGTAAATATTTGAGTGAAAATTAGCTCATCTGGTCTTCATTATTTAACGCATTCTAAACTATAATACGTTTCGCACTTAAATATACGTGTATGGTCCGCCAACAGAGGCGCCTACTCGATTCGACGATATTTTATCAGAATACAAACTTTAGCCAATATTCGTGAATGTGGTTGTTAGAATTCAATGTACGGACTTTTCTGCAGTTAATGGACTCGAATGTAGACATTGAGCATGTGCTGAATTTTTAAATTTAACTTCCAGATTGGGTCATTTGTTTCCTTCGGTGCTTATATTTATTATAAATGGTCAGACGCTAGCAGTTTAATTTTATTTCGGTCTGATGGAAGTTAATGCGCTTCTGCTGCAATTACTGCTGCATTAATACCAACACCATGTAAATAAGTAAATTAGATTTTCTTAATTAGATTTTATAATATTTTTTTTAATATTACAAAGCTACAAGATTGAAACTACATTTTTTTTTAAATTGTAGCTCGGCATATGACAACACTCCGCCTGATGTAAAGCTAGAGTGCGGTCCATTAACGGAAACAACTGCTACTACAGAGAAATCTCTACAGGCAGCAGTAGCCTCCGCTATGCCGACCTGAGGAGACGAGTATGCATCATCTAGACATTTCAAACTGATCCCGAAACGCGACAAGGACATTTCACGGGTGTGACATTCGAAAGTGGTGGTGCCACCCCAGAACGGCAAACTGGGCTATTAAAGTAAAAGTATTTAGCTAAAACGTACGAAAATTATTCCCTTGAATTGTAATAAATAAAGAACAAGAACTCCCCTATAGAAGCTGCTCGAGGCTTCAAGTACGCGATGCTACTACTTCCACTCAGTCTCTATGACACAAACTACAAAATTTTATTTCGTAGAGTGCATGTTGGCTGTATGTACGGATTTTATACGAAGTAGAAGTTGTTGACCAAATTTGGCAACTCTTTTCAAAGTTACATTTTATATTTGAGCGCGAAACCTTTTTGTTTGGCAGTGTGACTGTGTGAATCTAGATGTTTATTAAAAAATGAAATTGATTGATTATAATTTATCTGAAACCCACTGCTAATGCAAGGAATTTGTCGCTGATACGTATTATAAATTATATTATCTATGTTGAACCATATTCCCCTGGGAAATTGATTCTTGATCTAGTATACAATAAAAATATAAAACAATGCTTGGGTCACATTAATAGCAGATTTATCGGGATCTGTTTCGTAGTACGGCGCACTATGGGAAAGCTCCATACAAAGCCGTCTCAAAACTATCTTACACGAAAGTTGATGTTGAGGGATAAAAAATATGAATTAATGTACTATAATGAATGAAGTTATTTTTTAGATATTTTTATTTTATTTTGTTATTAAAGATTTTGTATAAATAGCCCATAAACCTAACTCATATTTGATGACATGATTTTAACGCAATAAGATACTACAATTCAACGCCACATTACTCAACATTTTTCTATATAACTATATAAGTATTATACGTTTTTGGAAAGCTTGTAATCTCCACTTATCGTATTGTAATTAATATTGTGTATATTAGTTTAAAAAAGTAAAATTAATCAACATAATTTGACATGGGAAATTTTTAGGGTTATTTTTTTTTTAAAAAGAGTTTTACTTATTACCGCTGCTTGCCGCTGTCGAGATATTTATTGCATTAAGATCTTTATACATTAGTTTACCTAAGGAAGAAAAAAAATTTTGCGTCTACCTGCTCTTCTTTTAACACGGTCGTAAAATATATCGCGAGATGAAAATGTTAATTTTTCGAATTAATTTTTTTTTCTCAAGTAATAACGTGGATGACAATATATTGTAATCATTATTGTAAATTTATTGGAAAATTATTAAAAACTGCTTTTAAAACCCAATTAACCTGTGGTAAAAAAATCGATAATGATTTGCCATTTTTACTCACAAATTTTTATCTATTTATTTTTAGTTATAATTAGTCAAATTAATAAATATAATTAATTACATTTGTGGTATGGATAAGGTTTTAACCACATAATTTGATAAAATAAGGTCTCTTATCTATTATTTATTTATTTAAAGCTTAGTGTAGCGTGCACACAGGCGAAATTAATGCTAAATAGCATTCTCTTCCATCTAACCTCCGTGTTTATGAGAGCTGTAGCGGAGAGAAGCAGTATTTTAAACAAAAATATATATAATTTATATTAGGGTCATAAAATATAAATATTTTAGGGTCAAATTAAAAATAAGTTGGTTAAGGGAAGAGTGCAAATTTCCAATTCTTATCGTTTTGCACATAGCACTATTTCTTAGGCCTATAAAAAGCAGGCGAATCCTCAAAAACTTTACAGTTGTCAATCATACAATTGGCCGGTCCAGTACAAGTACCTATTTTCGGGCAAGAAAATTTGAATACTAATTTGAAAAAAATGGGTGAATTTGTTTGTACCAAACGGGAGTTTGGTGATAAATGAGCATATAGAAAATTACTTGCAAAAAAAATTCAACTTGTCAGAAGAGGATGCGGCTACTGTGATCTCCTACACTCAAAGAATCTTAATATCTAATTGTAACGAACGCTGGAGAAAAACCTATCGGAAAAAAGATAGTTTAGAAAGTCAGAATGTCAACTAGTTAGATGGTGAATTTCGTGTTCCACTGGAGTGTCGAGCTTCGGTTGATGAGCCTAATTCATCTGGAAGTGGTGGTGGCAGACTATGAAAACCATACGATACATGTTCAGAAAAAACAAAGAAACGAAAAAACATGGAGCTTATACAAGAGTACGGATTTGAATTTTGTTTTTTTCATGGAGAATCCTGAAGATGTCACACCTTTTTCAAAGGAAGGAGCATTACAGATATTTATTGACTTAGATCTTAAGAGTGAATATAAGCAAGTTTTGCCAGAAGAAAGCGATTTTATTTCAGATGCAAACCTTTTAATTGCTTCACTTGTACTAATACTGTTGTTTGGAAGAATGAAACTTGTTCATCTGTAAGATATTGCCGACCTATATCATTCGAATTTGCTAAAGAAACTCCTGAAAAAATAGCGTAAAATAAAGAAAAATATATGCATATTCTCACTAAATCGCATGCATCTTTTGTTTTATTTTTTAAATTTAAGAATAAAAAAAGAAATCAAAATTAAAATTATTTCTATAAAACCTTATATATCCAAGTATACTTGTGCAAAATTACAGCTCATTTCATATTGAAACAACGGAGATACGGAATTTCGAGACGGAACATACGCGATTTTCCCATAGTGCGGCGTCGCACCTGTCCGGTCTCTCGTGTAACATTACATTCGCCCAAGAGAATATCTTTAAATGTTCTAATTTACTCATTCTGGTTTGGATTGTTTGTTTTACATTTCATTGTTATAATTCTTCTGTAAAACAAGTTTTATTTTTGGTGTTTTTTTTTTAATAATTTTAAATCAACATCGACTTCAAAGGAAGGCGATATTTAAGCCCTTATTAATGTAATTTTAGGAATAATTGTTCATTCATTGTAGTTCCTCGTAAATACTGAGGGCTTTCTAAATCTTGAATAATTAATTTCTATTATTATGAACTCCCAATTTGGATAAATCAAATCTGTTCTCTGGGCGGACCGAGTTAATTTCTTCTCTTTAATTCATTCCTTTTAGCGAGCTCTTCTTTAAAATATTCTTTGGCTTAAAACACGTTTAGGATTCGTCGGTGACTCTTAATTAAATTTAGCTGAAGTTTGTCCGTGGGTGACGACTTCAGAGTTTCAGGGCAACTGCAATATTTCTTATAAAACTTTAACTTACGTTTATCTGTTTATTTAAATTAATTTTCGTGACATTTATGACTCATTTTGATTTTTATTTGATAATTCCTAATTCTAGTGATCTTTACATATAAAATGTTATTAGAATTAATATTTAAAGCAGAAAGTATAACTCGTATTCATAAGAACAATTTTAGTTCTAACCCGAGAAATTCCAAGTTCATAACATTTACAAAGCTTTCTTATTTTGACCATTACTCTTCATACTGTAGTCCTCCCCAGGGTTTTTAACGGCCGTGTGTTTAATGTCTACCGCCAAATCTCGAGGTCTGCCCATAAAACACTGACTTTGTATAGCGTACTGTTTTGTTTCTAACCTACCAAGCGTAGAGAAAGTTTTATTAGAACAAACAAGTTCTCTCTGTGTGTGTTTTAGCTATTGTCGAAATTCGCTTGACGTCGAATTTTGTTTTATGATAGGTTTTAATGTACAATATAATATTACAATTCATCTTTCGTTTATGCAATTTTAATACTTGTGAGATGCTCGATTTTATTTCTTAAAGAAAATACATGTTTGTTTAACCTGTTTGGGAAGTGTCAATGGAACTTGTTTTGGAGCAGACGGGGCCTCGAATACCTGTACGAAGAAGTTTTTAGTCCATTTATTGTATCAGTCTAACTCTATGTTACTCGGTTCTAGATCACTTTATTTTAGCTTTGTTTTATTTTTAAGTCAACACGAGACTCGACCCATTAAAAGTTTTGTAAATTTATATAGTTCTTGTTGTAATTTTGTTCGTTTTAATTTAATTCTGTAAACGCTATACATTTCAGTTCGTTATTGTATTTTTTATTTTTACAATAATTCTTACATACAAATTGATGTGTTTTGGAACTATCGGTCCGATTTTCAAAAATAAATATAATTTTATTGAGGAAGGTTTTTAGCTTCTTTTATATTATTAACGTGGGTATAACAGCGGAGCACACTTTATCCCTATTAAATATTCCTTACCGATTTTCAATGTAACACTAAATGCATAGTACTGAATATGCTAGTACCATATAACCCAATGAAAAATGAAGCGAGCGATTTGGACTATTATTTAATTTGGCATTTGGAACACGGAATGTTACCTCTGTGTGGCCAAATCGTAGTAACTTGTGGCCGACATTACATCCAAACTTGTCGGTAGTCTAAATGCCTGAACGCACCACCAAAGGCATTTCATAGTCTTCATAGGAGGCGAAACCTCGTTTGCAGTTGAACAAAAGTTTCAACAACGATTGAACAAAGTTTTTAGTACAACTTTTAATACGGTTTCCTATCCTCTGCCTCTATTCTGTTTGTGTTAAAGAGTTCTGGAGAATTATGATGCGGAGGCGTATGTGTGCTACTCGCGCTAAAATTTGGCTCCTTTCCAAAATTTGCAGAATTTCTAGAAGTGTTATTGCTTTATGCTGGAGGTAATGAGCACCTGGAGGCTGTACGATAGGAATTTAATTTGTTATTTATTGCCAAAGCGTTTTCGAAGCGCAGGCTTAAAGAGTGTGCGAGCAATCCAATTTAAAACTATTTTACAGCGTTAAATGTAACGTAACGGAATGCATATAGGAATGCGCCTCTTCATAACCGAGGTCAGTTAAATCATAGGATGTGTGTAATAACCGTGTTTACCGTGAAAGGAGGGAGTATCGACAAACACGTATGCCCGTTGTAAATCAGCTGAGCGCTTTATAGTTCAGACACGTATTTGCAATCTATACTAAGTCATGATTTATGCTTTACCAAAATTAGACTGTCCGTACACTATCATAATTTGGCGAATAATGTCTAATTCGGAGTCAAAACTATAGCAAGTTTGCGCTATTAATTATGAAAGTTTCGTATTGGGAAGTCCCCGAGGCGAATACCGTGCGTACACTAAAGCACGATACAAACTCGTATGTTTAATAAAGTTTAGTCTATCTATTATTCCCTTTTCTATGACTTTCGTGTCGTCTCGAAATTGATCAACAAATATGGTTTTATTTACACACAAAATATCCACGCTACCAAACACGGACGTCCCGTAAGTGCGTTCATTAAACAAAAGGCTTCATCATATACTCGTAAGACACAATCGTACCTCCCTTCAGCGAATCTTGTGTTGAAATGTTGAACATGGAGTAACAAGTGACGCATGCCGCGACGACATGCTAAATAACAAAACACCTTTAAACCTCTAGGCTTGTACTGAAGCGTGTAGTTAATCCTATGGCCTCTATTTCGTATCACGAGTAGATTTTCACTTGTTTAAAGACTCGAGCTGTTGTGGAAAGAGGTTTGCATGTGAATACGTCTTCATGGTGAAATCACTCATTACAATGACAAAAGCGGTCGCGACAATGCCAGCGCCTTCCGACTTAATTCATCATTGTGCCGGAGATTAACATGCGCGCCCATTCAGACAACTTAGCTCGTTAACGTCGAATTTACATCAACATCGTCCCGAGATGGAATAGATAAATTATTCCGGGATTAATTTAGTTCCCCACTCGCCGGTCAGTTCGTCCGGCTGGCGATCCATTAAAGTTTGAATAATAGTTTTGTATGCATAATTATACCGTAGATCTATTGTAGGTGTACAATTTATAACAATTAATCAGTTAAAGGTCGCCGTTTTGTTGCGGAAATCCATTAAAATTATTCTGTTGAATATTTAGAAAGGCACTGTTTTGTTTTCATTATCATTTTTGCGTGCGCTCTCTAGCGTTATGTTTTTCGTTTATTGATTCTCGTCTCTCGTACAGAATAAATAAATCAACCAAATAAACGAATTAAATGTGAATGACAAACAGTAGGGCATTATAATGGTCATTTCGTTAGCAATTTCAAGCTAACGACTCGCCTCAGAGATGGTGTGTTCAATACCCAACTCGGTCGTTAATATAAATTGAATCGGACTTGATGCATTAATTTCCTGTTCGCAGAACGCGCTGGTTAAGTGGCCGATAAATAAAAACTGACTGCAATAACAAATACGATTAAAATACTATGAGAATTCAATATCCGCTTTTGGGACTCTCTTAGGGCTGTCACAATATTAAATTTGAAAGCTGCTGCTCTGTACAGTCTTAGTTATAGAAATTACTGCCTGTCGTCCGCCACTTCGTCTACTCGTACGTATAATTATGCGTTTAACGTTAACCCACGTTAAAAACTCTAAAAGCTTCCAATCTAGATGATGTATACTTGTCTTCTCAGGCCGGCACAGTGGAGGCGACTGCTGTCCGTAGAGATTTCTCTGTAGTAGCAGTTGTTTCCGTTCATGGACCGCACTTTAGCTTTACATCAGGCGAAGTGTTGTCATATGCCGAGCTACAGTAGAAAAAAATAAATAAACTGGCTAACGTGAAATTTTTTTTTTAATCACACTGGATAATTTACGGGACAAACTAAGAATTATTATTTAAATATCTAACTGTTTTTCTACCACTAATAGTATTAGGATATTCACAAGTACCTATTTACCCAGTTCAACCATTTAATATGAATTATAAAAATGATTTTAAGTTGATTACATTTGAAAGCAAACAATAAACCACTGAAGACGTTTTATCATTGTTTAAAGTACGGATTTCTACATCCTTTCAAAGTTATTTGAAGTGGTTAACTCCGAATGTTTGTTTACCCCTAAGTAATGAAGAGGGGTTGAAATGAAAACATCTGTACGTATTACTTCCTCAATTCTTAATAACATAATTAATTTATACGTCGTACCAGTAACACACGGTACGTAAATCGCATTAAGATTTGAATAAGTTAAAAGTATTAATATTTCGAAAACGTTAATTAACTTTTTTTTTATTATTGTAGCTCAGCATGTGATAACACTCCGCCTGATGTAAAGGTAGAGTGCGGTCCATGAATGAAAAAACCTGTGCGGGCAGCAGTCGCCTCCACTATGCCGGCTTAAGGAGACGAGCATGTACCATCTAGATTGACAGTGCACACTCCTCTTTTATATACCTGACTACTTTTCAAACTATGCCCGAAATGCGACAAGGTCACTTCACGGGTGTTACATTCGAAAGTGGTAGTACTACCCCAGGTCGACAGACTGGACAAATAACCATCATCAGTCTGCCTACCACTCTTTAATAGTGCATATAGGCACTGAGCGACCAAAGTACATATAACAAAGTTACATTGGTACCGGTCAGAATTAGCGAGGTTCGAACACGGGTCTCATCGATCGTGAGTTCACGCGTCTTACCGCTAGACCACGGCCGCTCTTAAACTTTTAATTGTAAATTAGTTTCTCAATTAATCGAAAGGAATCTATAACTAACTTCGTCTTTGACAATTTGTCTATAGAAATTATGTTGCAATTTAGTGCATTAATTGTAGTATAATTGGAAAATGAGCATTATTAATCATGATCAGCGTGATCTGTTGATTGAAATCTGTTTGATAAGGCAAGGCAAGTCCTATAAACTAGGACTGATATTTGATAAACTGAACTTTATTAGGACCGAGGACTGGCGAAGCATAGCGTAGAAATTATTTGCCAAGCCATTACCGACCTTGTTCGCATTGAAATTATATCGACTCGGAATATCAATTAACATTGGTCACACAGTCCTCTAATCGCTTCCATATTATTATAACTTATTATATTTTATCATTTTATCATATTATATAAAGCTCGATTACCACTCACTGACTGACTCACTGACATATATTATGAAGCACTTGCCGGGGGGTTAGCGAGATGATTCTTTTTGGGGCGTATGGAGGGCGGTCCCGGGACCTCAGGAAAACCTCGACTTTGACCGAAAGCGGACTCTGGACCGGAAGTGACGCCGATATCTCGGAAACGGAGCGAGATAGAGCCGAAGTGCCGGAACAAAAGTCGTAGGGAATGCCCTCTAATATCGAAATCCATAAATTGTTTTTTCAAAAAAAAATTTTTTAAAACTACCCGAAAAAAACTTTTTCAGCGCCGCGAAGCGCGCCCAAAAATCTAGTTATATTATATTATTATATTATTCCAAATTATATGACAAAAATTAAAGATATACGATTACACATACTATGTAGAATATAGTAAACTAATTTCTTCTTAAATGTGGTTCCAAAACCAGATTTACCTACGTGGAAATTAATCATGACAAAACTTCATCTTCAAGTTGTACGTTATGAACGATATAACTTTAGACAGCGTGTGTAAAATTATGCTTTTTGATATGTATTTTTAATATGAAAACGACTCGTTGGAACGAAGCTAAGAAGAAAATGTAAAGCCCGGTTGCATCAAAAGCCCTGCTACAGTTACTTTGACTATTACACGTACATTTTATGATGACTTTAATGGTTACTTCTACTTCACACGTGTTGCACCATCGCGCCTGTCACTTGACGCTTACTTTAACGCTAACTGTAACCAGCGAAGTAATCGTCAAACCAATGTCACTGACGTCAAATGTATGAAAAGAAGCCAAATATGTTTTTCTATTTTTTTTTTCGGGTATGTACTCCTCATTTTATCAGCCACCCTTTTATCGATAACGTTATGAATTTACACGATGGTGCAACGCGTGCGGAGTAAATGTAAAAGCAATCGTTAAAAAATTCACTATAAAATGTAACAGTCAAAGTAACTTTAACAGGCCTTTTGGTGCAACAGGGCTTAAAAGATTACATTTAATTTGAATTTTTCTTATTTCAAAAAATGCTCCAAGAACTGCTCTGAGAGAATTTTAATATAGAAAATCTTTAAATCACATTTTTTATTATTTTTGTATGACGTAGTCGATAGAGATTGTCGATACAGCAACATTGAGCACCAGTTGTTCGCGTGCCGACGCCACAGCTAAATTATACCATTCGTGAATCAAACGTTTATTCTGCAGTAAAATCACGCTGCGTCATCGAATCCTCGTGAACTGTAACATTGGATACGGTCAAACACGAATACGATGAATAGAGAAGTCAAAAGTTGGTAGTTTACATGGAAAATCGAAAGGAAATTATAGTGAGATTGTTTCATGTTGCTTTTCAAAAGTTTGTACATACTTTAATTTGTACTTACATTATAATAAACTCAGACGTAGGCTTTTCTAGAAACTTGATAATGATAGAACTATTTTTATGACAAGTATCCTGGACCGAGAGAATTGCAAATAACGTGATAAGGAATCGTTGCTAGTTGAAAGACAGTGTAGTGGCCAGATCATTTGGAAAGGATGGTGGAGAGAATGGAGGAGGGAAGTATGAAGAAACAAAAGATATTCGTTGTGCGAAAGTGTATGACAAGTCGGAACAGGTCGTTCTAGAAATACCTCAGATTGGTCTAATACTTAAAAGGATCAGGTGACGTGAACTCTCAATTGGAGCTTGAGAAGAGTAATGAATGTGGAAGGTGTAGACTTCTTTAGCTTTGACTTTGGTCTTTGGGCCTCTATACTCTATAGCATCGTTTCTCAACCATTTTTATGTCGCGACCCACGAAAAAGCCAAAAAGTTAAATGAACTTGCGACTCCGTCAAAGTAAGCTATAAGTTAATTTTTCATGTTATTTATTATCATCAGTCCTTTAATAAACGAATCTTTTGTACCTATATGTAGTTAGTATTTATTATTTTTCAACAGACTGCGACCCCCTTTAAAAACAAACTCGACCCCCCCAAGGGTCGCGACTCCCGCTTGAGAAACGATGGTCTATAGTACTCTATAGAATACCTCGGAAGCTATGTTAACTACTTACTAGTCTAAATACTTCTTGAATGAAAACCAAAGGTAGTTTGCCATTGCAATTCCAGCTTGTCCCTTCGTTAGAGTCCATGTTATGTAATTATTATCGTTAACAATTATATTTTTGCTCACGTATTTACCTTTTAATTATAACAGAGTATGAAACCACATAATTTACTAATTTTCAACAAAATCACTACTCGTCAGCAATTATAATACAATACTAAATAAGTAAATATCCAAATTCGCTATGTAAAGACGACTCTGTTAATAGTTGATTGTTTAATTTTAGTTATAATGTATATTATCATTTATGATTTATATGTAAGTTTTATTTAATTGGAAGAAATGGAGTTTTACTCTTGGTTCTACAAGTATATTTGAAATTTAAAGTAATTGTTTCGTAGATTCTGTAGAGAGTTTTGGTCAAGTATTCAAAACTCGTCTGCGTCGGAAGCGTACTTGTTCGTTTTCAATTTCAACTTGACAGAGTATTCCTTTCTCAATGTCTTTAACTTTAAATCATAATTTAGTATTATTTCAATGTATAACTTATTTTTTACTGACAGACTGACTCCTAAAAAGTACAACAGCAGCATAATCGACTGGTGGTCGATCGTGCGCGGAACGGAGCCATCGAAGTCCGCGGTCGCGCCGCACCCACATAATAAATAATAAAAACAAACAACTTTTTTAAAAATAAATAAAACGTTGTGCCAAAATATAGGTTCTAAAAATATATATGTCAATTTTTCATTTCTGAGATAAACGTTGTCGCGAGATCCATCTAGTTTTCTAGAGTCGAGCAGATAGGAAGATTCGGAGTGAGGGTCTCCGACTCGAATGTAATAACCATCGATCATCCCGCCTCCATTTCGACGGGGAAACGTTTAATCACGCTTCAATCTTAATTAACTCACTAACGATCTTATTTGCGAAGTCGCCTGTGTCGACATGGGGCACGACGAGCTTTTAAATACGTATTTTTAAAATAAAATTATTTTAGATTTGCTAATTGACTTTTAATTTGTTTTAATATGTTTCATGACTCACAAAATTGTATTGTCTACCGTACATCGAATGTCTGGATCCATTTGACCTAACATTTTAGAATTGAATTGAGTCTAAAGTGAACCATATGGATAGTTTTGTCAGATATCGGTGGACACACCTGCCCCTCTTATTGAAGTTATAACTTGTGCAAACTACCGCATCGGGTGCACTATCCACAGACCTTAGGTCACGTAGACGGGACTTTGAGATGAGTTCATAACTAATTTAAATTCTCTCTCTCGCTGTTTTGATTTTTGTTATTAGTTGCCTGACTTTTAACTCGTATATGTGTCTCTATTCATGTTTGCCATCGCAGATTGTAAAGTTTGTTTTTGTCCGTTTATTTACTTAGATGGGGTTTGGTACCGCGACGTGGTTTGAAAGATCATGCAGTGATGAGGAATGCTTCGATGGATTGGGCACATGAAACTTGTCCTTTCCATGAGAAATAAGAATAACGGTAGCAATCTATAAATCTGATGTTAAACAAGGCAAATCCAAAAGGGTGTTTTCCGAGCAAAACGGAGACATCCTTACGAAAGCTGGGCTGTCTAGTGCCCCCATAACTGTCGGGCTTGCATGACGAGAATGTGAGGGAAGCGAGAAAGTTGTGTCAGAATTGAGGCCAGTGGCGTTCTGTAGTACTTGCCTATTAATAAATAAAGTTTTTTTGTTTTGGCGTCAATGCACAAACCAACAATCCAAAATGTCCCATTCTAACCCTTAGAAGTAAATATCTCACTACTTTAGTCTTCTCGGAAAATTGAATTGGCAAAGACACCGACAATTTAGTTTCAAGAGATTCTCCGAGATAGTTATTACTTAGGTTAGACGATATCTACTAGTTTTTAAATTCATTCGTGCTGTGAAAAATAGCGGTCGCGATGCGCATTGTATTCCTATGGTTTTGTTGTTCTACTTCATGATCAATATTATCATGACGTGGTGTAACAATTGAAGTTTTAATTTTCAGGTGCGGTCGCACATATTTCTTAACAACGATAAACATTAAAAAATGCATTTGATTGCGAAACATGGCAGTGTTGTCGCAGTGAGACGAACGTTCAAGTGTGGTGAGACAGTGGCAAGCAGATACAGTTGAGACCAGCTTCATAGTGCTACGTAACAATGGAATATGGATGAATGTCAAACGCGACTTCGACAAAACTGTGTGCTTCCTACAATGCACTCTCATTACCCTATTGAAATCTATACGCGCGCTATATATCCTAAGTGAAACAAATCTCATTCTTTAGTATTGTTATAAGTAAATCCTAGTCGTGTAAATGTCGTTTGTAAATATTTACTAATACATATAGAACTTTGTCTTATTAAGAGTAATTTTTATCAACGATGCGGTTGTCGAATTTTTTATATTAAATCAATAATTGTATATTAATATTTGTTAGGCTAAATTTTTATCTCAATTTTATCTCTCATCGTTAAGTGGCAAAACTCGGTTGTGATGTGTATAGTGTCTAAGAGTATTATTAAATTTGTCGATTATTAGTCAATAAAGTATTGGGTTAAGATAAGTCGTATGGGGTGTGTGAGTATGCCCGGTTGTATTGGGCGTGCTGACGGGCTGGGTGTAAGGCGGCGGTGATGCCGGCATCGTGGAGTGCGCAGGGCTGTCACGTGGTTGTTTTTACCGGCGCAGGCGCGGGCGCACGAAACACGGGCGCGGGCGCAGGGCGCCGGGAAGATGCGAGAGCGGCGTCGCGCGCTCCACTGCACCGCAGCCGCATTGCTTGCCGTCATGTTCCTCATCAACTGCCAAGTCGACGCTGCCAGTAAGTGACACTCTCATTTTCTTCAATACGCAATCTGACACATACGAATACTATTTATTTCATAAAATAAGCAAAAATTAATGTGTCAGTTTGCGGCATGCATGGTAGATTAAGTTTGTATTAATTATATTATGTAAAAACGTATTGATCACATAAACTATTTTAAAAAAACATTGACGCAATGTAATAATAGGTCGGGAACTACATACAGTATTTATTACCTATTTCTCGAACGTCGTGTGCAAATATGTCAACCGATACGTTTGTTTCGAGTACTGTATAATTACGTCAAATTACAATTCGGAGAATTGAGTATTTTTATTCCTGTAATTGTTTGTTTCAAGGTCCCTTTGGGTTTTACTTCATAATTTATTTATAAATCGTGACTCTTTACAGAGAAACCGAATACAGAAACAATTAAATAAGTTTTTTGTTTGTTTAAATACATCATTTTATTTTATTTATATTCTTTAATAATATGAAGTGTGATGAGAATTAATGTTTGTTAATTTTGCAGTACACGTTGTCGGTCTGTTGTTCGATGAATTATAGGCAGTTAAGTTTAATGCTAAAACTAAAACTTTAACTGCTACTCCATAACCTAATACTAATAAATGTTTATTGCTAGTTTAAGCTGTACAACGACGTTCACTGGATATTTTCTAGTTAAATAAACCGGAAAGTTATGAAAAAATATTAAAAAAATACTTTTAATTTTCAATTTTCATTAGTTGAGTATGTTGTATATTAATTATTTTTCTGAAGAAATTTATACCTAATATTACTACTTTATAAATAATAAAAAATAATGTAGTTTTGATCGTAAAAAAGATTTATGATGGTAGAAGTCTTTTGATAAACTCTAGGGATATTGCAATAGATTTTCAGGCGCGGTAAGCTCGGGGGTTTAGAACGTACACTTATTGTTGTTTTACTTCTTAAATTGTTTTAATGTCCGCATTAGGGCCACGCGGTGCACGGTAATTTACATAACATAGCAGGCAGCGGGAGCGGCTGCGTGAGCGATAAACCCGGCACGTCGATCTTATTGCCACAATTAATGAAGCTACCGCCGCTAAAATCATCAACACATGGGGCATCTACTCCGGTATATTATTTGAACCATATTTCGGTTACATTATACAAAGTGGTGCCGAATTGTAATTTGAAATGTTTAAAATAGTATCTAATTCTTACAATATTACGTTCGTTGTAGTTAACTTTCCCAATCCAGTAACTCGACGCTGCCGAGGATCCGGTCTTCTCGTAATTCGTTCAACGTGTAAGTTGACTATTATGACGCAATGGCGAATAAGCGGTTTATTGTGTAAAGCATATTAAAAATACATTTTGGAAATAATTTCAATTAAAGTATCAAAGAGAAACGCAACTTGATTTGCTCTTCATTGTCGAAGCTTTTATTATACGGGACAGGAAAAAATCTTCTTGCTTACGGTGTTGATTTGCATTTTAATACCATGGAGGGGATAACGAAACGAATCTGTCATATCTCGCGGAAGTGATCGGATGTAAATGAGATATAACGCGGTGAGGGAATCGAAAGAAAAGACAATCGTTGCTGACAGTTCGGGGTCGACAGTCGTCTCGCTCGTCGCGCCGCTCATCGCCATGTCATCATTGACGTAGATAGATTAGCATTTAGATTATGTTCTCCGTTTGCGAGCGGTGTCGGTTACGGAGACACGTGGCATCGTCGCCCACTGTAAGGGCGTGATTTGTTTCAGAAGGCTCCTCTTTCTCCGCGTTAGCACAAATAGATGCCTTATCTCTCACGTCACCCGTTGATGTTTGCAAATGTTTTGTTTGTTGATGCATCACTCTTCTTTTTCCAATTTTGTTTAGGCACATTTTTTTCTTCGTAAATTGTATCGTGTAGTTGTGTTGTATGTAATATTTAACTCTTATTTTAATCGCGTTTTAAAATATATTCTTTATTATATTAGTACGATTTGCTCATTGGGATAATGTTTAAAATACACAAAATAGCTCATGAAATTTGTGCTTCGCAAGATGTAGTTGCATATATTTTGTTCTCCGCAATCCCGCGATGACAATGGAAAATTGAAGTAGAACTCGAATTAAAATATGCACAAATGAAAATCCTGTTCGTTTCGTTAGCAAGTTGCCTCATAGATTAATGAAGCTCACCGATCTGGAAGTAGACGGCGGCGATACGTGCGAATTGCTTTTCAAAATAACAATAACAGTTATCTAAAACAGCCGTGCCGGAATTATCGCTCATTCATATTCATAAGTTGTGAATATAGGAACGATCTGACGGCGCTGCAGCCTCGGGCGCTTCTCGGATTCCCGCCCGAGAGACTTATATGAATAATATTCAGCGTTCATTCATTTTAATTTTAATTTCTCAACGTCTTAAGTACAATTCGCTATATTATAGTTTACGTTTTAACTATATTAACTCGTATGTAAGTTAATATTTCGCATTAAAATAGGTACCGTAAAAAATTATTTGAATTACGATTAAAAAAAACTTTTTTTTTCACGACTGTATTTTCATTATTATATTTTGGTCTTGCTTTAAAATAATTTAGTAACAAACGGCTTAGAAATGGATGAGATGATGTCTTAGTACGAGTAATTTAAAAGATTTTAAGAAAGAAAATACAAATTGGACACGAGATGTTGGCCAAGCACTAGCTTCTGGAAAGACGGTTTCAAAGTTCTAGTTTAAAACTTAGTTTTAATAATTATTTGTTAACGTTCTCGTCTAGATTCCCACGCAAATGGTTCTCTTATCACTCTAATGAGAATCTACATTGAAAGATATTTTGAGGGGAACGTTTATGTATAGCGTGGAAAAAAAAATCACGACACATTTTTTCATCATTCGCAACTTTGTATGCTATCTGTATTATGTGTCCCCCTTCCTAGAGAACTTTTTATATCGGGTTAAAATGATTGCTTTCCTCTACATTGGAGATTCTCTCCAGAAGCTTCGGACTGCCCGAAGTCTATCGTTCCATTAAATTGTAAAACGACCTCCCAAGCCGCATATTTACTCCTTCCTACAACCTAGAATCCTTCAAGCGCAGTGTGTAGAGACATCTCACAAAGGCGGCATAGCGGGGGCGACTGTCTGCAGATCCCCTTCTCTCATATCAGGCGGAGTGTGGTCGTATGACGAGCTAAAATAAAAAAAAAACATAAATTAAATTAAAAAAGTACAAAACCGTTGTTCTCAATACACGGGCTGCCCAATACAATAATAATAAAAATAGTATACCCTATTCTACTAGTTACTATAATCCATCACTATGCTATATTTCATAAAAGAGTGGTAGGCAGACTGATAATGGTTATTAATCCAGTCTGCCGTCCTGGGGTAGTACCACCACTTTCGAATGTAACACCCGTAAAGTGACTTAGTCGCGTTTCGGGAATAGTTTGAAAGTAGCCAGATATAGCGAGAGGAGTGCGCACTGTCAATCTAGATGGTACATGCTCGTCTCCTCAAGCCGGCATAGTGGAGGCGACTGCTGATCGCACAGGTTTCTCTGTAGTAGCAGTTGTTTCCATTCATGGACCGCACTCTAGCTTTACATCAGGCGGAGTGTTGTCACATGCCGAGCTACAATAAAAAAAAAATCCGTTCGGCCGTTTGATATAGGGACAAACAAACACACTTTCACATTGCTGATATATGATTGTTTTTATTGTAGCTCGGTATATGCCAACACACCGCCTACCTGATAGATGTTAAGCCAGAATGCAATCCATGAGCGGTATCTGCTATCACAGAGAGATCCCTACAGGCAGCAGTCGCTTCCGCTATGCTGGGTTGAGAAGACGAATGTGCACCATCCAGTTTGACGGTCTACACCCCTCTAGAATTAAGTAATGCCATATTGTTTGTAGTTCGATATAATTAGCCTAAAACAAACAATGGACACACGTAAAGGGGATTTTGCCGGGAAAGCATCAAAATATTATTATTAAACTATATAATAAATGATATCCTATTAAAGTGAACTCGGTTATAAAATCGTATATTTTTGGACCATTTATATTGAGGGTATTAGCGGAATTTAATTGGCTATTTGATACTTCCTTGTCTCGTCTTCTGCTTTCTCTCGTTAAAATGTTTATAATAAACAGGACAATTATTTTTGTTTTAATAATAAACTGTTTTGTATAATAATTTTTTTTTTTTCAAAGTCTATACTAATCTCTTGTCGTTATTACAATTATATTGTTAAAACTTCTTTTCGCGATCTTTTTTTTTTGTCTTCCTTTACACGATCTGTGAGGCGATTGAAACTATCAAATGGGGAGGAATCAGATCAGGGTAATTAATCTACAACAAACTGATTTGACCTCATATACATATCGCTCTTCACATTCACTTAATTTACACAATGGTGGAAAGAAGACAGAGCGGCCTCTCAAACCTAGGTACAATATTACATCCTAAATCTTACAGACAGAAACTTATAATTATTCGAATTATTATTTAAAAAACGCTGATCATAGTAGGTGGTGTACTGTTCGCTTGCTTGTACTGTTAATCTCCCTTCATTCATCCTTTCCACGTGTCCAAACCATCGAAGCATTCTTTTCTCAATCCTCGTCACTACATCATCTTTCAAACCACATCTATCGCGCACAACACTATTCCTCATTTTATCCGCTATCGTGACTCCACATACACTCACAAAATTTTTTTTATATTGACGCTACATGTGACGTCGCCGTCACTATGCCGGCCCAAGAAGGTGCTTTTTCACGCTCCGCTTGAAGGATCCAAGGTTGAAGGATTGGGAGAACACGTGGGAGGGCGAAGCATTCCATTTATCGATTGTGCGACATAAAAAGGATGCGCCGAACCGTTTTGTTCGGCTTCCAATTCTGTCAACGTAATGCGGATGCTTTTGAATTATAATAATATGTAAAATTAATAGGTTATTTAAAAAATGATTTTTTAGAAGGAGCAATGTTATAATGAATTGCATTTGTTTGGTACAGTGTATTGTTCGTAAATAATAATATCGTTGTCTCAGATAAAAGATTTCTGTTCAGTTCGTAATAATAGGAGGTGTCTGCATGGACGGTCTTGGTTATTTAAGTTTAATAACATTTTATAGCGCTCGAACTGTGCTTTATTTAATACTGTTACGTGTTGCCGTCGAATACGTTTTTATATTATACAATGAATTTATATTATCAAATTATTTATATGCATTTAATATTTACTTATAGTTAAATTGTTAAAAGATAATTTAGGGTAGGGTAGAATGCGGTGATTATTATATCGCTAGGCATAAGCAATACATACCTAGTTTTCCGCAAAAGCTGAATTTCCTTTCTTTCAAACTCCAAGTGCATTTTTTATGCTCATAAACATAAAATTATGTTGCAACTTCTTTATTGTTTCCCTTACCTCGTCGTAACCCCTAGTTGCATGGGGAGTATAGTAATTTCTTAGCCGTACACATACACATGTATAGCCATGCGGTATCCGAAGTAATTTTATTTCTGGACCATTAATTTTCCATTTTTCCCCGGTTGCCCGTTTTTGAGCAAGCTTAGAGATGGATCCGTTGACCTATTCTTGAACGTTTGACTCCAGTTTATATTTAACAAAGCGTATCGATCTCGTTTTGAACGCGACCGTTCTAAAATTATCACATCCATTTAAATTTTTGGACATATTTTATTCAATTATCGCCTATTTTCACGTGGTTTTATTTAGAGCTGGGATATACGCCGTTGACCTTTCTCAGGCGATTGTGTGTCGATTTATGTAAAAAACATAATATGAAAAGTTATTTGAAAAAAATAAACCGAAGATTCCCTAGGTATTGTATTGTCTAATATCATTATGAAAATAAAAAAAACCCAGCTATTAATAGTTTAGAAGAAAAATGGTTTTATATTTCTAAAACAGGGGTTACCATTACTAATGGGTAAACATTACTTAGTCTTTACATTACAGTGATAATATTAGATTTTGGATATCTAACCGGAATAATGAGAAATAGTTTAATAATTTCGACTAGATTTCTATATAATTTATCACCCATTTTTTTTGCATGTGTACTGAGATCAATAGACGTTAGAGGCCCACAAACTAGTCTCCTTTATAAGTTGCTTCGTTAAAGTTTAGAAATCAAGTCAAAACAAAATTTGAATATTATTTCGAGAATCACTTAACTGGGTAATACTTTTTGATGGGTTTATTACAAGAGCTTCGATAGGATCTGCTCGGCTGTTGTCTTTTTATTCGGGATTTTTTGAAGGGAAAGTGTTGGTGCTCAGCAGTCTGGTGAAAATACACCAGCTTATCTCGAGGGACTGCCAGGTGATGAATATTTTATTCAGACGAGATATTGAGATCCCTCAATTTTAATTACGAGAGAGGTGTTCCAAATTAGTTTTTCAGTGATCTTTTATTATTTTTCTTTCTATACCAGCTAGAAATGTAGAATAAGTTGATAAAAAAATAATCATTATTAATAATGGAAAAAATTAGTGAAACTTGATCCGTTTTTTAAATATGAGTTATATTAATTGCGAATATTATATACTCGGGCAAAGTTTTTGACGATATCAAGTGACCCAAAGGAATTAGGTGACCTCTAGTCTCTTTTAATAAATTTTCTATTACATACTGCCAGTGTAATCCTTCCTTAGTACTTAATACTTCATACAAGAGGAAATAGGGTCCCTTTGACGGAAAGAACGTGCGCAAACAAGCCCCGGAGATAAGATGCATTCAACACAAAATTGTGACGTTTTGTGTGGCCACATTAAAAAACAACTTATAAATTTTTAAAATTCATTCTTTAAAAGTAACAAAATTATATTTTTATTTTTTAGTTTAAATATTTCGACTGCTTTCCGTTCGTGGACCGTACTCTCGCTGAACATCAGGCGAAGTGTTGCCAAGCTACAATGATAAAATATATATATACTCGTATATGCTTCTTCTATCAATCTCTAAATTAATATAAATGTTTACATATATCATACCTATATTATATACTTTGTTTAAAAATATTCAGTGAAAAGTGTATTCTCTCATTTAAAACATTGAAACACAGTATCTCCGTTAGTTATTTTATGAAAGTTGAAAAAAGCATACTATCACAGTATTCTCAGTTGTAAAGAGATCCTTAACTATTCATAAGTTTAAACGACGACCCGGGGATCGAATTCGAGCCCCTCAAAAGATCGCATCGCGTGTGCTAAAGCAAAACTCTTTGAATAACTTTTTTTTCCCAACCTTTTATAGACACAGTGTGAGATGTGGCCGGCATCATATGAAAAGAGATGTACATAAGATATATGCATGGTTTAGTATGTACGCTTGCTTTGGCAGAGTTAATGGAGGCGTTGAAAAGAATTTAAAAGCTCTTGTTCTTATCGGAGGTGTTAGTCTTTTATGCGGTCTCTGTAAAGCTTTGCTGTCTTTGCCTTATGATTTTTTTTTTAAATCTGTAATACTGTTTCTATACAAATTAACAAAATAATGACGTGGCACTTCTATCAACGATTGAACTTGGTTTTTGTGGCTGAAAATTTATCAAAGAAAACCTTAATTGTATAGATTCAGGGAGGGATAATATTAATAACCATTAAATCTTATAATAATTAAAATACTAATAAAATTTTATATAATATGTTATTAATGTAATAAGTATGTAAGATGAAGCCAAAAGAGTGCGGTCCATAAACATAGACGAATGTTACCGCAGAGAAATATCCACACCCATTAGTCGTCTCCTCTATGCATGCCGGAATGGTAAGACGAATATGCACCTTCCAGGTTGACAGGGTTAAACTAATCACGAAGCATGGGGCCAAAAAATAATAGCAAATCTTAAGTAGGTATGTCATGTAGGTATCAATTCGTCGTGTATTTTTTTAAATAATAATTATTGCTAATGTTTATAGTGATAAATTTCTGCGGATTTGCAATAAGCATCAACTATGCGCGAAATAAAACGCTTAAACAATGTCGGACGAGTCGGCGCGCTTTGCTGAAATACAACACAGAAAGGAGTTTCTACTCATTTGCGAGCACATTTTCACTTTGAGCTCCTTACACATAACGCAGTATGCTACCTCTTTATGCATTCACTCCTTTTCTTCAGACTTTAGTGTCAGATTCCGAGCTTTTAGTGTTTTTGTTTAAGTTTACTGTCTAATTTAAAGAAATTCGCTAGCTACATTATTATAAGTATACATTCTTAACGGTTATAGTGTACATTTTTAAGGCACACTATTCATTTTAGCGTATCGTACGTAATAGATGCATAGAATTAGGTAGATTTTTTTTATTTTTTTTATTTTAGCACGTCATATGACCACACTCCGCCTGATCAGACTGCTGTCAGAGAAAGGGATCTGTAGACAACAGTCGCGTCCGCTATGCCGGCTTTGTGAGATGCCTCTTCACACTGCGTTTGAAGGATCCCATGTTATAGGAAGGAGGAAAGACGTGGTTGTAAAGGTCGTTTCACATTTGATGGAATGACAGAAAAAGGACTGCCCGTGTGTAGTAGGTTTTACAATTATCATAACTACAAGCACTATGATACAGTTTACTATAGACATTTTTTTATAATTTTTTAATTAGTAAGTACCTCGACATGTGATCACACGCTGCTTGATGTTAAGCTAGAGTACGATTTATGAACGGGAACAATTGCTACCACAAATAAATGTTTGCAGACAACAAACGCCTCCGACATGCCGTACGTACCAAGCTGATCCGAATCCCGACAAATGTTACGGCAAGCTGGGCTAATCCATCATCAGGATTGCTTAATAATAAACTAGAAATAGTGTTTGCTGTCATAAATAAATAGCTATATTTGTAGTAATAACTTCCATGTACGTGTTTCAATTGTTACGTTATATTATATTATAATATCATTGTGTTCCGACAATACAGTTGTCGTTGCATTGTTATTTTGCTCCGAGTGTGTGTCCTCCTTGACCAAGTACATTCTTTATACAAATAAAATATTTACAATTTGTGTTACTCGTCTAAATAATATGTTATTGTTGGTTAGTATTTAGAGAGTTAGTAGTTAAATATTTATTTATTTATTTATAAGGCACTCATAAAGGCTACAGTACAAACATGTTACTGAATATAAATTTTAACTGTTAGCGCTGTACTGTAGCCCAAAATAGTCTGCACCTCGTGAAATATTTAAAACTACTTACACTAAAAAACTAAACTACTTATAATCTTTATAAAATTATATACAGCTCGATTACCACTCACTGACTGACTCACTGACATATATAATGAAGCACTTGCCGGGGGGTCAGAGGGGTGATTCTTTTTGGGGCGTGTAGAGGGCGGTCCCGGGACCTCGGGAAAACCTCGACTTTGACCGGAAGTGGACTTTGGACCGGAAGCGATGCCGATATCTCGGAAACGGAACGAGATAGGGCACAAGTGCCGGAACAAAAGTCGTAGGGAATGCCCTCTAATATCGAAATCCATAATTTGTTTTAAAAAAAAAATTTTTTTTTTCAAATTACCCGAAAAATAACTTTTTCAGCGCCGCGAAGCGCGCCCAAAAAACTAGTAATCTTTATAAAACTACATGTTCTATTAAGTAACCTCACACATGTGTGACTCTTTTAACTTATCAATGTTCGAGTGGATTATTTTATGAAGGCAGATCTGTGACGACGCGCTTCCAGAGACAATAGACTGAACCTACGCAGCCTATCACCATAACTCAAATTGTTATTAAATTATGTTGAAAATTAAATACAAAATTTGGTAATATTTAATAATGAAAAATAAATAAAAGTTTAATATGTCAAAAAATAATTAAATGCCTTGGTAGGCAGACTGATAATGGCTATTAGATCAGTCTGCTGTCTAGGGGTAGTACCACCACTTTCGAATGTAATGCCCGTGAACTGACCTTGTCGCGTTTCGGGAGCAGTTTGAAAGTAACTAGGTATATCAAGAAGAGTGTGCACTGTCAATCTAGATGGTGCAGACTCGTCTCCTTAGGCCGGTGTAGCAAAGCGAGCGGCTGCCCGTAAATTTCTCTGTAATTGCAGTTGTTTCCGTTCATGGACGGCACTCTAGCTTTACATCAGGCGGAGTTGTCATATGCCGAGCTACAATAAAAAAATAAATAATAATAATAAATAAACTTTTTGTTTCGTCAGTAATTAGAATCCTGGACACGCCGCGTAAGAAAATAATCCAAATGTCACGCTTTACTGGAACAACAAATTTGAAATTTCTAATTAGTTTTATTTCCTAATTGTGGAACGAACTTCCGAAACTCCTTTATTCTCCGTCTTCCGAGGTCTCACCAAGTCATATCAGACACGATTGCTGGTGTGTAATATGTACCTGGTGTGAGTATACAGTCTTCCTTCGATTAGTGGACCGACAGAGCTGGCCCGTCCTCAGCACCAGGAGTTCGAGACAACACCAAATGAATGCGATTTGAGTACACTGATCACTACCACTCGGCACTCGCGACTTTGCGGGAATTTATACGTTAGTATAGCGGATTAAGGGTCGCAGCGTATGCGCACGGATCAATGTTCACTGGTATACTGAGGTTTCATTTGAGGGTGGCTGTCTTCTTTCCACTAATGTGTATAGGTAATGTGTGTGAAAGAGACGAAAAATAATATAATTAATCAAGTATATTATGAGGAAGTAGCGACGAGGAAGGGATAGGTGATTGAGGCCAAACCAATTGCTGTCCATTCGCAGATGTCTCTCATAGACCATACTCTACTAGTTTAATATCCGGTAAAACGAAATACATATGTTTTAAAAAAACGTTTTAAATATGACTTGTTCGGACTTCGGATTAATTTAGTTACCACAAACGTTGATTGATGCATGAACTTCATGTTAAATAAAACAAAAAGTTTTGTAAAAAAATGTGTGTTTATATTGTACCTGAATTTATTAGTTATTGCGTATTCTATTTAATTGATTATTCATTTTAATTTTAATTTATTTTATGATATATTCAACAAGCTTTGTCGCTTTAGTGTTTGTCACTTTGTTTAGCGGAACTTCAACAGTCCTACAAATTAATTTGTACATCTCATATAAATACTGAAAGCCCATTTATTGAAATAGAAGTGAATGCACGTGATGATTTGATGCTTTGATGTTAACTATCGATTATTGCTATTAAATTGGTCTGTCATTACCAGATCAGTGATATTTAAAAAAAAAAATACTTAGATATTTAAATTTGTAAAATGCAACATACATTCGGATTTTTTGTTTTTATTGTCAGCTCACAAAAAATTCATTTTGCTTGCCTGCCACTTTTAATTTATTTAAACTCTTAAAACATTGTTTTTCAAATATCAATAAAGACATCGGAACAATAAAATAAAACACTGAAAGATGGTTTAAAGCAAAATAAATTATACATAAAGCCGGTCAGTTTATTGTGCAGTTTGCAATAAAGTGGTGATAAAACCAGTGGATTGTTTTGTAACAGATGTCTCACTCCGTATTTACAACTATTGCATTGTTTATTTGAAGTGATTCCGTATCCTTAATATTACTTACAATGTCGCAAAACATATTATATATTTTTAATGTAAACTTTAAAAGACATCCTAACTTAAATATAAAATCTGTAACACAAGTTTAGGAGTGTTACAGATTATATCGAATTTAAGTTACATTTTTTATGTTGTATAAGATATTGTGTCTTATAATATTCAAATATTTGAAAGAGAAAATGATAAAATGATCCCATAAAGAAATGTAATAAGAATAGTTAATTCTCTGACGTTAATGCTTGTCGGACGCGACGGCGACGGCTCGGGTTCATCCAAAATCCATCTTGGAAGTATTTCAGCACGTTTCTCTTGTCTCTATCAAGATTAGTAATCTGTTAATTACACGAAAATTTCTCCCGAGTGGAGGGCAACGCTTCAGTTCCCATACTAATAGAACCCATGGATCATGATGAAATATTGTCTAGATTATCCCGTCTTTATTCTGCCGCGAAACGACGAGCTCAACTTCATTGAAACACGAAAAGAGCGCACTTAAGCATTATGCCTCAGAAACTTGGCGTAATTTGACACTTAAATTTCTAGGCTGCGGACGGTTTTTATCATCGTCATCTCGGTGAGAACAATTTACAGCGTCATTAAACAAATCTCCACCAGTAAATCAATGAGTGCCATTAAAGAGCGAACAATGACCAAATTGTCGTTCTGTCGTTTTAAAAATTATTGTCGCATATAAATGTACTCTAGTTATTTACTATGGTTCCGTATGTTTGTTTAATATTTTCTGTATTACTATTTCAAGAAGTACAATCCCACGCATTGCTGATGTGTAGGTTTTGTGAAAAGTGATGCATGGATTATACCTATATATAGATATATTAATAAATATCTATATAGGTAATATAAGTTGAGATTCCTGCAAGAAAAATGTATTTTAAGTTTTTTTTTTATAAACATGACATACTTAGTATTAGGGGTCCTATTTTAAAAATCACAGCGGTCTCCTAACTCCTAAACTCGCTGTGTTATTGCCATTCAAACAGGGAAGGTTCTCTAAACGACCCTTTTATTAAGTCACAGATATCCAGCCCAGTGTCGTTATTACGGCTCGAGGGCTTTCGCACGTTGCGAGTATTTTTGTGTCTCTTCTGTAGTTTGCTGTTAATCAAAAAAAGCATAGGTGATATGTTTTTTTTTTTTAAATTTAGCCTGGTGCGTAACATCCGCCTGCAGTTAAGCTAGAGTGCGGTTCATTGCGTTGAGTGATAAGTGCTACCACAAAGAAGTTTCTGCAGTCGCCTCCGCTAGGCTGACATCCAGGTTGATAATGCGCAATCCTCTCGTTATACACGGCTATTTCTAAACTGATTCCGATACGCGAAAGTTGTGGCAATACCTGGAGACGGCGGATTGGGGTAATAACCGTCTCTCTACCGCTGATTATAAATTATCATTAGCAAGTACTTTTCTACCAGTGGAAACTGTTAAGCGACTGTCAGTTATGAATATTATTGTTTATTTGATAAATAATAATAATAAAATACTTTATTGCACAAGATTATAAAATATAAAAATTGCAAAAGGCAAAATTAATGCCTTAAGGCATTTTCTACCAGTTAACCTTTGAGAGATGTGAAAAGTGTTTTCAGTGCAGAAACAAAAATATAAAAATAAATATGTAAATGAAAAATAAATAAATCTAAAATTATTGAATAAAAGCAAAGCAAATCTAGCGTAAGAACGTTTATAGAAAAATAAATAATAAATAAAATATATCTTATTACATTGTAATAAAATCTCATATGTAAAGAATTTTCAGAATAAGTCAAACAGAACTGCGAGTTAAAATACACGACAGAATATAGGAGTAAGGCGATACTTTAAGGCCCGTGTACATTTGTTTACTGTGATACATCGAGTGTAGAGGAAGACAAACATGTCGACCCAATGTACAGACAGCAGTATAATTTAATATATTTTAAAAATTTAATAAAATTTTTAAGTCACACTTACGTTTTTGTGTTTTTTATTTTTTATGTTTATACGTAATATTTACATGATAAGTATTTTTGTAGAATTATGAGTCTGACTGTACTTTTGTTAGGGTAATCGCTTACACAGTTTACCCGAATATCACGCACGGTTCCGACCCGCGGGACCTGTACTGATTATACAGAAATATTTTATATTACAATTACGAAAGCTTGATGCTCCCTTAAAACACACACTTTATATTTTTTGATAAGTTTTATCCAACGTAGGTAGTTTTGAACAGAAAAATCCAACGTCTGGAAAAAATATAAACAATTGCAGCCGCGGATCGGGCGGCAGGCGGGGGAACGAATCGAAAACAAATTTACGTAATAATACAATAACGTAAGTGATTAATTAATCGATTTGTGTGGTAAATAAACAGTAGAAATAATAATTAATCGTACAGGTAATTAATATATCTACGGAAAGTAACATGATTTAATTAATATTATATTACGGACATAAATCCATGTGTATATAAGTATAATAATCATGTATGTGTTGTGTAGGTTGTCGTATCCGTTTTGGTGACACGCCACTCGAGTAGCAGGCTTCCTCTAATAACTCGCGGGGGTGTGTTCAACGGCCGTATAATTATTTATGCGGAGGTCCCCGTTTTCTAGAGGAACACTCTGGGTCCGTTCTGTTTGTTTTGAACTAATGCGGTCGTGTTTGCGGTTCCGATGTCCGTCCGTATCTAACTTACTTAATCTATTGTTTTTCTTTTATATATTTTTAAATTATTTACGCACAAGTTTTACACTAACGCTTGTATTATAGGTATTTTTTGCATTGTACAAAAGTGGTAGGCTGTTTATATGGCTGATCCGACTTCCTGGGTTAGTAAGGTCTAGTCGCATTCCGGGACCATTGTGCATTGGTCAACCTGAACGGACATAGTAGAGGCGACTGTTGCCAACAGACATTTCTTTGTGACAGCGGTTGTCTACGCTTATGGACCCACGTTTAATATCACGCGGACTGTGGTTATGCGCAGAACTATAATGAAAAAAAAAACATGATTTTTTTAAGTGTATTTTTTCACGAAAGCATTCTAAGCGTGTTTTTCGTGAAAATTTCATATTTTATTAGTGCAAGCAAAGCCGAGCGCATAATTAGTTTGTAGGTCACCCTATTCAAAGTTGCATACTTGTAAATGTTTGTATTACACGCTTGAATGCATTATGTGAGCCGAGGAAACATAATCAGGTCACAACAGTCTTACCATATGAATGATTATTCCTTCAATGCTATTTTATGTAAATTGCAATTAGCCGCTTTGTGCACGTAATTTGCTGAATTATACCCTTGTTTGTTGCCTTTAATATTACACATGGGGGAACGCATGTCTCGCTTCCTACTACAGGTTGAGTTTTTGTTCCCGTTCGAAATGGAACATTATGTCATTAAATATAAGGATAACTAACGAACGTGTCGTTTTGAGGTAAATATTGTCTCAAAAGGATTGCCGATTATCCCTGAGCCCTTTCTAACATAACATAAGAGTTTTTATCTTAGAGAGCCAGGTGCACATGTAACGTAAGTAATTATAAAATATTTAAGCAAAACAAGCTCGCGGACGAGGGTCCTTTTGTAGAATATTTATCTTTCATTTTGGCATGTATTTGTTTGGCCCTTTTGTAAATATACCATTTTACAATGCCAACAGAGCGGCGGCGCGTTATTTCATTACTTTATCGCATTGTTCGAATAATTCGATTTGGTGTTTTTCGTACGTCGAAATGATCCGGAAAAAATCCTGAATTTCAACTTTACATTGCGTTAGAGTTAAGTTTTATTCGTTCATGTTACGTTTGTTTAAAATAGTATTAAATAATTAGCGTTTATTTATACAAAATAAAAAAAAACTGGTCTTATTTAAACAATATTAAAATTTAATTTAATTTTTATTTAAGAGTGGTAGGCAGACTGATGATGGTTATTTGTCCAGTTTGCCGTCCTGGGGCAGTACCACCACTATCGAATGTAACACCCGTGAAGTGACCTTGTCGCGTTTCGGGAATAGTTTGAAAGTAGCCAGATAGAACGAGAGGAATGTGCACTGTCTCTTCAAGCCGGCATAGTGGAGGTGACTGCTGCCTGTAGAGATTTCTCTGTAGTAGCAGTTGTTTCCATTCATGGACCACGCTCTAGCTTTACATCAGGCGGAGCGTTGTCACATGCCGAGCTACAATAAAAAAAAAACTACTCTATTTTGTATAAGAAATGGCACAACTACGACAGTAAGAAAACGAAAAAGTGTCCGAGTTTCGCTTTTGTTTATAATGTAAATGCGTTCCCAACCGCCAACCATTCAGCAGCTATTCCAATTGTTATCGAAGTTAGTATAAGCATTCAACGCCTTTGTTTTAACGTCTTGTTTGTATGATTGTCTATTTTAAAGTGCTTTTGAATTAATGATGTTTATAGTGCGTGCAATGTTTTTAATCAGACAACTTTGTTACATGTGCCCTTTTCATTTAGTGATTATATTATTATGCCCCATATTAACTTGCTTATTATGCTGTCTAGACTTGAATTTATTGATGTATATAACATCAGTAAATTATATAAAGTGAGACGAATGTATTATATTAGTGCGAAGTTTTTCGTCAATTTTGAACTTCAGCGAGTATAAATCTTTTATACGTTTTATAGTAGTTTCATTTTGTTTTATGGCAAAACATCTGCTCTTTGCACTAACAAGATCGTCAATGCTATTACTCGGGATACACCGTCTTTTGTTTTGTGACGAATTTACATTTTCAACTTTTACTTGGACGTTTCGTGTGAATATTCTCGTGTCCTCGGTTGTTTCGTAATAATAAAAATAAAGTTTTGATACGATCATAGTCTTTATTTTGTATTCCTAACTCATTTTGAATAAAATAAAAATATTTTTATATTTTTATAATTATACAATTATAAAAGGAGAATGTCCATTTTTGGGCCCACTTGATACCTAATAGTTTGGTTACAAAACAATATTCTAAAATTCAAGTAGGTAACATTTGAGTAGATATTGGGCCGTAAAATTAAATTTTAAATAACTTATTATAAATAAATGTGGGCATTATTAACAACTATATTTTGTGTTGATTAGCTGCACGTGTAAATCCGCACGAGGTGCGAGCGTGTAAAGCCGGCTTAAGAAGAGCGTACACTCTCGTAACTTTAGTCATAACCGTAAAATTGGCGCTAACAACAGGTTGCCTGTACCCGAGTAATATATTATTTTGTAGATTAATGTTATATCACGTGAGTAGACAATTTATTGTTCTTCTTGCGTTTTATTTTGTTTGTATATTTTTTTATATGAATAAACTAATTAAGGAGAAGAATAGCGGATGTGGTCCTCTACCACGAGAGTGGTAGCGAGAGAGAGAGAGAGACGATAGTGGTGGCCATAGTTTTAAAGAGTGGTTGTTTGCGCTGTCTCCCGTCCTGGAGTAGAATGTGCCATGCGGAAATGCTCTTGACTAGACATACCCCTTTGTCGCGTTTCGTGATCGGTTTGGCAATAGCCAAATATAACGAGCACGTGCACTGTCAACAACGCGAACTGCTGCCTGCAGAATTTTTTCTGTAGTAGCAGTTATTATCGTTCATGTATCGCACTCTAATTTAACATCAGACGGAGTATGGCCACATGCTACGTACTAAAAAAAGTGGCATAAGGTCCTTTAGAATATTGTTAGTATTTTGTAATGATTATAGTCTTGTTTTTTTTTCTTTTATCGTAATTACTTTGTCTCTATAAACATCTTTTACGCTACAGATTTTTTCGTAATCACTCCGAGTGTCGGTTACTTACAAGGAAAGGAGTGTCATTGTCTTATGAGACACGAGCGTGAGTCAAGGAGGCAGTAAACATTATAAAACTTTATGAGCTATAAACATGTCCCTGTTTTTCTTCATGTGGGTTCTTTCTTAACGATGAAAGCTACAAAAATATATAACATAATTTTCGTTACACATTCAAACAAGTCTTATTTGTTATGTGATTTTTAATATTGTAATAATTATAAATGAATTAGATGATTGGCTGCAAAGATTTTGAAATATCGCGTTCGGATATCAATTAATAAAGGCGATAATATATTAAGCTGCATGAAATCTTTTATTCGGTTAAACATCTTCAACGCACTTTTAAGAGTGGTAGGCAGATCGATGATGGTTATTTGTCCAGTCTGCCGCCCTGGAGTGGTACCAATGTAACACCCGTGAAGTGACCTTGTTACGTTTCGGAAATAGTTTAAAAGTAGCCAGGTATAACGAGAGGAGTGTGCACTGTCAATCTAGATGGTACATGCTCGTCTCCTCAACCCGGCATAGTGTTTCTCTGTAGTAGCACATGTTTCCACTCTCCACCGCACTCTAGCTGCTGCTGTTATTACATCAGGCGAAGTGTTCTCACATGCCTAGCTACAATAAAAAAATAATACGCAAAACATAAAAGACGACTTCTGTTTTTTTTTTCTTTTTATTAAAATAGATAAATTCTAATTAAACATTATATTTACATAATTTGAAAGTGGCGGTACTGCCCTGGAACGGCAGACTGGGCTGCTAACCATCAGCAATCTACCTACCACACTTTATCAAATAAATACATTTTTTACAATATTTCGACGTGTATGCACTTCGCTTGATGTTTAAGTAAAAGATTTCAACAGTCACCTCCGCTATAATATAAGATGACGAATAGTCTACTTTATCAAAGAATATTTGTTAATCTCGAAACAAAGCGTTTAGTTCAATTCACTTGAATGTCGTGGTACTAGTTCATTTATTTTTCTATATTTATTATTTGTATACGTGATGTAAATAGATGTTATATTTCTGCGTTAAGAGGCGAAATTTTGTCAATATAGGCTGGTTATTATTACATTACTTCGGGCGACGACGAGCGACGCAAAGACGTGTGCTGTAATTTGTGTCAGATAACGTCACTGTAACGGGATAAATGTAACTTTGTTAGTTCACAGTCCCCGTTCAAAGAGACTTCGGCGAATTTGCCGACAATAACAGAGAAGGACTTGATTTTTTTCTGATAATATATTTTTTAAATAATTATACTTCGGCATATGACAACACTCCGCCTAAGTTAAACTAGAGTGCGGTCCATGAACGGAAACAACTACTACCACAGAGAAATTTATGCTAACAGCAGTTGTCTCCGCTATGCCGGCTCAAGGAGACGAATATGCACCATCCTTCTGTCTCTAAATTATTGATTTTAGGAATCAATAATTTGATATTTGTGATTGTATTTTTGAGACAGAAAGGTATACTAGCAATCGCTAGTATCGCTTCCACTATTCCGGACTATTTTAATTAATTAGCTTAATTAATTAATGTATAATCATTACAAAACCTATAATTTTGATGATATAATATTAAAGTAACAATGCCAATTTCAGTTGGCAATCTTTGTTTATTACTGGTTGTAACACGAAGGGCAGTACTCGACATCGATCGACGTTGCCTATTACTTTAATAAGCTGTGATAAGGAATTGTTACTGCCCGCCCGCTACTACGGGTTGGTGAACGTTATAGCTGCCCTAATTGGGGAGGTGTCTCTGGTGACAGCTATCTTTTTTACATATTTTTTAGATAATATAGATTAATTTAGTCGACACGTGTTTCTGGAAAACTTTTGTAATTGCTTTGTTCTTTTTTTATTAATTTTTAAAAATTGCGATCGTAATATTGGCAAACCTGAGGATTCGTTCGGAACTAAACCATTGCCAATGAACAAAAAAAAAATCGTTTGTCAAAAGTTCAAACAAAACTTTTCATTTTTAAAAGTTCCTGCTAATTAAAACATCGTGTTTATAGTGTAGTTTTGTTTTAAAAATTACAATAGTTATTCGTATAAAACACTGTTATTGTTAGGAAACACAAACAAAAGATATTTGACAAACTTGTGAGGCGACAACCATAGACAACATAATAATCTACAAAACTGTTAGGTTGGTACTTTGTATTCTATCTTGTCAAACGGTACGAAAGTCGAAGTGAAAGGTCGAAGACGGTCATCACAGTTTTTCAAATATCTCCTCGATTTTTAAGTATTTTCAGACGAGAATCAAAAAATTCTTCTAATTGAAGTGATATCTCGAAATGGTTTTCGATTCACCATGGGTTAGTTTTTTGGACCTTGCCCATTTCATCGTATGAAACACTATTTTCCCGTGTACAGTTTCGAGTGCTTAAAACTGTATAAATTAACTAAAAAAAAAGTTGTTTATTTTATTGTAACTCGGGATATGACAACACTGGAAACAACTCAGCTACTACAGAGAAATCTCTACAGGCAGCAGTCGCCTCCGCTATGCCGGCCTGAGGAGACGAGTATGCACCGTCTAGATTGTCAGTGCACACTCCTCTCGATATATATTCTATACCGTTGATATATACAACTAGATGTGCAATAACGCTCCCAATGTGAAGCGGGTGAAAGCATGGCCACAGCCACTTTTGGGTTCTCTGTCAGTAGTATTTGACTTGACGGCGTCGACGGCGAGTTTTATGTCAGATATTTGCACCTCTAGCATATGTTTCTATGTTCTATACTTTTTTTTAAATAATTTAAAATGATGATTAGTTATTCTTATTAAACGTATTAAGGAACTTGCATAAAAACTAAAATAGGCAATTGGTTAACTAAAATGTTTGGTCCGCATGCGATGCAACAATGCATGCACGTTATTATGAACTCCGTCGTTTGTTTATAAGTATAGCTTTAAAAGTATTTCTCGATTGAGCTTAATTCTTTTGACATTTCTCAATACCTATTACGTCGAACCTGAATCTTATTAGAGTGATTTATTTCAACTCTCGTTTCTCTAAAATTGTTTATATAAACAATAATCTATCGTGGAGCTTCTTTTTTTTGTTAAAATAATTTAAGATGCCTTGTAAAAGCCACGAAGCTTTCCTGTCACAACATTTGAAATCTGTTCTTCCCTTTTCGACAACATCACAGGAAATATAATACTGGTCTTATTAATCACGGCTTCCATTATTCCCTTTTACTTGCCTCTCTTTTTTTCGACCGCGGAGTAATAATAAATTTTCCTAATTTGCATTTCATTTCAGTGTTTTCTTTATTTCTGCTCGCTGGAGTCCCGGCCGCCCTACGAATAATTCTTAACGCGTGTTCTTCTAATCTAAACGAGTTCGCGACCTGTTTGTTGTATGTAAATTATAATGCCGTTATATAAAAGAAAAATACCACAAATTACTTGGAACGCGTTAATGTTTAGTGGGCGTGATGCATTGAAAACTTCATTAAGACCCTTTCCGGAGACTTTCCGACTAATAATAAATACGAAAATATCTGATTAAAATATTCACTTCCCTTTCTTTCTCCCCGAAGTTATAAAGTCGAAAGTCTTATAACTTTATGTCATTTGACTTGTTTAATTATAACTTCCGTCATCAAATTTAAAGATGGGGCTAATTAATCAGATTTCACAATGGGTAAGGATTTGTTGAGATAAAAATCGGTCACCGTTCACTTAGAATCTATCTCATCAATCATTACCGGTTAGGGGAGGCCCGCAGGCCTTGCGGGTCGAACTGATAGATGTTGTAGGGCGGCTAGGAGATTACTCTCGACCTTCCTGCATCTCCGTGACGGATCAATTTATAAGAGGAAGAATGAACTGTCAGTCCTTCTGCGGATTAGTGTTAAAACATTCACGAGATAGTAGCTTGTTTCTGTCGAAATTGATTTATGGGAACGTTGTGCTGTGATTTTATATTACATTCATTAATGTGGAAGGAGACCAAATCTCTCGGAAAAAAAAAGAAAATGATTTATGCGTAGTATTTTTTTAAAAATAAATCGTGTTATATACATTTTTCGCATGCTCACAATATATCTAGATTAATGTTGTCACATAAATTTGCGTTTAAAAAGTCGATAAATTTAACAAATTTATTATAAGTTGTCGGATCAATTGAAACCCTTTTCCATCAATCATAGCGACAGATCATCTGGTCCCGAACCCAGAACTAATAGATTTAAATCCCGCCAAGATTGAGCTGTAACGATGGATCAATTTATAGCCTGTTTTACTGATGGACTGTCACGTCGCCTTGACCATGTAAATATATTACCAGAAGCCTATTCCAACCAAAAATTATTCTTTAACAAATGTTACCTTTTCGTTTTATTGGTCCTGGTAAAGATGTATAATTAATACGTTTCTAAAATTACGAGAGGATGTAAATAGAAATATCTACTACGCCTCTAATTATAATAATACTAATACAAGTCCTTTTTAAGAGCCAATTATGTATATATTCGGGTATAACCCTTACTGTTTTCGTTAAAAAATAATATCAAGATATTTACAGTTTTAAATAGATTTTAATGACAAGATGTATATAAATTATTTATTATTATTTTTAAATTATTTGCGAAGGAACTTCGACGCTCACGTGGAGCTTAGTGGTTGGAATAACCGTGCGCGTAGCGGAGGCTGTGGGAAGATTTATTTTATATACATAAAATCGTTTATTTTTTTTATTCAAAACGTCCAATTACTACCGCAGACTGGTGAGAGTTTAGGGATCTGTTTGTTTTCAATTTTCCTTTAATTTTACCATTTCACGTTTCAGAGAATTATTAAGAAATCTATCTATTCTCATGTGACGTGAAACAATGTTATTTATCGTAATTATTACCTGACAATGTTCAATCTATTAAAATAAAAGTTTTTTTTTAGAGAGTTTTGCCATCAGGCGGAGTGTTGTCACATGCCGAGCTACAAATAATAATAATAATAATGTAATCTATGCCTGTACTAATTAATTAATAAATTAGACTACTGTAATGTATATCGTATTAGATACGATATTATTATTATTATTATTATCATATTATATAAAGCTCGATTACCACTGACTCACTCACTGACTGACATATATTATGAAGCACTTGCCGGGGGGTTAGAGAGATGATTCCTTTTGGGGCGTATAGAGGAGGCCTCCGCGACCCCGGGAAAACCTCGACTTTGACCGGAAGTGGACTTTGGACCAGAAGCGATGCCGATATCTCGGAAACGGAACGAGATAGGGCACAAGTGCCGGAACAAAAGTCGTAGGGAATGCCCTCTAATATCGAAATTTTTTTTTAATTTTTTTTTTCAAAACTACCCGAAAAAAAACTTTTTCAGCGCCGCGAAGCGCGCCCAAAAAACTAGTTATTATTATACTAATATATAGCTGCAATACCACTGACTCACTCACTGATCTATTGACATCAATTATTTCGTACTTGCCGGTATAGTGGAGGGTAGCGGTTTTTTGAGTCGTATAGAGGACGTCCCAAAACCGTCGAGAAAAATACGACTTTGACCGGAAGTCGATTCTGGACCGGAAGTGACAGCGATATCTCGGAAACGGGGCGACTCGGGGCAGTCACTCCGAAAAGAAAGTTGTAGGGAATGCCCTATAATTTCGAAAACGATACTTTTTTTTTCAAAATTGCTCGAAAAAAATTTTTCCTCGATCGTATTTTTATCCTTTTCCCGCCGGTACGCCAATATGAAACGGAGCATGGCGGTGGGCGTGGCCTAACAGCATCCGCGACGAGGCATTTTCGGGACGAACGATCGAAAGGGCTTTACCTCGGTCAGTCGGACGGTGAGCGCGGCCGCGTGAACATCGAATTTGCTCCGCGCGGCGGGCTTTCTTTTAAATATCTCAAGAAGTAGATACGTCAGAGTAACCATGTAAAGAACAATTTTGTTCAGTGTGACCAGCACTATTTTTTTAAATTTTTGTTTTAGTTTTTTTTTTTAATTTTTTAAAATCTTCATATCTCGAAAAGTAGATACGTTAGCGTCACCGTGTAAAGACCAATATTGTTCAGTATGACCAGCACTATTTTTTTTTTAAATTTTTGTTTTTTTTTTAATTTTTTAAAATCGCCATATCTCGAAAAGTAGATACGTTAGCGTCACCGTGTAAAGACCAATATTGTTCAGTATGACCAGCACTAATTTTTTTTTTTAATTTTTTAAAATCGCCATATCTCGAAAAGTTGATACGTTAGCGTCACCGTGTAAAGACCAATTTTGTTCAGTGTGACCAGCACTTTTTTTTTAAATTTTTGTTTTTTTTTTTAATTTTTTAAAATCTTCATATCTCGAAAAGTAGATACGTTAGCGTCACCGTGTAAAGATCAATATTGTTCAGTATGACCAGCACTATTTGCTTTTTTTTTAATTTTCTAAAATAGCTATTACTCAAAAAGTACATACGTTAGCGTCACCGTGTAAAGACCAATATTGTTCAGTATGACCAGCACTACTTTTTTTTAATTTTTTTTTTTTAAATTTTTTAAAATCGCCATATCTCGAAAAGTAGATACGTTAGCGTCACCGTGTAAAGACCAATTTTGTTCAGTATGACCAGCACTAATTTTTTTTTAAATTTTGTTTTTTTTTAAATTTTTTAAAATCGCCATATCTCGAAAAGTAGATACGTTAGCGTCACCGTGTAAAGACCAATTTTGTTCAGAAACGTAAACGCTTTTAGATGGCGAGCTAAATATTTTCAAAACTGCGTAAAATCTATTCGATCTAATACGTTTTACGACAAAAAGGGCCTCCGCGGGCCGCTTGCGCCCGCGGCCTTTACCCAACAGCTAGTACTAATATATAGCTGCAATACCACTGACTCACTCACTCACTGACTGACATCAATTATTTCGTACTTGCCGGTATGGTGGAGGGTAGCGGTTTTTTGGGTCGTATAGAGGACGTCCCAAAACCGTCGAGAAAAATACGACTTTGACCGGAAGTCGATTCTGGACCGGAAGTGGTAGCGATATCTCGGAAACGGGGCGAGTCGGGGCAGTCACCCCGTAGAGAAAGTTGTAGGGAATGCCCTATAATTTCGAAAACGATACTTTTTTTTTCAAAATTGCTCGAAAAAAATTTTTCCTCGATCGTATTTTTATCCTTTTCCCGCCGGTACGCCAATATGAAACGGAGCATGGCGGTGGGCGTGGCCTAACAGCATCCGCGACGAGGTATTTTCGGGACGAACGATCGAAACGGCTTTACCTCGGTCAGTCGGACGGTGAGCGCGGCCGCGTGAACATCGAATTTGCTCCGCGCGGCGGGCTTTCTTTTAAATATCTCAAGAAGTAGATACGTCAGAGTAACCATGTAAAGAACAATTTTGTTCAGTGTGACCAGCACTATTTTTTTAAATTTTTGTTTTAGTTTTTTTTTTAATTTTTTAAAATCTTCATATCTCGAAAAGTAGATACGTTAGCGTCACCGTGTAAAGACCAATATTGTTCAGTATGACCAGCACTATTTTTTTTTTAATTTTTGTTTTTTTTTTATTTTTTAAAATCGCCATATCTCGAAAAGTAGATACGTTAGCGTCACCGTGTAAAGACCAATATTGTTCAGTATGACCAGCACTAATTTTTTTTTTAACTTTTGTTTTTTTTTAATTTTTTAAAATCGCCATATCTCGAAAAGTTGATACGTTAGCGTCACCGTGTAAAGACCAATATTGTTCAGTATGACCAGCACTATTTGCTTTTTTTTTTAATTTTCTAAAATAGCTATTACTCAAAAAGTACATACGTTAGCGTCACCGTGTAAAGACCAATATTGTTCAGTATGACCAGCACTACTTTTTTTTAATTTTTTTTTTTTTAATTTTTTAAAATCGCCATATCTCGAAAAGTAGATACGTTAGCGTCACCGTGTAAAGACCAATTTTGTTCAGTATGACCAGCACTAATTTTTTTTTAAATTTTGTTTTTTTTTAAATTTTTTAAAATCGCCATATCTCGAAAAGTAGATACGTTAGCGTCACCGTGTAAAGACCAATTTTGTTCAGAAACGTAAACGCTTTTAGATGGCGAGCTAAATATTTTCAAAACTGCCTAAAATCTATTCGATCTAATACGTTTTACGACAAAAAGGGCCTCCGCGGGCCGCTTGCGCCCGCGGCTTTTACCCAACAGCTAGTACTAATATATAGCTGCAATACCACTCACTCACTCACTCACTCACTCACTGACTGACATCAATTATTTCGTACTTGCCGGTATAGTGGAGGGTAGCGGTTTTTTGAGTCGTATAGAGGGCGTCCCAAAACCGTCGAGAAAAATACGACTTTGACCGGAAGTCGATTCTGGACCGGAAGTGGTAGCGATATCTCGGAAACGGGGCGAGTAGGGGCGATCACCCCGTAGAGAAAGTTGTAGGGAATGCCCTATAATTTCGAAAACGATACTTTTTTTTTCAAAATTGCTCGAAAAAAATTTTTCCTCGATCGTATTTTTATCCTTTTCCCGCCGGTACGCCAATATGAAACGGAGCATGGCGCTTGGGCGTGGCCTAACAGCATCCGCGACGAGGAATTTTCGGGACGAACGATCGAAACGGCTTTACCTCGGTCAGTCGGACGGTGAGCGCGGCCGCGTGAACATCGAATTTGCTCCGCGCGGTGGGCTTTCTTTTAAATATCTCAAGAAGTAGATACGTCAGAGTAACCATGTAAAGAACAATTTTGTTCAGTGTGACCAGCACTATTTTTTAAAATTTTTGTTTTAGTTTTTTTTTTAATTTTTTAAAATCTTCATATCTCGAAAAGTAGATACGTTAGCGTCACCGTGTAAAGACCAATATTGTTCAGTATGACCAGCACTATTTTTTTTTAAATTTTTGTTTTTTTTTTAATTTTTTAAAATCGCCATATCTCGAAAAGTAGATACGTTAGCGTCACCGTGTAAAGACCAATATTGTTCAGTATGACCAGCACTAATTTTTTTTTAAACTTTTGTTTTTTTTTTTTAATTTTTTAAAATCGCCATATCTCGAAAAGTTGATACGTTAGCGTCACCGTGTAAAGACCAATTTTGTTCAGTATGACCAGCACTTTTTCTTTAAATTTTTTTTTTTTTTTTAATTTTTTAAAATCTTCATATCTCGAAAAGTAGATACGTTAGCGTCACCGTGTAAAGATCAATATTGTTCAGTATGACCAGCACTACATTTTTTTAATTTTTTTTTTTAAATTTTTTAAAATCGCCATATCTCGAAAAGTAGATACGTTAGCGTCACCGTGTAAAGACCAATTTTGTTCAGTATGACCAGCACTAATTTTTTTTTAAATTTTGTTTTTTTTTAAATTTTTTAAAATCGCCATATCTCGAAAAGTAGATACGTTAGCGTCACCGTGTAAAGACCAATTTTGTTCAGAAACATAAACGCTTTTAGATGGCGAGCTAAATATTTTCAAAACTGCCTAAAATCTATTCGATCTAATACGTTTTACGACAAAAAGGGCCTCCGCGGGCCGCTTGCGCCCGCGGCTTTTACCCAACAGCTAGTACTAATATATAGCTGCAATACCACTGACTGACTGACATCAATTATTTCGCACTTGCCGGTATGGTGGAGGGTAGCGGTTTTTTGAGTCGTATAGAGGGCGTTCCAAAACCGTCGAGAAAAATACGACTTTGACCGGAAGTCGATTCTGGACCGGAAGTGGTAGCGATATCTCGGAAACGGAAAGAGATGAGGCAAAAGTGCCGGAACAAACGTTGTAGGGAATGCCCTCTAATTTTGAAAACGATACTTTTTTTTTCAAAATTGCTCAAAAAAAATTTTTCCTCGATCGTATTTATATCCCTTTCCCGCCGGTACGCCAATATGAAACGGAGCATGGCGGTGGGCGTGGCCTAACAGCATCCGCGTCGATCGCTCGTCGGGGCTCGCGCTCTCTATGTTCCGCCCGTTCAGAGCGCGCAATGAAAATATAACGACGCATTTTCGGGACGAACGATCGAAACGGCTTTACCTCGGTCAGTCGGACGGTGAGCGCGGCCGCGTGAACATCAAATTTGCTCCGCGCGGCAGGCTTTTTTAAAATATCTCAAGAAGTAGATACGTCAGAGTAACCATGTAAAGAACAATTTTGTTCAGTATGACCAGCACTATTTGTTTTTTATTTTTTTTTCAATTTTTTTTAAATCGCCGTATCTCAAAAAGTACATACGTTAGCGTCACCGTGTAAAGACCAATATTGTTCAGTATGACCAGCACTACTTTTTTTTTTAATTTTGTTTTTTTTTTAATTTTCTAAAATCGCTATTACTCTAAAAGTACGTATGTTAGCGTAACCGTGTAAAGACCAATTTTGTTCAGTATGACCAGCAATATTTTTTTTTTTTAATTTTTCTTTTTTTTAATTTTTTAAAATCGCCATATCTCGAAAAGTAGATACGTTAGCGTCACCGTGTAAAGACCAATATTGTTCAGTATGACCAGCACTATTTGTTTTTTTTTTAATTTTTCTTTTTTTTTTAATTTTTAAAATCGCCATATCTCGAAAAGTAGATACGTTAGCGTCACCGTGTAAAGACCAATTTTGTTCACTGTGACCAGCACTATTAGTTTTTTTTTAATTTTTTAAAATCGCCATATCTCGAAAAGTAGATACGTTAGCGTAACCGTGTAAAGACCAATTTTGTTCAGAAACGTAAACGCTTTTCAAAACTACACTAAAATCTATTCGATCTAATACGTTTTATGAGAAAAAGGGCCTCCGCGGGCCGCTTGCGCCCGCGGCCTTTACCCAACAGCTAGTACTAATATATAGCTGCAATACCACTCACTGACTCACTCACTGACATCAATTATTTCGCACTTGCCGGTATGGTGGAGGGTAGCGGTTTTTTGAGTCGTATAGAGGGCGTTCCAAAACCGTCGAGAAAAATACGACTTTGACCGGAAGTCGATTCTGGACCGGAAGTGGTAGCGATATCTCGGAAACGGGGCGAGTCGGGGCAGTCACCCCGAAGAGAAAGTTGTAGGGAATGCCCTATAATTTCGAAAACGATACTTTTTTTTTCAAAATTGCTCGAAAAAAATTTTTCCTCGATCGTATTTTTATCCTTTTCCCGCCGGTACGCCAATATGAAACGGAGCATGGCGCTTGGGCGTGGCCTAACAGCATCCGCGACGAGGCATTTTCGGGACGAACGATCGAAACGGCTTTACCTCGGTCAGTCGGACGGTGAGCGCGGCCGCGTGAACATCGAATTTGCTCCGCGCGGCGGGCTTTCTTTTAAATATCTCAAGAAGTAGATACGTCAGAGTAACCATGTAAAGAACAATTTTGTTCAGTGTGACCAGCACTATTTTTTTAAATTTTTGTTTTAGTTTTTTTTTTAATTTTTTAAAATCTTCATATCTCGAAAAGTAGATACGTTAGCGTCACCGTGTAAAGACCAATATTGTTCAGTATGACCAGCACTATTTTTTTTTTAAATTTTTGTTTTTTTTAAAATCGCCATATCTCGAAAAGTAGATACGTTAGCGTCACCGTGTAAAGACCAATATTGTTCAGTATGACCAGCACTAATTTTTTTTTAAACTTTTGGTTTTTTTTTAATTTTTTAAAATCGCCATATCTCGAAAAGTTGATACGTTAGCGTCACCGTGTAAAGATCAATATTGTTCAGTATGACCAGCACTATTTGCTTTTTTTTTTTTTAATTTTCTAAAATAGCTATTACTCAAAAAGTACATACGTTAGCGTCACCGTGTAAAGACCAATATTGTTCAGTATGACCAGCACTACTTTTTTTTTTTTTATTTTTTTTTATTTTTTAAAATCGCCATATCTCGAAAAGTAGATACGTTAGCGTCACCGTGTAAAGACCAATTTTGTTCAGTATGACCAGCACTAATTTTTTTTTAAATTTTGTTTTTTTTTAAATTTTTTAAAATCGCCATATCTCGAAAAGTAGATACGTTAGCGTCACCGTGTAAAGACCAATTTTGTTCAGAAACGTAAACGCTTTTAGATGGCGAGCTAAATATTTTCAAAACTGCCTAAAATCTATTCGATCTAATACGTTTTACGACAAAAAGGGCCTCCGCGGGCCGCTTGCGCCCGCGGCTTTTACCCAACAGCTAGTACTAATATATAGCTGCAATACCACTGACTCACTCACTCACTCACTCACTGACTGACATCAATTATTTCGTACTTGCCGGTATAGTGGAGGGTAGCGGTTTTTTGAGTCGTATATAGGGCGTCCCAAAACCGTCGAGAAAAATACGACTTTGACCGGAAGTCGATTCTGGACCGGAAGTGGTAGCGATATCTCGGAAACGGGGCGAGTCGGGGCAGTCACCCCGTAGAAAAAGTTGTAGAGAATGTCGTCTTATGGCGAAATCAAAAAAAAAAATTTCAAGATCGGGCAATAAAAAAATTCCCATACAAATCGGTCGGCCCTCGATGATACTTCCATCTCGCTCTTTTTCATCGGTCAGTGCATGAGGCGAGAGCGAGAGGTGCGGAGAGAAAAGTTTTCATACGGCCGCATTTTCGGGACGAACGATCGAAACGGCTTTACCTCGGTCAGTCGGACGGCGAGCGCGGCCGCGTGAACATCGAATTTGCTCCGCGCGGCGGATTTTTTTTCGAATATGTTAAATATCTCAAAAAGTAGATACGTTAGCGTAACCGTGTAAAGACCAATATTGTTCAGTATGACCAGCACTATTTGTTTTTTTATTTTATTTTTTAAATATTTTAATTTTTTAAAATCGCCATATCTCGAAAAGTAGATACGTTAACGTCACCGTGTAAAGACCAATATTGTTCAGTATGACCAGCACTATTTGTTTTTATTTTTTTTTATTTTTTTTTTAATTTCCTAAAATCGCTATTACTCAAAAAGTACACACGTTAGCGTAACCGTGTAAAGACCAATATTGTTCAGTATGACCAGCACTAATATATTTTTAAAATTTTTGTTTTTTTTTTTTAATTTTTTAAAATCGCCACAACTTGAAAAGTAGATACGTTAGCGTCACCGTGTAAAGACCAATTTTGTTCAGTATGACCAGCACTATTTGTTTTTTTTTTTTTTTTAATTTTTTAAAATCGCCATATCTCGAAAAGTAGATACGTTAGCGTCACCGTGTAAAGACCAATATTGTTCAGTATGACCAGCACTATTTGTTTTTTTTTTTAATTTTTTAAAATCGCCATATCTCAAAAAGGACATACATTAGCGTAACCGTGTAAAGATCAATTTTGTTCAGAAACGTAAACGCCTAAAATCTATTCGATCTAATACGTTTTACGACAAAAAGGGCCTCCGCGGGCCGCTTGCGCCCGCGGCTTTTACCCAACAGCTAGTTATATTATATTGCTATAAATAAAGTTAATTTACTCGTGTTGTTCTATTTTAATATCGTACTAAAAATGTAATTTATTTTGAATGAAATCAATAGAAAAGTTTTGAAATTGATGCCTAATAAAGTACTAAAATTTTGATCGAGTAAACTATTACTCTAATTAAAGGTGTGTGTGTATGTAGGCGTCGTGTGAATTTGGGGGCGGTTGGAATCTTGCAATTTGCTTGTGGCTATCTCGGCTTCTCTGGAATGTGATCTATAAAACGTACATCTTCCCTACATCAATTTTCCTTGGGTATTCTTATAGTAATATACGTTGAAATTGAACTGAAATTAAGGTGTATTAAATCCGCACATGAACATGAAAGTGTTTCAGAATATATATATATTTTTTAAATATGAATAATATACATTAATTTACAAAAAAAATAATAGTAGGTTAGCATGTAACCACATTCCACCTGAAGTTGTGTGTGCAGTACATATAAAGTAATGTCTACAGACAGCAGTCACCTCCTCTATGTTGGCTTGAGGAGACGATTTTGCACTATTTCTAAGCTGATCCCGATAATTAATAAGTTTTCTTTTTACGACAAAGCGTAAAAAGACAGATTTAAACAATTCTAATACGTGGGATTTAATTTATTTATGTACCTGTACACATTTAATGTACGAAACTCTATGAAAGCGTTCACATCTATGAGATACTGATTGATATACGTGCCTCGCGTAGATCTGTTAGTTATGACGAAACTGACAATGAAAGGAACATTAGAAATGTCATTGCACACGCATATGTGACCTGACCTTAAAGCGAGCGCTTAGCAAATAACATAACGAAAGTAAATATGAGCATTTAAACTTATGCAGCTTGTACCTACATTGTATATTAATAAGTACCTTGTACCTTTAATTAATTCGTTCTAAGGCTTCACAAAACTTTGGATCCAATAAGAATTTAGAATTTAGAGAATTTATTCGGTCCTTTCAAAATTGTCTGTTAAACTTAGAATTTGTTTGTTGTGCCTCTCTTCTTTCCAACATTGCTCTAATTAATTGCGTCAAAGTACTTCCTTTTGATACTTTTTATTTTATTATACAAATAACTTTCAATTTGAATTGTTTGTTTCATCAAATACATACATTTGAATAAGGTTTTTTTTCCTTAAATAAAGTTAAAGAGTTGTTCTTAAAAGATTCAATTACTTGTATAAAATATTAAATAATTAACACGCATACAATAGCCTGAGTTGAAGTGTAATTCGAACCGACATCTCCCTCTTCGCGCACGGATGTTCTGACCACTAAACTACACACTCGTGGTAAAATACGTGATCCTGTCCTTCCAACTGTTGGGTTTGTGTTATATTATTTTCTTCATCACAATTAACACTAGCAAGCTCTCTTTTACAGTGAAGTTCGTTGATAAATCAATTATTTCAAATGACAAAAAGTAATAATATAATAACCGATAAAAGTTTTACATTTTAAATTGATGAGCAAGAAGAGTTCGTAACAGACATTCAATATTCCCCTTCGTGGAGCTCACTTAATTAAAATATACGACCGCGACGTCAAAGATTATTATAGCGAATTGCTATTATTGATAATATCAAAATTTTAAGTTTAACGGCTTAATTCTCACCGAGTAGCTTTCCAAGAAAAATATTTGGCGACGAAAAGTGCCCAAACGGAACGGGCCACAGGTCTAAAAAGCGCCAAAAGATAATATACGGCTCGGCCTCGAGCGGTTAATTGTTTTCCTTGATTAATTCAGAATGCGAATAAAGCTTTCTGTTGTTCCAGCAGTTGCCCGCCCTCCCGGTTTATAAGCACGACATAATTAAAAGCGACGAGGTTTTATTGTTCAGTAATAAAAAACGCGGGCTCTATTATTTCCGCTATTTGATTTCAATTGGTTAAGCAGGCTGATAGTGATGCTTAGCTCAGTCTGTCGACCTGGGGTAGTACCACCACTTTCAAAAGTCATGGTCTAGTTGCATTTCAGCTCGGAATGAAACTAGACGAGTGTGACGTGTCAACTTATCCTAAATATTTCTAACGCCGGCACTCTGCTGCTCTTAATCTTAAGAATAGATGAACGAGCGTCCTCGTCTTTTTAAAACTGCAGTGATTTCCTTCGTTGATGTTCATAATGACACATTTTGATAATGAAAGTTTTTTAATGTTTTCAGTCTTTCATGTGTGTTAAAATAACAATAGATAGCGAAGTAAAAGTTGCGAGAAATATTATGCTAGTAACGCTGTTAAAAATTCACATAAATCATAAGACTATGAATATACCATGAATTCTACATTACATAATATTTTACGCTACATTTTTGCATAGAAAATGTGTTTTACATAGTTTGAAACTATAACTTTGATAATATAAATTACCTATATGGTGGGATATTCTGAAAGGATTAAACTTTCGACGTGATTTCTTGTTACACTATTAAATTATTATATTTGAACCCCTATTTATATAATTTAATAGCTGTTGCTCACAATTTTGTATGGTTATATTTGATATTATGCGTCTAAAAGTTATCGTTCCATCCTAGAATTGAAATAGGGTTATGCCCGATTTTACCCTTGTTAATTAAAGAAAAAAGCTATCATACTTCAAAAATAATTAAAAATAACTAAAATTTTCTGAGATTAACGCGTTTAAACACACTAACAAACTTTTCGTTTTCATTATAGTTGAGTATGGATGTCTGTCTATCTCTAATACAAATCTTTTTTCTATTATTTTTTCATTATAATTTAATAATAAAACAAACTCTGTCTAATTTCTTGTCTGACTTTACTGTATAAAAAATATTTGTTAAAATATCGTGAACTTTTTCATTGTTATAAATTAAATTTAAAATTTTGTTCAATTACTTCTAAATATATACCATGTACGAACTGTAAACTTGCATAATTTATACTTCATATAAATGCAGATATTCCACAACTTTTTTCTCTGAGATTTGGCAATGGTTTTGTACCTTTTTTCGTCAAATATTAGACTTTAACACAGAGAAAGCCACTTTGAAAATAAACCAGATTAAAATATACAGCTGTAGCTAGCTTATATTCTTAATTAAATTGTAGTGCTATGCAGTTTTAAAATTGGAACAATGAAAGTAATTACCGCAAAAAATAGCGTTTATGAACTTTTAAATTTGACCCGTTTGTATATTTTATATGTTTAATAAATTACATAAAGCTCAATTACAGTACTAGAACTACCCAAAAGAAAAGAAAATATGTACGCGTTAGTAAATAAGCATGGTTATCGTACAACTGTAAGAGAATATAATAAATTGGGTAGTTCCTTGATAATGTATGGTACGGTGTTTTCAAGTTTTGATTAAAATTATATTCTGCAGTTGCTCGCCGAGATATTAAAGAACAACATTTATCTATATGTATAAGGTAAAAGATAAGGAAATGACATTTATGGACCATGCCTCTTACAAATTCCTTTTGAAATCCCTTATTTCGCGCATTACAAACAGCAATTTCGCCGGCTAGATCAAAATGTAAGAAATAATCTTTTAGCAATTATAACAGACTCCAGTAACAATGTTTCTTCTCCGACGCACCGGATTAATTTTCAATTTACAGCTTCTGCAGTGAGACGGTTTTCCGCGTCGAGGAATTCACGGACTCTTCGTGGGAGACAGTATTCTCCTGCTCATCGTTTATTTTTCTTTAATCTTAGTAAAGACGACGCTCGCCGCGCGCTTTGCCGTTTGCGTTAAACAGCGCTTTAACAGCTTTAATTGTAAAATTTCCACATCGTTTCAGTTGATCTTTGACAGTGTTCTGATTTGTATGAATTCAATTGCATTTTTATATTTAGTGCTAAACAAATTCATAAAACATCGTTGTAATGAATTAGGTATCATGTTAAGTAAATGCTAAATATTGTATATGGTTATATGCTAATCGGGCGGACCGTACTTTAAGATCGTATGGTTTTTTTTAGTCGACAGTAATTTGGCCATTATGGCCACAATAAAGTGGAATGGCCCTCAACGGCCCGTACGTCGCACAACGGAGCCGTTGTTGCCTTTTACAACCGTTTTATGCAATTTTCTTTCACACGATTGCCGATTTCTGTAATTCCAGCCGGTTAACGGCTCGCAATTATTGTTATCGATAGAGTTGATGCAGCACGTCTATTATTTTTATCGAGTTAATGTTATCGATTGTTACTGAATTTGTATTATTATTTTACTTTACAAGTGTTTTAGGAACGTTTGTTTAGTCAAATTTTGTTCAACGTTGTACTTTTAACTTTTAAGTAAATATATGAATTTACTTATTTCATATATTCATATAGTTAATGAATAAATACATAAAGATTGTAAATGATTATTTTAAAATGTAGTTTTAAAATGAAATGAAATTATAGTTGTTCGTCTATCTGCAATGTTCGTTTAACTAGTTAATATATTTACAGCGCAATGGTGATACATGTTGCGGGTAGGTCCACTTTTTCGCTGTATCACAGCTTTGGCTTTACGAGCGGCTATAAAGGCAAATGGTGTACCCGCGGCGTTGTGCACGACATACATACATTTTGTACTTTTTCGTCAATTCCCAATTGATTCAGTAGAGAAATGGGCCAGCTTCGTCAGCTTGATTTTACCGTTAGACGATTTCGATAGTTTGAAATATGTCGTGGATTAATAATTAAAGTGTTTTAAACTGTCGGTTGATCGAATAACATTTATAGAACATTTTGAGTTCGATAATGAGGTTAATTGAAATCAAGTACATAATTCATTCGTACTAACTACAAAGGAAAATTGTTAGGTTTTGCATTTAACAGTGACGATAATATTGTATTGAATCAAATTTCAATCCATTGCTCTTATTGATGAGGAGTGGTCATTAAATTATACATGCACAAACACATGTATTCATGTCCCAAATGATTGATGCTATATTGTTCTGTACGAGTATAGGTTACACTTATTGAGCCGATTGAGTTATACAGTCTGTTAACGATACATTATTATTCTACTAACTAATAGACTAATTATATATGTACTTTATTATTTTCAACGTGTATAATTCGCTTTGTTTTTATTCAAAATTTTCAAATTTATTAATTTTTTATCCATTTTTGTTTCTGCACTGAAAACACTTTTCACGTCTCCCAAAGGTTAACTAGTAGAAAATGCCTACGCCTTTTGCAATTTTTATATTTTACAATTTTGTGCAACAAAGTATTTTATTATTATTATTATTATATATACCATTTATTTTCAACTCTGAAAACTAAACTTGTAAATAACCCCGACTTCTCAAAGATCTGACATGAACAATTAAATTTGCAATTCAACTTACATGACAGAATAAATTTTGTACCAAGAATTCTCTAAGTATATCCTACCCCACAAACTCCTGGAAATACGACACATGAGTAACGACGAGTGGGCTGTGTGTGGACTCTTGAGTGGGCGTACGACCGGGCGAACAGATTATAATAATGTACACCCTGTAATGTTAAGAATTCGTAGAAAAGTTGATTCGTAGCCATCAATTTGAATAGCCTCCTCGTGATTGTATGTAAATACAATACACCTTGAAACCTTTCCGTAATTGATTCTCTAAATATGATATTGCGTGTGTTATTTGCCTTAGTAATTGCGAGCGAGCGGAGTGACCCAAACCACCCCTTAATTTGGGGTCCTTGTCATATTAAATGTCTGATACTAAACCTTAATTTGCCTGCTTATATACCATGCCGATTTCTCTCGGACTGAATAAAAATTGTATATGTTAAATTGCTCGAAAAACGGTCTCTCTGATGGTATAAAATTACATTTGCCTTTTGTATATTCAGTTAATTGAACCAATAGAGTATGTCGTTTACGGCAGAGTGTTTCTAATAACATTTTAAATAATTTATTGCTACATTTTTATATTTAATTTTATTTACATAATAAAATAAAATTAGCAGATAGAGAAATGTCTGCAGTCGCCTTCGCTATATCGACTTGATGAGACGAATGTGAACTGTTCAGGTTGGCATGACACACTGTTCTCGTTATGCACTTAGCTGAATCCAAACTGATCCTCAAACACCACTACGTACTTTACAGAAGTAATAACCGTCTTATGAATGTTGAATGTACAGGAACCGAAACTATTTCAGTAACGGCAGACTTCGTTGACCTTAATTTCATGTCATCTCTTTTACCTACAAATAATAGTGGCTCATAAATTCTCCCTTTAAAATACAACACACATTCATTAATCAAATTCCGACCCTAATATCTCATTAACAAAAATTGACACGATGACATTTTGAAGGTTAAATAATTGACCGAAGCACCCAAAGAAACATAAATATTCACTTGTACGGACTTAAGGCGTTTTTTTTTATGAATAATTCATGAGAATAATATAAAGAGACGCGCGTTTTTTTCTTTTTATGAACTTTCTCAAAAGCTACCTTGATTTTTTGTACTTATTTTCCTGCACGACTTTTTATAATGAGACATATGTTTCTCTCTCATACTCATTACGTTTCTGGCTTCCTTTTTTCTATGTTCGTATTTTATTTCACTAAGAAATCATATATTATTGAATTAATAATGCTATTATAATGCATGCATCCCAAACTATAATAGAATATCCTATACATAATGGTTAAGCGTTAACCACTCCGATATAGAGGCACTGGCAATGATTGTTTTTAATTTATTTAATTAGTATTAGTGAACAATAAACAGTGTGAACACGCACTCATTTGACTTTCTTAGTTCACATTAAAACTAACACCACCACAATAGTAAAGTTTCACATAACTCACATGGACGTCGTGGAAAAAAAACAAAAGTAACAACTGTTTCCACTTTTTACTTGAAAGGCTTTTATCGTACTGTGGCTACTTAATCACCCTGTTGCCGGATTTTTGTTTGGCCGTTATCGCTGCTTCAGGAAAGCTAGACTTCTTAAATTGTATTTTATTACTCTGTAATTTGCCACCGTATAATATTTCGTTCGCTTCACTCAGACTGATTATTTATTGAAAACGTCTCATTCATTATTAGATGCTTTCTCTTGTAAATAAATTTGTTAAGTTACGTTGCAAGAATAAACAAACGGACCCATGTAATGCTGACAATTTGGATTTCTTATATCCACTTTTACTTATAATAACTGTGAATTGGAAATACTTTGATATTCCATTAGGAAAATCGGCTTTCTCTTTAACTTTCATATATATCCGTCAAAGTTTAAGAGATCGTTCATTTCCCTTAAGACTAAAGTGAAAAGATTTATTTAACGCTACAACACTTCTAAATAAAAAGTTACGTTTATTCAGTTCCATTCTCGTCCACAGATTAGAATAATCGTGTGCGTATATATTAATATAGATGTGAAAACACAATCAATTTATCCTGTATCTCTTTATTATTAGGTTCAAAATGGATGGGAGGATCCTTATTGTGTAACTAGTTTTGTGTTTTTGTCAGTACATCTCTTTCATTTGGTTCAATTTGTATAAAAAGGGAGCCATCCCGGGGGTTTCTCTTTCCGATGAGTTCCATTAACTCCTGAACATAGCTTACAAAATGTATATATATATACGTTTTTATTTTCATCCAATTGTTCTTGTTTTGATTTTTTTTTTTCGTTTGCAATATTATTATCTGTGGCTTGCAGTTTATTGTAGCTTTCCAATTGTCTTTTGTGCACTGAAATCTTTTTCTAACACTAATTAATATATGATTAATTTGTGGTCTATCCAAGAGTGTACTTTAATTTATTATGACGCTTGACGATTTGCTGTGTAGTTAATCTTTGTGATGTTTGGAAATTTATTTATTTTATTATTATTTATTATTTATTTATTATTAATGTGTACAAATTTTATTGAGACGCAGCATGCTGTTTCTGCATACTTCACTAGGATAACCTGTGCTGAAGTTATGCAGGATTATTACAAGTATCATTAGTGTTTTTAATTTGTTATAACTTTAAAACGGAGTTTTTGTATAAAATAAATGTCAATTTTCTCCACAAATGAGTCGTGGATTGATCTACCCATCATTTACGCTTTGACATTTCTTTTCCAGACACCTCCTCTATAATAATGTTCGTAAATGTTTTTAAGTCTTCCTAATGAATGATACAACCGGCGACGCGTATGTCGTAGCGCACGACAACCTTTGTGAAAAATGTCTGCATAAACCATAAGTCTCAAAAGTGTTGTATATTTTCGACCTTATGTGGTAAGTGCTAAGAGCCTTTAAATGTTGTTGGGTCATAAGTTAATAATTTTCAAGAAGTTAGAGAGCATACACGCAATATCGTATTTAAGAAATAAAACTTTATTATTATGAAATGTATGTTATTTGTCCTTTCATTTTGGCCTTAGTTTTGCTTTAATTGATTTTTTTTGTTACATTTATCCTCATCTACTGTTACTCGCAACTTCGTATACATATTACGTATAGATATTATAAGTCTAGCATTCCCGTTGAATCTCTGGGGATGCCACGTTGCTATTTGAAATTGGGTTAAAACAGCTGTACCCCGCGTTTTCGCTGACGTTGAAAAAAATCTCAAAACCGTGAAAGCTAACCAACAACATAAAAACTAATCTACCTCTATGATTTTCACGAAGGACCGTTCAGGAAGGATATCGTCAACATAACACCCAGACGGAGAACAAATTTTTATTTTTATTTGTATAATGCAAATTAAATATGCTCCGACGAAATAGGCAAAGTATGGATATCAATTTACACAATCACCGCGTAAAGTGAAACCTTTAAAATAGTATTGCTTAATTGACGCTAATTAAAATCCCCACTTGACGCCTCTGTAGTTAATATAGTTTAATATAATAAAATCATTATTAGAGATTATTTTTAAGTTAATTGAATTTAAAGTTAATTTTTATTGAATTATTAGAGTATTTAAATTAACGTACATGTAGAAAAACATACGGCTTATAAATTCGGACGTGCGTGTCGCGTAATAAAAAAATTATTAATAATAAAACCAATTTGTATTTACGCGTGTATTTTTTTTTAATGATAATTATTTCGATCCTTTAATTGTGCGCGTTTATTTTATACTTTGGAACGGTTAATGTTTGCGGTTTGTTTCAATTAACAGAATGGGTGCTCGAGTGCCGCGGTCTACCGTTATTCACTCACCAACTAATTGTTTCACTATTTACCTACTTTGACTGTCGTTGGGTCGCTATTTCAAATAGTCGACGATTTACTTCAAGAAGCTGATGCTCGTAATGTTCGTAATTGCTTAAGATAACAGTAGCCGTTTATATAGGTGTACAGAGTGTAAAAGAACTCTTTAACCATACACTACCAATAAATACTAAAACGTTATTGCTATTCTCCAGTCGTCAGTGCTCATGGACCTCCGCTGCGCTTACCATCAGGCCAGTCGAGGTCAAATGTCGTGTCAAAATAAAAAAAAATAAAAAATAGGTATTTTTTATTGTTATTAGCTTTTTAAAGATTTTCTAATAAGTCATAATAACATCGCTAAGGCAAGCGCGCTCGTCCGTCTATCAGCTGTGAGTGCAATTGCTACGAGATACCAGACGTATATCAATCAATCCTTGCATCGATGATGTTTTTTTTTAACAAATAATGCTACCATAATGTTATGTAGTTGATATTAGACTAATAAATGTTAAAAAATGAAACAAAAAAAAAAATTTAATGATAAAAAATACACGACGAATAGATAACCTCCTCCTTTTGAAGTCGGTTAAAAAGGAATACTTATATCGCATCATAATGATTTATAGCTACAACTTTTGACAACATGTTCCTCGTGCGTACTGCGAAACTGGAACTCCCTCCCGGTGTCTGTGTTTCCCGAGAAGTACAACATGGGTCTCTTCAAATCGAAGGTGAATAGGTACCTCATAGGCAAGCGTGCTTCATCTTAGACCGCATCACTGTTTAACATCAGGCAGGGTGTGGTCAATCCAATAAGGTTCTGGTCCGCTGCAATGACGCCTTTCTTGTTACACTCTGTATAACACCCGTGTCCGGTAGTCGTGTTTCAGTTTTAGCTTCGCGCCGGCATAGTGGAGACGACTACGGCATACAGTCGGCGGACCGCATTCATAAGAGCTACGAGTAGTATAGTCACACACCGAATAACTATAGCAGTTATATTAATATATTCGCATTATTTAAAGAGAAAATTTACATTATGTATGATACAGTTCTTATGCGTTACGCGTCCGTGACGATACGCTACAATAACCGGCTTATTTTTTTATATATATTTCTCTCGTAAAATTAATATTGAAATTGAGTGGGCAGAAAACCAAACAATTGACAAAAACCCGTAAATTAGGGTTTCAATAAAAAAAAAGATATAATGGATTGATTTGACAAATTGTTAATTTGCATATCTTTAAAAAAAAAATCCTTTTAAAAAATTGATTGGTCTCCTGTTTAGAAAATATTCTACAAAAGGAACTTGTAACATTTTTCAGTCAATATTTAATGTTTTATGAGGGGCTATAATGTTTTTATGCTTCCGTCGTAAAAAATACCTCCTTGGAATATGTCAAAGGAGTTGTTTGTTACGGAAGGGAGTGTGACATTCGAATAAGTTTGCGTCATTTGTAAGTATTGAGTTTGGTTTTTATGGCGTTTAGAATTAGTGCACACTAGTTGAGAAAAATATGCGAAATTTCTCTTAAAAGTTGGGACTATGATCACGCTGTTGGTCCCACAGGGATAATAATCAGACTTATGACCGCACTTCGCCTGCAGAGAGCGAAGAGAAAAGCAGTCCGTGAGTAAAGACGACTTCTCCCACAGAGAAATATCTGCGGGTAATACTCTCCACGATGCTTGCTCAGACGAAACGAGCCAGTATGCTAATATAAATTCAAGTCGCGTTTCGGGTTCAGCTTGGGAGCAACCTGGTTTAACGAGTGGAGTGTACACTGTTAGCCTGGATGATGTACATTCGTCCCCTCAAGCCGGCATAGCGGAAGTGACTTGTCTGTAGAAAATGCGGAAATGCTCGGTAGTGTTTCGATGATGCATTGGCATTGAACATGCTATCCACACTCTAGCTTAACATAACGTACCTAAAGCCAATAATTTCTACGGTAAAAGAATATCATCCTACACAATCCCAAATGTGTATAACAATCTCTCGTCAGAAATAAGGAAAGGCTTAAACAATAAAAACTATAAAAACAAATTAAAAAACTATTATACCTTTTGAAGCAACCTGTATATAAAATGTATTTTAAAAAAATTTCAGAATACCTTCTATTTTTTAATGTTGTTTAACGCTAAACTTGTTTATCATTTAAATTGTATATACTTATTATTTAACTATTTATGTGTAATTTAGTGTAATTAAGAACGATTGTGCAACGCCAAGACAAACCATTATGGTTTACTGGCGTGAAGCTAAATTGTAAAAAAAAAAAAAAAAATAAGTCGGAGTCTTGTCATATATTATATAGCTATAATTTAAAAAAAAAAGTTCAATTAAAATACGCCACGGACACTTATTAAAGCGAAATGAAAGTATTTTATGTTCAATACTTTTGTTTTTTGTCAATATTGTTCGTGCTCGTCAATTTGTTAAATTAAAAACAAATAATAAAAATGGTGTCGTAAAATTCAATATACTTAATTATTTATATTGGAAAATCGGTATTGTTGTATTATTATTTTTTTGATAATAAATACATAATTGCCTGGGAAATATAACAACATACATAGCTGGTATATTATTATGTTATTTGTGATAATTATTGATTTGTTTCTCTTTTATGCATTATCAATATATTCACGGTAATAGGTTAGCATCGTCATATTATTCTTGAATTATATTTTTGCTAATACTATAATCAAATCAGTCAAAGAAAACTAGTTTAAGTTCGCGGGTTACACTTGAAACTGGTGATAATAAGACTGGGATAATAACCAGATGGTTATTATCTAGTTAAGACAGATGCCTATAGTACGAACCAAAGTTTATGGCGGCTCCGAAGTTGGGCACAAGTCGCGGCGCAGTACACAAATTGAGGCATCAGCGGGGCACGACCGCGACGCACGTGAGAGGGAAGTGCACACTCCCTAGCTATCCGCCCGCAGGTTATTTCTATATATTTTATTCATATTCAAAAGTAACTCTTAATTTTATTGTTGTAAAAACGAAATAGCAACGCCCATAGTAAACTTCCGAGACGCCAAAAAGTTTGACGCCACACCCTTCTGCACATATATTTGTCGCAAAGTTTATAAATAAGCGAGCGCTGACTTACCTCTCTTCTCTATGACTATGCTCGATTTTTCCTCTTCCAAAACATATACCTGATATAGTTTACTTTCACTTGAGCTTTAGTTGCACATATGTAGGTACTATTCTCGGTAATGGACAGATATACCTTGGGGAGTACCTTTCGTCTTGTAGATCTCGAAATGAGCGCAATTAACTCAAGTCTTCGGGGTATAAAAGTTCTTCTAACGAACGGTAACCTTTTTCACGTTCAAGTGATTAGTGATTTGAATATAGTTTGTTTACTTTTCTCATATCGACATCTATATATATACATACATGCTTCCTACCCGAGTAGGTGCGATAAGCTCTAAATAGTACATTGAGACATTGAGTCAGGTATTTCTTTCGTTTTTATTTTCTCCTCTTTTAAGTTTTAATTTTACGACGCAAACACAAAATCTCTTGAAAAGTACATGAAAGACATAAAAATCTCAACAAACATTGCTACTTGGATTCAACGAGGTTCTAATAAAATTTCTCGCTTTTATTTCAAACAGGGATGACCGGCATAAAAAATATATTTATCATAATTTTGAACTTTATTTCTATCGTCACTAAGTTGCATATCAAGTGAGCAGTTTTTTTTTGTAAAATATTTGGCAATGATATGATTTGTTCATAGATATCCACAGGTTTAAGGAAGAACTGCTGAGAAGAAATATAACAAAAACCAAACAATCAAAACATAATTCAATATGATACATTTCTTGTTGTTAATATTACCTATATTCCAGAGACAAAAAAAGTACTAAACATTTTACAGTAATATAGCTCGTTTTAGTGTGCTTTTGTCGTTCTTACATAAGTTTTCCCTGTAGATTTCTTTTCGTCGATACGGAGCGAATTTTTAACATTTTACGAGCTCCCTATAATATTTTTATAGGCGACTCATAAAATAACTTTTCGGTATACATTAGGAATGTTTAGCTCGCCGCCGACGACGTTTACTCTCTCAACCCATATTTTTAACGTTTATTGATCTTTAGCATAAAAGTTCTGGAGTTCTTACATCAACAAGTTCGTCTTTAAGAGTTTGCTGAAATTTGTTATCCGCGAATTGAATTTATTTACAGCTTAAACTAATATTTACCCCTATTTCTAGATATAGATACCTAATCTAATATTGCGAGTTCTATCGCATATCAAATGAATTGGATTATTTGTATGGAAACCTCGTGTCTTCAAAGATTCAATGTTCGAGTAACTTAATTAACATGTTCTTCTTTAGAATGTCTGAATATTTTCCCTCCGATCTCTCCTCAAAAGATCGTGTACAAAAGATGGAATCAGATATACAGGCAACTCGCTCGGAAAAGCAGTTAATTATACTTCTTAATTAACATCCGTTGAAAAAAAATTCGGGGAATTCCCTGAGAGAGCATTACTTGAATACATAACACAAAAGGAAACGATTTATTACCGCTTTATTTTGGGCTTGATGTTAATATTTAATACTGAAATATAAACTGCTTATATTATTTGTTATTTACCTAAATAATATAATGAAATAAACGTATGCTACGATTCATTAATTCTTACAAAATTATTAGTCATGGAGACCACACCCGTTTCGATTGACTTGTGCTATGTTTAAATTTTTTTAAATATTATTGCCTACATATTTTTGTTTGTTTGAGTTATATTTTAAAATCATTGTCAATATGATGTCATATAATGCTTTATCATCCGAATATTTCACGCCCACGGTTTCGAATATGCCCACTTGACACTGAGCCAAAAATAAATCAAATTTTCTACGCTGCGGCGCGGATTTTACACGCAAAAAATGTGCCGTGGGAAAATCCTTATTGAAAATATGCCACAAATCTGAGACATCATGTATGATCCTATTTACTCTTTACTTTCACTAGTGATGTTCATTTGAATAATTTTATATGATTTGCGTTTGATATGATGGTTAGTTATGTCGTGGATAGATGGGTTAATCTTCAACAATTTAAGATAAATATAGTACATGAAATATGCGTTATGAATTATTAATAAATATTAAATGAAGATACATTTAACCTTTTTTTATTCTCGGTTATTTGCGACTGGCGCTGTTAATCCTGGCTCGAGAAGTTGGATTTATGTTCCGCGTATTTTTTTATTTTATTTTGAGCATCAACAAGAGATGAAAACTTCGCGGCCTCTCCGAAGTTTCCATCGACTAATCCCGCGGCGCTTCGGCTAAATTCACGATTTACTCTGTTGCCGAGAGTTGCGGCTTACGTGCGAGCATATTTTCTAGCAATTTCTGCAGTTTCATACTGGATTTAGTTGGACGTTTGTTATCGTTAGTTCGGGAAGTTTCTAGTGTGCCACTGAACCGTTTGCTCTAAGGTGAGTTGTGATTGTGAGATAAAGTACTCTCCAGCGATTAACCTCTCGGTATATAAATATACCTACATATTGACAAATATTATTGAATAGGTTCAAGTGGATGAGTACTTGAAAAAGTTTATACGATAAAGATGTTTATCCTGAAATCCTTTTTCGTTAAATTTATAATACGACTTTGTCTCAGAAATTGTCTTTCCAACTTTATTGTGAAACACTACAGTTGGAACAAATTTGAACTGACCGCAAAGTTTTTCCTCTACTCACGTTATTGATACATAAAAGTCAAAGGGGAATTCTGTACCGCCCACTTGCACTATAAACATCCATATGCTACGCAAGCGCTCCCAATACTCAGCCTCTATCCAATAAATAACAAAATGAAATTGTCTCTAGTTGTATGGGTCCAATATTTCATCTGGAGTTTATATTATACGCGGGCGTCATCTTTCTTCGCTTTTACGTAACTTTGCACCCCGAGAGAGCGTAATATGAAAGCGGACCAGTAAATAAATAGTATAAAAACTAAGTTTGTTTTTATTGTACCTTCTTTTTGTAGTGTAACACCCCCCTTCCAACTTCATATTCGCGCAACGCGTCATCCTCAACCAGTCTCGCTGAGCGCACGTGCTAGCCCAATATGATTTATGATCTTGCGAATGAAGAATATCTTAGAGTACTAGTTCTAGGATTCCACTGGAAAATTCTTAATGAAAAAAACTTAGGTATCTTTTCTTTTTAAATAAAAAAATGTCTTATGGAAGAGACTTACTGTGTGGGAAATGATTCATTTATGTACTAACTTAGTATAAGTGGAATATGTTTACTATTAAAGTGGAGTTTATTTACACGGTCGACTTCATTACTTTGATGCTCTCGTGCCACATGGTAGGTAGAAATTCCGGTGTGTGTCGTAAAATCGACACTAACATTTACTTTTATGATCAAAATACTTAAGATAGCGTTTCATATCATCGGTACTAAGCTTTCAATTGAATTGCATTTTATTGTGAACGGCTTCATCGCACAATATTCATTTTTTGATAGTTTTTTTTTTTCATATTTATTAAAAAGCACATCTATCGAAAAAAAACTAAATCAAAAATCAAAAAAAACTAGTTTTTATGGGTTTTGAAGTTTCTTCTATTGAATGTTTTATTTTATTTAAAAATGTCGGAGCTCATTCGTGACCGTGATTTAATTAAATTTAAATACTCCTTTCCTTGGTTAAATTAATCAAAATTAACGTGATTGTAAAGCATAAAGTCTTTAAAGTTAGTTTATTTAAAAAAAGTTACAATTTAATTTTTTTAACAGAGATGATATTTTTCTGAAACTGTTTTCATGCCTCTATTCGGTCGACATATCACTTCACAATTCACACGTTGATCCCTAAATGCGAATCCCTAAATCCACTCTCACGGGTCATCTGGGCAATTTTTCACGTGGCAAACTTATATCCTTTTAACACCTAAATCTCACGGAATCGGACTAAGAAAAAAATAAAATAACTGACATTGTGTTTATTACGACACAACTTTTGCCCGAAGATTCATATGTTCGTGAATGTCGTACAATATAACATTATATTACTTCATGCGAAAATAAATAAATCTAAGTCGTAAATAATAAAAAGTTGTGCCAGTTTCGCGTTGTCGTTTTGGCGTGAATAGTTACGAAACTCTTATTTAGTTTCGCTTTTCACATAATGATATAGAAGAATGTGTTTTTTGTTCGTTGTCACCCGTTGAATGTTTGCAAGATTATTGAAAACTTTAAAGCGTTGAATGGGAATACGCTCCGGGGCTCCATTGCGTATTGTATTGAAGATTGCTTTCGCTAAACATGCAGCAGTTTTGTTCACGATTCTTTTGAAAATATTATTCCGGATTTTGCATACGGTAATGGTGCACAACTTTCGATTGTCACCTGTGACTATAGCTAAAATAATGTTATTTTTATAGTCTTGGATGGTGCCGACATGGCGGAGGCGACTGCTGCCTGTAGAAATTTATCTGTGATAGCAGTTGTTTCCGTTCATGGACCGCACTCAGCTCAACATCTGGCGGAGTGTGGTCATATGCCGAACTATAATAAAAAAAAGCTAGAATATCTAAAGAAATGCCTCAGACTATGCTAACACGGAAAGGTGTCCTCTCGTTATATCCGGGTATTTCCAAGCTGATTTCCTAAAACGTGAATTCCTGTCGCTAATAACAATCATATGATTTTGCTAAACACATCTACTAAATTTATCACATTAAAATGCCATTTATTTTCTTCATTTACCTTTATCACACATTTGTATTCACTCGGGAATATTTATGCGTATATATATTTGATTTAGAATCTATTTCCCTAAGTATATCATGATCGATATGTACGTTCTAAATAAACTCTGCGAACCTACTTATACTGTGTTCGATTCATACTTCAGCTGAGTCGACATCAAACCTCAGAGGGGACGTTTGCGATGTCTTTCCTTGTTTCCCACTCACGACTACTCGAAGGGTACATTTCGAGTATACCGTTCTTTAACAATTTAAACTCGAATGGCGAGGCACAAACCCGTTTTGTCAGCAAACTCTATGACTACATACTAAGTGTAAGTTTGAAAATAACCCTCTCTCTATGTAGTTAAAGTCGTATTTTGTGGGTTTCTATATGAATTGCGTTCTTTGTTGTTGGCTTCACTTGAATATTGAGCATCGACTCGCGGGAGTTCGACGCTGAAAGCAAACTGACAGACTAACTTGAGGCGACACATCTATTGAACAAATGTCTTCTCCTGCATACATATTTGCAGCTGGATGGAGCTTGTTTTTATTATTATTTATTTTAGCGCGTTACATGACCGGATTTCAAAGCGACGGTGATGGTGAGCGGAGGAGACTGCTGTCAGAGAAGCGAAATGCCAATACTGCGCTTGAAAGATCTCAATTTGTAGGAAGGAGGAAAGATTTGACTGGAAAAGTCATGCTACAATTTACTACTTATACTAACGATTACGTTAAATAAATGAAGTTTCTTATATTATTCTTTCTAATATAAATTATGAATACTATCTTGGATATACGCGGATATCGAACTTGGATTTAACTTTTGCCTATAAAGTTTGCACATAAGTTCGTAACCGCTTCTAACTGTCTTACGATAAAATCATACTACGTAAAGTATTAGGTAGATTGCATACGTGTTTTTATATTTTAAATGCAGTTTCAATTTTTTTTTATTATAGTAGTTTTAGTGTTGTACTTTTAAATAAGTTATATCATAAAAATATACTGGTTTGGCGCTAGAAACATGGTTTGGAGGCATTTATTTTAATTTAGCAATGTCGCAGTACGTGGGTACCACAGGGAACTCACGTTGCTCGCGTCTAAGCCCCAGGTAGACGAATACTACATGAAATTATGTGCAGACTTTTTTTTTGCACAACTCACTTTTTTTAAATTCTAATCATATTTTCTCTGAGAAAGTATATAGAAATTTAAATATCGCTACTGAAACTCTAATAAAACACTTGAGCTGAATAAACTCTTTATTTTTTAATCTTATATGAAAAGCTAGGTTACCTCTTCTTCTTGATCTTCATTAAAATTTGAAAACATAAAATTTCTAATGCCAAATAAATTACGAGTATTATGCATGGATTTTTATAATAATAATAATAACTAACGTTTCTTTGTTTATACAGGGTGAATTTTTCAAGTGGGCTTTCATGGGCAAATCCTAAACTATGAGAGATATCGAAAAATGCTGAAAGGAGTCTCGATGCCGATTTTGATGAAAACTAAAACTGCATTATTAGATTTTTGATAAATCCATTTTCCCGGCCAGGAATCGAACCTGTTGATTTTGAAAAAAATAAACACTCTGTATTATTGCACCATCCGATAGTGTTCCTGATAAGGATCAAATTCTGGGAAGTAATGATATACGGCAAACCAAAGAAAAGTGTTGATTTTTAACAAATTGTCTCTTATTTCCATGTATTTATACATTACCGGTACATTGACAACATTTATTATTTATGATGATTGAAAATCATCATATTGATTTAAAATCTCGCGCTCTTCGAGGTTAAACGAAAGGAAAGTCTTGATTTTTAGCAAAATAATGATTTTTTTTAACATTAAGTAATTAAATCTTAATTAATCAATTGTTCAAAATGATAGCTATTATTTTCAATACATAGCTGAACTCGACGCCTCAAGGAGTGTACTGCATTCCACATCACAAGGTTATTTCCGTTCAGAATATTCCCTAACGCTAGTTTTAAGTCATCAATTTCATTGTACGTACATTTGTAAATTTCGGTTTTTGACATGCCCCCAGAGAAAATAATCTAAAGGTGTTAGGTTAACCGGCCACGGCACAGGACCTTAAAAATTAATTTATTGTTTTTCCTACGTTTAAATTGTTTTTATTTTTTTTTAATCATGGCTTTTAACCTCGAAGAGCGCGAGATTTTAAATTAAAATTTAATTTTTTAAATTTAATTAAATAATAAATGTAGTAGGTAATGTATAAATACATGGAAATAAGAGACAATTTGTTAAAAATCAACACTTTTCTTTGGTTTGCCGTATATCATTACTTTCCAGAATTTGATCCTTATCAGGAACACTATCGGATGGTGCAATAATACAGAGTGTTTATTTTTTTTCAAAATCAACAGGTTCGATTCCTGGCCGGGAAAATGGATTTATCAAAAATCTAATAATGCAGTTTTAGTTTTCATCAAAATCGGTATCGAGACTCCTTTCAGCATTTTTCGATATCTCTTATAGTTTAGGATTTGCCCATGAAAGCCCACTTGAAAAATTCACCCTGTATAGTAGTTTGGCATATGAACATTTACCGCTTGATGTGTGATCCACATATGGAAACAACTGCTGCCACAGATAAATGTCTTATCCGCTATGCCGACTTGAGACGAATATACACCATCCATTCTAAGCAGATCCCGACGAGACTAGGTCACTTCACGGGTGTTGAAAGTGATTGTACTACCCCAGTGAGCCAGATTCAGCTAAGAACCATCATCAATCAACCTATCACTTTTTAAATCAAATTATAGCAATAAATTAACAATGCAATGAAACAAATTTTCGAGACCGTAATACCACTTTTACAACCTCGCGTCCATCATTTTCAGTTTCATATTGTATTATTCAATTAATTCAATGTAATCACGGGCCCAACTAATTAATTTCGTGCACCGTATGAAGATGGAAATTTAATCGTTTTCATTGTTAGGGTACCGTTTCACTTCGACCATGATTAAATGATTAATATTTCCAAATGCTAGTTTATTAAACACTATACTATTCACCCGTCTCTAAATTGTGTAAGATGTACGTACGTATTGTTAAAACGTGTACGTTTGGTTACTTTGGTGTCGGTTTCTAAACAGATTACATTAATGTATAATTGAAATGAATGCGCTACGATGTAGATAGCGTTTATTTATATGTATTTTTTTTCTAATTTAACATATAAATGCTACATAGGAATATCCATGTAACATATTTCTCTAGTATATACGAAAAACTTTTAAATAATTCTATCCCAGTGCGAGATTAAAAACTATAAACTGGCTTGAGTTTACTGAGCTTGTTCCATTTTGAGGTTTGCTTGTGAATATTCATGGCCGGCGAATGGGAGACATCTAACTTTTGTTTGTACTTCGTAATCGTTTTAACTTTTCTGTACGGTACGTACATTTTTCTAAGAATTTTTCTATTTTAATGAACTTGTACGTGCCTTCATTATTTGTTATATTAATTTGAAAATAATAATGTAAGATTGTACAGAATTTTTATTAGCGGGCGTAGTCTAGCGGTAAAAAGCTCTCGATTGATGAGAGCCGTGTTCACATCCCGCTGACCGGTACCTACGTAGCCACTCAGTACTTCGGTTGCATAGTGTATATGACATCAGGACTAGTATATGCATTAAAAATGTATGATCAGGAATTGGTTGCAAAAAGCGTTAGATGATCGTAATCGTGATTGTGATCTAGTTTGCTAAGGTAGGTTGGCCGGGCCTACAGGGACCGGGCTTCGTGTGTGAGAGCCCGCGCCGAGGTGGCTCGACCCCGACGATTATTTATTATTCTCTTTACAGTTTGACGCGCAGGTAAAAGGTTTTCCAGATTACGCGATGAATTCTAATGAAGATAAAGAGTTGGCTAATGGTGTCCGTTCAAAAAGAAAATACTGTAAACTCCGTAAATGGACGCCATCGCTAATTGGTTGAGCGATGTTCGTTCTCGTCAGATTTATAACTTAATTATTCAGCTATATAATGTATGACGCGTCATCTCTCTTAAGTTACTTATTTGATATAATTTACCTAGATTAAACGTAAATTTACAGTCCACAATATACTGGTCTGTACAGATGTATCTTTTTCATGTATGTATTATACATTTGACCTTAAATGGCTCTATTACTTCTTTATTCTCATACTATTTGAGATTAATCTAAAAGCAACTTTTTGCTTTTCAGCCGAGTGATACAAACTTTCGAATCACATTACTTCGCTAGCCGTCGCTTTTTCCTCGCGCAAATTGGAAATTAGTTAGCTCGTGACGAGACGAGGCTTGTTATAAGCAGTTATGTACTGTCTATTTAAAAATTGCGAGTATCTCTATTTAGCAAATATCGAAATTGGATTTATTAATGTGAATTTACAATATTTAAACACAAAAAATTGTTATTTAATATTAATTTGTGGGATTATATTTGTTAAAACTTTTTGATAGTAAACTTGAATGCCGCAAAGTTTGTGAATAATCAAACATTAGCTGGTAAAAAAATTCCATAATAACATTAATCTCGTCTCGGTACAGCGGAGGTCACTGCTGCCTGCAGAGGTTTCTTTGTAATCTTCTCTCATAAATGCACCCCAGCTTCATAAGACGTGGTATGATCACATGCTGGAGTACCATAAAAACAACATTGTGAAATCATCTTAAAAGCTACGTCACAAGTACGAACAATCTCCTTTTCTTTTGACACGCATTAGTGTTTCACATGTAATGGACTAAACAAAAACAAAACTAATAGTAACAATAAAAGAACCACAAACCGAGTGAAAGTAGGAAAAAAGGAGGGCAAATAATCCGAAAGAGGGAAGAACGAAAGCTTCGAAAATTACGGACACAATATTTCATTGTACGGAAGCAAAGAATAGGGGCCAGTGAAGGTCACCAAACGTTAAGTATACATCGGGACACCGTTTACATATGGTTTGTAAAAGAGATACATAAATATACAATTGCAAATATCATTCTAACAATTATCCTATGGTCTATAGTTCTAAATGTAAAATGTGAATTTTGCGCCATGATGATTACCTTTCATCTGCACTTTCTGAAGATAATACACTGGTAGTGGTGTGGTTATCTCTATTCATTGACCGCACTCTAGCACGGCAAGCGGTCACATATTGGATTACTATAAAAACAATTCTATAATAAGTACAGACAAGTAAACGGTTGTTACGTGTTTACGTTATACGTTACGAAATTTTAGCAAGATTGCATAAAGTATATGAAGAGATCGCAGAGCGGGATTTCTGTTCGTAACTCAGGGATTTGGTCTTGAGAAATATTGATCTTTTGGTCGTACTCCTTCCTATACTGGCCGAGGACCACCACTAACTTTCGGACATTCTAACTTAACTCTAAAATGGTTTGCGCGTATTTTGATTAATATAGATTTTAGACTATAATTAAAATTCCTGAACAATTATATTCATATAACATTGAATAATGAAGTAAATGTGGAATTTTTTATATTACTAATAATATAAAATCGATAACAACAACAACAAAAATTGTCTTTTTCCCACAGGGATAGGCAGAGACAACGGAACGTCACTTACCACAATCCTGACACAACGATAAGTGCTGGTATATTTTAAATATATATTCTTTCTAATAAATTACATATTAGCACCAATATCGGTTGTTCAATTCTTAAAGATTTATCTTAAATTAAGACCACATAAAGTACCCTGCAGAAGAGAGCAATAAATTTTTATATCGAAACAAGTTACTTCTGCTTTGTTGGTTCAACAAGTTCACCTCCAAAACGATATAGGAGACAAGTTGAAATTTTCATTTCAATTATGCGAAGACGATTTAGACACCGAATTTAGAGACACTGCTAGCTGAAGGGTGTAACCCCATTTATTTTGTGAACATGAAAGTGATAGAACCAATCGAGTTGAAATTATGAAACTTTTATTTATTGCATAATTAAACCTACAACAAGTTTTGTACTTTCCTCCTAGAAAATTATCTGAATAAAGAATCATCTGGGTTTTTTGACAGCATCCGACGCCAGCATCCGAGCAATTTCTTATTTAAAGTCACGAACCCGAGGCAATTTTGGCGGTCTAACCTTATGAGAAAGACCGTTGTGTGAGATAGCCGCAATCAAGAATCTGTGAAAAATCCTGGCCGGTACCAATGATGAATGAATGCTTCTATTCTAGTCTTTAAATGATTTGCAATTGTTTATTTGACTGATGTCTGGTATCACTATTATGACGATTAAGTTGCTTAATCCGTGCTTTCTTTTGCGTTAGTAATCGGATCCCGGGATTCGCGCTTCGCGTACTTCGCAAAGCAAATAAATGCTAGGTGGTTGCGTAGCTTTTTATTTTTCTCTGTACTATATATCTGTTATTTGAGAGTTTGTTGTTGCGTTTGAGTTTTTGACGACAGCGTCGCATTTTAAATAGGTTCTGGTTTCAGAGTTCATTATCTTGCTAATTGTATTGCTGGTAACGCGTAAATATTGGAGGGTATTTCTTGCCTATTACACACACACTTAAAGTGTGCGGTATTCTCCTCCGCTATGCCGGCTTAATGAGGATGCCTATTATACAAGCAATACATATAACTATAAGTAACAAAATAATTATAAAAGAAAGTAGGTGTAAAATACAAACATTGCTAATGGTAATTACAACCATTATTCAACTTCATGGTAAGATGAAATGTGAACGGCTCCAGCGTTTGGACCGGATCCAGAAATACAGGCTCCGTTGCAACCACCTTCATGCATTAAATATTTTGCATCTAATTTGAACGAAGATTATAACTTCATTTCTGTAAGTAACTTTGTTGTTAAGAACTCTTCAGTTTGGCTTCTTTGTGTTGTTGGATAATTTTGGCCGTTCGCTGTATTTTGAGTTGACACATAACGCAGTAAGTTAGGTTTTTTTTAATAACTATAGTAGTCTGACAAGTGACCATAGTTAAGGTTAAGTTAGAGAGATGGCAGTCATGGATCGGAGATAGGGTTGCCAAATGTCTTGAAGAAGAGAGAATACCGAACAAAGTTTATACCCAATAACATAACCTCAAAGTTACATGATATTATCCGCTTTATTGCGATTTTTTAGATCGGACAGACATGCAAAAAACTGAACATCTGGCAACCCTAAGCGGAAACGACTGCCTCTACTACACGGTGGCACAGTCACATTTTTTCAACTAATCCCGTAACGCTAGACTCTAAAATTACCATTAGCAAGGTCTCTAGAAATCATGATATTTATTTTAAAGTTTTTGGTTTTAAATTAACACTCAAAATATATTTATTAGGCTGAATTATTATTGTTATTGATATTTTTGTAATAAATTAAAAAAAAATACGTTTATATGTTTGATACTCGTTTACTAAACATATATTGTGACTTTTTTTTATTATATCACAGATAAATTTCTACAGGTAGCAGTCGCCTCCGCTATGCCGACTTGAGTGGACGAATGGAAATGAGGTTTCTCCTGAAAAATGTAACTAGGCTATATTTATGACAACAATAACAGAAAAATCGATGATCGATGTTACTTATTAATATTGTGGTTTATAGATGCGTGGGTTTTGTTTGAAATGTGAACAAATATTGTTTATTGTTACGGGCCGTAGTGTCATCAGCAATATTTGTGTCAATCATTCACGATTTGTTCGTGTCGCACGCTAAAATAATAATAAAAAAGACAAATAAACGTAATTCTAGACGCTATTAAACAAATGAGATACATTTATTAAATTGTTTTTTTTTTATATCACAATTTTACTTTGTGAATTTTCCTCTTTTTTTGTGACCGTGTTTTATCGTGTACTTACGTATTGTATAGTATCTAATGCAAGCGGTTTCCCCTCCATCGGGCTATTAAAAAGGAAATCATAGCTCACTACAACAAATTGCACCTTACATAGCTGTTGTTGATACTTTACACCTATCAAGATTTTAAATACTTGAAACGTATGATTTATTTTAGCAATAGGTATAATTATTAAAATATACCTAAAATTCGGTAACCCTAAACTAAGATACCCTGTACTATGGGGTAACAGAACAAAGACAAAACCTAAACCTTTTTAGGTTAGGTCAATCTTTTTTTTTCATAGCGACTCGGTATATGACAACCACTCCGCCTGATGTTAAGCTAGAGTGCGATCAATGGACGCAGCAGTAGCCTCCACTATGCGCCAGCAAGAAGACGAATGTGGTACTACACCAGGACGGCTTGTTGGACTAATAACAAAAAATTATATTTATTAATTTATTCTGTAATAAGTTTTTGTTACAAACTTATATAAAAATGTGATTCTATAAATGATATATTCAAGTTACTTGAAACGTGTAAAGTAACAAAGGTCTAGTTTGTCGACACACGGTCAGACAAGATAACACTCAACGGCGCCACCTGTTTATGACGCTACTTTATTGCCCTACACCTGGTCAGACAGGCCGCAAATGCAAGTCTCGACCATATACTTCCGCGCAATAGAACTATTATTGTTTGTCATTTATAAGAAAATTTGAAACGTTAGAAGCCAACGCCTATTGGATTCCCAAAATGCGAAGTCGCACGCAAACCGTGGGCTCCATTAACGAAATCAAACAGTTTTTTTTCCTCTTTATGTATCCGGAAATAATGGCTGGGTGAAAGTGTTTACTACTTAATATTACAATGTTAGGCCAATCATTAGCTTATTTTTGCTATATTCTATTGCTATCTATTATATTGCTATATTCCGTGGTCTAGCAGTAAGACTCGTGAACTCACGATCGATGAGACTTGTGTTCGAACCTCGCTAATTCTGACCGGTACCAATGTACCTTTGTTATATGTATTTTGGTCGCGGCGAAGGAGGTAAAGAATACGGTAATTTGCATAAGATCTTAATATTATACAATACCAAGACGCATGCTTGACGGGGAATTTACTTCTAAGCTTTTTTTGACATTTTTCTTATAGTAGTCTGGCATGAGCCCGCTTTTCGCTTGATATCCATGTGTTCTCCCAATCCTTTCACCGTGAATCTTTCAAGCGGAGCGTGAAAAATACCTTAGGCCGGCATAGTAATGTCGACTGGAGCCACCGTGTAAGCGGCCCTCTAGTCGACTCTACTGAGCTTACCACCAGGGCAGTCGTGTCATCATTTAAAAAATTAATTTAGAGACAGCAGCCACCTCGACTGGCTTAAGTAGACACACCTATCGTTATCGTTAGTTGATATCGAAATGCTTAAAGTTACTTCACGACCGTTACCTACAGTTGATCGTGGCGGTACCATCCTGGGACGACTGACTGAAATCAATATTCCATCTAGTTCTACATGTTTGTCTACGATTTTTTTATTTAATATCGATTATATATGGTGCCTTTATACCATAGACATTGAGCGATCAAAGCATGTTATTCAATAAATTTTAATTAATCAAATGTATTTACCTTAAAAGTCACTCAAACGTTTGAAATTGTGTAAAATAGTAAAATAAAATTACTTCGCTTCTTGTACATATTAGTGAAACAACGAAAACAATTTAAATTAACATGATAGTAATTAACTTGAACGTTTAATATATATTTTATTAGAATTTTGAAATGGTGAAACCAATTAAAACTCGAACCGTGGCTCATAAAAGTATTTTAATGTATTTGAAACTATAGTGTTCGGGACCAATAAAAACACTATCTAATTAAAATTTGTTAGCGTGCTGAATTGTTTACCGCAAAACGTAATTCGTTTAACCCTAACACATGCTAGCCTTTTTCCCTTATATACTTGTAAAATAGTTTTTTTTTTGTTCACTTCACATGTGAAAATTATGTCACATTTAACAAAACAACATTATGCACAACATACATTTTTACAGCCCCTCAATTTTAAGTGATAACAGAAATTTTGTTTTCACAAACGTTTACCTATGTATCCGATTTAGGGGCGCCTTTAGTCAAAGAAACACTTAAAAATCGCATTAGGGTTGTTGGTTAAAACAGGAATGAGTTCGTATATGTACTTAAATTTAGGTTACACGTAAAATTCAAATGACAAAAGTTCTATATAGTGTGTGAACAACGTAAGACCCGCGACGCGCACTACGATAGTATTAATTATGTGAGGGTAGATCTAGATAATGCCACTGCTTATTAACCACATCAGTTGCATCTTCCACACGAACCCTGGATTATTCATTAAACAAGCACGTTAGGTCTGTTTGGCCCCAGTCGTAAACAAATGTCATTTTAAAAAGCAAATAAAAGAGCATTTTGATGATACCATATAGTCCGGTGTATATTCGTAAAATAATGTGTATTCATGATTATTATCTATATCATAGCTCGATAATTATAACCCTTGGTGTGTGAAATTGTTTTAGTAAAAATGTAGGCGTGGAAAACTGTTTGTATTGAATAAAACTATTTTTATATGAAAAGCTTCGATATAAATAAAACAATTTTCGGAACACGGTCGGCGTGTCAGAATCTCGATAAAGATAAACCTACTTAATTCGGTCGATCTTTGCTAACAATAATGGCCTTCGGATCTCGCCCGCTAATTCTCTTCCCGCCCTCTCTTGTATGGAGGCATCAGGAAAAAAGATGGAGCGTTCCTAATAATTGAGCCAGGGTGCTCATGATTCACTATGTTTGCTCGCCTACAAACAATTTGTAGGGCTCAATTTATGCGGCAACGCGCACGTTATATTTTATCCCTTATCAACGTAATCGGACCATCGCGCATCGCCGTATCCATACCGACCTATGAATTAATGCCTAGCTCGTTTTTACGCCACGTACCGTCGCATATTAATAGGAACCGTGAAAATATCTCACACTCGCGCTAATTGCTTTTATATCAATATGCATGAAACTCATTACAATTTATCGATTACGAAGTTTTGTATTGGCAAGATTAGCACCTCGTCTACGCGCTACGAAATTGTAATATTCGTAGTCCGTAGCTACGATGTAGTTTCTACCGGTGGCATGTCGTAGTCATTTATAATTCGTAGTCGGTGCTTAGTATTCATTGTTTGTATCGCATACAAAAAGGTTATATCTAAAATGAACAGTATTTTCCTTAAAATGTTCACCTATATTGATAGTAACAAGATGGACGACATTGTAGACAGAACTGCCGTGTGCTTACTCAAATTAAAGGTAAACTAATTTTACAAATGGAGAGATGAAAGAAGTGCCTCCTCTCGTCCTCGAGCGATGTCATAGCCCTCAAAGATTATGTAACCACTCATTTAATTAATGTATCCGCTCATTATTTTTAACTTGTAAAATGAAAATGTTTGAGCTCTTAGACAGTTTTCGTTCAGAATTTTTATGTAATTATTTTGTGTAGCTTCATTTCATATTCGTAAATATGATCGTTGTAGCTATTTTTTTTTTGTACTTTGATGAAACACGACATTCTCTTCTATTACTGTTAGTTTAATATAATTTATTTATATTCTCGTTATTAAATTTATCTAAACTATATTTATTTGGAATAAAAGATGCAAAAATGTCACTCAATCCGTTAACGTTAATAGTATTATTTAGCATTCATAAAGGAATATATTCAGGTGCATTAAAACAAGAACAATTCAAAAGCTAACAACAAATCTAGCCCCGTTACAAATAGTAAGTTAGACCATTCTGTTCCGGTGTAACTTCGCACAGTGGTTCAAATGTCACCACAATAAATTCAACTGGCATGCCAACAGTCGCACAGAATCTGCGTAAAAGCGACATGCCCTCATTCTAGTTTAATTAAAGGAGATTGTTCGCTTTCATGGACAATAATAACTATTCCCCGCTTATATTCTGAGTGTTCTGTTTGAATTAGATTAATATAATGTTGTAAGTTATTTTAGGTATTGTCTTTGAATAATGGCTTTTGTACAGCTGATTCTTCAGTCTTATTAATTTAACGCTTAATACATTGCTATGTGCCAAAGCAGAATGTGCGATGCTGTATTTTTTCTGTAGTAGCTTTAACCGTGACCACAGTCTGCTTGATGGTAAGCTAGAGTTACGATCCATGTGCTAAAACAGCAGAGATGGAGGAAACGTATTTGCATCATTCATTGACAAGGGGATAATTTGGCTAAAATATTGTTGTTTTTTTTTTTCTACAATAAAATTTTTTTTTAACTGTTAATTATTTTATCCACTGGCTGGCTATATATAATTGACGAGTATCGCCTTTCCGAAGCCATATAAAGTCTGCCGATGTGAAATTGCATGCACGGTCCATGTCCAATGCCCTTGCTAATAAAATATTTTCATTTTAAGTCACACGCAAAGATAAACACGACTAGGTAACTTTACGAGTGTTACATTTTAAAGGGATGATACTACTCAGTACGGCAGACGGCTGATAACCATCACCAGTCTGCATACCCTTCTTGTTTATGTATGTAATTATTCTATATACAGGTGAAACTTTCAAGATAGCGAAAAATGCTGGAAGGAGTCTCGAGGCCGATTTTGACTTGATGAAAACTAAAACTGCATCATTAGATTTTGAAAAATAAAACACACTGTATTATTGCACCATTCGATAGTGTCGCTAATAAAGATCAAATTCTGGGAAGTAATAATATACAGCAAACTGAATGAAAGCGTTGATTTTTAACAAATCGCTTCTTATTTTCCTGTATTCATATATTATCGGTACCTCAAAACGCCCCACTCACAACATTATGTATTAATTACAATTTTTTATGACCTGTTCGCGCTACTTACTTACTTACCTACATCAAATAATCCGCGTTGTGACGTCACACTTCAGAGTGGGTAAGTTTGTAATTTGCGACTGATATTTATTTGAACGTTGAATATCGCGTGACATAAAAATATGAATGTTAGATACATAACCATAGAACGATACTGCGTGGTAACCCACACTTTAACATCGTGAAGGGGCGAAGAAAGTCTGTAGCAAAATTGCTACTATTCACACGAAAATTTTGGTCTTCCTATTTAGTATTCTATTATCGGCTTGAGTTACAACTGTCCTTTGAAACAACACATAAAATTACTATTATATAATTTATAATTGTATTTGCAAAAAAAAGACAAAATTTGCAATTACACAAAAAATAAATATATAACTTTTCTTTAGTGAAAAAAAGTCACGACCAATCTCTCTAACAATTACTTGAAAATTAATTAAAACTCATGTTTAAAAAGTCTTGTCCCGGAGGAGCCGTGTTTAATCTAAAGAATTTTCGAGATTTTTTTCCTTGGTTCACATTAAAATTGCCTCCTTTGATTAGTCACTGAGTGGCATTTCGTTCCTTTATTGTTTATATTGTTGCAGTGGAAGAAAACATGTTTTTGACGAATTACTTTTTTATTCGAAATTTCTTTTACTTATTCTTGTCAGTTGCTCGACCGATTCAGAACAATTTTTTATATACACATATCATTTTTATTATAGTTCGGCGAATGACAACACTCCGCTTGATGTAAAGCTAGAGTGCGGTCCATGAACGGAAACAACTGCTACTACAGAGTGATCTATAGTGAGCTATACCGGCTTGAATTGCATTGCACACTCCCATACCTGGCTACTTTCAAATTGCTCCCGAAACGCGACAAGGTATCACGTGTGTTACATTTGTGTAACTAGTGGTGGTACTACCCCAGGACAGCAGACTGGGCTAATAACCATCATCAGTCTGTCTACCACTCTTTAATAGTGCCTATAGAAGAATATAAAGAGGCGTCTTGGTAAATAGTTACGTTTATTGATATTTAATTTACTTCTTTATTTGTTTAATAGGTAATTTTTATCTACTCCTCGCACACATTGGTAGTTAGTTATTTATAGTGTAAACTTTGGTAGGAAACTTCATTCGCGTTTTGCATACGGCATTTCATAAACTATGTAGCAACGGTACTTTATTGAAATTTATTGACATTATGGAAAAACTGCGTTCATTTTGTTCCATAAACGTACCTGCATAAACTTGGATTTATTGGTTTTCTTTATATTTATCTTCAACACGTAATTAAAAACTATACATGATTTCTTAAATGTATTATAATTGCTCCGCCTGATGAAGAGACGACAACTGATACTACGGAGATATGTCTATAGACAGCACTCGACACCGCTGTGCTGGCTTGAGGAGGTACACAGGCAGACTATTATTATTAAACCCGGCTACTGCCAATTTATCTTAAGTGCTACTTCATGTCACTTCGCTTTTTGAAAGTGAACCAAACCATGGTTCGGCAGGCTAGGCAAATATCATCAGTCTACCTACAACTTGTTAAATATAAAACCTACTCTTTTTTAAATATACGAAACAATTTTGTTTAGATAATATTATTTTTACATAATTAAGGTTTATTTATCTAGTCTAATTATTCTATATAATATCTAGTTAAATTATAATAGAATAATAATTATGTTTTCGGAGTAAACGTACACAAGAATGTTTATACAGCGTTAGAACTTGTTTATTTTATATTCTTAGTATATAATAGAATATGTTAAAAATAAATAAAATAAAATAAAAAAACACTTTATTGCGCATATAAGTGGTACATAGGCGAGGCCTTTGGTATTGTCTACCAGCTAACCCTTGTCAGTGTGAGCGGTGATCTACAGTGCAATGAACAAAAAAAGAAACCAAAAATAAATAAATAAGTAAACAATATATTAAAACTCGTACATTACATCAAAAAACATATAATATGCATGCATCTATACTAATAACTATAAATGTTATAGTGTGTTTGTTTCCTCTCCAATCATGCAAAAACCGCGCATAAATGCATATTTTCGAATTAGTACTGAAACGTGGCTAAATCGCTTTACGGGTGTTACACTTGAAATTAGTACTACCCCCGCAGACTGGGCTGATAATCATTATCGATCAATTCCACTCGTAGTGTCAACCTTTCACCTTTGGGTGTCATTATCATTCTTTAAAAAGATTTATGAAATCAAAAGTATGCGGATACTAAAGAGTGGTAGGCAGACTGATGATGGTTATTTGTCCAGTCTGCCGTCCTGGGGTAGTACCACCACTTTCGAATGTAACACCCGTGAAGCGACCTTGTCGCGTTTCGGGAAAAGTTTGAAAGTAGCCAGATATAAGAGAGAAGTGTGCACTGTCAATCTAGATGGTACATACTCGTCTCCTCAAGGCGGCATAGTGGAGGCGACTGCTGCCCGCACAGGTTTCTCTGTAGTAGCAGTTGTTTCCATTCATGGACCGCACTCTAGCTTTACATCAGGCGGAGTGTTGTCACATGTCGAGCTACTAGTCATACTTTTCCTCGTGCTAATAAACTTTATTTAAACATAAGTAAAAATAATAAGCCTGTAAAAATGGTCAGTAAAAGGTCGTAACTTGAGATGACTCGTTCTAAGAATCGTTTCGTGATAAAGGCTATTTAAATTACGTCATAAAACACACGGAACTGTTGTCCGACGAAGGAAGATGAACTCTTGGGGTCTAGCACAACCCTCTTATTAAACGAACCTTTGAAAACAATCGTTTCGGAATATTAAAATAACTTTTGAACAATTATAACGCTACTACGCACAACCTTACAAAACATATTGTATTCGAAATATTCACAAAATTGTCTGAAGAAGAAATTGACTATTTTGCAATTTTTATTTAATATAAAATACGATAAATTGAGTCGTACTCGATCGTTTTGAATTCAGTTGGAATTGTTTGCTTATTGAATGGTATGCATTCGAATATAAATTGAATAATACTCGTATTTTGATGTTGCCATCTCGTTTCCTATTTGTATTTACGTATCACGTAATATTATTTACACAAACTTAAGACGTTGGTATCTAAGTTTGAACATTTTCACATTTAAATATTTTAATGTTTACACAATGTAAAATTCTGTCAGGTTCCGTTATACATTTGATATATCAATGTCACTTTGTAATTTCTGTTTTTATGTATCTTGATAATTTTTAAATATTGATTAATGTACTGACCAGTACATATATGCTTTTGTCATGTTTGCAGACCGTGACATTTCTTATCAGATTGATGCTAATAGGTGCAAAAATATCTGGCATCATCTAAAGAGTAGGTAATGGTTTATAATGTGCTAATTTTATGTACATTTAAAACGTTCAATACTGGATATAAAAGCCAATATTTCATTATTTCCCGTAAATGGGGCTTAAAAGCTTAGCAAACTTCGCTTCTGTCCAATACGCTACAATTTCCAAAAGGCGTTCACCGACTGATAACGTAACGGTAATAACAAACATTTTCCTTAAAACCCCGCGGCGTTTCCTTGAATAGAAGAAATACTGCGACGTAAAGGCACTTCTCCAAAGAAAATCAGCCGAGCGAAAACTCTGAGCGTAGTTCATTACCGGGTTCGCACATATCCGTACGATGTGTTTTACGATTTTTTTCTACACTCGCCGTCAATTGCGAACTCAGCTGGTAGTGAATGAACAAAAGTTGGCAGTGAAGGAGTGAATTCCAAGGATAGGCAATAGTGACGGTCGACGCATGTAAATGAGCCCAACCCCCGCTTTATATATTGAATCCACACATTCAGATTCCGACCAACATGTTACAAAAATCATAATGCCCGCACCTTTTGTGAATAATAAATGTGTTCTTGCAAAGTGAAAGTTAATGTTTTCAACGTAAAAATTGGCTTACAAATTATCGGTCTATTAATCTACTAAAATAACGATTCTAAATAACGCCGGTCTAACAAAAGAAATGTCAATAAATTACAACAGAAAAATATCGGCTTTCTAAGTAATTAATTTGACGTCAGAATTATTAATAGGCCAAGAATCTGCCAAATCGAGCAATCAAGATTCGATCCAATTTTCGAAAGAATTGTTTTTATTAAAGATAATAATTTCAACAGGGAAAATATTGTACCTTTTAAGGAATACCAATTTCTTGTGGTTTTTTCTCATTATCAATACAACGGTAGCACAATAATACTTCCACAACAATGAAAGTAGCTTAATGTATACTTTGGTTCTCGTACTTCGCATTATTAACCATTACTGCAATGAATCGGACTTACGGATTTCTTCGCGGAGGCTTATTAAAATCCGCAAAGGATTCGGGTTACTTTAGGCCGCTCGATTTCTGCGGCCGAATAGGAGTGGCCCACTTGTATCCTAATTAAAACCACTCTTTATGGGCAATTCTGGCCAGATTGAAGCAGTTCATTCTGCAGTAGGTGGAAGCCATTTGAGACCTATTACTTGCCGAGTTTCATATTTAATTTTCTCGATTTGAAAGGGCAATTTAAATAAAATTATGTTCTTATCTTTATATTTATAGATGCCGCTACGATGGTGACCTAATTAAATAATTAATAAGTGCCTTTTTCGAGGGGTTTTGAGGAATATTTTCATTGTTATCGACCAGTGACGTCGTCCGCGTAATCTGTCCCAAGTCACGCAAGACCTTAGTCCGAACACAATATTTCTTTTATCTTATAGTTTCTCTTATTATTCATCAGGTCTTTTTTTCAGGATTAAAGCTATTTCCATAACAAATTTCATCACAATGACTGCAGAGGCTCCGAAAAAGCGTAACAGAAGTATTTTCGCATTTACCTTATAGTTAGAATTAAAGCATTATTATCTGTGAAAAAATTGCCTATAAAATTTAATATAATAGAATTTAAGAAGTTAACATATTCTTATAATCTAGCTAATATCCTATGACAGTTTAACTTGTAATTGTGAAAAAATCTACCCACTGTCATTGTTCGAAAATCTCAAGTCAAATTAAGCTCTAATAAAACGTTGTTAAGGAACTTTATTTCTTGACTCGATTAACTGCCGCAAGTCCTCGTTATAGTCTGTTCAGATTGCAGATAATTTTGTTTTATTATCATCCTCTTAATTTTATAAATTGCTGTTTTCTTTTCATAAAAAATACCGTTTTACTGTACGTTAAATTATACATTTGAAAAAGTAGCACCCACTATATTGGCTCTAATATTGGCTAATGGTTGCGAACCGCTTTATCTTATGTTTCCCCAGTCAATAGTGGTGCATCATCAGGTAAATTATTTCATTTCAGGTAATATATTTTGTTCACCATTGTAACATAACATTTTTATTATTTACACTCACGGCGGGTGTGGGATTAAGCCATTTCATCAGGTTTTCCACCGCAAATGTGCACGTTGTTATATAACAAACAAATTATCAAAATGCATCCCGATCATATTACCGCGCGCCCGTTTGGGTCAATATTTCTATATTAGGGTTGTCAATATAAAATAGGTAATTAGAGGATATAATTTTTAATTATAACGTTTATGACAACCCTATATGAATTGCATATTTTCATATAGTAGGACATAGATAATGCATTCATAAATGTAGATGTTGCCATGGCAATATAATTTCTATTAACATGCAATTTAACGTCAATTTTGTATAAAATTAAAACTAAAGCGACGGTAACGAGATACGTAATTAATTAATAATTGATCACTAACGTTTGTGGCTAAATGTTGAATTATGCAATTGTTTAATGTTTGCAAATTGGGAACCACTCTTGAAAACACACAGTAAAGTGATATTGTTCCTTTAAAAAAAAACCATTGAAAATCCTGGACAAACATTTTTATTTAATTAGTTGACGCCCTATTTAACAGGGTAAGCAGAAACTATGGCGCATCAGCGACTTCTCTTTCAACTACCACTTTAGCTTAGACCATTAACTCTGCTAATCCGTGCACTTCGGTAATTTTTTTTTTATATTTTGTGTTTTTTTTATATAAATAATGATTATATGTATACTTAGTTGCAATGATAGATCCTTGTGTTCAATTCTGACCACTGAACCATCAAGTTAAACCACCGCAGTGGTCTTAAGATCCTCTTAACAGAGAAGGGTGAGTTTAAATCCGCATGCTGCTGTTCTTAATGTTCCGTGGAGTCTACAACATAAGTGCTTATATAAATAATATATTTAACTTGGTCTACTCTATTCTTTTTTCTTTTTCTTGCATTGTAACAATGTACCAGTGTAAATATTTATTGTTTGCATCTAGTTAATCTTCTGTTAACAAAATAGTCTTGTTAATTCAAATTTTAGTAATGTCGTGGTATCTTTACTAAGATTATTAACGAAATTTGCAAAGGAAACTACGAGTAACTCTCACGCTTGTTGACAAATAGTTTGTGAATAATAATTTAATCGACCATTATTACATACTAGCTGTTGTGTACCCACAACTTCGTGCTGGAAAGACATCTTCAAATGTTCACCAGAAATTCCACATATGTAATTTATCGGTTATAATTTTATTATTTTTGGAATATTAAAATGTCGGATTTGTTTATTGTGATTAAAATTGAACAAAAAAAATTCGAGTCCGAATATATTCCTAAAAAAATAATGCTAATTTGGCCAAAATATACACGACCTTCACAAGTAAAAACCACAGAAATGCTCAAATTAATGTGAGTAAAAATAAACACATAAATGATTTAAAATATTCGCTCGCAAATATCTTTATATGTGGACTTCAATTATCATATTATTAGTAGTTAATTAATACTTCATTTGTTTCAATGAATGAAAATTCAATTAAAAATTCCACTGCAAGCCGTGCCCACTTTTGCCCACCACTTCTTGCCCAAGACTTTAATAGCAAAACTTGTCTAATAGGTTTGTGTAACACTGACCTGCGCCCTCATTTCTCAATATTTAAACTGTAACCCTACTAGCTTCAGTAACCCTATTTCGATGGTGTTCAAACCTTATTTTTTATTTATACAAACATTTCGTCATTAAAAAAATACATACAAATACATGTCTACGCAAGTCTACAGACAACAGTCACCTCCACTATGTCGTGGACGCCATCGAAGTTGGCAAACCAGACTCCTCGCATATGATCTAATTACATCCAAACGGAAAACTGCAAGGTGCGGTGATAATTAATTATAAATCGTGGTGCGTGTGCTGTATAAGTAGACTACGCTAATTTACTGTTTGTTCATCATAGACAATTCCAAACAGGCGTTTAATATTAATTAAAATGTTACCAACATTTTATCTAAATATTAAATAATAATACTAAAATATTTTATTTAAAAGTTAAATCAAAACACAGATGTCAATCTATCCACAAATAGACTTGACCCTTAACGTAAATTAACAAATCAAATGTCACCCCTTTCGTTAGGGGAGGAACGGAAATAAATGAAAAAATCGACTATAAATAACTTTGTGAGTTGAATTTGGGAAGTCTAATGAGTAAGATGGGTCGACGTGAAATTGAAACCGTTCCCGTACTGATAAATCGGGTTAGTGCATAAACCACCCTATTAAAATTCGTTTACAAATCATTTGTAAAATCAATTGGATTTAGCAATTAAATATTTTTATTTAAAAGTAAATATTTGTTTCGGGTCTAGATGTTATCTGTTTGTGTAGTCCTTGTCCTGACACCCCTTAAACAAGCATTTCGGTCAGGGTATTTTTAATTTTTATTTTAATAACAATACTGGCGCGAATAAATTGTCGAATATCGAACTTATTTACTTCTAGCACATTTTCTTGGAAACACCACAGCAGAATTTGTCGTAATTGTTAAATATAATTGTGCGAATTGGGAAATGTACAGTTGTAACCTAACCAAGTCGTTCCAGTCTCAATAAACCATTTGTATTCAAACAGACCGGGGCGCGACCGGCCGCATTTTAATTTACTTACCCGAATTAAAATCGGGCGTGATTCGAATTCGATCCGTCTCCGCGATGCCTTATTTTTATAGCTGATTGAAGAAGCCCTTATTATGAGATCTTCGCGAAATAGCCCATTTCAAATTCAATTGAGTACTCTAGAGTAACCTTATATAAATGGAGAGCTTTCAGGCATATTTTCTAAATTGACTGTAACTTGTTTTGATGAACACGAATCCCTCGCTTGATGTACCTATATGTAGGATTTCCTTGACTGAATATAAAAAGATAATATTTTATTAAGATAAATAGGGTCGTAAAAGAAAACTTAGGCTCAACTGTCCACGGAGCGTATCCGCTGAACTTATTCCTATATATCGCTTTCTTGAGCTATATGAGCAGCAAGCAAGCGTACTATTACATAAAATATCTATGACGATACGTTTCAATAGAAAGTAGAATTTAATTTAGCTTAAACGTACGGTTTGGATTGTCAAGTAGGAAACGATATTTACCCCGTTTATTCGATCAAACGTAAGCGGCCGCGCTTTGTTGTGGTAATTTCATTAGACAACGTTTACGTCCGGCGGTTACAGGTGGCTGCATATTAATTTGTGACGTCATTATTATTTAAATACTTACTCTCTGTTCTATAATACTTATTTAAAAGTTGATATTTAATTTAATTCTTATTTCTATAAGCACTTAGGACAAAAATTACGCGTGATTCATAATCCCTCTGCATCGCCCGATTTCACTTTGCGGTTGTAATGTATTACAAACATAGTTTTGTTTAAAGATTTTTTTAAAAATTCTGTGACCCTTCAGACCACCGCAATTTCATTTGGTGTGATAATACTCCTCCTCCCATATTTCTGTCCCTGTCCATTTGGGGTCAAATCGTGCGATGCGGAGGGGTTCTGAATCACTTTAGGATCCCAATTACCACACGCCATCCGGTTGCCTGTCCAAGACTATATCTACGTGCCATTGCTTTAACCGTAAAGCCGAATTGATAACACCAATGTTTGATACCAATTGATAACCTAAGTTTTTTTTTAATGCAAACAATATTAATATAATAAACTCTATACCCACACGGCATCTAATATAACGGTGAAAGGGGGGCGTAATAAGAATGTTATGTTTACGACAGTCTGTGGAAGATGAACGATGATGAAGCATCCACCAGGAACACATAATTAGATTCACCAAGGAGGGATATACGTCACGGGAAGTAATGGGTATTATTAACAGCGATGGCATCAGGTGCCGCAAAATTATCTGAGTCAATAGAGACTCCCACGCTGATAAAATCGCGCGAAAAACAATTTAATAATATTGAGGATTTTATTTTTGTTTTTCACTAATATGAATATAACAATAAACCATGCACTAATGTGTTTTCCAAATACCTGTATATAAAGAATGGTAGTCGGACGGATGATGAGTAATTAGCCCAGTCTGCCGTTCTGAGGCACTTGTAGCCTAGTTCCGTTAGCCGCGTAGAGGAGTGTGTACTGCCAATTTGGACGGTGCACATTCATATCCTCGAGCCGGCATAGCAGAGGCGACTTTTGCCCTCTAGTTTAACAAATACACATACTCCTAATATGGACATAGCACACGTCCATCAAAATTGAATTGAACTGAAACAAAGAACTCGTTGTAATCGAACCTTAAGCCACAAGTTGAGCACCTTATTGCGTCTCATGCAATATGTATGTTAATATCGTCGGTAGACAGTAGACCCATCTCGTTATTGCTGAAAATCGACCCTCCCCTCAGTTATTCCCTCATACTTCACCCCTTCTGCGTAATAAGTCTAACCTGAAGGATTTCTTCACCTACCGACCTATCTTCATTCAATCAACCGCTTATTATGTGTGGATATTTCAACCCTATTTTTAAGGGCTTTTGTCTATCTATAGGAATCACGCTGACGTCCTCTGCCTTGCACACAGACGCTCTAATCATTAGTTTACAACGCAGCACTTTTATTAGTGTTTATCCTATCTTTCTATCGCCAGTTCTTCCAACTGCTGAGTTGATGTCACGTATTACTACAATTCATACTATTTATAATTTTATTAGTATCTTTATCCAGTATTTGATTTTGTAATAATTATTTTTTTAAAATGATTTCACTATTTATTATCAAAAATTAAATTTTAATTTGAATATCGGGATTGAAAATTAGTTTTCATTTTGTCAAAAACTAATAACAGGACTGATTCATCGTCACGTTCCTTATCGTTAACTAATATGAACTCTGAGTAGTTCGTATAAAATAAAATGGAGAGCGTTTTGTTGTTAATTAAAGCTCTGCTCTATTTACATTTAGGCTTATTACTAGAAGCTTTTAAAAACAGAACAATTTACGCATGCAAAAGTCTTATTAAAGTCTTAAAGCAGGGTATATCTCTGAAAATTAAGTCATATGTAGGTACGTACTTTACATGGAAATATCAGAGTGACTGCGCTGCTTATGAAAACAGTGAGTTAACATTGTCGAGTTTTACAGTGAAACCTACTCTACTTGGTTATTACTTTTTTACGCGTTTCGGGATTAGCTTGAAAGTAGCCTAGTATAACTAAAATGGTAGGAAAGGGGTACAGCGGAGGCGACTGCTGTCTGAAGCCATTCCTTTGCCGTTACAGTTGTTGTGGACCGCATTATAGATTAATATTGGCCGATGTGTGGTCACGTGATTAGCTACTATAGAAAAAAAATAACACACGCGAATAAATTTCTGTGAAAAGGACAATGTCCATTTTTGGACCCACTTGATACCTAATAAATGGATTGTTAACAAAACAATTTTACAAAATTATAAATTATTTTTTCATTAATTTATTTCAAATATATCGTTTACTAATCAATAGACAATGTTTAGTTACATAAAAAAAAACAGATCTCATCAATTATTAAAGCATTTAATATAATAATAACCTCAAATATTGCATCAGAAAAATCTAGTCTAATTACTTAATAACCTGGGTGAAAAAATAAAACGGATTGGTGTTAAGAAATGTAGATCTTTTTCTACAAAATTAACTAAAATTCATTGACGACCTCGAGAAAAAAAATGTAGGCCCATTTCTCTTAAGCGAATGGGCATTCTCCTTTGAAGAACTTTTCGATAGAACTGTAAACTATCAAATGTGTATTTTACCCGTTAAATGATGCGTTAAAATAGTCTATACCAATTTATTATATTTTTATTCGACCAAGTGTTCGCGGGCTTTACTGTACAGCAGTTGTGAGTTGCAAGTACTTCCATTGTTTATGATAAAGAGAAAATCTTGTCGCGGCTTTATTCGAGCCATCATATGAATAAAACCAAGTCAGGAACACTCTCCTCGTCTTCTCGTGGAAACGTGTCGCATCACTCTCACCTTATGATTTTATTGTGAATATAAGTTGTTTTATAGTTTGGGTGTGTTTGAATTTTGATGTTTTATTGTTTGTGTTATTCTTTTGTTTTGTTTTTTTTTCAACATATAACCTCTTTCTTAGCCTAATACGATAACTAATAGTTCTGACCTAATTATTAAGTTTATGTGATTATTCGTTTACTTATAATTAATTAAGTGTAAAAATGTAAATTAATTTACTTCTAGTTTTATAATGTTGTTTGTAAAGCGTACTCATTTATATTTTTCCAAACATTATTTTAGACAATTTTTTTCACGTTTTAAAGTATCAAATTAATTAACATTGTGCACGTTCGTCTCCTTGGCGGCATAGCGGAGACGACTCCTGTATGTAGTAATTTAGACTGTAAAAAATTACCCAAGTAATTTTAATTTTGCGTTGAGTGAAGTATAACACATGTTCTTATTTACTCAGATAGTATTAGCCCGCTGAGTTAGTTATATATAGTATGCGCGCGCAACCTAATTATTTAAAAGCTCCGTAAAAGCGATGTGGCACTGCTGGCATTGTCAAGATGGTGCCTGGGTTACAACGGACATAAAATATTTTAATGGAACAGTGCCGTGGTGGCGGCAGTGAGAGATGATATTACTACTTGTTTAGACCCACAATTTTGGACCCATGGGAGTGTTGTTGTGCATTGATTGGTCAGTCACCCAATGAATATATTCATGAGCATAATTTCGTAGGCTTTAAACTTTAAAATGTATATGTACAATGTTATCTATTAAATTATATTTTAACTAAGTAGTTAATAATATTTTTAGTTAATAAATGTCCTCGCAACAATCGCCTACGTTTATGGACAACAGGTACTTATCACCAGGCGGGAAAAAAAATTGTCAAGCTTATATAAAATAAAATACGGTTAATTACAAAGAATATTACGGTTCTGTTATGGATGGAGTCTTAAAAAGTTCATATACAAAATACTCTATTCGATGTATTATTTTAATTCGTCCCATGGGTCGAAAATTATTAAGGCGAATAATTAAAGACTGCGGTAAAAATGCGCAATCTATGCAACCAAATATGTAAGAGAATATCGTGGCGACGCAACCGCTCGAGCGATGTTGTACTTGAATCGATAAAAGTACGTTTGATGTAGAAGCCAGCCTTGTAACATTACCCCTTTTAGATGAAATTTTAAATTAATTTTCGTGCTCAGGTGCTCGGTGTTAAATATTTACGAATCTACTGGGTGTTTTATAGTAACTATTTTCAACATTATTTTGCTAAGGTAATGTAGTGGTAGATAGTTATTTATTATTCTAATAATTCGTCATGTGACAACCCTCCGCCTGATGTCAATGCTAGAGTGCGACCCATGAGCGGAGACAACTGCTACCACAGAGAAATCCGGCCGGCATAGCTGTCTGTAGTCTGCAGATCCCCTTCTCTGACAGCAGTCGCCTCCGTTCATGGATCGCACTCTAGCTCAACATCAGGCGGAGTGTGGTCATATGACGTGTTAAAATTTAAAAAATATATATCTGCAGGCAACAGTCCCTTCCGTTATCCCTGCTACTTCCAAGCTGATCCCGAAACTCGACTAGGTCACTACCCAAGAACGACAGAATGGGCTACAACCATCATCAATCTGCCTACCACTTTTTTGAAAAGAAAATATTTTTCATTTATTTTATATTTCAAAGTGGTAATACGAACATTGTATGTAACAACCTTACGATTTTGAAAAACTTTCGCTACGAGATATAAAATTCTTATAGATCTCGAAGAATAGCCGTAAAGTTAATAGATACTTCCTTCTGGTACATTAACCTGCGAACACTGATAGACAATTTTGTTGATAGGGTTCTGAACTATGCAAAAAGGTTTTTTTTTTTTCAAAATATTGTTTTTTTTTTTTCAAAACTACCCACAAAACTAATGAGATAGCTCGCGAAGTGCGCCACAAAAAAAAAAGTGTTAGAGTTACGGAGTAAAATCTATTCAAAAAAGTACGCTGGTAACAGTAGACGTCTTAAAATCGTAAAGTACATGTTTAAATAATTTTTGCTTATAACGCCATTTATTAATGTAAAAGCCACTCGACAATGCATTCACAACTAACCGGCCCGACGACGACGACCGACGCTTGCTGTTGACATTTTCACGTTGTTTCTACGAACAATTGTTTATTCAGTGTTGTATAAACTAGCTGCGTATACAGTATATTTGACAAATGTACCATTTTTCTATTGGCGCCGTTCTTTCTGTACGAACGTGATTAATCATAATTTGCCGGAAATGATATTAAACGGTCTAAATACGATTCAAAGACGCTATTATTGATTGTTTTTTTTCTTTTTATTTCTCTTTTTTAATATATCATAGACGAATCTTATTTGGAATTTACATTGAAATCAATATTATTTGCTTAACAATACACCCGAAACCTTTGAACGGATATAAATATAAAAGAAATCGAAACACTTTTATTCGTATTCATTGTGTACTTTTATTCAAAGGAATGTCTGTGTATGAGTAATGGTACTGCTCACGACGTCAATATGGAGACTGAGATATAAATCTTTTTTTTTTCTCTCTGTATCTTTACGCGAGTACTTTGAAGATGTTGAGTGAAACTCTTCAAAGAACCGAGTATAAGCCGTTAAGAAATCGTCACGATATTTAACAATGTTGATTTATCATATTTTTTGTTTAATAAAGTTATATAATCGTTTATAGTTTCTTCCTTTTTGGAGCTCGGTATGTGACAACACTCCGCCTGATGTAAAGCTAGAGTGCGGTCCATGAGTGGAAACAATTGCTACTACAGAGAAACCTCTACTATGCCGGCTTGAAACGAGCATGTACCATCTAGATTAACACTGCATACTCTCGTTATACCTGGCTACTTTCAAACTATTCCCGAAACGCGACAAGGTCACTTCACGGGTGTTACATTCGAAAGCAGGCTAATAAGAACATCATCGGCCTGCCTACCACTCTGTTGTACCATCGCTTTTAAGTGTAACTCGAATGTAAGGTGATCTGGTTGAATTTCAGACACATCCTGATAGTAGCCGGGTATCACGAGAAGAGTGTGCACTATAAATGGGGACAGTTCATCATTCGTCTCCTCAAGCCAGCTAGCTGAAGCGACTGCTGTCTGCAGACGTTTCTTCGTGGTAGCTGTTGTCTCATCTAGCTTAACACGAGGCGGAATGTGGTCACATGCCTGTCTACTATTAAAATTAACACAAAAATATTAAGCATTTACTGTGCCGAGGCGTTCTAACATTAACATGTACCTACGACTGATGACAGTTTGGCAGAAACTTTGTCGACGCAGATTGTGCGATATATGTTATAATTTGTATGTCACTTTTATGTCACTTTTCTATCATTTATAAACGTCTTTGTCGTGACAATTCGTTGTTTAGTGACGCTAAAAACATAATAAATATTTGTAACAGTATCGCTATGAGGAGCGTCGCGTCTTAGTTACAAAAAGAAATCTTGATCACAGTATTTCGATTTTGTGTATTTATTTATTGGTGTATCGATACCTCGTAACCGAAGATCTCGAGTGAGATTTTTTTCTCCCACCCAGTTTAATAACAATAGAGAAGATTTATTGAGGCTTCCGGGAAGAAGTACGTGAAGATCGACCTTTAATACCCAACCTTTAGTTGCAAGAAATGTTTTCCCGCTTTTTCTATGTCTTCAACGAGATATATTTTATACGCCTTTTAATATGTATTTTTGTATGATGTGTTTTTAAATAAAAAAACAAGTTTACATTTTTAGACCTAATTAGATTGTTGCACAGACGGAAAGTCTCGAATTTAGTTGAACAATTTTTACTGTTTTTACTCATGTAATTTATTCAGGAAAATGTTAATTTTGACAGGATACTATTCTCTAAATAAATAATGTGAATATAAAATAGTGTTCATTGTAATATAGATTACGTCGTTGTAAGGGGGAGTGCAGCCGACATCAGCGATTTATAATATAAAAGTTGATGCCCATTACTTTAAAAAAAAAATTAAGCCTGAAAATGAATTATTTTTGGCAATATGCCCGAATAATATTGGCATTAAAGTGATCTGAGCTGCGTCTTTTGAAAAATTTAACTTACAGCGTACGTAATAAGAGTCATGTTAATAATGTTTAAGTAAATGAGTATGCTACAATTATATCGAAAAGTTTCGAATTGCCACGAAATTCTGTTTAAAAAGATTCGACAACCGCGCGCTTTTGTAGGGCTAACCTTGTCATTGTTCTGACAGCCGTAATGTATGATAATGAAGAATTTCTCGAAGAATTAGAAGATAATGATATACAAACTGTAACCTCTACGTCCACAACGACATCGGAAGCGACATCCACCGCATCACAAATGACCACCATTGAAGAGAGTTTATTAAATAAAACTGCTGGATTATACATTCAGTATTTAACACGTAAGTTGTCGTACTACAATAATGCTAATCACACTTCTCTCTGTTGCAGGTTTTGAAGATTAAATAAATATATTTATTATTTAATTAAATATAAGTTATTTTTAAAACGTGGTGTTCTTGTTTAATATTTATATTGCAATTATTTAAAATTTGAATCAATTAAACTTGATTTCGAGAAGTTCCATTTTGACGTTTCGGTAGTTTAGGACTTAAGTAAGCGTCCAATTACATGGTCTTTGTTTTACTGAGTTCTGCAGTTCTGTTATAGTACCAACGGCCACTGACACTCAAAACACATCTGGAGTAAGCGCACGTATTAGGTAACAAGACCAATTCGCAATTTGCTATTATCGTTGCAATAATCCTGATTTATTAGCGCTTAATTAATAAATGTGACCAAGATCCGTCAGGATAATATTGCGTTGCTCTATTGTGAATGAATACTCCCAGGTTATTGTCATAAATTGTTCACAACCTCAACTATAATAGGCACAAATAGCCTACACAATTCCATTAACTCCACTGGGCGTAGTAATGAAATGTGTTTCGAACAATAATAAAATTAATCCAACATCGCATAAATCGATTTTTCGACGTAATGATTGCTATATAAAATTTATTATAAGAACGTTGACCGTCGAATCCACGTAAATGCGTCGATTGTTTCCCAATATTTCGCCTATCTCGATGTCGCTCGGTATTCAGTGTATTTACGATAAATTTCCTTTATATGACGAATGGGACAAATATTACGTAGTGTTTATGTCTTGGTTTTATCGTTTTCCTGAATCTTATCGTTCTTATATATCTTAGACGAAAATAGAGTATTGTTTAATATATTTGGTATGAGCATATTTATTGCTGTTTTGAAGCGGTTTACATTGTGATCATAAGCTATTTTCAGCCCCTATTTACTTATATACGTGTGTAGATTATATATTATATTCTATAAGCAACATTAAATTTGTATATCAGAGTTTCTCTCTATATCCTATACTTCATTATTTATAAACGTTGAACAAAACACAATTTTGTTTTAAAGACTTGCGACATTGATTTCTTTGTTGATAACGTTATCTTAAATGGATGCTTAAATAACAAAATGCCTTTTTAAAATATAGAGTGACAAAGTTCATTTGTCACTGATTTCTATTAATATTTATTTTATGTCAATGTTAAACTATTTTTAAACTATGCTAATGAACTTAATAGTTAAACGCTCCGAAACGTTGACCGTTAACATTTATTTAACTACAGTTCTCGTTGTAATAGCCAGTCTCCGAGTAGTAATACTAACTAGTAAATGTCGTTTAGGACTTTAAACTTGGATACAACTTCTACGAGTATAGTATCAAATCTTAATCGAAAATTTTCTGAATTTTAATTATAAAATTTTAAATTTTTAGAGATAAGTTTTTAATCATGATTTATATTTAGAGATTCAAATTTCATTAGTACTTAGATAACCAATTATATTAGTATCTTTATGGTTACATATTCAACAGTTTAAAGCGCCCAAGAATTGGGGAAAATTTGACCAGGAAAGATTAATAGTATCAGGCGTATGCGAACCCTATCGCGAACCAATTTGAATTAAATCATGTTGTGGTGCTCCAGATTCCTGTGTTTCTGCAAACGTATCACTTTTATCCAATACAATGAATTGTTGCTATTCGATAACAGCATAATTTTGATTCGCTGAATAATGAATGTTTCAATGATATCGATATTTTCCATTCTATTCATTATTGTTATATTTTTAGGTGTAAATTTAATTTAAGTTATACTACTTTCATATATTTGTGGTGCGCTGTGAGAAATGTGTAAGCAAATTGAGGTTCAACGTTTGTGAAAAGTAACACGTTTTCATCACCTGATACCAGAAGGTGACTTCTCATTTCGGTGCCTCTTCGCAACGTTATTGGGTAAAATAACATAAATTTTCATATTTATAGAGATAGATCATGTCAATGTGCGTTGTGCCGTAGTAATTTTGCTAGTGAATAAGTAAATGGTAGGTGTTTTATATGAATGTTCACGCCGACACGTCCTCACGCCCGTTTCAATTCCGCATACATATATAAAACGTGACCATTCACATTTCTAGCCCGCCGAGGAATAAACACATCCGTCACATTTTTTTCCCGCGGTACCAACTGATGAACGTGATTTTCTAGCTGTAGTAACAGGCATATGATTCCATGTTTCTGGCGAAGTTCATTTAACAGCGCTTCACATTAAATTACTGCATTCATTCTAATGCTTTGAAAATGCAGTTCTATTTATTGTACCATATATTTTAGCGGAAAAGTAAATTCCGTTGTTTTCTAATCTGATACCCAACCCCGACTGACCGCGGCGTCCGTCCATGAATATTTTAACTCGTGTGTGACAGGCTGGCGAAAATACGTAACTCGTATTCGTTTATTAATGCTTTATCGATCGATCGATCGCTCGATTTTTCCCCAGCAGCACGCCTCGAGGGAGAGACCTCGACTTCGATACGTATAAAGAACTAAATGGGATTTCATTTTCTAGTTCAGAAATCAAACGTTCCCGCCGGCACGCGTCCGATGTTCTTTTTGAGATCGTCCTCTTTAGATATTTTTGTTCCGGTTCGTTTGTTGCCTCGCGGATGCCTTAATAACATGTGTGTGCGTGTTCCACGTAGTTTTTCCTGTAAAAGCGGCCACAACCCGTTCCATAATTGTTATGTGGTTGAGTGCGCATTTTTCCAAGAGATAATGCCATTAATCTCGCTCCACGACTATAATGAAAATGCACCGGATTTTTGGCTCGCCTCGGAGCATTCCGCTTTAAAACGTTATAACAGGTACCTAATGCTTTCGCTGTACTTGGCTCGACAATTTTATTTTGTCGCAACTCACCGGAGAGGAGTTACCGTTTGGGCTATTACTAGACATAAATTAAATTCGGCCCGGAAAAGCGAGCGCGCACTCGTATCAATACGTAATATAGTCAACAAGAGCTTTCACATAGCGGATAATTCCTTCGGGAACGTTCTCAAGATGCCTCTTTAATTTATTCATAGTTGAAAATTGGGTCGGAAACGTCGAAGTGTGTCAGTAACGAGTGCGATATTGGTCGTAAAATTCCAACGGTATGACCTCGAATAAATAATTCATATTATAACTTTAGCTGGACCTTTCGGGATTATCAAAATATACAACTATATACATATTAGACACAGAACACCACGTATTATAAATAAACACTAAATTAAAGACTTTTTAAATTCATTTTCTGAGTATTATTATTTTGTATGTGCAGATCCCCCGGAGCTCACGATCACACCGTACAACCTTCAAGTCAGAGCAAACGGAATTGCCGCCTTCTACTGTGCGGCGAAAGGTGATCCTATCCCTAACATTCAATGGCGAAAGAACGGAAAGCGAATCTCAAGTAAGTATACACTCACAAATGCTTCATCATCAGTCATGAGAATACGACGAGTTCAAATATTGATAATAAATCGTGTACTGCTAATGCACTCGATAACGCCGAAGCAATGAACCGTAAAGAACATCGGCAAAATTTCGCAACACAGCATAGCGCGGATCCCCTTTAATAGTTTCATCGTCGACTATGAAAAATGTAACTGGCTCAATCATGCGCATAAATGGCGACGCTTAGACCCGGCCTTGCGTAAAAGAATAATAGTAGTGTCGATTTGACGTCACACCTCACCGGTCTCACCTCATTCTATATTCATGCAGCTTTATCAAAGTTGGGGCCGATTTGTTTTTCCGTCCGACTGTCACAAAGACGTGGCCATCTATCAAACGGAGAGGGTACGCTGACATGCGAAAAAATGTCTTGACGTTTGCGCGACTTCCCGTCGACGATGTGTGAACAACGTAGCAGGGTTTATTTTGTAAGTTTTACGATCGCAACTGTAACGATTCTACGATTGTTGAAGGCATACACACTTTGATACTTTTGTAATAGATTTATGTTTATGATAGATGAATAAATAAGTTAATATGTATTGTTAGCACCGATTGTCGCATATTTCTTTGCCCCAAAAAACTTTCAAAATTATACCGTCGTCGTCGGTCGTGAACTTCTTTTTGTTCCGTATTGCCTTTTTGATATATTGTTTTAGTTGATGTCGAACACTGGATTTTGTTCGTTATTTATTCCTTTATCATTCCTTTTGCGAGTTAAGGGAATAGGCTTAAATTCAGATTTTTCTCGTGTCATATATTTTACATATACCTAATCGTGATGTGTATTTATAAATCGTGTCGCGATAAGTCTTTCTTATAAACGAGAATAAATTGTGTGTACATATCAAGATTTTCTAAATTCCCAACATCCGTCACGAGTTAAAAAGTGTAAGTGTAGCGTAAGATTGACAATCAAGCACAGTTGTCGCGACTTGGGCGCTCACATGATGTATGAATACCTACACCCTGCCCTTCGCCCGCCCGCCCACTGTCGCTGAGAAAATTACTCGCATCACTTTCCTGACTTCCATTCATGAGGGTGATATTTTAACACCTTGAGCTTTGAATTACGACGTGCCATTTTAATCCTACATATCGACGGTAATGATTTTTTCTTGGGCTTTATTGACTTGTATTTTATAAACTTACAGTCTTACTTATGATCTCAAATACATAATCGATCTTTAATATATTATTATTATTATATATAGACATAATTAGTGGGTTTTAGGTTTTGCGCGAACATGTTTTAACTGAATAAAAGATTTTATGCGGATTACTATCGTGTTTATTAATATGATCAGAGTTTGATCCGAATTTGAACGTGAGACGTTCGAAAGACTTGCTGCGTAGTCTCCGCGACCACAATGACTGCAAAGCTTTCGAAACATAACGATAGTAAGCCGCATAAAGTCTTTTATTTAATTAAACAATTTTGATTGTACAATTTCGGCTTCCAATTGTTTTCATATGTATTATGTACGTAGCTTAAGAACCTGCATAATAAGGTTGGCAAAATTAAATATATATTTTTTTTAATAGATAGCCATTTGTCGTTATGGTGATAAACCTTAGTGTATATTTATTTATTTCATACAAACTTTAAATACCGACATTTGTATTTTTTTTCTACAGCAATGCAATCGCGTTACCAAGTATCAGATATGGGTGCATCTGCGGGCAAGAACGCAAATGGTGCCATGCTCCGTATAGACCCGGTTCGAGCACAACGCGATGACGCGCTCTACGAATGTGTGGCTGAAAATGGCGTAGGTGATGCGGTCTCGCATACTGTTATCCTGACTGTTTTTGAAGGTAAGTTTATATTTAAACATATTTCTTTCTCGAAAGCAAACCACAGATTTGAAATGGCTTCCATTTTATTGGTAAAAATTGCAACTGAAATAAGTATAAATTCTTGGAATAAAAATATCTTATTGAACAAAAGAAAAGCGAGCAAATCCCGTATTGCAAATTGTTATCGAAACGTTTCAGGGGTAACCGTTAAACCACGAGACCATTATTAATTTCTGAGTAAGTTTGTTTAACTAGCCGGAGGTTTGGTAGTAAACTCCGCTTCGGGAGGCTCAGCGTAACGACCTGCAACCCCATAAAGTAGCCTCTCACCGACACCGTGATCCCCTAAAGAAATAACTCTAAGAAAGTCGCCTGAAGACAGTGCTCTCAATAAATAAGCATTAAAAGGGCCACCGAAGTCGACACCGACCACGATAACGATATCCTGTAAATTCCGACTAACGACGAATAATAAGACATTCTCAGTTCCAAAATGAAGGAATTATTATTGTTTTAAGAACGGGGTCGGACGGCAATTGATGTCTAAATTGTGATAATTGCCTCATATTTCATGACTCATTAAGTTTAAACCCTTAGAAATGTTGTTTATGAGAAATTAGTCACTAACGAAACAGTTAAAGCGTTTTATAAAATATAATTATAATATTTAGAAACGAATATTTCGGGTGAAAGCGATATTGTATGGTTGTTTTTGATTTGATAGGCTATTTGATTTAGGCTCGAATCGTGGGCAGATTAATCGTAGTTTGTGAAAGTATTGTTAGATATAAAATTATTTTGAAGTGATATTTTAAAACTGATGTTACGTTCCCAATATAAAGCACGGTATTAATTGATTGCGACTAAATTTAATTGGCTGGTTTGTTCTGAATTCGATACTTAAATATATCCATCTAAAATAGCATTTTATTTTCTGCGCAGTTGTTGTTATTTTGCGACCATGATCAATTAATATTAATTAAAGTCTAAATCTCATAATTTATTTCTGTTTCCTAAATATCGTATTTAAATCATGGTATATTGTTATATATAACTTGATATCAGCTGATCCAGTCTCAACCACATCTTGGGAGTAGTTTGAGCATTGTTCCGTAGATACGTACCGTACGTATTCATTTGATTTAGCTTCAGGGAGGTGAAAACTGATAATGTTATTTCAATGAATGTTGTAACTTAAACATGATTGTTATGATTAATACAACTAATTAATAATTATTTATTGTTGAATATATGTGGGAAAACAGAGAAAAACATAGAGCACTTCGTATCACATTTTTCTACACAAATTTTATAAACGTCGCTTTTTACTTTGGGTAACCAAGTCTGTCAATTTATTAAAGATTTTTTAAAATATTATAGCTCAGCATACGACACTCCGCCTGATGTTAAGCTATAACTTTTTATGAACATAAACAATTGTTGCCGCAGAAATTTCTACAGGCAGCAGTCACCTTTACTATGCCGGCTTGAGGATGCGAATGTCCACCTTCCGGATTGATGGTACACACTCCTCTCGTATAGACTGGATACTTCTCGGGTATTATTGAATTGGTACTGCCACATTGGACTAATAACCATCATCAGTCTGTGGTTTTTTAAAAATATTTTCAAAAAGCAAGCAACCGAAGTCATTTGAGTTCATTCAAATATTAATTGTTAGGTACTCGGATTTGTAAATAAAATTGAACCCACAACTTTATCGCTCTCGTTTGTGTTTCATTTTATTCCTTTGCGAAGTTTCGTATACTTTATTGACATTAATTTTTACATTATTATTTTTCAACTTTATTTGTTTTTTGTTTTTTTTCCAATTTTATTTAGAGACTTTTGACCCAGTTCGGTTACGCCCTTCATACATTAAACAGTAGTAAACAATTAATCTAACTTATAACTATTACCTAAATCAACTTTATTTATACCTGAAAAAGAAAATCATTTTGCATAGTTTCTTATTATTTTATATTAACTATGATCGACTGTGTATGGAAATCAGAAAAGTTTTGTTATATGTTCGTTATTTATATTTAGTTTATGGTAGGCAGACTTCTGATGGTTATTAGTTCAATGACCGATTTGTCTCCTTTTTTTTTATTTCAATTTTAATTAGGGACTTTTAACCCGACAGGTTACGCCAGTCCCATCATAACTTAATCTGTCTCCTTGAAGTAGTTCAAAAGTAACGACTGTGCAGTGATCTAGTGTCGTTTCGGGTTCAACTTAGAAGTATAGGCGAAGGCGATTACTGTGATACACCGTACTCTAACTTAACATTATCGGCAATGCAAGCTTGTATAACACGTTTGATATAAATGAATGAATGATTTGATTTGATTTGATTTAACAAAGTAACAGAAATTAGTCGTTACAATACCAAGTGTTTATAACAAAACGGCAAGTAGTTCGTTACCTCCAAGTTTAAACTAATAATAATTTTATCAATAACAAAGTTTACAGATAAAACAGGCCACTGAAAATTATCTATGAATATTTAAGATTATTTCAGCGGTTTTCATTGTTTCCGTACGTTACCCGCAGGCGTTCGTTGGTAACTTTGATTAGGTGACTATAACGGTTATTGCCTGAAGGAGTTGCCAATGCTAATCCGTATTACGCACAAGTTATAATGACAATACGAACGGGTTATGATAATCAATCGCTCGAACAATTATTGTTTAATGTGTCGTATCGATAAGGATATTCAATTTTCATTTCATTTGTTTTTTCTTAACAAAAAACTATTCAGTTATTTTTGCCATTTTAAAAAAACGTTTGGTTTTGTCTTGCTAGATTATAATGAAAACACACATACTTAGATGGGATGGGATTCGAAGCCCAGCCCTTCGCTTCGTGCACGGATGCTTTGACTATTAATGTGCAGACTACTGTTGTTTTGATCCTTCGCAATTAATGAATGTCTAATATTGATTTGATATTCAAAGGCTATCTTTTCCCCCTATATATTTTATATTGGATTGCATGAAATTATAATATATTAATTAATTATTTAATTAGATTATTATATGAGTTATAATTATTATTATTTAATTTAATATGATAGGTCTAATAGTATTAGGCGTTACTTCCGAAATCCATAACCAAAAATATTTTTTAAACACTACTTCCTCTAATTAATGTTAGTATTAATTAATTAGCGGAAAATAGTTGCTAAGTAGTGTTTAAAAATATTTTTACCATGATAGCTTTAATTTTAAATAGAATGTGCATTGCATAAACTATAGCCTCTTTTATAATATAATTGTCACACGCAAATTTCAATCTTATTACCACCGTTTATGCTATACAATACATGTTGAGCTTTGGAGCTTTTGCGGATTACTTTGGCCGAATTTGGCCCATCTGCCGCTGACCATTCTAAGCTGCAAATAAATTATGTAATATTAAAAGGGATTTATACACTTGACCAGTGAAAACGAATTTCCTATTGTTTTGTACCAATAAATTATATTATATTTAAACATATTGCCGAGAATTTGTTTTGAATACTAAATGCAATACAAAATATGCGTTCTATATCAATATAAATACTGCTATGTCTTTAATAAGTATTTTTAAACCGTGCAATATATCATAATTAATAAATTTTGATAATTTAAAAAACATTTAATATTTCTCAAATTTACATGTACTAACGGCTAACGCTGCAACACTCTGAGCTCCCGGGAGCATGAGACACGATCCCTTTAATTTTAGCCAATTGGGAATGTAAATCGTGATATCGTGATAGCCGAGAGTAAGTTTGTTGCACAAGCACAAATAGTGCTTAAGATGACACAGTAAACCTATTGCTGATTGTTCAAATTTACACAAAGAATTTGCAAAATTAGGTTGGATGTAAAACGAGTCTAATAATGACATTCGAGTTCGCTGTAAAGATAACGCCCACTTCAATCGTAAAAATAGCAATTTTAATAAGCGAAAATTTATCTTGACGTAGATCATGTTTATGTCTTGGGGAATCCTAATAAATGTTTAAATTATTCACACAATTTGTATGTTTTTAGTTTACTGTATAAAGAAAAAAATGCGTTGGTATCCCGTAAAACTATGATTACACGCGTAATATCTAGTGTAAAATATTTATAAATAATATAAAAAATATAGTATAAATAATTACAATATTTCAACCATTTTGCGTTTGTGTATAAGTCTTCGATTCTTCGTTTTTTTTTTTTTAGCTTTTTCTGGCATGATAGGTTACCGTTTAAATTAAATCACAGTTAATTCTAGTTGTTAATCCATGTGTGCATATTCGTATGTTTTTGACAGCTTTCTCAATTTTTTTTACTATAAGTTGCTGTGATAAGCTGCACTGTTCCTTACTTATTGTACCTACCATAACAAAACACAGACAAATAAATTCCATATGGCGAATGTATTTGTGAAGTATATTCACTTAATGATAATGTAAATATTTAGTATGTGTACGAGTGTGTCATCTTTGTAGTATGTTGATTATAACCACACAATCAGTACTAACCGTTGTCGAGTATTTGTTCAGACATGTGACGCGGCAAACGCTCACGTGTAAATATTGTCATGTATATAGGAGAGTGGTTGTTAGTTATGTTATTAGATTTCGTGTGGTAAATCTAGTAATATGTGACGTTAACACAGCGGTTGGAAGGGCTGCCAATGGAAAGATAGAATAGAGGTATATCTGCCTATTCACAATTCAGACTGTAAGTGCACGCCGATTTTTTTCTTGTAAAGAACAATGCCTATTTTTGAGCCCACTTGATACCTAATGGTTTGTTAACATAATAATATTCCAAAATAATACCTTATTTCTTTATTAATTTATTTTAATTATATCAAATATCGTTTCCCAATCAATATACAATGTTTAATAACATAAAAAATAAATATTACCAATTATTACAGCTTTTAATAGAATAATAAGCCCAAATATTGTATCAGAAAAAGGCTAATTACTCAATAACTTGGGTGAAAAAATTAAAACCGATTGGTGAATGTAGATTTATTTTCCTACAAAATGAACTAAAAATGATCATCGTGAAACTCGATAAAAAATAGTGGGCCCATTTTCCTTAGGCAATAGTTTAAATACACCAAAAATTGCAATAAAAAAACGTGTAACGTGTCGTCGATCATCATAGACTCCTTACGATTGCAGATATCGAAACTGTCACTTGTAATTTGTAATGGATATTTTTTCAAAAATAATACCTAATTATTTTCTCTCTCTATCTACATTCTCATCGTTGAAATAAATATTGATTTTTTTTCCTTAGATTCATATCTAATCGTATTTTACTCTGTAATTTTAAAATTATATAAAATATGGTTAAAAAGGTAAAGAATATAAAGTCTAAAAATATAAAGATTTAGATGATTGGGATGCCAATTTTTGTAACTTTTTGCGTGATTTTTTATTCCCTTATAATATTATGGAAGCCCAACAATCGCAACCTTAGCTTTGCCTTTCAGCACTTTGATAATAAGTATATTTTTTTTAGATTTTGTGACCTTTTCCTGACATTAGGTATATTGTTACAAAAAATTCATGACCCATTGTTTAAATTAAATAAAATAAGTAGTTGCTCAGAAAAATATTTGAAAAAGTAATCTTAAAATAATGTACTATAATATCGAAAGTTTGCTTTCGTTTATAAAAGATGTTAAATTATTCAAAGTAAAATAAAAATATTCGTAAATATTTGAGAATTATTTTCAATATTGGCTCTCTTATATCTTATACCAATCCATCTCTGTTTTCTATGAAGGAAAATTAATTATTATATCATGAAAAACAGAATTCGATACTTGATAAATCCAATTTGCGAATAGATGATCTCAAATTCCGTGAAATTAATAAAAAAAGTTACGAACGCTTTTGAGATTCAGCAACGGTTCTTTGAGCGGTGCTTTTTTAGAGCTCGTTTGGCCTCGTCAAGTACACTCCAAGGCTTTACCCGAGAAGGCTATAGAATCAAGAAGCTGCTACAACTAAAGTGTCTCTGTAAAACAACACTTCGTCTTGTGTTATAATGACTTTAGGGAGTGTAGACTTCATTAGAACGTGTTAGAATACTTTTTCGCTTATATTTTGTTGCGTGTATGATATTTGGTATTCGTCTGTTTTATGACCCCTAATATCAGATTTTTTTTATATTAGGTTTATTAACGTCTTATACGTTTCCCGTTCTATCCCCAGGGAACTTTTAAAATAGATGTACTCCACGTTTTCACCCTAGTTTATATAAAAAAAGTTAAAATCTTCCTCCATAAACGACTTGACAAAAATCAATATTATAAATGATTTGCTCTTAATTCAAAAATAACTTGCAATAACGTTTTGATATTCGTAGTGTAACACATAGTTAAAGGGATTGCTATTTCCAATTTTACACCCGGTATTATATATGGAAGCAATTAAAATAAATAGGTAAATATTCTTATTTCTATCTATCATTATTGCTTAAATATTTAATATGTAGTTTCGTATCGATAAGTCATGTCGTGTAGGGACTACATTTTTTCTATTGTTATAGAAAATTATAACATACCTATCCTAATATAGATCTAGGTAATAAAGACGGAAATCTTATCTTACATTTGTACGGTAGAGAAATGTCTATGGCACGTTCTCCACTCGCTGCTTTTCTTTTCATGCTCGTTTTCTTTAAACGTATTTAGGTCACGAGTCAAACGAGATTGATAGACATCTCCGCAAACACGAAAACGGATTTTGTACTATCCGAAGTAATCCGAACGCGAAAGTTCTAATTAATTTTAATATATTACACTAATAACGGCTATTGTTGCAAAATAGAGTATCCTGTGCTATGGGTATCAGAACAAAGACAACACAAACATCAATACCCACACCCGTAACAAATGCTTTTTATTGTATTTATTAATATCTTTACGTTTGGATGCTTTATGAAATTATTTAATTAAATATGTGCTTTGTGTTATGAATTTAAGTTTTTAATTATAATGAAATTATAGTGAAACACGATTGATAGCAAATACTTTAGCTGATTGATCCGGAATGTGAAGTGTATTGAACAGAAATTTATACATAATAAAGTAGATTTCAAACAGCATTGTCATCTAAAATAAAAACATCCAAACCTCGTAAAATACGAGCATACGTCAGAAAATCTCTATGAAAAAATATTCGTACAGTTCTCACATGTTGACCATAATATTTTTTCGTGCTAAAAATACGCGTATCCCTGGCCAAGCATATAAAAAAATAAACCGACAAAAGTGGATATGTTAAGCCTATTTGTGTACATACCTACGCTTTTAGTATCTTTTGAGGACTTGCCGCAATCCAGCTTATTTACTCTCCCACTGATCCCGTAATGAAATATAAATATTTCCTCTCAAAGATACGCCCTTCTTGACACCTACAAAACTAAACGAACCTTCTCTTAAGTTTACAGTGGATGCATATTTAACGGAGAGACTCATATAAATATACAAATTAAATGGAACAACAAAAGAAGGTCGATGCGCCATTCGGTGGTCAGTCGTCTCTTGTCCGTGTCTGTTTCTCCATACTATATCGTCTAGTCTTTTGTTATCCTCCATTGTCACGAGGGCCGCGTTCTATTCTATGTCAAGTTTGTATTGAAACCGAGAACCTTGTAACGATGAAGGTTGTATGTGTAGGCTCCCTCGCCCCGACAACACAATATGAAATTTGTTAAAGTTTAAATAGTTTATCTATGAGCAATATGCGGTACTCTGAAAAATTATACAATATAAAGTTGAATAGATAACTTGAGAAGTAGATTATCAGTAGCAGGGCGATCTATCTATCGATTTAACCGTCCATATATGGATTATCGGTTATTTTTATGTATGTTCAGTGGTTCAAGAGTTATTCGGGTTTAATTTTTTCGCCAGTTTTTGTGTGAGCAAACTACAACAGCGCTATTCCTACGCCAGTTTAATAATTATTATTTTACGAATTAAAGTTCTCACGAAAAAATGTAGAGCGCATTTTAATTGTATTACATTTTTAGTCTATGTTAATAAGCCGTAAAACTTTGTATTTAAACAATTCGTTTATTTTTTGCGAATAATACTCGAGAATAAACAACTTATGTTATGATTGGACTATTATGTATTTGAGATTTGTTTTTGTTTAATACAAAGTATTAGAATTTAATACTTATTATTTATTATTTAAAAAATCCAGTTAAAATATATATTTTTTAAGTTGTTTTATATATAATATTTTGCAGATATTATTTAAAGTAATAGATATTAATAGATAGCATTTTAATAGATAAAATATACCTTGTTACATATAATGTTAATATCAAATATTATTTGCTAATAAAATGGAGATTTTATTTTAAATCAAAAACAATAGAAAGCGACTTAATTTTTGCGACGTCAGCAGTAGTCTATGTAGAAAATTTCGTACAATTTTTCTCGGATGTTAAGAAGCGTTTTGCTACGAAAATACAACAATATTTGTCGATGAGAATTTCAGCCGCTCCATTGCACGATGTGCCTATATGCCATTAGGATTTTTATACTGGTAAAAAGCTGCGACACGTGTTCCCTAGCGTGACTGGGTTACGGTGAATCCGGGCTATTTCTCGCGGGTTCTTGCCGTTTTGCCTCGTGTGATATTCGTCACGTGATCAAGTGACAACTACTATACTTTCAGTTTTCAGACATATTTAATAAGTCGAAAAATAACCGTTAATTTGTTGTATCAATATTGTGTTAAATTGCAAAGTAGAGCTAATTGTGGTAAAAAAAAACTGGGTATGTGACGTCAACACAGCAGTTTGAAGAGCAGATGGTGGAAAGATGTAACAAAGGAATTTCGACACGGTCACGTTAAGCGCTAATGGCTGTATAGCTTAGTAGAAGACGTGGGTTCGATTCCCACCTCAGCTCGGGCTCTTGTATGCATGTTGATTTTTTTCTGTTTTTCATCATAATTTTAAGTAGATTATTATTGCTATGTGTTTTATTATATAGTATACTCGGCCCAATGAGAAGAATATTTACAATTTACGAAGAGGTAAGATGGTCAATTGGGACGAATTTCTCCAAGTGCTATAAGGTAAATAGCCTGTTGTAAGCCAAACAAGCTATTCTTACAATGGCAGTAGTTTGAGGCTCAGTGTAGTCAGTAGTGAATCATTACAGTTATGTGTGGGTCTACGTGCGTTAAAGTGAACTTGTCGCGTGAATTTGTCATTTATATGGGAGATATATTTTTGGTTAGTTTTTAGAATTCGTATTCTTTCTTTATATTTCTTACTGGATAACGAAATGAGAAAGCGGCCGTGGTTGTGATTAACTCGTGATTCACTAGACCTGCTTTCAAATCTCGTTAAATTCTGACGCATATAACTATGTCATATGTATGTACTTTAGTCGCTCAGTGCCTGTGATATAAGCACTAGTTTTACATAGTTAAATGAAAATAAAAGTTATAATAATAAACAAACGCTGGGCTATAAGTATCATTACAAGAACAACTCAGACATATTTTTTTAAATTATTTATATTTAGTGGGCGACCAGCGGTGGGATACATTAAATCATGCTTTACAATAATTGGTTAGTTTGTTTATGATAAATGATTCACCTTTAGGTGTCACGACGTGCATAATAAAATGGAATAATAATATTATAACAATAGTAATAATTTAAAGAAATTAAAAAATAGACAAAATCAAAATCAAAATTAAAATTATGATAAGATTCGAAACAAAACCTTCTTTTTAATTTATAATCCTTACATCCCTACATATATAAGTTCTAAGTTTTATTAAATAGCAATTTAGCTTGGTCATTTTTACCTAATTTTTTCGGTTACATACAACCAAGACTTATTCAAAACGTGCAATACTCGTATAGCTTTCTTAATATTCATTAACAAAGTTGACTTGTTTCATTTTAACAACAAAACTTTTCAGGCTCCTTCCGGATAAAAAGTTACTCGGTTGCAAATAAAAATAACTTGTTTATTTGTAGCCGTTACGGTTTGTTTTAATATAAAACAAAATTATAAATGTTAAAAAATAACTGATTGTTGTGGCTTGTGGTACCCCTAACTTTTAGAAACTTGACTTTCAAGCAGGCAACAGCGAAGATTTTGCCGAACAGAACCTCATTGTCAAGATTTAAGCACCTCACTCAGGTGACTCGGGTAATCTGAGATATCTTAACAACTCAATCTATTCATTCTTATATAAAATACTTATTAGACCTTCCGATATTGGGGATTTTGCTATACCTACTCGGATTTCAGGAAAATCATAAGATATTCAAAATGAAGACGGAAATTTCCATGCTTTGTTGTTTCATGATATTTTTTGGTAGTTTAGAAATAAATATATAAAGAAATAATATATACTCAAGTTGTTTTTTTTTACGCTTTAATACGCCGTTAGTTCTTCTATCTAATAATGAGATTTTAGAGATTACAACGCATGGGTCTTTCGTCATGTATCTACTTTTTTTTAAAATTATTATTTCGTCATAATTCGTAAGACGCGTGAACTCACGATCGATGAGACCCGTGTTCGAACCTCGCTAATTCTGACTGGTACCAATGTAACTTTGTCATATGTACTTTGGTCGCTCAGTCTCAGTCCTACAGGCGCACTATTAAAATGGCGGAGGCGACGGCAGGCCGTAGAGATTTCTCTGTTGTTTCCGTTCATGGAGCGCACTCTAACTTTACACCAGGGAGAGTGTTCTTAAATGCCGAGCTACAATAAAAGTTAAGCTAGAGTGTGATCTATCAACGGAGACCAGCGGTCGCAGAAAAAGATCCGCAGACAGCAGTCGCGTCCACTAATACCGTCTTAATGGTTGTTAGAAGGAGGTATAATGTGGCTGCGAATATCGTTCCACAATTTAGTGGAAGAATATTTTAAATTATCACATTAATGCCAAAAAAATTAAAAGGTTTTTTTTGTGGAATGTTTTTAAAAATTTAATTTATGTTGGACACTTAAAAGTTGTAGGTTGTAGTATCCAAAGAAAGGATGCCTCAATGCCCTACTCCCCGAACAACTTAAATATTAAAAGGGGGGCCTTTTCTTCCCTCTCCATATTGTTATATTCTTCACCCCTCATACCTAATTACAACTTTGGACTATCTGAACAGTAAATAAGTTTAACTTTTGGTTGTTTAATAAAAGTATATACATATTTTTTTTATTGATTTATGTTTCTAGATATAATAGTTGTTTTAATTACATGGTTATTAACTTTTTTTTTGATGACGGTGATTAGCGCGTTGTCTGTTATGCGGAGGTTCATAGTTCGATTCCCTGTCGAAACAGTTTTTTTTTTATTGTAGCTCGGCACGTGACAACTCTGCCTGATGTAAAGCTAGAGTGCGATCCATGAATGGAAACAACTGCTACTACAGAGATATCTCTACAGGCAGCAGTCGCCTCCACTAAGCCGGCTTGAAGCGACGAGTATGTACCATCCAGATTGACAGTGCAAACCTCTCGTTATATGTGGCTACTTTTAAACTATTCCCGATATATTTACTTGTAATATAATAATTATTTACATTTATGTTTTAGATAATGTAGGCATTGTACCTATATATTTTTTATTTTGTTTCGGATCTCGTAAAATATGTTAATGAAGTGGCATAATTAATTACGTTATGCAAATGATATTTTTAAACCTTATCAAGCTTAGAATTGCGAATGAAGGTGATAAAACTAAATTGTCGAAATTTTTGAGACCGGAGCTCGACAAATAATCCGTGAAACCAAATAAATCAATGTTAGATCAAAGCTATCGTTACCCCGAGATAAGTTAATTCCACTATCATTAAACATCTAAAAGGGTCGATAAAATGGAGCAACGTTTCGTCGCATTATTGAATTGATTTATTCGGTATCATGACGACCACAAATCCTTTTATTTGATGTCAAAGTGCGTCCATCTATCCATTTGGTCGATGTCCCTCGGGTCCATATCTTTGCCGCAAAGATCTTTCCTTCTATTAGGATATATCACTGGAAAGGAAACTGCCAAAAGACATTATAATACCGCTCAAACTATATATGTACTTTCATTTATACGTTGATTATTTTTAGAACTTAGCATTCTTTGCCATTCAAGCTCTGAAACGATAGATAAATATTACGAAACAAAGGAATAGTTGTAGCTAAAGTTTAACAATAACAATAAGTATTATTCCGACAAAGAGGGTTCTAAAAGCAATGAAAACATAAAAACAAATAATTTTAAAGAATCCTGCTTGAAACAAGAAGATCTTAATTGTCGAGGGAAGCCGCACCAGAACTCGCAATATTACGAGCAGGAAGCACAATATATTACAATTTGCGGAGAGTTGGAGCAGCTCGCGTAATTAATATCAAGTTTGTGGTGAATTTATGACGCCGAAGCTACCTCGCATTTCTTCATATAAATTTAGTATTTATTTATATCAGTCTTAAGCACAATCTAATTGATCTTTTAAGTGTGTTTTTTATTGTGTTAAATTTTAAATTTGATTTATAAATCGAAATAAATTAAGATATAAGTATCCAAAAGTTATGTTTGTCGACATCTTTAATCTAGTACGCGTTCATTGAATACAGTGTTAACAAAAAAAAAAAAAAAAATTTTATTTCAGACACAAATACGGGCTTGATTCTATTTCTGATTGTAGCAGACTACATATATACTTAAGTGCCTAAAGATATGTATCTTTCCGCACTCCTGGGAAAAGTTTATCCAATCACAAAAATTCAATTTGTCAAATAGAAACATTAGGTAGGTTGACGACGGAATTAAAGCTAAAAACATTTATATTTTTTGTTTTCCATTTCAACTTTTTAAATAACGACACCGAGTCATCTCGTGATCGACTTTAATAAGGTTAACAAATATTTTGTAATACTGTTTCCTCGTATTTTTTTATTGTAGGTCGTTTATTATCTATTCCAATAATAAACCCCTAATAAGGAAATACCTTTAATTTTACTATTAATTAATATCTTTATTTACTTAAAAAGTGTTAGGTAGCCGTTAGTAATTATTCACCCAGTCTCACGCCGTCCTGAGATCTTACCACCACTTTCAAATGTAACATCCGTGAAGTGACTTAATCGCGTTTCGACATCAACTTGGAAGTAGCCCGGTGTACTGCCAACCTGGCCTGCACTGCGAATGCTGTCTGTAGACGTTTTTCTGTGTTAGCTGCCGTCTCAATCCAGTTTAACATTAGGCGGTATATTTAATTGCATAATAAATATTTTCTACTTAATCTACATCTACAACCATCTGAATTTTTTGAAATATTTACGCAATAATGTCTGTCTTATAAGGTAATCTAATTTCGAGTCTAGTTTGAGCGAACGGCGCAGGAAATTTTCATTTAATGAATTAACATTTCATGGTCTTTCCAAGATTTTCTGGAGACATTCCCGTTTAATTTTATCAAAACTAAATTAAAATGTTTCTGTATTATATATATTTCTTTATTAACACCGTATTAGTGCCCATCAGTTATTTTTGAGTATTTATTTGACTTTTTAATGGATAGACAGACTAATCCTTAAATGGAAGAAGAAAATCTTCCAGAAAAAAATGTATTTTGAATGTCAAAATTTTGATATAATTATAGCACTGGTTATATACTAAAAATTATGTTATTCTTTTGTTTCAGCTGACAAAATACCACCTGGCTTTCCCACCATCACGCCTCCTCCGTCGACGATGGTCGTGGAAGTGGGGCATACAGCAACGTTGCCCTGTGCTGCCAGCGGTACCCCAACACCTAATATACGATGGCTATGGAACTCTTTACCTCTGGATGTTGCATCTAATCCCCGATATGCACTGCTCAATGACAAAATGCATGGTGAGTACATTTTATTGATATTGTGATCTGTGTTTAGATTCTATTCGACACGTTCAGTACTTTTGTCGTCCAGAATTGTTAAAGTCTGTGTTTGAAGTCTTAATACTATTTTATTAAATAAATTAACTGAGAAATAATGACCTGTATAATGAGTCTGTGTGTATTATAGAGAATTCAATTATTACACTTCCTACATCTTGAAGTGGTATAGTCGCGTTTCGTTTTAGAAGTATAACGATGGGAGTGTACTCTGTCAACTTGGCATAAAGCTGTCGCACTATAAAAAATGGCTAGTTCTTGAGCATAGTTTTTGTTACACCAACCTGACCGCAAATCTACCATTTAGTTCGTAAAAAATGAACGTTAAACCGACGCTATAAACTGATGAATGTTTGCGCGTGGACGCAAGGCCGCAAGTGGGATTACCCATGTAGCACTTTCATTTAGCAGGATTTTACGCGAGCGAAGCGAAATGGCTTAACTTGTCATCGCGACGCTTCCCATTGTTTCGGCTTTGCAAGAATTGTAGACATTCAACGAAATCCATGTACTTTAATTTAGACTATTTCGTTTTAAGTCTATCGGTGTGTTGAGCAAACAAAATTCTGGATTATATATTCCTTGTGACCTTTTTTTTGAAAGGCTCCGAGTCGATTTTGTTTTTGTATATCTGTCGTTTGTGTGCGCTTTTCTGAATCGGTTTTCTTTATCTTTCTCGAAATATCCTATTTAAATATGATATTCTACTTCAGTATCTTCACAACCTTGTTATATTAACTAATATATCTATTTTCTTGACTATCCTTACACACGAGGTGGGCAATTATACAACATATTGAAATGTATAGCACACATAATAATGAATATACTATTACATCATAATGTACTCACCTTTCACAAGGAAACTTTAAGAAGGTCTTACCCCTTTGTATCTTCGTAGATAAACTTCACAAATCTCTGAGCCGGAGGATTAATCAAATTATAGTTTAACATTAAACCTGATACTCATTTAGACCACCCACTTATCAACACGAAGTAGGTGTGTAACATGCGATAGCCTTTATCATTTTCTACAGTGTTGCCAGACTTTAAATTTAAAGTATTTATTAGCAACTAGCTTCGTAGTGTGCATGGAATTAATATTATGAATTTAGGCATTCACGTTCCCGTTTCATTCCAAGAAACCTTTTATGTGTATAAAATTGCTGCTCCCGCCAGTTTCACCTATATTAATGCAACAAAATAACAAAATATTCCGCATTCGGGAGAAACAAACACAAACAAAAAATCTTTTCAAGACTACCTTGCTTATAATTCCCGTCAATTGATGTTAGTGAGAGTAGGTACACAATCACACTACCCGTAACTAGCGTAATCAAAGTAGCACCCCTCCCACAAGACGCATGCAACACAGGTAAATGTGAGACCCTTCACCAACATGCAAATACCTCTCGGATGTTCAAATCCGCAAATTAACGTCCGATACCACTGATTTTCGTTTAAATAACAAAATAAATAATAATAAAAAAGAAAGCGGCCGTGGTCTAGCGGTGAGACGCGTGAACTCACGATCGATGTGACCCGTGTTCGAACCTCGCTAAAGACCGGTACCAATGTAACTTTGTTATATGCACTTTGGTCGCTCAGTGCCTATAGGCACTATTAAAGAGTGGTAGTCAGACTAATGATGGTAATTTGTCCAGTCTGCCGTCCGGTAACACCCGTGAAAATTGTTAAAAATAGGTAGTTTATAAGTAGATCTAATTAATAGACAGATTATGTTTTTATATGCTTATTAATGTTTAGGGTATGATGGGACTGGCATAACTGAATTGGGTTAAAAGTCCCTAAATAAAATTGAATTTAAGAAATATAAAAAAAATACTATTTATTTCGAACCTTTAATTAAATATGAATAATTAATTCCGTGAATTATCCCTTAAGGTTCATATTAGCATACTTCAATCTCTGGTACAGCAATCTCGTTGCTAGCGCACGAGGTCATGACCTACCTACCGACCACTTTTAGCTTCTTGATAATCGCAAAAATGTACTATAATAATACTGCGGTCACGTCGAGAGGCGAAACAAAAAAGAAGTTAATAATAAAAGGGTAGGCGTTCGCGTGGATTTAGTGGCATTATAGCGCTACAGACGCCACGAACGTTATTAAATCTTCAACACCTACCTATTCTAATTATATTTTTATATAATTGGGAAAGAGTATATGGTGACAGCTATCTTTTTTTACGTATTTTTTTTGATAATATAGATTAAATTAGGCGACACGTTTCTGGAAAACTTTTATAATTGCTTTGTTCTTTTTTTATCAATTTTTAAAAATTACGATTGTAATATAGTAATCGTAACGAGTCGGCCGGAACTAAACTTTTGATTTTTCAAAGTTCCTGTGAATTAAAATATCGTGTATATATTAGTTTTGTTTTTAATTGTTGTTATTGACTAGTTAATAAATTGTATTGTACTTTCATGTCATCAATTATTTTAATCGCGTTTAGATCTGCTTAGAAATATAACGAGAGAAATATAAGACAGAGTGTATGCCAACCTGGGTAATGCATCTTCTTCCCATCAAGCCATAGGGAGTGTAACTAGTTTTTTTGGGCGCGCTTCGCGGCGCTGAAAAAGTTTTTTTGTGGGTAATTTTGAAAAAAAAATTTTTTTTTAAAAACAAATTATGGATTTCGAAATTAGAGGGCATTCCCTACAACCTTTGTTTTGGAACTTCGGCCCTATCTCATTCCGTTTCGGAGATAATGCATTCCGGAACCGGACGGAACGGAGTTCCGGAACATGTCGAGGTTTTCCTGAGGTCGCGGGAACGCCCTCTACACGCCCCAAAAAGAATCATCTCTCTAACCCCCCGGCAAGTGCTTCATAATATATGTCAGTCAGTCAGTCAGTGAGTGGTAATCGAGCTTTATATAATATGATGATGATGACTAGTTTTTTGGGCGCGCTTCGCGGCGCTGAAAAAGTTTTTTTCGGGTAGTTTTGAAAAAAAATTTTTTTTGAAAAAACAAATTATGGATTTCGGGATTAAAGGGCATTTCCTGCAACTTTTGTTCCGGCACTTGCGCCCTATCTCGTTCCGTTTCCGAGATATCGGCATCGCTTCCGGTCCAGAGTCCACTTCCGGTCAAAGTCGAAGTTTTCCTGGGGTCACGGGAGCGCCCTCTACACGCCCCAAAAAGAATCATCTCTCTAACCCCCCGGCAAGTGCTTCATAATATATGTCAGTGAGTCAGTCAGTCAGTGGTAATCGAGCTTTATATAATATGAAATATGTCATCAGAATAGAAAATTATTGATAACGTTTAAATTTAAGTTTTTGTTTTAAATTATTCTATTCTTTAGAGTTTTAAATGTAACACTATTTTTAAACATCTAACTACACGTTGGAAATTATAATAATATAAAAACACGTGGGTAGTTTTCACCTAATCACCTGTGTAACCTTTGTTTGTCGCAACTAAGGTCACGGCAAGCCCTCTCTCTACCATTCTCTTTCTCTCTCTACTAAATAGAGGTACTGAGTCATGACAATTTACAATTTAATTTATAAATTGAACAATTTAAGTCTATTAAATTTCACCAAATCTACATAAATTTCGTAGTGTACATTATAATTATTTCGTTATTTATTCGCTTTGTTAATTTTAAATAAGTTGTTCATATACTCGTACTTTTAGATTAGTTAGTTCAAAATACCATTTCATTAAGTTTAAATATAACAAAACACTATTCAGTGTCCAGTCCATTTTTGATTTTTTTGTGTTTTAAAATTAAATTTAACCTTAATTTTCAAGATTGTTTTGTGTCGGAACGTGATAGGCGTTATCAATATTTGTAAAAGTAATTATGTTCGAAGTTAGCACTATTGTCAGAGGCTTTACTATCAATTTGGGTAAATCCCGGTTGCGGTACTTCGGGGGTCGCTTTTGTGGGCCCTTTTTGTTAACCGAAATCCGGAATCGGGCGCCCTGATCTTTAATCGCTATTATTTGTACACAGGTACAACTTTATACATTCAGTAGTTTTCATTTTTTATCTTCAGATATACCTAGCATAATATGTAGAGAGAGAACGTGGAACTTTGGAATTTCAAAGTTGATTATTAATTAAACTAGTGGTCATTATCATTATCACGTAACATCTACGTAATCCATTTACGTATCTCGCACGACTGACTATTTTGAACTTTTAATTAGTCTCTAAATTATAATAAAAACGCTCGAAAGTCTCGCCTGTTCCAAGTTTTGGGAACGTAACGTCACAGCCACTGTTATAAGTCGTGGCGACAGACTATGTTAATTGTTTCAATTTTAATGCCATTATGCATTTGAGAAGAGGTGAGAAGTAATTTAAATTCAGTTATGGCAAGACCGCAAGCGACTTTAGAGGGTCTTTTAATCTCATTAATTTTAATGTATTCTAGAGGATTATTTCCCCCCGGTTGCGTCCGATATTTCATGGGACAATGGATGTTCGCGGCCCGCGGTATTTATTCTCTTACGCACAAAAATATACAAGCCGTTCAATTAATAAATTATTTTTAAGGTATAATTTATTCCGGTGAAATATTTCAAGGCCTCTATGGGTACTTAGTTTAATAAGTACCTAAATAAAGTCGTTAACCTCATTTATGTCTTTGGCTACTCTCCAGCAGTAAGTGTCTTAAGTAAACCGTTACTCTTAATTGCATTAGATATGAGAATCCTAAATCTATTTTCATTAATGGCATGATGTTTGTCATTTACTAATTTACTTACCCGTACAACACCAGCCAAATAAAAGCTAAACCATAATATTCATAAAACTTAGTTATTATATGAGTATATTAACAAACGTCTCCCCCAAGTTGATCCTAAACCTTTAACTTTTATTTTATTCAAAAACTTTTACGCCATATGTCGTAGATGTGGTCCTCCCTGCATAATTTTTGGTTAATTTCAAACACTTTGATGGTGGAGCAATCTGTTGCTAGCGTGTTTAACCTAAATCCTTTTGTGAATATTATATTTATCGCCAAAGAACATACAAAGTAGTCGGTTCATGAAATTATTGTGTATATACTAGTAAAAAATTATAACAGTTTCAGCTCTTTAGATATTATTACAAGATACAATACTTTAAAAAAATATAGCGTTACCTGTCGTGCTATGTTAAATAAATGTTATTACTATATCTATTATCTTAAAATATGTATGTAAGCATTACTCATATATTCGTGTAAATTAGGTAAAGGCGAGTTCTGTAACAGAACAAAGGCTTCGGGCCGGTTTTACGGGTAGATCCTTCACACAGAAGCAAGATTAACAACTAAAACTTGGCTGGAGGCAATAACGCGTGGTGTCCGCCCCTCTTCAAACCTCGACCACCCCGGCACAGATACACATTCTTGATTGCGACCTACGCCGCCAGATTACGATTCATTTACATACAAATGCGGGTCCTTCTAACTTTGAATGGGACGGCACCTCGAGTCCGTTGTTTGAGCAAAAAGCTAGATTTAATTCGAACAACAATAACAGTGCGGCAAGGGGCGTGGTGACACTCGCTTCGGACCGGATTAACCGCGCCCTCTGCTGCTGACGCGACGTACTTCTTAGTGCCCTGTCGCTGACGAGTTGAAAAATTGACTAACTTGCTGAACTCCAGCCACGCCTTTTGTCACGTCCAAACACTGCATATGTGGTAAAGGGTTGCCTTTATTTTGCCAACAACCATCATTTATTATTTTTTAGCCTCGATTGAAATGTCTGTTTTGTCATATTTATTCTTGTAAATTAAGAATAACAGATTACAAATTGTACCGACGCGTGAATGGTGATTGTTTTTCTTTCATTATTGTTTGTTTTTAATTCACAAACATCGAGGTTTTATTTTTCCTTTTTTTTTTATTCAAATGCCAGATGCAGCAGTGGCTCAACTAAAGTTTATAGTTGCGACTTTCAGGCGATACAATTTATTTTTACACACGATATAAAGTTTTAAAATCAACATTAAACCAGTTAAATGCGCAGTCCGTATACCACGCACTTTCCATATGAATGCGAATATTTATTATTGTTTTTCAAGAGCTTAACGTGATAAGTGATCCTGCTATTATGTGTATCGAATTCGAGGGTACTGGTTTAATGACAAACGACGTAATATAAAGTAAATTTATAGTGGTTCTATTTACTTTCTCACCATTTCCTCTTTACCGCGAGTAAGATTAAATGTCTTTGAGGTGATAAAGCCTCAAGTCGTCGTCGCAATTCTTGTGGACTTTTATGAATCGCACTTATTTTTCTTTTAATTACGTGCCCCGGTCGACGACTTCGGGACAGTTTGTCTCTTGAATTGTGTTTTTCCTTTTAATTTAATACAAGAGTAACCTCATTTCGGATGGTGAGGTAAAGAATAATGTCCCGCAAATGTTTGCGATGGAAAGTGAAAGAATTATAAGTCTATTCATTTATTGTGTGTTTTTATTTGAGATAATCTTTGTTTGTATCATTTTTGAATTAGAAATTTCTTTAAAATTTTACAATACAAAAAGCTTTTAAACTTTTGACTGTTTGTGTTAATTAAGCCTGCGGAAACATCTCAACAACTTGAAACAAAGGACTCCTGATCTAAAGCCTAAGAGGATAACCTAAAATATTCTTAACAATGAACGCATTTCGGAACAAATATTTCTAAAAAGCTACTAAATTTATAGATATTGGAATTTGGTTGTTTAACTATAAAAGTTTAAGTGACCAGAAATTTACTTGATGTTATGGAAATGTTAAACTGAATATCTACTCGTATATACGATCTGTTCAGAAACACTCCATTTAAAACCTCTAAGGAATTGCTGTCGCAATTTGTTATTATGTGGCCCCAAAAGGAAGTGTAATAATTTTTACATTATGTGAACAAAGAGTGTATACGTTTTCTTGTCAGATTTTCCAGCTTTTGGCGACTTTTGATAAAATCCCTTGAAATGGTCACGTAGTAGCAATTCTTGGTGTCGCAATTGCCCTTACCTTTCGTCGGTGAACATTACATACGAATAAGGCTACTCTTCGTTTCCAAGTATAATTTCGTTAAAGATTTTTTATTATAACTTTACATAAAATATATTTTAAGTTTTATTTAGAGAGTTATGTTCTTCTTTTCTTATTTTTCTTAATTCGTGTTTAAGTGTATAAGAGAGGAGTGTGAACTGTCAATCTAGATGGTACATGCTCGTCTCCTCAAGCCGGCATAGTGGAGGCGACTGCAGCCCGCAGAGATTTCTCTGTGGTAGCAGTTGTTTCCATTCATGGACCGCACTCTAGCTTTACATCAGGCGGAGTGTTGTCACATGTCGAGCTACAATAAAAAAAAAATTACGTCTGATAATAGAAGATCATTGGTTATGTTAAGGAGATTCCAGATTTTGACAGTGCTAATAATTGTCAGTAAAAAAAAGTTGTCTACTATTTAAATGTTTATTTCCAGTTCTATCGCAAATTGTAGAAAATAAATTCTAATGTATAATATGTTTAATTAGTACTTACGTACAAATGTGATGAAGATTGCTTGGTTAATGCTCTAAATAACTTTACTATTAAAGGCAGCCCTAAGCTATGAACCCCGAGGTCCCAACACGTAGGCTCGGTGTAGTATTATTTGATTACCACGTTTGTCCTACGAACATGGTCTAACATTTTACCACAAAACTATTATTTTAACATTATAGTTTCGTCGATTTATTATTTAGCAAATTTTCCATCATGATATATCTGTTGTTTATTTTTCTATACGATTTTTATTTACGTTAAATTGTTAAATTCCATGACCGCGAATTAATATATCGTTACTGGCGTATAGTTTTAATATCCAGAAAAATGTCAACGTGAAAAGGGAATTCTCTAGAGTGTATGTACGTGATGGGCCCTTAATATTTGTGCTTAGAACTATAAGGACGATGTTATTGCCAAACTTTCGCCTCGGTGTTCTTGATGCTCATAACATTATATCTTAAATTATTCTGATGGGCGTACTTTGATTTAGGGTCTTTTCAACTTTAAGACTTTCTTTCTTTCTTTCTTTTTATGTTGTTGTTTTATTAAAGGGATTTATTTTTATATTATTAGAAAAAAAATCAACAACCAAACAAAACAATTTTGGCAAATACGATCAGTAAACTACAGATATACATTACATAGTGCCTACTGTGAATAATGTGTATGGAAAAGACTTTAGCCTATCTAATACCAAAAATCTACAATAGCTTACCAACAAACATACAAAATGTGCTCAACGAACAGCAATAAAATCAAAAAGGAAGAGCAGAAAAGGCTAAAGTTATTTTTCTTAAAACATATTGATGTAGAGCATGAATTTCTGTTGTAATATAGTTGTTGATTGTGTTATGAGTGCAATGTATTGCAGCAGAGACTCCTGTTCTGCATCTATATGTTTTTTTTCTATATATTTTTTATGTTCTAAAATACTTTTTCTGTTGATTTTGTTAAGTAATTATGGTACCTGTGCCTCTCAAATAAGCCCATGTGGGCTTTGAGAGACACAAGATTTTCTATAGTATAAATTGTAAAAATATAATGAATGAAAAATTTAAAAAAAAATCCATTCATTCCACGCCCATACAGCCTAGTCTCAGTAATTTTTTTTTCTAAGAGACATTATCTTGCTCTTAGTTTTTCTTCTTCAATTATTTTTAGCCTCTATGTGGTAGAATCTTTACTAAAACTTCCAATGGAGTTTTGGAGAGAAAATGAAAACACACTACATCGAAAATTCCGACAAATTTCTTTTTTTTAAATTTATTATGTATTATAAGTATTTTAGTTATTAGTTAGTGAATATATGTACCCGGCATATACTTTTATAGTTTTTTTAATTTTTAATTTAACCTACTTTGAAAATTAACATATTATTTAGAATCTGTATTTTTTTTTTAATTGTAACACAAACGGCCACGACACCCTTAATATTGTACTCAAAATACAATTTGTTACCAGAGCAGTAAAATTGAACGTAATAAATTTAGCGTTGACTCTTTGCCGTTTATTATTTTTGGCTTTTTCCTATGTCGCGTTGCCTTTTTCTTCTCACAGTTTTTATTAAAACTACATCAGTGCGTCCATTCCTCGACAATCTTTCATAGTAATTACATTCTTTTATATATATATAGATACGCAACTGTTTCCTTTTTTGGCGTTATATTATTTAGGCCTTACTGTTTTACTTTTTGTTTTAATATCTAAGTTTGTTTGCAAAGTTTCGACTGTTTTTGACTTTTACAAATTACAAAAAGTTTTTAGTTCAATTTGGTGCGAGCCAGCGAGAGAGAACATTCCAACTCCATAACTACTAAATCACTATTCTATTTAATTCTATTATGATATTAATGTACTCGTAACTCCCCAGTAAATCCCCAGGCTAGATTCGCTGACGTCCTGGGTGGTCTAGTTGCCGGTGGCGAGGTTCCTTACAACCTACACTATCTTTTACTAGTAGTAGCTAGTTTATTGCGCCATAAATTTCACAATGCACCCTGCACGGAATGGCTGCATAATTAAATATTCTAACAGCCAGTGTTTCCTGTTAGACTTTAATTATAAATTCATCTTGATTGTACATCTTTAATTTAATTTGATCGATTTGTGTTTTAATTCCCTGCCATGATGGATTTCAGTTTCCAACTGGGCACAAATGTATGTACATAGTCCGGTACGTATCACTGAGCAGAGATGACTGCTGTCATAGGGAAATGTCTGCAGACAGTCTGCCTTCACAGTACCGGTTTTATGTGACGAAGTGATTTTTCAGCGGTCAGGCACTCCTCTCGCTATACCTCTGGTACTTTGAAGCTAATCTCGAAACGTGATTAGATCAATTCGAGAGTTTTACAAAGTGTTTATTTTGTATGTGTTGTATATATTTTGTATGTGGGTTTGTTTTTCAGCATATACATATATGTATACCTATTTGTGTGCTATACATGTAATATAATAACCCGGCCTACTTCCCTAAGGTGAAGAAGGTTTATGTAAATAAAAAAGTATCAAAACTTTGAGGGTTCTTGCGATTTGTAATGTGAAAAGTTTCATTGAAGGTTACATTGACGGTCTATTTTCGATGATATTGAACGTGGCTCCTTTGAAAATTGTTCTTTTACATACGTATATAAAAATAGTTTGGTAAATTTGGGTTTTTTTATAACCACTGATATCCAGTTTGTCCCAGAACTTAATGGTCCAAGAGAACATCCTCTGTACGCCTACTTGCCTCGCTGCATAATAAGAATTTCCAAAGACATATTTCAGCACAGACTGAGCACATTGACATCCGGTAAAGAAGTAGATTTGTTAAAGTATTACAATGTTTTTTTTTCATTTTTGTTTTATAATAATAATATAAGTTTATCCAATTTATTTAGTTCGTCTCCTATGTATTTGGAGTCTCTTAAGAATATATACTCACAAATTGTGTTTTCTATTTGAAGGTACACTCCAAATTGTGAAGAGCGAAGAGGAAGACCACGGCAAGTTTGAATGCGTTGCCGAGAATTCAATAGGAACTGAATATGGGAAACCTACTTCTTTATATGTTAAAGGTGAGTGAGTTGCTTTAGAACCGATGAGCGGAATTAACAAAATTGAAATAGATTACTACCTCAATTGAAAACTAAAACAACCACAGAGCAATCGTAACTCCCCTAACAGATTCAATGAAACTTTGTTATATTATAATGTACTTTCCTCGGTCCGTGCCTGTAATAATCAATACAAAAAGGTTTTTGTTATGTTATTTTTAAAGTTTAGAAATTTAAATTTTGTTATTGATATTAAAAATTACTAAAAAAGAATGCTGTATGTCGGTGTTTAGCGCCTCCAGTCTGGCAAGAGGGATGCTTCAGGTTCAGTTCTCGGTCGGAATAATTGTTGCGGCGGTTTTTAGTCGAGGAGTTATAAGGAGCGTCAGACAAACCTTTGTAGAATTTGAAGCTGATGATCCTTGATTTCTTAGTGGACTGTATTGGGGCTGGTTCTTACACTACTATTATCACTTTCAATGCGAGGGTTTGATAATTCGAGGGTGGCGGCACGCAGCGGCTCGCGGTGTCGGTTTTGTCACTACTGTCTCAGCTGTCTGACAGGTTTCAGGAAGGATCGAGGGGCGGAGGGGGGATAGAGGGCGGTAGTGTCTATGCGTGCGCGTGAGTTTGTGAGTGTTGCATGTGTGTGTATGTCATTTTGACATAGATTTGAGTTCAAATAACAAACGGCACGAGTGTTTGGCGCGCTTTTGCCCGGGAAGGTTGAGGTGTTTTTTTTATACCTTTCCTTAATTAGTTTAGTGGTTATTATTGTGTAAAATTGGTGTTATTTTGCGTAATTTTACGCTGCGCATGTGAGTAATTGTGGAAACATTAGAATTCACTCTATATGAGGCGGTTCTTTTTGTTGTTATCCCACCCCGCGAAAACGCTCATATTGTGACGTGACCGGGTGAATTGCCGCCAAATACTCCAAGAAAGTGTCAAATTGTAAAACACCATTGCAATTTGATGAATGAATTTACTACTCGACATTGGCAGAATATTATGACATTTGAGGCCATTTAACAAAAGAGGAAGAAGAAAAACTTGTATTTAGGGGTCAAGGTCATTGTATGCGTATTTATGTACTTGCTCGTTGAAATTAAATAAACAATAATAATAATTCAAAGGTCACAAGTCAACGCCTAATATTAGTCACGAAATATACACCTAAATAGAAATACCAGTGTTTGTCAATTTGACAATTGACTATTCATTCGATCCGTGGGATTAAATTTACATGAAGGGTGCCATCGGCAATCTGAGACCCTAATAAATTAGAGCTCGATGTCGAGACTTAGGGATGCGCGATATTAAACGAATTTTTTAATTTCGATATTTGCAATTATGATTTATTTTTTTTAAATATTATTTCAGAATCCAATCTATAAGAATTTTTTATTCAATTTTATTTCGCTAATATTCTTTGTGTTTTATTTATCTCTAACTAATTGAAATTTGGAATTGACAAATTAAAAAAAAACTGATCGTTTAGAGCGTAATCTACAATACTTATCAATTAATGTCCTATTTTATTCTCCACTAAATTAAAAATTAATCAATTCGTCTCGGCCGTGGTTTAGCGGTAAGACGCGTGAACTCACGATCGCTGAGACCCGTGTTCGAACCTCGCTAATTCTGACCGGTACCAATGTAACTTTGTTATATGTACTTTGGTCGCTCAGTGCCTATATGCACTATTAAAGAGTAGTAGGCAGACTGATTATTGTTATTAGCGTGTTCGCGTTTCGGGAACAGTTTGAAAGTAGCCAGGTATAGCGAGAGGAGTGTGCACTGTCTGGATACACTGATCTAGATGGTGAACACTCGTCTCCTCGGATCAGCATAGCGGAGGCTATTGCGCTTGTAGAAATTTCTCTGTAGTAGCAGTTGTTTCTGTTGATGGCCGCACTCTAGTTTTGCATCAGGCGGAGTGTCATATGCCGAGCTACAATAAAAAATAATCTGCTTGAACAATCAACAAATAAAGAAATTGATTCAACAAGTTAGGTGTACGTCCCTAAAGGTAAAACCCTCGCCTCATCTGTTGCCACCGCACCGCAACAACGTCCTTGGTGTCATTAAGTAAGGTTGCGGTAAGGCAGGTGACAGACTTGCAGAGGGTTTCGATAATTTAATATATGTAATCTATTATTATCCCTGGGTTTTAAATTTGTGGGTTATGAACTTTGTTACTTCGAAAAACAGATAAGCACATTACTATCTTTTGTAGTTTTGATTACTTGATTTAAGTTTTTTTCAAATAATAATACGAGTATTTGTATGTCCACCACTTTCTATAAGTTATTTATAATTTTTTTATTTACTTACACGCGTTTCTTTGGTTTATGCGGAAAATATTAGAACATATAAATTCGTTTTTAAAAAAGAATTCATATGTTCAGAGAATAATATTCATTCGTTGCTGTTAGTTATATTTTTGCAAATAATTTATTTTATATCTCCGTTCGTAATGGTTGACGACATTAGCCCAGTGTATCTTTCATCGCTGAAATGAGTCAACACGATACTCGTACATCCTCTAATGTTCGTAAAATATTCTCAGACATTTATATTTTCAAATGATTTCTTTTTATTGTAGCTCGGCATGTGAGACAACACTTCGCCTGATGTAAGGCTAAAGTGCGGTCCATGAATGGAAACAACAGCTACGACAGATATACCTTAGCGGGCAGCAGGCGCCTCCACTATGCCGGCTTGAGGAGACGAGCATGTACCATCTAGATTGACGGTGCACACTCCACTAGTTACACCTGGCTACTTTCAAACTGCTCTCGAAACGCGACAAGGTCACTTTCTAAAGTACTACCCCAGGACGGCAGACCGGACAAATAACTATAATCAGTCTGCCTACCACCTTTTAATAGTGCCTATAGGCACTGAAGGGGCCAAAGTACATAAACCGAAGTATGCTTTTAAAAATGAATTGGTCGAGTATTATTTATAGTAGCACGATATTCCCCCTAAATAGTGCAACTATTGCTATCAAAGTGAAATGTCTACAGGCTGTTTGCACCTCAGCTATGCTGGCTTGAGATTCACCATCCAGATTGGCAGTGCACACTCTATGTTATATACCCGGCTACTGATTGTCGCCAAGTAAATTGACGGCTGCCTACTAATTTGAATAGAAGCTCACTATCGCGTTTATTTCAATTAATTTTCTCCGCTGTTTAAACCTAAGAAAACTCTTTACATCTAAGCCTAGCAAAAAAAAAAGTTGTCCTTAGATACAATATTTTCTTGTTAATAAAATATAATTACACTTGTACATGCGTATAATGAATAATGTCGAACAAGAAGCTCCCTTGTGGGTTTAGTTCGAGTTCTTTGAGGCCGTCCTATGTAATCATCTGAAACGTTCGAAAACTTGACGACGGTGTATCCTTGTCTTGCGATCTCGTTTAGATTCACCTAACTGTATTTTTTGTTTAGGACTTATTCCATTACCATGCCATACTATCATTAAAATTAATACGACTTTTACTATTATTGTTAAGATTGAAATTGGTAGAAAGAGACTAATTAAATTAAAATATTGCCCACATACTCGTGAAGTAAATATTCGTTAGGAAAATCACTGATTATTTTTTTGTGAGACATGTAGAACTTTGAAATGAAATGAAATATTTTATTGTGTGCTTGGTATTAGTTGATTTTGTTGTTATAGTTTACATTGTCCAACTAATATCTACCTTTGCAAGTGTACACACATTTGTCGGTTTTAACTTTATTCTACATATAACTACAAATCAATTATACAAAGATTTATCTATTACGAGTACTTTGACATCGTTAGAAAATAATATAACTTGTAGCTTTATTAAACAATAGTACTAAAAGTGTATGTTTAAATGATTTTGTTTAGTAAAAAATGATTACCCATGTACCTGTATGCTGTACAGATGAATGGATGAATTAATGGTTGATGAGTTGGATTGCCGTGCCTCGTACACTCTTGATGCCTCTCACAAACTTGCTGGATTTGCTATGACGATGAGAATGAATGGTTTATTTCCGCGCTCGAAGGACCATGAATGTGATCCAGAGTGCTGTTATGGTGGCACTGAGGAGTCGTTGTGGAGGTCAAGAAAAAATGCGTGCGCAGTCTAATGATTTAATACCAACTGATTTACACAGATGATCGGCGCGGGACGAGCGAACGCGCGCTTTAATGTGGCGCACAGCTGCATGGTGTCGCTGTCGTCGACAAAATTTATTCATTTTGATTGGTCTCTGATATGTCAATAAATGCTTGCTAAAATTCTTGATAAATGTATGTTTTTGTGTTTATTTTAATTCGTACTGAATAAATGTATAATCGTTCAAATTGTTTGTTTATTAAATTGTGATTTGGATTTAATTTATTATACGAGAATAGTCTCTCTTTACAGTTTATTGAATTAGCCCTTAAGATGTGACGACGAGCAGGGTCTTCTCTCCCTCTGTCTCTATTTCTCTCTGTTCTGGTATTTTCCCCTTTGCGTTACCTTTACACGTTCAATATTTTAAATTACAAAAATAATGAAATGTTGAAATATTTTAGCAATTGAAATTTATTATAATTAGCCTCGTTAGTTAGTGAAATTGTTTTTTATTAATTCTCCAGATTTTATGCTTGAAGGGTTCGTTATCTAAAAAGGATTGCATATAAATATTACGGATTGCTAAATAAACTATTCTGAGAATACTTTTAACTGTAACAGTAACTGTACTGAATAAAACTTTTTTTATAAATACGCTAGCAACAGCTTTATGTTCATCAGTTATTATATCATATTCATGACTAAGCTCCAGATATGCTATAAAGTGATAAGTCTTATCAGGAGGGCACAACAGTTCATAGTTACTAATTCATCAATATTAATAATTCGAAGCCTATTTGTTTAGAAACTAAACTTGATTTGAACTGAAAATCCAATGTCATAAAGTTTCGAATAACAACTATCAATAATACTGATTACAATATAAGTTTTAAACCACTGAAATAGGTAGATAACGAGCCAACTTAAGTTTAGTGACATTATGACTCGAGTCATATTGCGAGAGTTTGTACTCGAGTTATAAATTGTGAATATTACCACAACACACGTGGCACCGTAGTTGATAGGTGTAATAAGTATGTTGTGGATGCGTGTGCAGATGTGGATTTTCGAATTCTCACTTCCGCGAAAGCGGATGTTAGGGGGCAGAAATCAGATCTTGTAACATTGATTGCAAGAGTGGTAGGTAGACTAATGACGGCCGTCCTGTGGGGTAGTACCACCACTTTCGAATGTAACAGTCGTTCAGTGTCTATAGGCACTATTAAAGAGTGGTAGGCAGACTGATGATGGTTATTAGCCCAGTCTGCCGTCCTGGGGAAGTACCACCACTTTCGAATGTAACACCCGTGAAGTGACTTTGTCGCGTTTCGGGAATAGTTTGAAAGTAGCCAGGTATAGCGAGAGGAGTGTGCACTGTCAATAGATGGTACATGCTCGTCTCCTCAAGCCGGCATAGTGGAGGCGACAGCTGCCCGCACAGGTTTCTCTGTAGTAGCAGTTGTTTCCATTCATGGACCGCACTCTAGCTTTACATCAGGCGGAGTGTTGTCACATGCCGAGCTACAATAATAAAAAAAAAAATAACACCCGTAAAGTGACTATATCACGTTTTGGGAACTGTTTAGAAGTAGGTATAGCAAGAGGAGTGTGTACTGTCAATCTGGATGGTGCACATTCGTCACAAGCCGGCATAGCGAAGGCGACCGCTGCCTGTATAAATTTCCCTGTGGTAGCAGTCGTTCCCGTTCATGGAACGCCAATCTAGCTTTACATCAGACACAAAAAATGTATTTGTCAAAAAATTGCGATAAAAAATAATTCACTTATTATCAGTCCGCACATTGATAGATTTATCTTATAACAAATTGAATAATAACTACAGTTTGAGAGTTGGGATTAATATGATTTATTACGTAACTAGGGTAAATACGTAGTTTTATAAAAGTTATTGACAGGGGAAAGTGTCCGTTGTGTGGTTATGACATGTTATATTGTCTGGTTAGCGAAATTGATTGCGTTTTCTGAAGTGATAGATGTTTATTTTAACTTCATAGTTAATAATATCCTTCTTTACGTTATAGTTCTACATTATTGTTCAATTTTATTAAAATTACAAAAATAAATTGCAGCTACTGTATAGCTTCCTTGTCTTAATTGTGGTGTTTTTATAACTGATCAAACCAACAGAATGGCTGCAGATGGAAAGGTAGAATAAAAGCGTCACCATTGAGCATGCAGTGGAGCCCTCAAATATTTTTGCACTTGACTGTACATATCTAGAATAATGGCAGCTTATAAAAGTATCAGTTTCGTGTATATTAGTAAAGAAAGGATTGGGTACACAATCTACCCTTTAATGTTATTGGCGGGGTATTTCTTTGTGAACCTGTGTCAATGTCAGTGCTCTCGACAAACGACATTCCTTTTTACGTAAATGCTTCAAGAGTTTTTGCCTCTTTAACCTGCTTCAATAATGCTTTCTCTTCTAGTTTTTATATGGTGTATTTTACTGACATGGTTTTGGACTTTATCGAGTATGTTTTTTTTTTTTCAAATAATCATATTTTATATATAATATCTTTATTATAATTATTTTTATATTTTTTAATAATAGGTACTGCTTGACCCGCTTTTCCCCTATTCCTTACAACTTCTCCTACAATATCTACCTACAGTTGGTTACCACAATTTATTATTATGATTCTAACATAATTTGAAATTATATGACTAATTCTGTGTCAAGTATCACAGTCCATCTAAATATAAGTTTATAAAGCTAATAATGAATATATGACTTAAAAGATTTTTTGCGGCTTACTCGGTATCGTATTTTGATTAATTTGAACTGAAGTTTCGAAAGCTTTGCAGTCGTCGTTGTCGTAGCAAGACAGTCTCACCGCATGTCGAGCTCAAAGCGGTAGGGTAGGCTTGCAAACCGCGTTCACGCCGTAATTTTTAGCAATAGTAATGTGCAACGATTACGATTGCGGCTCGCTAGTGATTGTCTAGCTTTATTTTATTATATTAAAATACTATAGGACTTGTGATAGTAGTGTGTCAAATCAATTTCAAAGATAGTATAAAAACTAGAACTGAAAGTAAAATTTGTCACGAATTTTTAGTATTTTAAAATAAGTTTTCGAGTTAATACAATTTGTTAGGGCAGTAGAGGGGTTTCGTGCGCAAGTTTCTTTGCGAGTTTACAAGAGAAACCCCACTTAGCCCCTAAACTTTGCGTCGTCAACATGCATCGCCTTCAACAACTCGAGTTAGTATACACTTTGAGTGTATTTCGTTTTTATGTAGAGTTTATTTATTTATAACTTTGCCGAGAAAGAAATACTAATTCGATAGCCTTGTGCTATTTAATGCTCCGAAATAAGAAAACAAAAATATTATTTCGTCTTATAAACGCTCTGTAGCTCTAATTATATTTTTGGTACCTTATTAGACGTTTATTGCGACACGTTCAAGCTTAATATTGTTGAGGGTCTTGTAAAAAATTAGACAACAAGACCCACTTTGTATTCCGTAGCCAACGTGTATTAATGCCGGGCCTCGCCTTTACTAAAAAGTGTTAGACGTCCGTTCATCTTGCACGACTCACCTTAATTAAAAAGAAGGATCCCAATGTCACCCGTCACACCCCGCATTAAGGATTCGTCTACACATTTCCAGCTCGAAGTTGACCTAGAACAGTGATAGTATGGTGTGATCATTTTTACCAATAATTTTAAAATGACTCGTAGAGTTTTGAGATTAAATTCTCTGACGTGAAAAAGGGTAGTATAGTGTGAGTAGTGGCTTTTTTTTTATTAAACACTGTTCGGGTGTACTCTAACCTTTAAAGAAGAAGTGGGTGGAGTTGACAATAGACCTCCCTCTCTCCCGCCGTATTAATTAACATAAAGTGTACGGAAGTAAACGTTTTTCTAATTTATTCTTAGCAAAATTGCGTTAAATAAAATATTAGCTTTGTTTCTATTACGGAATTGAATTGGTAAAATATATACACCTACACTTTGGATGACATTTTGTCTTTAACAAAGAATTTCAGTAATAATGTGTTCGCCCAGTCCTTTCACCTTGGATCCTTCAAGCGGAGTGTGAAAAAGCGCCTTCTCAGGCCGGCATAGTAATGCCGACTGGAGAACCGCTTACACGGTCAGTGCTCGTGGACCTCCGCGGCGCTTACCATCATGCCAGTCGAGGTCATATGTCGTGTCAAGAAAAAAAGAAAAAAAATGTTCCGATCAAACCGTGGCCGCAGACTTTTATGAAAATTATTTAACAGTTATAGGCAGACTGATGATAATTAACCCAATCTGCTGTTGTATCTCGATCGAGTACTATCAACATTCGACTTCTCAAACCGACATTGCGGAGGCATTTCTCAGTGGCAGCAGTTATCTCTGATCATAGAGCAAACTTAACATCAGACGGTTGTGTAATCACATTTCTGGTAAAATAAATATGTAATCGTAATATTTCCCCTCAAAATAATTAAGTGTTTCATCCCTCGACATATATGTAGCAACAGGTTATTATCTTTTGTATAGTAATTTTAAGCCGTATAATTTACTTTTATTATTATATTTGCTATTTATTAGGTAATTTAAACTGGTTATTAGCTATTTTTACTCCTTTTCTGTCTATCCTTATTCCTATAATTGTTAATTCAGTGCGATAGTTAAAAATGACGACATCTCGAATTAGAGTATCAGATAATGATCCCAATTAAATTTCCATTTTCCATAGTGCCAGTAATTAAGTTAATTTTATCGGTGTCTAATTAAAATCTACTAAATATATTCTTATTAAATTGTTATAGATTTTTCAATTAAATAAATCAATAGTTATTTGTGGACTAATTTCTTGAAATTAATCGACCTTTATAAGCCCGCATTCACTAAAGCTTTTAATAATATTTTGTTCATAGCGAAATCCTTTGATTGATTTTAATATATTTTGATGGTACTCGAATGTGATTTATAATTAAATTGAAAATATTATGGTTTTGCTTTCGAGATTTTTGGGAGATTTTAGAGTAATTTTTCGAAATGTGGCAGCGAGTGGAAATTTTAAACTCCTATAGATAACCAAAGTCCTTTAAAAAATGGTTGTGATCACAAAAGTGATCAACCACGTGTATTGGACATTAGGTTTATTAAAGTCATGTATTGTATTCAGATAATAGGGAATGAACTTATGGACGTGATGGTACTTATTTTGTACCTACTTCTAATATTGATTCACATTTATATCATTTGTTTACAGTGAGAAGAGTGGCGCCTCAATTTTCGATACCACCTCCACCATTGACAGAGGTCATGTTAGGAGCTAATGTCAGTTTGAAATGCGTAGCCTACGGATCCCCAATGCCCACTGTTAAATGGAGAAAAGGTAAATATTTGTGTAATAACAAAAGAATAATCATTTTTAATAATCTTGACTGACAGACTAAATTATAATAATGTGTCAATTCTCGCCGTTTTAGGTTTGACTGAATGGGTAACGCCAGAGGACAATGCTCCTTTAGGTTTGAATACACTTGAACTGTATGATGTCAAAGAATCTGCCAATTACACATGTGAAGCTGCGAGTGTCCTCGGTATCATCGAAAAGAGTGCACTCGTTAAAGTACAATGTAAGTTAATAGTTTATAGAGTTTTACATAGAGATATATGTACTAGAAGTGCAAACTTCATACATCTGACATGAAAAAAATCGTAGGCCGCTTCGAACGATTTCACAATGTTACCGTCAAGTCAAATACTAATTGACGGAGAACCTAAAGGTGACTGCGGTCATCTTTTCTCTCGCGTCACATTAGAAGGGTTATTGCACATCTAGTTGTATATATTAATGGAGTTTTAGCGACAATAAAAAATTGGAGTATTAATATTTTCAGTTATACCACTAAATCTTTGGAATTGAAGAAATTTTTCGTTTGAAAAATGTAATGCTTAATGGATACTATAATAACTTAATATATGTACTCTTAAATATTGACTTTTACACTGGGAAATTGTTATAACTTCTAATGCCTTTAAAAAAAGTGTGTTTGGTAATTGATAACTTCGGTTTACAAATTGTTTTCAAATTCTCTCTCGTTATCAAAGTTGCGTTTTGAATTTTTAATTATCCAGTACACATTTCGCCATTTAAATTTACCCCCACTTTAAAGAGTTGTAACACAGCTGAGTAAATCAAATTTTCTTCATAATTTCTTAGGAGAAATGTTGCAAATTTATGGAAATAACTTTCTAAGAGCGAAGTGTGGGGGGATTCGTGAAATCAATTTGATAAATTGCGAGGAATCGTAGAGACATTGATTATGAATTAGTGTTATAATTCATAATTGAAAGGGTTGTAGGTCTCTGCCTCTAGAGACAAACGAATGTCAGCTTGATTAATGATTACTTATTATTATTGGAACTTTGTCCTCCGTTTTGGGTCGAATTTAGGATTAACGGCCCAGTGGAGTTTTCCAAATACAAATTATACAAAATATTATATGGCTTTTGTAGGTCATTTATTCTAAATGTTGAATAAACTTGTCTTTATTTGTTTATATTTAGCCCTCCCCAATCCTCCAATTGATGTTCGAGCCTCAGAAATTACTGCAACGACCGTCCGACTCGCATGGACTTATAATGGACCTGAAGAACCCCAGTATTTTGTGATACAATATAAGCCTAAATATGCTCAACAGGTAAAGTGTTTTATTTATTCAAATACATATAGATAGCATTTTGCAGGAACTGTTGTTTATATTTATTTAAATTAACTAACAGGCGTTTAGTGAAATATCGGGAGTCATCACTAAATTCTATTCCGTGACAAATCTATCACCCTATACTGAGTATGAAATGTACGTCATTGCTGTTAACCACGTCGGACGAGGAGCGCCATCAAAACCAGCTGTCATCATCACCGGAGAAACAGGTGAATTCATTTTATTTTTATATAACATCATCGATATAAAGTAGACCAGTTAAATCATCGATATTAAATAAAACTATCATCTGTAATTAGATTATCGTATTTAATTTGGAACGCTGAATTAAATTCACATGTAAGCTTGTTTTGAGTTATTTTTCTTGGTAAATGCTTTTCTGGATTCAATTGTGTTGTGCCTGTATTTGGTTGGATCTTGGTTGGTTGAGCAACACCGTAATCATTGTAATATCAAACATTTTGTTTGTTTTGGATACGAAAATATAGTCCTGGAGATCAAATGACATATCTAAGCGTAGACAAAATTAATTTTTGTACTAGTAGATAGTACTTTCAGTTATAATATATGTATTTACAATAATATTGTAGTTATTTCACTGTATCACAAACTTTAATGGACTAGTAAAACTCCGAGACGAACTCCTAAGTTCCTATAAGCTTAAATCTTTGATAAGTCACGTGGTTCGCCAGGCGTCAAATTATTTGCCACCACGATCGCATAATTGTCTTCGCAAACGGCACATCGATCTGTAATATCGCTTCTTTTATTGCGTTGTATGTGTCAATAAGATATTTTGTTTTGGTAAATTTTTTCATGCGTACTCCATCGCGCTAAATTGCGACGTACGACATACGCCCTGACGCTTCATGTAAGTTTTGCTTAGGAATGTTGTTTTATTTAGGCTTTGAAGACATATTGCCCGTATAATAACCGATTGTGGATAGAGTTGCCGTCCCGAGGTAATATTGCATTCTTCAAGCGTAGCACCTGTTAAATGACCCAGTCGCGTAACGGGATTAGCTTGAAATTGGTCCTGTCAACCTGTAGCAGCAGTTGTTACCGTTCATGGACCGCAGTCTAGCTTAAAATCGGGCGGAGTGCGGTCATACGCTGGCCTATTGTATGAACCAAAGCAATAGTGAATTATTATTTTAATACGGGCAGTGTGGCTTTTGCCTATTATTTTATAATTTTTATTTGCACAGTTATACCATATTAGTTAGTAGTAGTGCGTTGTAGTAACTCAGTTTCGATTCATGCACCATTTCGTTTATTTCCTTTTTTTTTTATTATGAATCTCTTAACCTATGTTTAAGAATAATGTACTGTTTAAAAATATCAATTAAATAATTTTCTAAAATTACTTCTTCGAAAACATTTTAACTTTCGACTTTCTTTAAATGTTTAGTGTCGTCTCGTATGTTATTTTTATTAATTAATGTATTTTTTATATGTTTTCATGCGATCAAACAGTGGATTCATTATATGGAGGTGCCAGTAAGTATTTTGTTACATTCGTTAAAATGTTGTAACGGGTTTGCGGTTCATGTTGTATAATTAACTGATTTTAGCGAGTTCGTGTTCATTAAATTTAATTTCACCGAAGTAACAAATAAAGTGGTTTTGGATTAAGCATTCTCACCGTAAAACAAATTTTCATCCATTCATATAATTAATTTCATTAGATTTATAAAATGATTATCGTCAAGTTTGTACAGCTGTTACCGTTTTGACTTCCGTTCGATCGTTTGCCCCTTCATTAAAAATTCAAACACCTGATTAAAAGGAAATGAAAGGAATACTTTAACAATTAAATTGGGATTCTTGAGCTCTAACCTTTTATCAAAATAACGCTACTACGGCTGTTCAGACTACTTCATTAAAATTTGATTAACATTTCTAAAGGGTATCTTTTCGTTATGAATGCTTTCCAAGTTTTCTTTGGGGCGTTTGTTTTTCTGGACGGAAGTTCTACTTTCACGAAAATAGATCGCGCTTCATACAAAATGCTTCTACATACATACAATTGCTATATGACTATAAACGGATGTAGTTGATCATGGCACATGTCGACAGCTTCCTTTGCGTTCATCATCTCTTGTTCATACATGCTTTACGGTTAAGGGCACTTCGGACTAGCTTTTTAAGGAAAGTTCACTTTTAAAATTTTCATTTAGAAACATATATTGATTCCTGCTTATAATTCTAAAAAAGGTAGGCAGAACTTTAGCATGTAATGTACGAAATCGTATCGGAGGAATGTGCGAAATAAAAACGCAAAAATTTATTATCCAACTTTGATGAGATGATAATAGGCGCGCGTTACAACAACAAAAATGCTTTCTGCTATAATATTTTCTTTACATTTGTAATAAAGGCAAAGTTTCCGGGGGTCCCTCAGCCTAAATGAGATTATAATATTTTAATATTGTCCAGGCGTGCTGTTATGACCGTTTGTTTAATCGTGCAATTGAAAAGTAATTTTGTATGTCGTAGTACTTTAAACAAGGGCAAGGCAAGAGTAGGCAGACTGATGACGGGTTTTAGCCGTAGTTTAGGTTTAGGTATTCGAAAAATACTTTCGAATGTAACACCCGTGAAATGACGTGAATGAGGTATAACGATAGGAGAGTGCTGCTCGTAGAGATTTCTCTGTAGCAGCAGTTGTTTCCGTTCATGGACCGCACTCTAGCTTTACATCAGGCAGAGTGTTGTCATATGCTGAGTTACAATAAAAATAAAGGAATTATGATGCTGGTGGTTGTACCAAAATAAACAAATAGCTACGGCACAGAATATATAAAATGCTTGTTAAATATAACCAATGTAAAATATTTAAAATGCATTTTATATATTCTGTGCCGTAGCTATTTGTTTATTATAGTGATTTGCGATAATAATTAGTGCTGAGAGAGTTATAAAATTACTTAATTTCAACATAAATTTGCTATGTTTCAAACAATGTTGTAAAACAAAATGTATGGACGCTCAGGTGTTGGCTTTCACGTTAATAATTTAGGTTAAACAAATAAATACTTGATGCAGTAGTAGGTATTAGTTAATTTCTTCTGGTTCATATTTGTGTAGAAGTTTCGTGTCGCAACCAATACGTCACACGATCGTTCATCGTACGGGTGCCGTTCAAGAAAAACTTTTATTGTTTTCGTTCTTTTCCGAGTGTAATAAACAGAGAAAAGAGATTTTTCATTGAGTGACGACCTCTTTTTATGAGGCGGCTATTGCAAATCCTATTAGGGGTGCCCATTGTGTCTGACTCCGCTTTGTTGTTATATCTTTCTGTATAATTGATATAAGCTACTGTCACTGAATTTTTTTTTACTTTTAATATTATTATCATTACAGCTACCATCCCTTTAAGCTTTTATTAACGATATTAATTTCTAAGAAAAGCTCCTTCTTTTACTGTAGCTCGGCATGTGACAACACTCCGCCTGATGTAAAGCTTGAGTGCGGTCCATGAATGGAAACAACTGCTACTACAGAGAGAAACTTGTGCGGGCAGTATTCGCCTCCACTATGCCGGCTTGAGGAGACGAGCATGTACCATCTAGATTGACGGTGCACACTCCTCACCTTATACCGCCCACGCGAGTGGCGTGATCTGTGACCTTGTTTACATTATAATTAGTAAACAACTTCGACGAGATCTTTCTCGAAGCTTCCTCCTATTTAAGTATGAATGATGACACCCGAGTGTCCCAAAAAGTAATCCTATTTTGGATGCGATGCAAGCGACTCCTGCAATAACGAGTGATACTGAACAGCGACTGAAGGCTATCCAGCGACTATCGTACCACTCCTTCATTGTGTATCGTAAGCCATAAATCGGTGTGAAGACCGAAGTCGTGTATTATTGTACCCCACGATCGTAACAATATATATTTTTTTCTAAAGTTCTGCAAACTTCAAATTCAATATAGACGTGCGCACTTCTGATAAAATTTGCTAATTCCACTGCTGTTTCAGAACCGGGTTCAGCGCCGAGAAATGTACAAGTCCGACCCCTCAGCTCGAGTACTATGGTTATACAGTGGGAAGAACCCGAGACGCCTAATGGTCAAGTCACTGTGAGTATTGTATTTTCTCAATGGGTTTACATTTTGGATTATGGGGCTGGCTGAGAAAGCGTAGCTGCAGTAACTGATGTGCAAATCGCTTCTTTGGACAGTAGGGCTTAGATTTATCGTTGGCAAAAGAAAAATAAAAGTAAAATTAGGGTCGTTTGCACCAGAAGGCCGGTTAAAGTAACTTTAACTATAACTTAAGCGTTACGTTTACATTATGGTGTATATTTACTCTACACGAGTTGCACCATCGTCGCGCCTGTCATTTTTGACGGTTACTTTAATCTTAACCGTAATCAGCGAATCTTGGCTTGGTTAAAGTTAATGTAATCGTCAAACCAATGTTGCTAACGTCAAATGTATGAAAAGAAGCCAAATATGTTTTTCTATTATTTTTCGAAATCAGTCACCTTTTTAACTATAACAATGTAAATTTACACGATATTGCAACGCGTGTGGAGTAAATGTAAACGTTTAATGGTCGTCGTCGCCGTAAAAGTAATACTTGCAAACCACCCTTAGGTATAAATAAAGATCAATTTAAGAAGTATTTCCCGGCCACGTCTTTCCTCCTTTCTACAACCTGAGATCCTTCAAGCGCAGTGTGAAAAGGCATCTCACAAAGCCGGCATAGCGGAGGCGACTTCTGTCTGCGCATCCTCTGATAACAGTCGCCTTCGTTCATGAATCGCAATCTAGCTTGAAAATCAGGCGAAGTGCGTTTTTGAGCTAAAATATAATTTTTAAAAAAGTGTGTGTGGAGAATAGATACCAGTTTGAAAAGAAGTCACGTTATTATAGATTAGATTATTCGGCATGAATAAAAGTATATTTTAATGAGTGTGAGAATTGCAGGGATACAAGATCTTCTACACGACAGATGCGTCACAACCTATGCAATCGTGGCAATCGCAAATGGTGAGTTTTTCAGAAGTGTTATAATAACTAGTTTTGCTCCTTAAATTTCCACAATTTAAAATGAATATACTATTTTTAAAAAAATATTACAGTTTTGAAGTGTCTCACTCTCAATAATACACTCCAATAATAATTAAAATAAAATTTGGTAAAATAATACGTTGTGATTGTGTTCAAAGTAAAATTTAACTTTTTTTTAATTTTTTTGTAAAAATAATAACAATTGACAATCTAAATTGTCATTGTGACAATCTCTTTTTATGTTGAGGTGAAAAGCTAGAGGTTGCCACACAGTGTTGTCTTAGGTTTTGCGTGGTTATATGCGGCTTTCTATCGCGTTTAATTTGATCCGCCATTTCGAAGGCTTTGCAACCATCGTGATCGTAGAGCGGCTATTTCAAAATTTCTATTTTTTTTGTATTATTTTAAATTTTAAGTTTGTAACCCTAATGTCTGATTAAAAATTATTATAATATAGAATAATCTAGAAAATTTGTAATAAAATTTATCCCATTATAATTGAATCGTTCGTTCTACCTTATAATAAATTTTATATGGTAATAAAATTTCTAGGAATTCGCTCAAATATTAAAAGCATCGGTATTAAAATTTTATAGTTAAACTTTTGGAAATGATTTCTTAGTGTTTAATTAAGTTTTTTTTTATGTTTAATATTTCTGTGTTACTTTTTATTATTGTTATTTTACTTTTTATATATTTAATACTATTTATTTTTACAATTTTTTTTATTTAATTTTTTCATAAAATTTTTTTTTTTTTCGAAAAATATAGATTTTATTTATATATTTCACATGTCAATTTTTAAATTTCTAATAGGCGAGAAAGCTTGGAAATATATTTATCTTAAACTAATATTTCTACAGATGGACAATAGTCATTTAACAACGATTAGCGAATTAACACCTCACATGGAATACACTATACGGGTTCAGGCGGTCACCTCTGTCGGTCCGGGACCACTTTCAGCTCCTATCAAAGTTAAAATACAACAAGGTGCGTAATGTTTAGCTTCGGGGGACCTATGACTCGGCCAATGATTCGGACTCATTTGCCTGCCATTTGACTGCCATCGGAGATACAGTCCCCAGGCTAGTACCGATGGCAGAGCACTATTGTACATTGGTAAATTTTTTACATCAATAAAGTTATTATTATTACATTATTATTATTTACGAAGTTTAATAGAGACCATATCGTCTACATAGTGAATTGCGTGGAAATCTTTACAACTACTACTATCTCGTAGAAGTCGCCTTTGCTATGCCAGCTTGATGAGACTGTAGCTGTACATGGATCCCTCAGTACAAAGGGCTGTCTGTTACATTTTTATTGATACTGTATTTAATACGGTTGATAATGTATTCCAATCTATTCGAATTAGGTGTACCGTCGCAACCTACCAACTTAGTCGCAGTGGAAGCCGGCGAAACATCCGTGAAATTGAAATGGACTCGGCCGGACCACGCGGGTGATAATATTATATCATACGAACTATACTGGAACGATACGTATGCTAAGGAGAATCATCATAAGTAAGCGCTTTATTTATGTTTACATTTATAACCTTTCTAAATGGCATGGACTGTATCTATTTTTTTATTGTGGTATATGTGGCATATGACGACACTCCTCCAGATGTAAAAACTAAAGCTAAAGTGCGGGCCGTGATCGGAAACAACTGCTACTAGAGATAAATTTCTACAGTCGCCTCCACTATGCTGACTTAAGGAGATGAATGTGCACCATCCAGATTGACAGTGCACACTTCTCTCGTTATACCTGGCTACTTTCAAACTGTTCCCGAAACTCGACAAGATCATTTCACGGGTGTTACATTCGAAAGTGGTGGTACTACTCCAGGACGGCAGACTGGGCTAATAACCATCACCAGTATTCCTACTACTCAAATTGACTGTATTTAATTGTACCACTAGAATTGTTTTTTTTTTAATTGATATTGATAATTAAGGCATAAATTACCCTTTAACCAGTTTAAATCTTTTGTCAGATATCTTTAGACAATATTACTATCAAAATCTGAACAACCCGTCCATCGTTGCATTCTCAAAATAAAATTATATTTTGATTTAGTTAGATTATAATGTGTTTATTCAATAATCTATATTGGAAATATACTAAGCAGAGGGTTTAAGCTACTTCACGCGATCACAGCGTAAAGTGACAACTCCCCACCAATCAGAAAATATTATTTTGACCGCCAAAGAACCAGAAAATCAAATGAAGCGATCCTATTGGTGGACAGATCTTACTTTACGCCGTGAGAGCGTAGATATAAAGTCATTCTCAAGCGTTAAGTGACATTTATACCATTCAGAATTTAAGTCCGTTTGCACCAGAAGATCCGTTAAAGTTACTTTAACCGTTACGTTTACATTATAGTTTACATTTACTTCATACGAGTTGCACCATCGTCGCGCCTGTCATTTTTGACGCTTAATTTAACCTTAACCGTAACCAACGAATCTTGGCTGGTTAAAGTTAAAGTAATCGTCAAACCAACGTTACTAACGTCAAATGTATGAAAAGAAGCCAAATATATTTTTCTATTATTTATATATCTATATCTGAATTTACACGATATTGCAACGAGTGTGGAGTAAATGTAAACGTTTAACGGTCTTCGTCGCCGTAAAAGTTATAGTCAAAGTTACTTTAACGGGCCTTCTGGTGCAGACGAACCTTAGCGTGATTTTGGACACGACGAGTTCGCAACGATTAACGCTAAACGACGGCCCCTCCTTAATATCATGCATTAACATCGAATCTCATCTCTGCCAGGCTTATACCGATAGCGGAGACGTACACTTTGAGCGGATTATACCCGAATACATTGTACTACATATGGCTGGCGGCGAGATCGCAACGGGGAGAGGGCGCTACTACACCACCGATCGCAGTACGCACCAAACAGTATGGTATGTTATGGCGACCACGAACTGACGATATCAACACACACTCTTTTTGGATTTTAAAATCGGAATCGGGCGTTCTAAAATTCAAATTGAAGTTGTTATATATATTATATATAATAATGTGAGAATAAACATAAACCTTGTTATGGGTTTTGCAGGTAAACCTCTACAGTAATTTTTTTTACATAAACAGCACCTGCCCGGCACGCGGCTAGTAAATCAGCACAAGCACAAAGTTTTATAATTACGTGTGTTCGTTATTTGTATAATATTTGTCGAAACGGTTACATGTCCGCAATCAATTACATTATTAAATGTTTATAATGATTAGAAGTAATCGATAGTTGATTGTGTTGCGTATGTGTGCCTTAGTAGTAGCTTTTACGTTGTTTGTAGGTTATTTTACACTTAATCATACGAGGACACCCCCGCGCCTCGTGTGATCCCTTCACATTTACACACATTATACTCACGGGGGCGTTGCATAATTTAATCCGTCGTTTAATTATTATGTGCGAAATTAAGAATTGAGATGTTTTGAATTATGAACACTCGCCGTGTGACTACATTACTCACAGTACCAGAGGATTGTGAACGTTTGAGATGTACCAATGGGCGAGCGGATCACACGCACATCTACATACATACACACACACACACACACAATTGCATGCATCGTCTCGTATTCGTTTGAGTTTAGTTTTATTTATACACTTTTTATTTTGTTTTTACGCACATGTTTTGTTTCCGAATTTCGCATTCAGTGATTGCATCGGTCAGGGCCTTTCGGTAGGTCTTAAAGATTCCTATTTCAGGAGTAGGGTATGTTGTGTAAAGTTTAGCTTGTTTAGTGCCTGGAGCTCCGCCGATGAATGTGTCGGCCGTGGCCGTATCACCGACGGCCATCAGGGTTAGTTGGCAACCGCCGGCCGAGAGGGCCAACGGACGGATCGCGTACTACAAGTTGCTGTGTGTCGAGTCGGGGCGCGGGGACTCCGAGGCGACGGTCGTCAAACTCAATCAGACCACGTTTGTGTTGGACGAGCTGCGGCGATGGACCGAGTATCGTATCTGGGTCCTCGCGGGTACCAGTGTCGGCGATGGACCCTCGTCATATCCTGTCACCGTGCGCACACACGAAGACGGTACGTTTCTGACATTTTTGTTATTTTAAAATATATCATAATTATAGTAACATAGAATTATTGATATAAAGGAGACTGAATAAAAGTTATTCGACTTAATTTTCATATAATTTCAACAATCAGTACTTTTTATTATTCAATAATTCTTATAAAATAAATTCTCAATTAATATTAATTATTGGAACGTTATTTAATTATTGAAAGTGTCCTTAATTTGACATAATTTTTCAAACAATAAATAAGTTAATTTTAATTTTATGTGCAAACAAAATATTGTCTATGTATACAATATATACGAGTATATATTTTATTTTAATATACAATATTTCGTTTGTATAAAACTAATTTTGTTTTTTTCCTTTTCTCAACAATGGTGGTGGAACTATATTATTAATTTAACTATGAAGTTTACTAATGTAATTTTTTTCTTTTGTTCCTTTCTCTTTAAAAGCGAAAATAGCAGGAACTTTAACAAGGAGGTCGATTCTAGTAACAAAATTTTACTTTCGCTTGTAAATAAGTCTATACAGGGTGAATTTTTCAAGTGGGCTTTCATGGCGAAATCCTAAACTATAAGAGATATCGAAAAATGCTGAAAGGAGTCTCGATGCCGATTTTCATGAAAACTAAAACTGCATTATTAGATTTTTGATAAATCCATTTTCCCGGCCAGGAATCGAACCTGTTGATTTTGAAAAAAAAATAAACACACTGTATTATTGACCATCCGATAGTGTTCCTGATAAGGAGCAAATTCTGGGAAGTAATGATATACGGCAAACCAAAGAAAAGTGTTGATTTTTAACAAATTGTCTCTTATTTCCATGTATTTATACATTACCTACTACATTTATTATGTTTTGATTTAAAATTTCGCGCTCATCGAGGTTATGCCATGATTTAAAAAAATAAAAACAGTTGAAACGTAGAAAAAACAATAAATTAATTTTTAAGGTCCTGTGCCGTGGCCGGCTAGGTCGCCAGATCTTTAGATTATTTTCTCTGGGGGCATATCAAAAATGAAATTTACAAATGTACGTACAATGAAATTGATGACTTAAAACTATAGACAAAACTATAAACAGAATATTCTGAACGGAATCAATAACCTTGTGATGTGGAATGCAGTACACTCCTTGAGGCGTCGAGTTCAGCTATGTATTGAAAATAATGGCTATCATTTTGAACAATTGATTAATTAAGATTTTATTACTTAATATTAAAAAAATAAATCATTATTTTGCTAAAAATCAAGACTTTCCTTTCATTTAACCTCGAAGAGCGAGAGATTTTAAATCAATATGATGATTTTCAACCATGATAAATAATAAATGTTGTCAATGTACCGTTAATGTATAAATACATGGAAATAAGAGACAATTTGTTAAAAATCAACACTTTTCTTTGGTTTGCCGTATATCATTACTTCCCAGAATTTGCTCCTTATCAGGAACACTATCGGATGGTCAATAATACAGTGTGTTTATTTTTTTTTCAAAATCAACAGGTTCGATTCCTGGCCGGGAAAATGGATTTATCAAAAATCTAATAATGCAGTTTTAGTTTTCATGAAAATCGGCATCGAGACTCCTTTCAGCATTTTTCGATATCTCTTATAGTTTAGGATTTCGCCATGAAAGCCCACTTGAAAAATTCACCCTGTATACTAATCACTTTATCACTGTCGATTTTAACAATTATACCACTCACGGCCACATGTAATGATTTCAAAGGGTATTTTATTATTTTCAATGACGCTGTCAATTCGTCATAAAAGAACTGTTTGTGCTAATCTTTCTTGTTTTTGTTGTAATTTATTGGGAACTTTATTATTATTGTTAATAAATATTTAATGATTTAAAAAAGAAACTTGTATAAGCTGATTAATTTTGTTTGTTATTACCAATAAGTTATAGCATCGTTTTGATTGATTAGTGTTTTCGGTTGATGGTCGATAGAGATGGCACTCACTGAAATGCAGTTTATTGCACCTGATTATTTATCGAAGGCACCGTTAATCTTACATTAAGTTGGCGCACAGTTTATTGTTGAGTATTTAGATAATGGACACAAATTTTGCATGTTTTATTTACCCACACAGCACCGTTTTTCGTTTCACTGGGCACCAGCTAGGTTTGACTCACGAATTATTCAATCACTGTGAGTTTTTTTCCGTTTTGAATAAAATTAACTTTTGGAAGCAGCGGCGCCTTGAAGGTTGAAGTCGCTGGGATGAGAATTGTATACCGTTCGCATTAACGAATGTTATTTATTAGGGAAGTGATTGGATGATTTAGTTGAGTATCACGTTACTAGGGAGCACTCAAGCACCACAAGCGACAACTCGAGGTGAGAGAGCGAGTGCGTCAACGCGGCAACGCCCGAGAGCGCCGCATTTGAATACCAATACCAAATATCCACTACACCACACGCGCGCATGCATTTATACTTCACAACTACTTCTATACTACTTACTCACTATACTCTTATTATACTTCTAGCGAGATGGCAGAAGAACATAGCGTAATAATGTCACACTGCCTAAAGACGCATTTACAAGTCACTCGTCACTTTCGACAAACTTCTAATCTAGTCTATAGCCAGTGTTCGCTACGCTCTCTGCCTATCTCGAACGCTCCGCTCGGTTAACTAGTACTCTTTCGCGCTCTATTTCTATCTATCTCTATCTGTCTATGCTCTAAAGGCTATCACTATCTCGCCTGTAGCCTCTTCTTTCTTCCTTCTTCCGTATCTCTATCGTCGTGCATGCACACTAGATATTGTGACATTAAAAACACTCGCCGCTGCAACGCCTCACCTGAACCGACGACTACAAGACACACGCGACATCAACGACAAAGTAAATTCCTATTACCCTATATTTCTCACGAGGAGCACCCTGACACTCACAAACATCACGAAGACACACCGGACACGAGGAATGGACGGCCGCCACACACAACACAACTGGCGCCGACGCGTAATCAATACATGTGCGAGTGAGTGAACTACGCCGATAGGTATAAGAAGATTATAGACCGTACTATATACATTTGATACATGCATTCATGATTACATAATACGGCAGGTCATCAACTGTATATGGACACTCCGCTCGGGGCGTAATGATCTGCCCCGAATGTCTAATAAATTCTACTCGTGATCTCTCACTTGGTAGTTCCGTTCGCCCTGCAATGTTCGCACCAATTGTCTTAAATGTACTTGAATGCGTTTTTTTCTCTTTTTTTCTCTCGTCACTGACTTTGTATGGGCCGCTGGGTAACACCCCGTACAGCTGTGAGGAGTGAGTATACATTACTTTAGTGCTTGTTGTTATTATGTGCATTTGTGCTTGTGCCTACGCTTTCTATAGAATAATTTTCCTAATGTATCTTAATGTCTTCTAACAAACGAACCTATTTCTACCAATACAGACTGCAAGTGGATAAGCATGACATGAGTATAAATGTGGATTATGAGACCTGTTGTGTTCTCCTTTTATATATGTATATTAATACTTCACCCCAGGTTAATTTATATACCGCATGGTCCCTTGCAGTGTGGAATTATCTTAGGCATTGTAGTATTTTAAGCCGCTTTTGATTTCAATAGAGGAACCTATTAAAAGTTAATTCTTTGTGATCGCTTAACAGTTTTTGTCATTCGTCTTTACTTAATGGATTGAAAGGTAATGATTTTATTTGGTTCTGATAATTTGAAGGGTGTAACTAGTCACATGATGTGTGTGTTGGTATTCAAATGCCCGATCGAGGAGATTGAGAGGGGCGTGCAGTAAGCTCCGACCGAAATCCTCTATCAGTATCGTTGGGATGCTGATTACAGACGACCTAACGGAAATATATATTCTATTTCCCATTTGCAGCGCGCTTTGTGCTAAATTAAAGCTTGCAACTTTCAATTCAAAATAAGTTCAAGGGAAAATGGGATTAGCTTGAGACAATTTAGTTTTTTTTTTAAATCATAGCTCCTGTAGATGCTGATAGGGCATTTTAGGTCGAGCCTTTCAATATATTATTTCATCCACTAATCGCATTATATTTTTACAGTGCCTGGACAGCCGCAAGATGTGAAAGTTACTTCTATCAACTCTACCTCGATCCACGTCACGTGGAAACCGCCACCGGAGAAAGAAAAGAATGGTATTATAAGAGGCTATCATATACACGTGCAAGAATTTAGGGAAGAGGTGAAGTTTTTAAACATATTAATATATAATACAATGTGTCGTTATCTCCATATTTACATTTAAAAAAAAAATGTTTAAAATATTTTTATTTTTAGGGTAAAAATCTCTTAAACGAACCAATGAGATTTGATGTAATGGATGATACAACGCTAGAATTGAACATAACTGGATTACAACCTGATACTAGATATAATGTACAAGTGGCTGCTCTAACAAGGAAAGGGGATGGGGATAGGAGTACTGTTATTAGTGTTAAGACCCCTGGGGGTGTTCCAAACAGACCTACCGTTAATCTTAAGTAAGTTAATAAAACATTTGATTTGTTTTGATGTCACTATGGCAAGAATTTACTAATAAACTCTACTTTTAACTATTACACAGGGTGATAGAACGAGATCCGATTGTGTCAATCGAAGTCGAATGGACTAGGCCGTCACAAACATATGGCGATTTACTTGGATATAGAATAAAATATGGTATTAAAGATCAAAAACTTGAAGAAGAAAATTTCTCACCTAAAGTTAGTTCCCATAGAATAAATGATTTAGAAAGAGGTGTGCAATACGAATTCAGGGTAGCCGGTAAAAATCATATAGGAATCGGACAAGAAACCATACAATATTGGCTCACCCCTGAAGGACCACCGAAAGGTCCACCTACAAATGTTACATATCATTTCCAAACTCCAGACGTTATTAGTATTACATGGGATACACCGATCAGAGCCGATCGCAGTGGCCAAATTAAAAAATATGATGTTCAATTTTATAAACGAGGTGATCAAGCGTCAATTATAGAAAAGACTACTAACGTAACTAAAGCTGTGTTCACCGGTTTAGAAGAGGATGCTGATTATATATTTAGAGTCCGAGCGTACACTGATCCTGGGCCTGGACCGTACAGCAAAGATATGACAGTCCATACTGAACGTGACATCGGAAGAGCGCCGATGTCTGTAAAAGCTGTTGCGACATCAGAATCGGGGGTCGAAGTTTGGTGGGACCAAGTACCGTCTAGAAAGAAAATAACCGGCTACGTAATATTTTATACCATGACACCTGTAGAGGATTTAGATCTGTGGCAACAAAGCGTCGTTCATGTCACTCATTCAGCAGATTTGGAGAATTTAGAGAAATTTGCAGAATATGCTGTCGCTGTAGCTGCGCAAACTTCGGACGGGCTTGGAAGGTTATCAGAAAAAGTTACTGTAAAGGTCAGACCAGAAGAGGTACCCTTAAATCTGAGAGCACAAGACGTCTCCACTCATTCTATGACGCTATCATGGTCTCCCCCGCTCAGACTAAACCCTGTTAGTTACAAAATCTCTTATAACGCATTGAAGAAATTCGTCGATTCCTTAGGAACGACGCAAACCCTAGAGATCCCTCGCCGTGAAATTATAGTCAAACATGATAGAACAACTTATTCAATTAATGATTTGTCTCCATTTACTACATACAATGTGAACGTTAGTGCTATTCCTAATGATCAATCGTACAGGCCACCAACAAGAATAACTGTCACCACACAGATGGCTGCACCCAAACCGATGGTCAAACCTGACTTTTACGGTGTAGTGGAAAACGAGATTCTAGTAATTTTGCCACAGGCATCTGAAGAATATGGACCTATATCTCATTACTATCTGGTTGTAGTGCCAGATGACAAATCACATAATCATAGACATCCTGATCAATTCTTAACAGATGATTTGATTAAATATAATCATAGAACGGATGACGAGAATGCTCCATACATTGCGGCTAAATTTTTACATAGAAACATACTTTACACATTCCACCTCGGTAACGATGAGAAATACGAAGATTTTCTAAATAGAATATTAAATCCGACTAAAAAGTATCGCGTGTTTGTCAGAGCAGTGGTTGACACGCCACAAAAACATCTATATACCTCGAGTCCGTTCTCAGAATACTTGTCACTCGATATGAGAGAAGCTCCACCTGGCGAAGAACCGAGCAGACCGAATCCAAAAGACATTAACGGTGATCCAGAAATCAGAATTGAAGAGAATAGGAAAGAAGCCGGCATGGTGTGGGTCATTGGTCCGATAATCGCAGCGTTAATGTTGTCACTTTGTTTGGTGTTTCTGTTCATTGTGAAACGGCGAAGACAACCGTGTAAAACGCCTGATCAAGCAGCTGTTACCCGACCTCTCATGGCTGCTGATGTAGGAGGATTCGGTGCGCCATCCGATCCAGTAGAAATGAGACGAATCAACTTCCAGACGCCTGCGATGATTTCACACCCACCAATACCCACTTCGGAATTGGCCGAACATATTGATAGATTAAAAATGAACGATAACCTGAAATTCTCTCAAGAATATGAAAGCATAGAACCTGGACAACCTTTCACCTGGGATCACTCGAATATGGAAATCAATAAACCGAAAAATAGATATGCTAACGTAATTGCTTACGATCACAGCCGGGTAATACTTCAACCTAAAGACAGCATCCTCGGAAGTGATTACATTAACGCTAATTATTGCGACGGTTATCGGAAACACAACGCTTATGTCGCCACTCAGGGACCTCTGCAAGAAACATTCGCTGATTTCTGGAGAATGTGCTGGGAATTACGAACTTTAACCATTGTCATGATGACGAAACTAGAAGAACGAACTCGGATCAAATGTGATCAATATTGGCCTAGCCGCGGAACTGAAACTTATGATATGATGTCTGTTACCATCGCTGAAGTCCAAGAACTGGCAACGTATTGCATTCGAACATTCCAAGTCAGTAAGATTGGAAGTCAAGAGCGAAGGGAAATCAAGCAACTGCAATTCACAGCTTGGCCCGATCACGGTGTCCCAGATCACCCAGCACCTTTCTTACAATTCCTACGTCGTGTTCGTGCTCTGAACCCTCACGATGCCGGCCCTCTCATCGTGCATTGTTCGGCCGGTGTCGGTCGTACTGGATGCTTCATAGTGATAGATTCAATGCTCGAGAGGGCGCGACACGAACGTACTGTAGACATTTACGGCCACGTGACGTGTTTGCGAGCTCAACGCAATTACATGGTGCAAACGGAAGACCAATACGTATTCATACACGACGCGATTCTCGAAGCGGTCGTATGCGGAGACACCGAAGTGGCAGCTAGTAATTTACACGCGCACATTCAAAAGTTAATGCGTATCGATCCTATTGAAAATATTACTGGAATGGAATTGGAATTTAAGAAGTTGGCTAACATGAAAGCGGATCCTACACGTTTTGTATCAGCCAGTTTACCCTGTAACAAACATAAAAATCGTCTCGTTCACATCTTGCCTTATGAATCTACGAGAGTCTGTTTGACCCCACGAGACGGTTCAGATTATATTAACGCTTCGTTCGTGGACGGGTATAGATATAGAGCTGCGTATATTGCCACTCAAGGACCATTGCCCGATACGACGGACGACTTTTGGAGAATGCTTTGGGAACATAATTCCACAATCGTTGTTATGCTTACGAAATTGAAGGAGATGGGACGGGTGAGTACTTTTTTAAAATTGTAGCGCGGCATATGACACACCGCCTGATATAAGTTAGAGTGCGGTCCATGAACGGAAACAACTGCTCATCTCTACGGGCAGCAGTCGCCTCCGCTATGTCGGCCTGAGGAGACGAGTATGCACCAACAGTGCACTCTCATTTCGCTATACCTGGCTACTTTTAAATTGCTCCCGAAACGCGACAAGGTCACTGTCGAAAGTGGTGGTACTACCCCAGGACGACAGACTGGGCTAATAACCATCATCAGTCCACTTACCACTCTTTAATAGTGCCTGTAGGCACTGAGTTGGTAATATTAAAAAAAAATTATATAAATACTTTATTGTTTTATTTTAGGAAAAATGTCACCAGTATTGGCCGTCAGATCGCTCTGTTCGCTATCAATGTTTCGTGGTCGATCCAATCGCTGAATACAACATGCCGCAATACATATTGAGGGAATTCAAGGTACAATATCTAATCAAATTTCAAACTGACTATTGTATTACTAAATTATCCTATGCTAATTGAATTTTCGCCTGAAGAAAACTTAGATTGTGGGCTTTTTTTAGACTTTTTTTTGAAGGTCGCAAGGTCAAAAAAAATTCATGATACTCTTTGATAAAATACATAGATTTTGTAATTTTTGATGAAAATCTATATTATCCAAAAAAAAAAATATGGAAGTGGGTGTCGCATAAATGTTTTTGAATACCGTGCATATTTTTTGTGTTTTTTTTTTTACTCTGCATTTTCAAATTTAAATATCAAGAATAGGATAATTATCAAAAATTTATTTAAATTAGAGCAAATAATAAAATGGGACACGTTTCGATTAAAATTATCTAAAAAATTAATAAACATTATTTCCCTATTGTTATATTTATACTATTGTTTTAGGTAACTGATGCGCGTGACGGTTCATCCCGCACAGTGCGTCAATTCCAATTCACCGATTGGCCAGAACAGGGTGTTCCTAAAAGTGGAGATGGTTTTATTGATTTCCTTGGACAAGTGCATAAAACTAAAGAGCAATTCGGCCAAGACGGACCTATTACAGTGCATTGCAGGTATGATTTGCTTTATATAACTTTCTTTTAACGCCTTAAGAGCGGCCGTGGTCTAGCGTCAAGACGCATGAACTCACGATCGATGAGACTCGTGTTCGAACCTCGCTAAACTCTGATCGGTGCCAATGTAACTTTATTATATGTACTTTGGTCACTCAGTACCTATAGACACTATTAAAGGGTGGTAAGCAGACTGAAGATAGTTATCAGCCCAGTCTACCGTCCTGGGGTAGTCCCACCACTTTTGAATTTAAAACCTGTAAAGTGACCTTTGGCCAAAGTCAAAAGCGACGGTTGTCACTTGTACGAATCGACAACAAAATAAATGGGATTTTACGTTACGTTATCACCTAGGTGACAGTGGAACGTCAAATCCCATATATTTTGTTTTCGTTGCGATTAAGGTAGCCTGGTGTAGTTTTGTCGGTCATCTAGAGACATCAGGTTATCTGTCTTGAATTATTTTCCTAAACTTGCGTTTCTTCGAGTGTTAATGGTGGATTATTAACCATTAAGTGTTCGTGAACGTGCGTGAGTGTACGCAAACAATTCAAAAGAAAAGAATCTGTGTTTCCCTCCAAAACTCCGTAGTTCAGTAAAGATTCTACCACTTTACTGGAGCAATTTTTGACTTGACCTGACTGTTTAGTGTGATGAATGAATGACTCGTGATGCACAATATTATTAACTTGATTCAAAAATATTTGCTTTGGCACTGGCTAATTGTTATAATGCCATATAAAACAAAAAAAAAGTAGCCTGGTATGTAAAGTGTCGCTGAGAGATCCGTTATATCAGAGAGAACATTCCGTTTATGGATTGCAAACTAACTTATCATCAGAAGGCAGATGCCCGGCAGAAGTTATCGCTCATGAATTCTGATCTTTTTAGTGCCGGTGTCGGTCGTACGGGTGTGTTCATCACACTGTCGACAGTATTGGAGCGTATGCAGTATGAGGGTGTCGTGGACGTATTCCAAACCGTTCGTACATTGCGTACTCAACGCACAGCCATGATACAAACTGAGGTAATTTAATTAGTCTACGTTTTATAACTTAATTTTATAGTAGAGTCCGCACTTTTAAGTGTATCACCATATATCAATTTAGCATTAGCTTGGATGTAGGTGGGGGTCGGGTGTGCCATGTCAACCTCGCGCGGGAACTGAGACACTGGGCTTCTCTATCCGCCGTAAACTAGAAAGTTAGGTTTACTACACACGTGAATTTTCGGGATAAATCAAAACACTCGGGTTCTTTTACATTAGACTTCAAAATAGCTACGTCGAAAAGAAGCCCACAACTAATTGTACTTTCTATAACGATATTGATAATATTAAATTTTGTTTACAGGATCAATATGAGTTTTGTTATCGCGCCGCACTCGAGTATTTGGGATCATTCGACCACTACGCCAACTGACGCTGAGACCGGCTCGTATAAACGCTTTGAGACTTATAACCCGTTGACGGGGTGCATGTACTTAATTGTCACATTTGACAGCGGCCGAGGTACCTTCTCAAATTTGTCGGGTTATTTTGTTTAGTGTCTTTGATTATTTTTTTTTGATGGATGTTAATTTTTTTAATATTGTGTGGGCAAATGATTCAAAATAGAAAATGAACTGAGTTATTTTTAAGTAGATTGACTACAGTGCCGGATTTAAGCATAGGCAACATAGGCAGTTGTCTATGGGCCGCCACCACACCACAAAAAAAAAATCGATAAAGGCTCAGTAGAAACAAAAAATAGTGAGTTTTGTTTTAAATTTTGTGTTAGCCACCTTATTTAGTTGCTCTCTTCTATACCTTGACCTTAATAGAAGCTTTCAACAGTTAAACACAAACGTTTTGAGGGCCTCCACAACATGCTCTGCCTATGGGCCGCCGAAGTCTAAATCCGGCGCTGCTCGACCACGTGGGTTATGTTAGTTAATATTATTTTTCTTTTTCGTGGGTTATTCTTTTAAAGGAATTATTTTAGAAAGGAAGATACCTCTATGTCGTGACACAAGAAAGTCTCAAAGCGTTTATTCATCTAATTTATAGTGCTATTGACTGATCATTATTTTATTTTTATTTTTTTCTCCTTTTTCCTGTCATGTTGTATCTAGCGTTGTAGGAATGCATAAACCGAGTGCCTAGGAAAGCTACTTATGACTAATTAAATGTATATGACCACTTGACATGTTGTGACTTCGAAAGGGTAATTATTATCCTATTTTGTTTCATGTGTTATATGCATTTTTAACGGATCCTATATACTTGTATGTAATGTAGAGACGTTATTATACTATATAAAATATGAATTTAAATCGTGTGGCTATTTTTTCGTCGGCCATGATTATATTTAGCTCGCCTTTAGAATGATTTTAGTTGAACCTATTTTTCTGATAGCAATTTTCAATAAAATATTTTTTTAAATACACTAATTAATTAAATCAATATTTAGAGAGGAGAATATGGGTTTTGTAGTAAACGAAAATTACAATAAGAAAATAAATAAAAGATTATTATTTCAACCCTAAACGAATAGAAAACACGAAAAATAGATTCACTAAAATTGTTCTTTAGATAATAAAGTTAATGCATCATTATAATTATCGCGATGAATTTCAAGTGAGACCGTACGCCGTAAACTAATTATTTTTTTAATAGAATCAATATATTGCGGGAGCTTTAGATTATTCGCGGTAACTAAAATGTGTACGTACTACGTACCCCTATGCCGATTGGGAAAATGTTAACGTTTTTATATTTTTAGTTTGACTATTAATTTTAAGAGTCGTATTATTTTTGATTACATCAGTTAATCAAATGATGACACACATTGTGATCTCGAATCCTTAGATAATCGCCAGCATGGAGGAGGCGACTATTACGGTAGCACGTCTCTCACGGACCCCACTTTAGTTTCAGGCGGAGTGAGATAACGATATCCCGGACTACTATAAACTTGTTTCGTGAAATTCTGTATTGTTCATTAATATTTTCTCAATACGGTATACAGGGTGTTAATATACTCGTCTTATTAGATATAGGGTAAGATGCTGCGTACGCTATTTCTGTCATAGATTTAGATAAATGTCCGTTACGACACCGTTCATAAATAACATTATAGACGCATAAATGCCGTGTAAATTTAATATAAAAAATATGCCATATTAAAGTTTTTATCTAATGCTAAAAAATATATTATATTATTAATAAAAGTTAATAATAAAAACTTGATACAGGCGCTGCTGCATGCATAGATGGGAGTGAGTAGGACGGTGAATATTTCCTATTCGCTCGCACTTGAAAAACTGAAACTTATTAACCTACATTTTTATTTCGAAACTAAGCCATCGTTAAAAAATTGTTATACTTTATGGGTTTTTTGACCACACATGCGTATGCGCCTGTATAAAGCTTTTGTGTATAGTATAGTGACATTTACGCTTAGGTGAATTAAGTAAGCTAGCGGTTGTTTTTTTTTTTTAATTACCGCTGTAAATTATATATAAAATAGATAGTTATGCAACAGTAACTTAGATGTTTATTTTTCATATCGGGTGTTAATAATGTTAAGTAGGTTTTTAAGGCGGACGATTGGTTCGGTGTTGCAATATGTTATTGACGAATCGGCTGTGTCGTGTGGTATAGGTCGCGTCAAACTTTACGGCGTCTCGGAAGTTAGCTGCGGATGCTATTTCGCGTAGGTACAGTCAAGTTTACAATGACAAAATTAAGAGTTAATTTGTGCGTGTACTTCCCTCTTGCGTTCCTCAATATCTCAATTTGTGAACTTGTGCCTAACTTCGGAGGTGTCATAGAGTTTGTTTCGTACTTTGTATCTGTCCTATGATAGGGTTTTCTTTGTATATAGGTTTTTTTGTTTCTTTGTTCCTTTGTTCGTCCTAGTGCTACTTTTCACGTAAAGTTTTGTAGCGATATTGTTTTAGGAATCGACGCGAGTTTTTTTTTCTTTGTTTTTCTTCTCTAAATAAAAAAATTGGCTTGCTTTTAGAAAAGTGATTAATAACATATCGCGTAGTGGAGCGTTTTGTCGGTGTGGTTAAATTAATTAGTGTGATAGACAAATGTATAAATAATCAATTTGATTGTTAAGGGAAAGTGGTTTTTTGTGTCTTTTTTTTTCTTTGTCGCTCTACTTTTTTAAGGTTCAAATGTAGTAATTTCGCTGACCCATTTCAGAAGGTACATGCTCGTCTCCTCAGGCCGGCATGGTGGAGGCGACTACTGCCTAGTTTATTCTAAGATATTAATTAGTTCTTTTGTTTTTTTTTTTTACTCGTTTTTGTTTATACAATTATACATTTTACAATAATTGTAACCTAATATAATTATATAAATATTATTACAGAATTCTCTCTGTATTTTTAACTTTAAATTGAGCTTTTATAGGGAACATTTTGTAATTGTCAAAATATAGTCATCACGACGGTTTTTTTAAGCAAACAAAGAGGTTTTCGCTTTAATTTCAGTCGGACGTATTGTGAGACTTGACTGTAATATTCAATTGAAATGTACAAATTCATTTGTTTATTTTTTTTCTTCTTTTCTAAGATTAATGAAACGTTGTAACAATTATGAACTCGAATATACGGTAATAATTCATATCTTAATTAAACTGCCAATTAAATTAATTTAGACTACACTAATAGTGCGGTTCTTTAATTAAACTTTTACAAAAAGTGATAGGCAGACGCTTATTAGTCCAGTCTGCCGTCCTGGGGTAGTACGACCACTTTCGAATGTAACACCCGTGAAGTGACTATGTCACGTTTCGGGAAAAGTTTGGAAGTAGCCAAAAGCGAGAGGAGTATACACCGTCAATCTGGATGGTGCATATCCGTCTCCTCAGGCCGGCATAGCGGAGGCAACTTGCTGCCTGTAGTTTATCTGTAGTAGCAGTTGTTTCCGTTCATTGACTGCAGTCTAGCTGAATATTATAGTTGTTATAGCTAAAAAAAACATAAAAGTATTCTTTCGATTACCTTTTTCGAAATTAACTTTGTAGACGTTGTTAGCATAGAATCGTACATTTTCTTTTCGTTAACAATTTATGATTTTACTTCCACTTTATTTTTTAACTATTTTTAATACTTGTAGTTGTAGTCGTGTCCCATATTAGGTATTTTTATTTTTCCTAAAGATCTCTTGTCATTGTATTTTTCTCTTTTAGTAATTCAATAGAATTCTATTTTTTTATTCGTACAATTTTTATTAATTTATATACTATGTCGTAATTAATTATGATTCTATTTTATACTAATTTTAATTTTTGTCTTTTACCATTCCAATTGCAGCTTTATTTATTTTTTTTTACTTATTTCATTATTTTCCTGACTGTGTCTTGGTTTGATATTAACAAATATAATGTTCCGAATTTCTAAATAGGTAATTAAGTGTGTTCTATTTTTTAATTGGCAGCTAGCTGTTTTTTTATTTTACGTTTTTTTTTAAAATATGTTATTCAATTATGGTGCTCATATACCTATTTGTAAAATCCGTGTAACTTTGTCTTTTCACAAAAAGGATTGGCAAAAATATGAAATAAAATTGTAACATTTAATAATAAGCCCAAATTGTAATTCCATGAGTTGTGTTATCCATAGACAATGTACATTTTTTTTTAATGAAGAAGACTGATTTTTAATTGATTTTGCGACTTGGTTGTAATTATTTTTTTCGTCAAGTATTATTTATCTAAATGAAAATAATGTTCATATGTTATTACTTCTAGAAGCATCAGAAATATTGTTTTGAGCGTAATTAATTTGCATTTTATTTAAAGTACAAATGAATGTGTGAAATCATAGGGTCTTTTTGGCCCGTTGCTTTTATTAGGTGATTTTTATTTAGAAATAATCCAATACATTGTAAATCGAGCCTTTCTTCTAAAAATAAGACGTAAGATAATTTTTTCCTGCAAAATATAGTTGGATTATTTCTAATTAAAAAAAAAAACATAAAATATAATAATTTTAGTGCAATTATATTATAATGTCGAAATTGGGATGTTTGTAATATATAAAAAATGTATTGTAGAGTACTTATTGTTTGTTTTGTACTACTCCCTGCGCTGCGTCTCGGACACAGTGGATTCGCAAAATTATACATAATGTATTTCGAATGAACAAATAAAAATTATGTGAGACCATTACCTTTTTTATGTTTTATTTCAAGTTGGCAACCCTATTACATAAATTACTAATTTTTAGAAATGTAACTGTCCACGTGCTCTCAGAATGCAGTGAAAATATTAAAGTATATTTACTAAATGCCTCAGATTTCAAGTCATTTAAATAAAAAATTATTTATGATTTTCTAAATGACATATTTGCGAAATTATTTACGGCATAGATTTCACTAGTTAGCTAATTATGTCATCAATTAGATAAATTTTTTTTTTAATACCAATATGATGTGAAAAATATTTTTTATAAATAAGAACATCTCTCCTGTTTGTATAGCGGAATTAGTTCACGCTCACTTCATAACAATTTTTAAAAAATTAATTGAAATATATTTATGTATAGGAAATTTCAATAAATTATATTTTTTTAAGTACATGGAAATTTTTAGTTAACTAGGGGTGCGCTTGTTCTGTCACTTCAGAGTACTTGAAGTATAGGGGATACTTAATGATAATTGAAGGTATAGTGTGTTATCCCTTTTGTTTTCTCTCTGGTAACTCAATAACTGAAAGATAAAATGAAAAGTACAATATCGACGCCTTTGTGTTCGTCATATATAATGTAAAATCGAATTTTGTTTTGACGAATGGCCAAAATCCAGTTGGTGCATCTTCCGATTTAATGTACAGCTCGTTTATGATAACGTCTCCCTAAAACAACAAAGTTATTATTATAATTTCTATAGGCACCAAAATTTTGTGACTAAATCATGAATGCGAAGGTTCAAACTTCAAGCGAATAAATAAGTTTAATTCTGTTAGCGATACATATCGCCTTTAGTATAGATTGTAATTATAAGAAAAACACATAAATTCAGTTCTTCCTTTGTAAATATGAAAATATAACAAAAAAGTATGTAAAAATTGTTACATATTCTCACTTATCCAAAGGCAGCAATCGCCTCCACTATGACGGTTTTATGCGACAAGTGCGCATTAAGAAGGCGCACTCGCCTCATTAACCCTTCGAAGTTAATTCTAGATTATTTTATATTATCTCAAATTGTACTTACTTTAAGAGGGCAACTACTGAAAGTACGATGAACATCATACCGCGATATAACGGGCACAAAAAGCCTGTCATGTTTTAACCACTCACATACTTTTAAATGTATCTCTAGGGGTGTCACTTTGTATTCTGCATTCACTTTTTCATATGTTTTTATATGCATCTGAAATTTATAAAATTGTTATTATATTCACACACATTTTATACACTTACCCCAACTATATATATTTTTTTAAATTGTAGCTCGGCATGTGACAACACTCCGCCTGATGTAAAGCTAGAGTGCGGTCCATGAATGGAAACAACTGCTACTACAGATAAACCTGTGCGGGCAGCAGTCGCCTCCGCTATACCGGCTTGAGGAGATGATCATGTACTATCTACATTGACAGTGCACACTCCTCTCGCTATACCTGGCTACGTTCTAAGAATTTAATTATTGAATTTGACCTATTTAATATTAAAACTGCAATATCGCGAAGCGGGTCTAATATTACAGTTTTTTTTAAACTTAACTGGAAAGGCTTGTAGTGGTACAAAAATTATAATACCAATAAAATAAACATTTTTATTTTATTCTTTCTCTATCCAAAGAGGTGACCTTCATTATGTATTTATTGTGATCACAGTTTATTTGGAAGTTGAATTATTATTTTTAAACTAGGCCTATGGTTTAAGGAACGGGTAACCTACCACCAATTTAAACTTATAAATCTAATAAGATGTCAAGAATCGAATCCCCTAACAAAATACAAACCGTAACGTTATTAGCGATATTTTTGATAACTGTTGCATTAATAGAAAGTGTATACGGCGAATGTCTGTTAGCACGCCCTGTTCGCATTATCCAATGTTTAAACACTTTATCATCAAATGAATGTAAAGTAGCGCGTTCTATCTCAACGTTATATTTCTGAAATTATTGATTCATATTAATAAAAATGATATGTTGTTGGTAAGCCGTAAGAGGTTCGGGGATAGTTTGAAAGTAGCCAGGTATAAGAGAGGAGTGTGCACTGTCAATCTAGATGGTACATGCTCGTCTCCTCAAGCCGGCATAGTGGAGGCGACTGCAGCCCGTAGAGATTTCTCTGTGGTAGCAGTTGTTTCCATTCATGGACCGCACTCTAGCTTTACATCAGGCGGAGTGTTGTCACATGTCGAGCTACAATAAAAAAATAAAAAATATATATATAAATGTTAAGGCGTAGTTAATAAATTCGATTCGGCTTCTTCAAGTAGTTATATTCTAAAGTACGCGAATTGTTGTGATTCGATTCGATTCTCAATGGGTTCGATTCACAATTCGAGTGGGTGCAACAAGGTCTGGACCCCTTTAAAATTCCTCCAATCTCCAATCGCTTAATATATAATTTATCACACGGTTTGCTTTCAACAAACCTATATTAAACTTTTTTAAACAACGACGGGTCCGAACCCCCATGCATTTTGGGTTGTTGCAGTCCAAACACCAACCATAAATAATACAAATTATAAGTTAATAATAAAACTTCGACTGGAAAAATTACCTTAGCACAATTTAGTTGAAATAATAATAAAATTAACAATAAATGAATGACATACATTTTTTTACATTTCACTACTAACATAAAAATAAAATAAGCCCCCCGGTCAAATGCTGAATTGTTAGTAAAATGTGTTCTCAAAATAACAAACAATTTTATAGTTTAAATTTAACTAACATAATCAACATAAAACCGTATACACATAATTCTAATTCAATTGGAAAAAACATGGATCGATCATTTATTCTATGCTGTATTTATAAAAGCTAGTTTCTTGACAAGCTAATTCCTTTATATTTCAATGGATTTTCTTATTCCTTATTTCCTCCGGTTTGATAAGAGGAGTCAGACAATTTAAACCAGTGTATAGTCGGCTTTAACTTCCAAGCCATTATAAAAAGTACTATGATCATTTTTATTGTATTTGGATTTATTTTTATTGGATTTTATATTGAACAAAAATAGTAAATATTCACTATGATGCATGGTAGAGTGATATGAATAGATATTACGTTTACATCATCTCTGGCTATCCTTGTGGGATCAAAAACGTGATGTAGATCATATGTAGATTGATTAACTTAATAAAACAAAACATTAACAATTTAACACGAAAAATACAATCTTTTCAATAGAAATAAAATTAGAACTGTGCGCGAAAGTTCACATTTGGATTCGTCTCATAAAGTCGGCATAGTGGAGACGACATGCCTACAGGTATTTCTCTGTGGTAACCATAACAGTTGTTTCTACTCATGGACCGCGCTTTAGCTTAACGTAGAGCGGAATGTGAACACATGCAAACTTAAAAAAGAAGAGTGTCTAATTGACTAAAAATTATTAAAAGCCACGCAAAAAGGGAACCTTTTAACGGTGGCTTGGTGTAATTTTTAATAAATTTTATTATTTATAAATTGCTCTTTATAGGTAGGTATATATTTTATATAAGAACTTATTGAAGACAGAAATGCACAGAAGTGTCATAATAAAACAAAATTACAATTTGTTAATTAAGTTTTGCTCTTTTTTTGGAACATTATCGTGGTGTAAAAGTATAGACGGACATATAAAAAGATCGAGATAGCATATTAGTGGACGTCATTTATAAATCGTTTCTTTATTGGCACGGGTTTTATACGAGTATTTCAGCGAAATCTATCCCGCGTTCTAAAATATTGGATTTTATTTTACGGCGGATTCTCTGTGGACACCACAGATATTTAAGGAAAGATTGTTTCAGGATTATTTATAAGCAAATTACGAAAATAATAGGTTTGTGACCCCTTTCAAGGGTAATATATCAAAATAAAATTTCAACGTTATCTTAGGTCCGTTTGCACCAGAAGGCCCGTTAAAGTTACTTTAAACTATTACTTTTACCATTACGTTTACATTGGTTTGACGATTACTTTAACTTTAACCAGCCATGATTTGCTGGTTACGGTTAGCGTTAAAGTATGGTTGCCATCTCTAAAATATGGCAACCAGGACAAGACGCGTGAAAACCCCGGATTTTAGAGCCCAGAACCCGGACATATCAACAGGTTTTTTTTAAACATAGTCAGTGTAATGAAAAACGGGGGGACAGCGAATTTAGCGAGTCGGTTCGTCGGTTGATCGTGGCGTGCGGGCACAGTGCGTGTGTCGCTGGCGGCCCAAAACTTTAAATTTTTAAACCCGGACTACAAATGAAGCCCCGCCCGGACGCTCCCCGGATGCCCTCTAAACTAGGACTAAACCGGGGAAACCCGGACTGATGGCAACCGTGACAGGCGCGACGATGGTGCAACTCGTGTGGAGTAAACGTAAACCACACTGTAAACGTAAGCGTAATAATTAAAGTAACTTTAGCAGGCCTTCTGGTGCAAACGGACCTTAGTATCTTATTTTTGCAAAGATAATATAATATCCTCCTTGTATTTTTGTATGAAAAACATAATTACATTTAAACCTAACCCATGTAATGTGACATTTCATCTGATTACTTTAAGATTGCTTTTGCTAACCCTTTCTGACTGGGTTAAGATTATCATCACGGCAAATCGGTGGGGCATATACAATATGAATAGATAAGAATCATAATTATTTTATTTTCATGCGTAGTTTAATTAGATATTGTTGAAAATTAAAATAAATTTTTAATCATCGTCTAACACGTAAAAAAATGAAAGGGAAAACAGTTTACAAAGTGCATGCAGCAGTGGCCTTCGCTATGCCGGCTCGTAGTCTCGTTATACCTGACTAAACTACTACTACTAAACTGCGACGTCACTTCACGTTTAAAAGAAAGTGGTGATACTATCGCAGGGCGGCAGACATACAAAAAACGACTAAATTATATTCTTTACTAGAAATCTATCTCATAGGTAACAAAAATCATAAATTGATCTAAAAAAAAGTTATGTACCTATAATTATTGTGTTATTTGTTCATTATTATTATTGAAATAAAACAAATTTCCATAACAAAACATAATCTTATATTAAAATCAAAATACAATTTTCTACTTCAGTTAACATAATCACTTATTTTTAATTCATATGTATAACAAATACGAGAAAAATATTTTTTCCCTTTTAGTCATTGACAAAAAAGTACACACTATGCGAGCCAACTTGCAGCTAACTTCACTCATGACACATGTCAAATTACACCAACAAAAAAAGATTGCTTTTTGTATACAGTCTACTAAAGGAAATTTGTCACAGACGACGTAAAATTAAGGTTTAAGTAATAAGTATGTATACTTTTGGCAACAATATGCATTTAAGGGTTAAATTCGTCATATTGGCATTTTGGTAGCTACAAATGTTAGATTTTGTACACCTTACTTATCAATAATGAAGTATGTGCGAATCGCGGAACAAAATGACGTCTTGATAAGTCCTCTTTTTAGTTGGCTCGCATTGTACAAATAAATTAAAAGGGTAGTAAAGCAATTTTCATTAAATAGTATTAGAATTTTCATTATTTTCACACTCGTTTTCTTCTTTTTACAAAATAACACAGCTTCCTTGAGTTTTTTTTAAATTTTTATTGTAGCTCGACATGTGACAACACTCCGCCTGATGTAAAGCTAGAGTGCGGTCCATGAATGGAAACAACTGCTACCACAGAGAAATCTCTACGGGCTGCAGTCGCCTCCACTATGCCGGCTTGAGGAGACGAGCATGTACCATCTAGATTGACAGTGCACACTCCTCTCTTATACTTAGTTATGTCATATAATTAGGTCGTCTAAATGAAGATTGCGAGATTAGTCTTTTTGTCAGTGTCCTCAGCATTTATTTCTTTAATGCCGGTCTGAAATAAAATATTTAAAACATATATCTAAATCTAGGGTATATCGCGTAACACCAATGGTACGGGTAATGGGGTTTATTTTAAGGTCCCTTTGCACCAGAAGGCCGGTTAAAGTTACTTTAACTATTACTTCAACCGTTACGTTTAAATTCTGGTTTACATTTACTCCACACGAGTTGCACCATCGTCGCGCCTGATTTTGACGCTTACTTTAACGTTAACCGCAACCAACGAATCTTGGCTGGTTAAAGTTAAAGTAATCGTCAAACCAATGTCACTAACGTCAAATGTATGAAAAGAAGCCAATTATGTTTTCCTATTATTTTTTCGGGATCAGCCATCCTTTTAACGATAATAATATGAATTCAACGCGTGTGGAGTAAATGTAAACGTTTAACGGTTACGTCGTCGCCGTAAAAGTAATAGTTTAAGTAACTTTAACGGGCCTTCTGGTGCAAACGGACCTAAGTAATGAGCTTCGAGGTATAACGTTACTCACTAACTGAAGAATAAAATTTTCACTATAAAAACATTTACACTGAAGTTGATCGTCACTTTTGCATCCTCGACAGATGAAAAAGAATCCAAAAATGAACATGGCTTTTTTAAATTGTAACTCATGACAACGCTCCTCCTGATATAAAGCTACAGTGCGGTCCATGAATGGAAACAACTGCTACTACAGAGAAATCGCTACGGGCAGCAGTCGCCTCCGCTATGCCGGCCTTAAGAGACAAGTATGCACCAAGAGTGCACACTCATCTCGCTATACCTGGCTACTTTCAAACTGCTCCCGAAACACGACATGGACACTTGACGGGTATTACATTCGAAAGTGGTGGTACTACCCCAGGACGGCAGACTGGGCTAATCACCATCATCAGTCTGCCTACCACTCGTTAATAGTTTCAATGCAATAAAGATTTCATTTCATTAGCTTCGAGCCCATTACCAGCACCATCTGCATAAAAAGACAATGCCAAAAATAAAAATACCTCTTCTGAAATCCAAATTTACTCAATAAAGTTGGTTGGTTACTTGGTAGCGTTTTGGATGGTTTCCTCAAACCCGGGACCTTGCAATTAGATTTCTTAACTAATAACGTAGTTTTGACAACCGATACGGGGCTCACTGGACTCTGGTTGTCGTGTTTACTACGCCATTCGTTTAATACTTTAGGCGGAGATTTGCCGAATGATTCCTGCGAAAAAAAAACATTTTAGACAAATTTAGACAAGCCTAATTATGTTACTGGGATGAACTTGTCCTACGTATACAATTGAAAGTATAAGCAAAGAGTGGTACGCAGAGTGGTGATGGTTATCAGCCCTATCTACCATCCTGGGGTAGTCCGATTAAAGTGCAAGGCGAAAAAGCCGGCATAGACCGGCAAGCCCACTTGAAAAATTCAACCTGTATACTATAACTGACATAAAAAAAAAGCTAATAATTATTTTTCAGTAATTTTTTCTCTGATTTTTTATAACATAAATCTTATGAGCGGCCATGGTCTAGCGGCAGAGGACAGACCTCACGATCGATGGGACCAGTGTTTAAACCTCACTGAATTCTGACCGGTACCACCACTAGCTTAGTGCGTACATTTAAAAAAAGATTTAGAAAAATATATATAAACAAATGAAGTTTTTGTTAACAGATGAATGTAAAAACGCTCACTTGAGAATCAACAGGCGTCACTAATTCCTCCAAAGGATAAGTATTTTCAATAATATCTTCGCTGCACTGATCATTACTATTTTCAATACCAAATAAATTACGAACGGTGCCTCTATTAGGAGTTTGTTCGGAAATATTCTCTTTCTGAGATAAAGTCACTTCTTCCACAACGACTCGATCCGAGATTGCTTTTTTAAACGGATTTCGTTTATTGTCCGGTGTTAAAATAGGTGATTTCTTGAGATCTTCAATTACGTCTTCAGTAGAATTGAAAAATTTACTCTCAACCACATTGTCACCTATAATAAATCGGAATTAAAACATAGAAGCGTAAACCGCTTCAAACGATTGGACAATGATGCCGTCAATTCAAATACTAACTGACAGAGAACCTAAAAGTGACTATGGTCATCTTTTCTCTCGCGTCACATTGGGAGCATTATTGCTTATTTAGTTGTATATATTATATATATCAATGAATTATACCTTACAAGCTATTGCCCCCAACATCAACATACAAACTGTCATCCCCTATTTTACCCCTGTATGGGAACATACAAATTATATTAAAGATGATACGACTTGATTGATGATACGTTTTGATTTTTTTTTTTTTGGAGATAGAATTTATTAAGGAGTGTGCACTGTCAACCTGGATGGTGCACATTCGTCTACTCAAGCCGGCATAACGGATACGACTGCAGCCTGCAGAAATTTCTCTATCGGTTTATTTGCTCATGAACAGCACTCTACCTTCACATCGGACGGAATGTTGTCATATGCCGGCTTCAATAAAAAAGGCCAAGATGCAATCTGTCTCCTATTACCAAATTTTTATTAGCCGTGATTAAATAGATATATATCTATATAGACTACAAAAAAAAGTTATCTAGAAACAAACCTAATACAGTCCTAGGAAAATTACTCAATTTCTTTAAACCTAATTTAGTTTTTATGCTTGTTTTTAAAATTGGTGATTTAACTTGCGTTTCTGTCAAGTTTGCATTAATAGCATCCTCACTCAATGCTATATTATGTTCATTTTCATCTAATTGTGAGTCGAATTCTTCAAGTTTTTGTCGTTTTTTCTCTGGTTCTACACAATACATATTGCTTAGATTTTCTATTGTTAGGCTGCAAATTAAATCATTTTTTTTTTATTTTTTTTTTATTGTAGCTCGACATGTGACAACACTCCGCCTGATGTAAAGCTAGAGTGCGGTCCATGAATGGAAACAACTGCTACCACAGAGAAATCTCTACGGGCTGCAGTCGCCTCCACTATGCCGGTTCAAGGAGACGAGCATGTACCATCTAGATTGACAGTGCACACTCCTCTCTTATACCTGGCTACTTTCAAACTATCCCCGAAACGCGACTGCCTACCACTCTTTAATAGTACCTATAGGCACTGAGTGACCAAAATCATATTTTAAATAGAGCTAGAATCGAATTCGAGTAATCGAGTTACAACACTAATACTTCAATGTATTTTTGGATGATTTTTCTATTTCTTTGCACAATAAAAAGTAAAAAGATCCAATGCTTATTTTTAGTTTGTTGTTCTACTAGTTTGTTAACAAAACAATATTCTTAAATAATATAAAACTTTTTCATTAATTTATTTTAATTGTTTAATTACAAAAAAAAAACAGATATTATTAAAGCATTTAATATAAGAATTACCTCAAATATTGCATCAGAAGGGTCTAATCACTCCCCGGGTTATATTGGGTAAAAAAAAAACTAAAAATATTGGTAATAAGGAATGTAGATTTATTTTTCCGCTAAAAATTATCAACAAACTCGAGAAAAAAATTGTGAGCCCATTTCTTTTGGGAGAATGGGCATTATTCTTTGTGTTAAATGATTTCAAACATTAATATTAAAATTCTAAATTCGTTAAAAAAAATTGAACAGAAAATATATTCACGTGGAGGAAGCCTAAAACACCTAAGATGGGATTTGAACCCATGTCCTCCCTTATGCACAGTTGCACAGATTATTTCTATTCAATTTTTGTTTAATTTTTTATAATAGTTTAAAACATAACATACCCCATATCTTCTGTCTCTGGTACATATTTACTAATTAAATTAACGACTTTTTTCTTAGATCTAATAGTGGGTCTGGTTATAATAGGTTCTAATTGTTTCTGTACGGTCTTCTTTCGCCACGGACATGGATTCTCTAAATATTTCACAAAATCCTTTCTCCACATACTAGAATGGGTCGATATTGCTGTTTGCTTCCAATTATCTGTTTTAATATTATTATTCTGCAATAATAAGTACTTTTTTTTTGTTTTATACGCCATATAACAATTTGCCAGTGTCAAAGTAAATATTTTTGCAACAAGTTAATAACATTGTGCATCACAAGTCATTATTCATCACATCAAACGGTTAGGTCAAGTCTCAGTCAAGTCAAAAATTGTTCCAGTAATGTGGTAGAATCTTTACTGAAACTTCCTAGGGAGTTTTGGAGGGAAAATGGAAACACAGGTTGTCTTCTTTCGAAATGTTTGCCTACACACACACGCACATTCACAAACACTTAATGGTTAATAATCCACCATTATTACACATTAACACTCGAAGAAACACAAGTTTAGGAAAATAATTCAAAACAGACAACCTGACGTCTCAAGATGGCCGCCAAAACCCCTCTAATAAGTACTTATTAAATTTGCTATAAGTAAAGGAGAATGCCCATTTTTGGACCCACTTAAAACCTAACAGTTTGATAACAAAACAATATTCTAAAACTACATCTTATTTTTTATTAATTCATTTTTATTATATCAACACATCGTTTACCACTTAACAGACGTTGTTTAATTACATTTAAAAAAACAGATATCATCAATTATAATTATTAAAGCATTTAATATAATAATAACCTCAAATATTGCATCAGAATACATCTAATTACTCAATAACTTGTGTGAAAAAATTAAAACAGATTGGTAATAAGGAATGTAGATTTATTTTTCTACAAAATTAACTAAAAAAACATTGACAAACATGAGAAAATTTTTTGGGCCCATTTCTCTTAGGCGAATGAGCATTCTCTTTTTGAAAGCGGTCGTGGTTTGAGGCAGAAGATGAGGAATCACGTTTGATAAGACTTGGGACCAATTCTTGATTCATTTTCATGTCTAGGATTTTTTGCTTTCTTTTTTGTATTATCGTAACTTTAAAAACAATTTTAAACAACTCTTTAATTATAAAATAAATATACATATTATATAATAACTTTAGTAGATATAAATAAAGCTGGTTTGAAAACATGGAGTCTGACTGATTTAAATAATTCTTCTGGCATGGGAATAATAGAGGAAATAACAACATACCAATGGTAGAGGGTCATCGGGACTCCAATCATCCACCTTCTTCAGCGAGAAAGGGTCTAAATTGCCCAAAGCTAGTTGAAATGCAATATGAGGCTCTAATAATTCGCCGGCGTTACAACAAAAGCCTATTTCAGTCTCTGAAAGAAGAATTAAACACAAGGCTCAACACACTGAAGCGTATCAATCAAAGATACATACAAGCCGGCATAGTGGAGGCGACTGCTGCTCGCACAATTTCTCTGTAGTAGCAGTTGTTTCCATTCATGGACTGCACTCTAGCTTTACATCAGGCCGCAGCTACCATAAAAAAAACGTATCGTATATTGCCTATGCTATAATACACTTCAGAACAAAAGGACAAAAAAGGAAACTGACCAATCTACAAACTCATATGGCAAAGTGGTTATATAGCCACATTTCATCCAAGTTTACACCATCTGGGATAGACTCATCTCATTATACTCTGGTTACTTCTAAGCAAATAAAACGGGACTAGGACTAATGTTACACTTTTGCAGTCCATGAACGGAAACAAATGCTACCACAGACAAATTTCTACAGGCAGCAGTCGCCTCCGCTATGCTGGCTTGCCCACTCCCGCCGCAAACGCGACAAGGGAACATCACTGGGCTAATAATCATCATCAGTCTGCTCGCCACATTTAAAATTTTACATTTGTTTAATTGTTGAAGTTACAAGGTGACAAAACAAGTAGATAACAATATAAATATACCTTCATCATCTGTATCATTCAATCTCACCATCTCTCTTGTGATTGGATCATAAACATATTGATGTTTAAAAGTAGCTTCTGCTTTAAGGAAATTCTCTCTATACTCGTCCGTTACAATCAGCTGTGACTTGTTAAAGAATGATGGTAACTTTTTTAACGCCTACAATAATAACAAATTAAATCTATGCCTGTGAGTGTAGCAGTACTAATTCGGCGCCTTCTAGGAAAACTCTACCCACACTTTTTACAATATAATAGATATACATACAGATACCCAGTGTCATCATATGTGGGTATCAGGACAAGGACAACATAAACGTAACACTCAGACCAAAAACACAGAAATGCTTTGAATTAAAATGAAAATTGTGAACTGAATAGATTTGAAACATAATCAAATAAACCTTAGTCAAATACATACAAGATGTGGCAGCAGTTATCTCCGGTCATAGACTACTCTCTAGCCTAACACCAGGCGAAGTTATCACAAATAATTATAGAGAAGAAAACATGTTGATCACTACAGGTAGTGATCAACATGACATGGACAGGTCCAATATTTCTGGCAGCAGACTGAGTTAACAATCATTAACAGTCCGCTTGATGTGGATTGTAGATTCCTCGTGAGCTCTTTATCCACAATTGAGCAGGTTGTATGTGAGGTGATTCACATCACAACAACCCCACCTGTTATCCCCCAGCAAGACCAAGAGACTCCACACGTTCCTAGACAGTGGAGTGTCCTTGCCGTGCTGATGATCAAGTCTGCCTAATACTCTTTTAAAATTTTACATTGCATAAAACTTACATTAGCAATATCAGGATCATGGGTAGCAATGATGAACTGCCTCGCCTTTGCCAATCCAATACCAGGCAATGAGGGTAAGTAATCACAACCAGACATAATGCACATTTGTCTAAACTTATCAAAACTATACCGTTCTATTGGTGAACGCATTACTAAAGGTAATTTTGCAGCTTCTACTAGAATTCCAGCGCCATCTAAATCCATTTTAAAGAACACCTGAAATAAATAATTTACATTACTTAAACAGTTAAATTATTCATTTATTCTCAGGAAACAACTTAAAATTCAAATAAATATTAACATATTAACTGAGTCACTTAACAGTTTCCACTGGTTATGATTAAAATGTAATAAAAAAAACGCTGTATGCGGTTTTTTTCTTTCAATTTTCAACATAATTTCATTTGAATCCATTTGGAAGTAGAACGCGAGGAGTGTGCGGTCAACCAGGATAGTACAAATGAACTCTTCAAGCCGACGTAGCAATTGTTTATATTCGTGGACCGCACTCTAGCTAAAGTGTTGTTATATGCCATCCTACAATTTTTTAAAAACTGTTGCCTTCTGAAATAATGTATGTATACCTACAACAGTAATAGTTTGCTATAATATAGTTGTCATACCTTACTACAGCCAAAAAGGAGTAAGTCTGAATCTTCTGTAATAACAACATGAGCTATATTCTTAATATTTAGATATGCTAATTGCGCGTCAGCCTCATATGGAGCCACAATACAGTCCACATTGCGTTGGCGACATTCCTTCATCAGCGCTAAGGCCATAGTGTGTGTTATGTCAACACTTCTTCTCATGTATGTACGTGCTTCGTCTGTCTGTGGATATGCGATAATAAGCTTTATTGTATTTTTTTCAATGGCAGAGGTGAGGTGATAAGTTTTTTATCCATAACAATTTTAAAAAAAGGCACTCTAATAGAGTTAATTTTTATTATTATAATCTGAAGTAATAGTAACAATAGTAAGCCTTTAGATAATAAATACCTTTCCAAGTGCGAGTAATTCTGCAGCTCTCTTTTTAGAAATATTGCGTGATCTACAATATAGAAAGATTATATGTTAATTATATTATTTATGATTATAAATGAAATAGTAATTTATTTAATGACAAAGTGAACTCCAAATTCCACATAAGACACGCAAATGCAAGGCTGTATATTACTATATCTGTGTACTGGATCAAACTATTAACCAGGTACTTTATTGCCACAAATGTCATTATTAAAAACGGGTAACTTACATCAGGTGGTAAACTAAGGTCATAATGTAAGATAAAATAATATTTACTGGCCAACAACCAACAACTGAGTGTCTTGTGGGTTTCACACACAACAAGCAGCTTTAGCTACTCGATTGCGGAAAAGGAGCCCATCTACCAGAGTCTGGTGGACCCTCCTAGACCCGCGGGCGCTGGTACAATGCACCACGTCTCACTTTAGTAGCTATGCCACTATTTGAAGTGTCAGCTTAATTATTTAGCATTCTATTACTCACTCTCGTCTCTTAGCTTCAGTCAACGCCTTAGCCGGTAAATGTCTTCCATCAAATACTAAAATAGGTTTAATATTCTTTGACAGCAACATGTTCACGTATTTCATACAATACTTTATATGACTGAAAAGCAAAACAAAAACACCATTTCAACACTAATCAATAGGTATGTTTTATTATACAATTATATATATACACATATGTACTCACATGTCAGTCTCTTCGCCTCTAACCAGCTTATCAGCACAAGCAAATGCCCCTTTGTGAAGCCAACAATAGGAATCAATAGCGACACTACACCCGGAAAACTCACTGATGTTAGCCTTCCTTGAGGCTTTCTCAAGAAAAGGTATTAAGCCTGTTATACCCATGTTATTGTTTAAAGAAGTAAATAATACTACAACAAATATTGCACGTAATTCTGTTTACCATAATTTAAAGCACTCTTTTTTACTTTAATAATTTACATATTTAACCATAACTCTAAGCGGAGCAACATGTAAACATTTTCACTAACTTCTCTTATTTAAAGACACGTTTGATACCGTTCATTATGAAAGGATGATCAGCGTTGAAAATCACAAATAGTTTTCATCATAATATGACGAAAATATACAGGTTTATCATCACAATATTTAAAAATTAATGCCATACATTACAAACGAACGATGACATCTATTCACAGCTGTCAAAAGAGCGCGGGCAATTTTCTCTAGCTCTACGTTTCATTTTACAAGTTTTAATTTGTTTTTAACTTTTAACTAAACCGTTTTAATAAAATATTTTGAAAATGCTAAATAGACACGACATTATGCCTCTAAATAAAAACTAATGTAAAATTTATTTTAAAATAACAATAAATTAGCGAAAATACGGACCAAATTAAATGAGGGTAGTTGCAGTATTTTGTGATGAGTGCGTAGAAGCAAGTGTGTTGATACAGGTTGACCTCTATATTTTATTTAAATACTAGAATAGAATTATCAGCAGGTCCTAGTGTAACACTTGATAGCATTTATGTACGAAAAAACGAAAAATGTTTTTAAGTCCACGAGTTATCTCCGCAGGGATATTAGGATTATCATGTTTAGTGACTGCTGCAGCTTGTTATTATAAAAGCCGCCCAACTGAAGTAAACGAAGTCATGATATTTTGTAAATTACAGCTAAATGTTTTTAATTATTTTGATAAATTGATGAGTTTTGTCGAAGGAGCAAAGAAGAGTGTTCACATATGTATGCCCGGAATCCATAATCCAGCAATACAAAATAGATTAGTTCAGCTACTACGAAAAAAGACAGCCATTAAAATTCGAATACTTATAAACCAATCAGGATATAACACATGGAGTGATACTTTTCTGGATGAACTCAAAAACGCGGGTGAGATTTGTATATTAACTTAGTGCCGGTAATATAAGACGACTTTACCACCCAGTAGGTGATTAAGTAGCACTCTTCATGGCTCAGCATGGATTACTTCATATAGCACCACCATTACACCTATCATTAAAACGACCAAACATAAAAATTGTCTTGTAGATTAATTATATTCTACATTTATTTATTTTCAGGAAACAAACATTTAAAAATTCTAATAAACATTGACATAACTGATAGTCACTTAACAGTTTCCAATTTATTTTACTAAATAGACATGTAGCATAACTGTCTTTATAATTATTATTTTTTGTTTCTAATCACTCTTTACAGGCACCGTTGAGCTTCTTGTCTTCTCAATGGAGCCAGATGTAGTTGTACAGTAATAGAACAATGTAGAAAGCCCAAGTAGGCCTAGTTGCAACAAATATTTTGATTTCTTGGACTTTGGTGTATTTTAGGTGCAGAAATACAATGGACATCCACAAACCAAAATAAAATGAAGCATAAGTTCTGCTTGGTGGATGATTCGGTGCTCATGACTGGCACACTGGATTGGGGCAACGATTTAACATGCGATAACTGGAACTATGTACTTATAACTAGTAAGTCTCAATTAGTACAACCAGTGAGAAATGAATTCTACAATTTATGGGGTAGCTCGGAAAAGAGCTTAATTTAACTTTAATGCTAGACTTTAAAATTATGTTTTTAATATGAGGACTTTTAATATGAAAAATTGTAAATATAATAATAATTGTGATATTTAAAGTATTTTTGTAGTTTATTTAATTAATATTTCTGTTAGGTAAGTTGCTGGATTTTTACACTAAACTGCATGTTAGTTTTTTTACTATTTCGTCTTCAAAACCTTAGTTTTGTGAAGAATTTTCTTCTTTCTACATTTTTCATTATTTACTAAACATCAGTATTCTTTTTTTTGCTTTAACTCCGTCTTGATACTCATTTTATTTTCAAATTATTTCAGTAAATATTCAGATAATTATGTTTTAAGGATTAATCATGTAACTAATAAATTTTTAATTAATTGATAAAAGTTTTTTATTTATTTATACTTTATATGTTAACTATAATTATATTTATAAAGAAGATAATAAGAACAATCTAAATCTATTATAAAAATGTAGCCAATATTTAAACCTTAATAATCATTATGACAACCACTTGCCAATTTACATTTTTATAACTAGCATAATAAAAAATGTGAAGGCCAAAATAAAACAATTTAAGGGTTGTCAATCATCAGAACATACATCATTTATTTATAAAATTAATTACTCGCCACCCCTAATAGCTTTATATTTATTTATCTCATTGGGGAAGGTCTTCGACAATTCACTGAGTAGATGTGTCTTGAATCGTTTGTAAGAATCAATCTTTCCTTTCACCTCCTCATTTTTAGCAAGAGCTTTGTCGATACAATCTTTTGTATATAACTGGGGATTTCTGCCTTGGTCTATGTAACTGAAATTTAATATTTGATAAGTTTAATTTTAGGACTACAATTTATCAATACAAGTAAATAATATATTTGAACTTACTCAAAAACTTCTGTAGGAACATGAATATCTTGGACCTGAGATTTTAACTTGTCTACTTCCTGCAGCCCAGTTACAAGTAATTGTCTGAAAATATAACATTTTATAAGCACATTAAATCATAACATGTAAATGTTATTACGATAGTTGAATAGAGACACACATTTTCTGATTGAGCACGCCTTGTCCTTGTGGTTGAAAGTCGCTCACAATAATACGAATTTGCCTCACATTCTCGATGAACATTTCTAACTGAGTTTCCAAGTTCTCTAGAGATGAAGACATTGTGAAAAGCAAAATAAACAATCTCCACTATTTACGTGAGCAAGTTGAGCATTTATTTTGACAATTGATCAGTGTTTTCACGTGAAAAAATCATATATACGTTTGAAAATTACAAAAATTGTAAACATTAAAACAATTTGAAAAATTATATAGTGTATCGAAGATCTTATCAATTTTAATTATTAAATACTAATCTAAAAATAATATAGTGTAATATTTTTTTAGATCACTACAAAATAATTAACATATACGGTCTAGGTGTCAAAAAAGTTCTTGAACGTATACGTCAATGTCAATCAGCCGCGATGGAAATTCTTGGTGTTTCCGGCAGGGTTATTGTGTATCATTCGCAGATATTTTGCAGACAGCGACAGCTGCGCGACAGCCGCGCGAACGATTGCTAATCGCTATAAAAATTCGTATTATGTACGGCTATTGCTCTGCTGTCGTCCGCTTCTTGTCAAATGCACTTTTAGCAATGAAATCAGCGCCACTCGCGATTAATTAGCAATAGGTGGAACTAAGATGGGAATGTCAAGTGTTTTCTTTATAATGGTGCTTCGTCGGTGTTTTAAAATGATGTGACCAAATTAGTAAAAAAAAAACATTCTCAAGCGGGTGTCGAACGGCATTTGAGAGCCAACTTTTCAAACTATAAAGTCTGCTTGCAACAAATAACCTAAGTAAGTATAACAAGTTACTTTTGTTTAGTAGGTTATGGCTTATAGGTTATAAAAATCTATTACAATTATTGTAATTCTTTTAGTTTACAATGGAGCATGATACATCCAACTGACATCTACAAGGACTCTTAGACTACTTGGCGATGCATCTAGCATTAGCTACGGGGTTGGTCTTGGTGGAAGATCAAAGGAAAACATAGAACGAAATCAGCCAAAAATTAAATGCCCATGTTTCTGGTGAATCTAAAAATGGACAGCAGTGGAAACAAGTGAGTGACCTCTATAGTATTATGTAAGTCTATTCACCGAATCTATCGCTTTTAAAAAACATACAAATCCTAATTAATCAATTCTAATTTTGTAGTGCCAAGCTGATTGACGTAGATCCAAATTTATGGCCGCAACAAAATACTGGGATGATATTTGCATAAGGTTGTGGGCTTTCCGCCCAAGGAGTCGGTGACAGACCAGAAGATAGTATCATTTGAGAAGCCACCGTGCTTAGGGACACTCAACTGTACGTGCCTGTTTTTGTAAGAAAGTATGGGCCACAGTCCATACGTTGGTATTTCTAAAAACTTGTGTGTTTTGACAATAAATTAGTAAAACAAAAATGGTAGTTTTCTTTATATAAATGGTATAAACCATAAATGAAAAAAATTTATTACATATACCTACATACATACACTTTGTTTTTATTTTACAATATATACATATAACTAGATATTCAATTACTGTTACACATAGATCAAGTTCAAATTTAGGTATATACACCAAAACATTTAAGGCATATGACTTCATTTAACTATATTAAAATTACATAAAACAAAAGCTTATTCATTTTATCACTCACAAAGATGATCTATTAACAACTATGCACGACAACTTTGTGTAAGTACTGGGAGCTGTGCCTGTTGACAATGTTATGCAACACAGCATACACGTTAATGGGTGTTATAATGCAGTGTACCAGCAGACATCACCGATGGCCTTTTAACATTTATATGCAACGCAGTGTTCCTTGTCAGCTGATAGTGTTTATTGAATTGATAGTGGTCACTCCATAGGTCTTGTCTGGTCTCATATACTACGCTGTAAACAACTCGCTCGCTCTGTTTCCCGCTTCAAATCTCTCCAGAATGAGCCACGCACGAGCCATAACTAAAATGATACTTAACCTAAAAAAATAACACAATCACGCTCATTAGAATGTTGACATAACTTTTAATGTAATTTATCACAATGCTACACTGTTTTAAAGCATAACTCACTTTAAATATTATCCAAAACACTATGTTCGAACACTAACAATAGGTAAGCAACAAGGGCAGAGGTTGTTGCGTTTTGACAGATCAAATTGTCTGCCGATTGCTGTCGCATTGCTACCGATCGTCTTACATAATACGAATTTTTTCGCACGCAAAGGACTTTGATGCACTTTTAGTTCCCCGATTGCTCTGTAGTGGCGCCACTATCGCTTATCGCGCTGTGACGTTGCTGTTGCTAATATGTAATACCAAATTGATGTTTGACAGCGATTATTGTACAATTTACGCCTGTCGCATTGCTTATGCAAGATACACAATAGCCCCGCGGGTGGTTTGCCGCAAAAAGATGGAATAAATTGAGATTTCAATCAGCGACTGTTTTAATAATATGATTTATCAACAAATAATGTATACAACACCATTACTGTCCATAAACAATTACTGTATAAATTCATGTTTGCTTCCTTTATAGTTTTATGTAACCTATAAAGTTGTGTTTACTTTGTTGAAATAACCTTTCATTTTACGGATATGTCGCAGTCCGGGGCTAATGCCCGCAAGGATAACGTCTCTTTAAATCAAGCAGCTTTTGCCGGTGCTGTTTCTGGGGCTGTTACAAGAGCTATTGCACAACCCCTAGATGTCCTAAAAGTAAGGTTTCAGTTACAATTAGAACCTATAAGACATGGATCTAAATACAGTTCATTATTTCAAGCTACAAGCTCCATTGTGAAAGAAGAAGGTTTCGCCGCATTATGGAGTGGACATATACCAGCTCAGTATCTTTCTATAACGTATGGTGTATTACAATTTTCTATATTTGAAAAATTATTAACAATTTGTAAGGATAGCAATAAGGAAATGTTTAATACTCATAGACATAGTATAAATTTCTTAAGCGGAGGCATAGCCGCTACTGTTGCTACAGTCGTGTCTTTTCCATTTGATACAGTGAGGACTCGGCTCATTGCTGAAAAGAAGACCCAGAAAGCTTACAAAGGCTTTGTAAATGCTACTCTCACTATGGCCAAGAATGAAGGTAGTTTATCATTATTTAAAGGATTATTACCAACCCTAGGACAAATAGCACCCCACGCTGGAGTACAATTCATGATATATAAATTATTTACAGATAAAATTTTGATTAATCTAAGTTTTTTTCAAAAACGGAATACTGTTTTAGGAACTATTGAGCTAACGATGTTGGCTAACCTTATTGCTGGGTCGATAGCTGGATTTGTTGGCAAAACTGTTATATATCCATTCGATTTGTTAAAAAAAAGGTTACAAATACAAGGATTTCAGGAACATAGGAGTAGTTTTGGTCGTCAAATGTATTGTAAAGGAATTATCAACTGTATACAACTGACTATTAAAGAAGAAGGTTTATTAGCTCTTTATAAAGGCTTTTGGCCGAGTATTATTAAAGCTGTCCTAGTCTCAGCGTTACATTTTGCCGTTTATGATGAAATAAAACATTACATTACATAAATAAAATAAATATATCAATATAAAGTAAAAAAATGCACTGTAGTAGCCACTGAGATATATATCTCAATGGTAGTAGCTAAGTATTAATTGTGCTGAAATAATCCAGTAATATCCAGCTTTTAAAAGGGTTGCCAGTGAAAAAAATAGGACTCTAAATATCTCGTAGTTAATATGCCAAAAATTAATATTAAAATAATTGAAGCTCTAGAAGAGGTTTAAAATCTCACTAGTTAGTTTGGTTTTACCAAAGAATTTTGCTCAAATAATTGTCATTATATATTTTATAGTGGTCTGGCATGTGACTGCACTCCATCATGGGGTCGGCAAGTAATTTTGAGTGAAGTCTTAAAAATGCAGTACCGAAAAAAAATATATGTCGCAACTTTAACAGTTGCATTAATGATTATTGGTGGTTAAATGTTATATTTTAAAATTTGCTGCACTCAGTTGGCGACCACTGCTAGAGTGTAGAGTGCAGGCATCCACTGTGCCGGCGTGAGAAACGCATCTTGTTGAGTAAAAGTTTGATTTATTTATACACAATAAAAATAATTTATAAGGATAATTTATTTTTTCTGTTTAATCTAGTTTATATTAATTTTATTAAATATTTATATTTTTGAGTTTATGTTTCCTAATAGTTAGTATGTTTTGCAATGTTTATTTTGTATTTATTATGCATCATTTTTGTCTTATATATGAATCTTAGTTTGTAAAAAGATCGGAAAAACAGTAAAATGTTCATTTGCCGTTATTGTTTTTTTTTTTTAATTTCAAACGGGTATATATCAAAGAGTAGACGCCTTAGTGCAACTCCGTGGATACTAATATTGTTTGGAACAGTGAGCCGCTTGCATCCATCCTAAGTGTTTTTCTTTTCAAAAAATGTTACGTCAAAGGAGACGACCAAACACTAATTATATTATAGAATCAAAAAATCTAGAATAAAAGATTTAATTGTTTAAATAATTTGTTTTGAGTATTTATTTATAATAGAGATTTACAAAACTTATCTTCTATGATTATAATAATTATACATGTATAATCCTAATAAATTCAGTTATTATTTTTATTTGTTTTAAAATAGGCAAAGACAACCAAATTAAACTGCATTCAATATGAAATATCTATATTTTTGCGCAACTTCTCATTGCTAATTACATATTATTTTTCCATCTTAAACTATTACATAACAAACTTTAGGAATGCTCAATCTATGTATGTATATACACAAGTATGTTGTATAAGTCAATTCTTATCTTTTATTACTACATATTTATATGGTTGGTTAAATATATTTTAATAAAGGGTTTATTGCCTAAAAATTAAGTAAATATTAACACTTTATTACATACAAAAGTTATCACCCATAAGATATTACATAACCCATATTTCTCATTAGCGTATCTTTAATTGCCGGTTGCAGTTCTTTTTTCATATATGTCGTTAATAAAGTCCTTATTCCTTTTGTAAATATATCCTCCATTTCTCTAGATATGTCCTCAACTTCATCCAATTCTTCATCAGGCCTAAACAGTTTACTTCGTTCGTAATTCGTCCTACTGGTCCGAGGTTCATAAACAATGTCCCAATTGTCGTCCGCTCTACCCGAAGGCCCTTGCTCTCTCGGTAAAGCTAAATCCGGATCAAAACTAAACTCATCCGATCTTTTACGCCTTCTCAAAGGTAAATTATCCTTATTTCTATTAGAGTGTCTATTTATATACTTTTCGCAGCCGTATGCATACACGCTTATAAAACCTGGTTCTACAAACTCGGAGTCAGTTTTCACGTTAAATTTCCCTGGCTGTTGGTTTAACGGTCGTGTGTGGAAACCTATACCGGCTTTCCTCAGTCTTAATATCATGTTGCAACCGTTACCTCGACGATTATTAGTGTACGGAATGTCATATCTTTTTGATATATAATTTCTCCGGTGTCTGCTTTCGGGGAAAGCTCTTCCTAACTCATTTGAATCGTACAAATCGACGTTACCACTGATTGTTATGTCGTGGAAAAGGAGCATGGTGTCGAGAGATACATTTCTCGGATCAAAATAGCATTTTTCTACGCGAACCCAGTTACTGTTCTGTGGTAGTCGTACCCTCATTCTTGTTACATACATATCTACTGGAGCGCTCCTTAGATGTTTGTAGAGGCTGTAGCCGTTTAGGTCTAAGGTTTGACTCTGAAACAACATTTATTTGTTTATTACTTGTTTTCTTTGTGTGTTTTACTTAACCACAGATTATTCTAGTTTGGAATAGATATGTATTTATTTATTACTAAATGGAAAATAACAGAATAGAATAGTTTTACCAAAGGCGTATCCAAATTTTTGGGTTGATTCCTTTTCCGAGTTTTAAGTTGATCCAAAGCTGATTCTAACCGCGCTGAACATCTTTCACCAGCTATCGGTACCTGGGTAAGAGGAGGCAACCCTCCTGGGCCAAGTGGACCTGGGGGTCGGCCTTCATATCTCTTTATTTCAAAGAGTGGAAGAAATCGGGTTTCTGAAAATATATTATTATTCCTTAACACATCATTCTTAAAATCATGGATTCCTAATTTTACAGTACATAACATTAAGGCGAACCGAGCCTTTTAAGGCGGCCGATTGAAGGTGTAAACCAACAATACAGAGACCAGTAATAGATTTCTCAATTTCCGGAAGCTATCAATGTAACTTTATTATAATTATAGGTACCTTGTTCGCTTAGTTATACGCATTAATTAAAAGAATGGTAGGTAGGCATTAGTAGGCAATGACGGTGATTAGAACTAGAACAGTAGTGTAACCGCCACTTTTCAAATCCGTATTTTTTTTAATAAAACGTTTTAATGTTGTAGAGCATTCGAGAATTTTCTTACTGGACGCAGACTGGACTAAATAACCATCATCATTCCAAATACCGCTCTAATAAGTACATAAGTACACGTATTTACATTTATACGTACCTACATAAGTATATAGTCATAGTTTTATTTATCTTACATTATCTTTTATCTTAGAAATAGCAAACTGTGCACCAGAAGGTAGTTACAAGTTTTCACTTCTATTGTCTAGTGTGCATGGGCGTGAAAAAGATTGTAGCTCGTGTCATAATACAGTAGGCATGCATCGAACAGAAAAATTAAAACTTTTAATTGTTACTATTGTGTAAGTAGTTAGAGATTTCCCTATTTGGATTGTTTTTAATAACAATGGTTAGGTATTATCGTGATCTCATTTTTTATTCGAAATAAAAAAAAAATCTAAAAAAAGTTCTTTTATTATTTTTTTCTGTTCAATTATCACCATAATTTAATGATTAATTAAAATTCGTATCCTCCAATGAAAACTACAACAACAACATTATCTTTTAAAATAACTTTAAACTGCTTATAAGTAATCGCGTTCGTTTCATTTGAAGCACGACGTTTCGAAAGCTTTGCAACTTAATTGTCGCATCAACGCAGCATTGATTTAGTAAAAATAATTATGTTCGTACAAAAAAGTATATTACATCTCTAAAAATAACAATTCTAGAAGGATATTTATTAATAAGCGTTTGCTACCTATAGTAGCTAAAATATATTATTTGAACTAAATAGTTACCTAAACTGCATCTATTGTTTGTATAATTTGTTATGGAAAGTCAAGCGCATTGAAGAGTTCAAATGAAATTGAGCGCATTTCGCAGCGAAAGTGTGGGAAAAAGAAAATACGTAATAAAGTTATTTAAAAAAAAGGTATAATGTCACCTATATTATATTTGTGCTTGTTCTTAATGTCCTTAGTCCAGTAAATGAAGGTAAAAAAATGGTAATACGTCGCAATTTTTTCGTCCAGCACCGATTTGTACAAAAATTTGGGATTAGGCTTAATTCACACTCTAGTTCATTTTCTATATTGTGCCGTTGTACGCTAGAGCCTTGGGGGTGGAAATTTTTTATTACATTCACCTTCTGTGAAAATTTCAAGTAAATCCATGGTGGACGAAAAAATTGCGAGCCAAAATGCTTCATTAGCTGGACTACCTCAGTTCTAAGTTTTTTTATGATGGATTAAAACTTAAACTTATTTTCTTTTTAGGTATTTTATCTAAGTGTGTTTGAATATGCTAAGTATTTCATTTTATACAGACCTTTACCAGCTTCAGAGTCAGGTAATTCATTATCACTAGCCGACGCCGTTTTCGCAAATAAAAGGAACATCCACCAAAATCTCACCATTTTCACTAAAGTTGATATACATGAAAACTTCGAGGCTGACCGTAAACAATAAATTTTAATTTTGATGCACAGAAAGAAAATCAAATAATTGGCGCGAAAAAATTAAATAGGTTCCTCTCTCCGAGAGTTCAACAATTCAAATAAATTGTTGTTGTAAAAGACAATGAGTTAGCTGGTGTAACGAATGGAAAGGTAACCCCCGCTCTAGCAAATGTCTTCGAAGCGGTTTTGGATGAGGTGGGCGTGTACAACCAAAGCCTCATCGAGATGTCGTTTACTAGAGCGAAACTGATATTCTTCATTCTTGTATTATGACCATGAAATCCTCATTTATTCTTAAAATTATTTATAAACAATAATGTATAAATCAAGACAAAAGTACTTTACATAATTTAATCACAACTTTACTAACGTATTTTTCAGGTCAACTAACGAATTGGGCATTGTTAATACCCGCGAATTGATTTTAAATATTAAAACTGTACTTATATCTAATTATTGAATGACACTGAAGTCTCATCACTCAATTCACATCAAATCTTTTAATGCCAGTATTTCTAAAAGGTATAAAAATAGTAGACAACATTTTTACTTGCAAAACATAATTAACTAACAAATTATTTTAAAAAATTATTTCGTAGTTAGTTTTCACTCCTAATTTTAGTTCGCAGGATTGTTATGTCTAGATAAAATAAAATTATCTTTGGGTGAGTAGGGGTCTGCGTATTTATCTGACTGACCTAGGTTTTACACGCTCTATTTAGCATTTTCCTAAACTCTACCTGTGCGTAATATTACTGAAAAATATTAGACAATTATCCAGCACAATTTAAAGTTGTGGACACCATAATACCGAAACCACTACGTTACTGTTTAAAATGCGGACACATTTTTTTTCATTTCATTATCTTAGGCGACATCTTTCTGTCGCGACACCGAGTAACTAGACTGTGACGCAATTATCACGAGAAACCTAGATTTTTCTATAAAAATACTTAGGGGCTTTAATAACAACCTTTAACCTTATTTGAAATACTTACGCTCACACCAGACAACCTTAGCTTCCTTTAAGTAACACATTTACTGTGCATTAGTGATTTAACTTAATAAATGAAATAATTTAACAATTAATTTAGATGTGTTTTTTTTATTAATTTGTTCCGGCCGGCACAGCCTGTCTGTCATTGATAATAGTATACTTTTGCTCTTTTTGAAGACAACTGAAGAGTAAAGATGTAATCTCAAGTTTTTCTGCCCTTCATTACTATGTACATAGATGTACAATGTACATACCTACCTACATAAACTTAAAAAATTAATGAAAGAGAAATTAAAGAAATTAATGCATAATATTTAAAATCATTATACGGTATTGCATTCTTTAATTGGTATCAATTTTTTCAAGTCACGAAGCTATATCATATGCACTATTTTGGACAAATCTCTAGGCTCATATTAAAACAAAATTGCGTAAAACATATAATTTTGTCACGATTCTCATTGTTTAGTGAAATCTTGTGAAATTTTCCCCGCCATTATTAAATCTGAAGTTTTGGTTGTAACTAAAACATTAATTTAATAAAATTACTGTTTCTTTTTCATTATTATTGTATTGCACATACAATTGTTAAAGTCCCATTGTCATTTAAAGTTGCATGGATTTGTGTAATGCATCATGCTTCTGAAGTAAGTTTTTATTGCACAATTTTATAAGTACCATTAATGTCATATTAACCATATAGGTATTAACCCTCTAATTAAAATAATTAATTATATAGAATACGTTTTCAAGCGATGTTGGTTCTTGTTTATTGTTTTTTTTAATCGTTAGTATCATCGAAGTCTAATAAACACGTCTGCTCTACTCATGCCTTCAGATATCTTGAATGAGTTGTCGTTTATTTTGAATCATTTACCAATTAAGAAATAGGTATCATTTAACTAACACAGTATACTATAGACCTCTAGATCGAACTGTTACATCTAAAATCGCTCTTTTATGGTCATTTATTTTGGTATTAGTTCATTATGCAAAACAATAAACTTTTATTTTTGTAGAAATTCTATAGGTACTTTGTTTATTTATTTATACATTTTGAGGGCGATCAGCGGTGGGATACATTAAGTCGTTCTATACAATAATTGGTTTGTTTATGATAAATGATCCACTTTTAGGTGCCACAATTAAAAAATAAAAGTTAAATAGATGTAACGATCGTATAGGTAACAATTTTTTTCTTGATTTGAAAGTTTTTTTAGATGAAACAGTGTTTTGTCTGAGTTTTTTCGCAGGAAAAGCAATGTCTGTCGTATATCCGAGAACAAGAATTCAAGTAACATAATAAAATGACATGTACGTAACTAGACAATGCAAATTGCACTTTGAACAATGTCATTTTGAATACCTAAATTGTGTAAGGCGCCTGTGTTTAGGAAAATGGCGGGCAGTTGGAAGTGGTGCAACGAGCGAAGGACCATTGTCCGCATCAACAATGGTGAAAGCTGCGTCAGCGCATCTGACTTCTGTAGAGTCACTTCTACGTGATTTATAATAAAATTTTAAGGTAATTTCTAAATACAATTAATTAAATTGTAAGTCATTTTTTTAGAAGATTCAGTTATTGTATTACATTATATAGATTTTTTTAAATTAAAAATATAACGTAAAAGGCAATAATAACTAACACACATTTTAATAATAATAATAATATAATCTATTTTGTCCATAGGTGTCTAAAAGTGACATCTATAAAATACTGATACTTTTGCCTTTTAAATTTGTTGATAAAGATAAATAAAAAACATTAAAATGAATGATTCTCACACATTTATTTCATTCTTTGGTATAAAGATTAGATACCGCTTAATTGTTAAAGTGAATACTTTTGCATGTAGTACCGGAGGCACAAAACAGCGTCAACAAAACAGTTGACGTTACATCATAATGTAAAAACATAAAAACTATAAAATATTAAAACTGATAAAACATTAAAATATAATAATATTTAATTATAAACTAAGTTAAAATCGTCTAAAATATTAAAATAAAAAATAACATTATAAAACAAATTAAAATCAATAAAAATTGCTTTTTTTGGCTACATATTTTTCCTAATTTCAACAAAGCGATGGCAAGGTAGGCACAGCACACTTCTTTGGCAAAATTATAGTATTAGCATAGTGAATGATTTATCAGTACCTAAACACACAAAAACTTCTAATTTTAACAAGTCCCCTTATCCCAGAGGACTATGATATGACAAAATTCTTTTTCCCGCCCTTATTACTTTTTAACAATAAATCATTAAATACATATATATTCATTACTAATTAATAACGCAAGCGTACCACCATATTCTTCATTTTACGCTTTATGTACGCCTCGCTTCTTATATGCAAATCCCAGGACGGCAGACTCTGCTAATAACCATCAGTCTGCCTACCACTCTTTGTTAGGTTGTGTAGCTTCCACCAATCTTTCATCCCGTGATGATATCTCATAAATTACAGACTAATTCAATTAATAATTAGAAGACTGGCCTGTAGCAAAGCCGGCAGTGTACGCTAATAATAAAAATATAATTATCTCCGTGGACAACAAGCTTTAGTCGTTAGCGTAAAGTGATAAATGCTAAGAAACGAAACTCCCGTAAATCACTATCTAAAACCTAAAGATATTTTTATATTAAACATAATGGCACATACATTCAAAAAAATTACAATATGATAACTAACCACAAATAAACAATTATTTCTAAAATTACATAATAAATTACATATAATTAATAATAATCTAAAATAAATTACCACCTTTAATGACTGAATACTCAAATGTCGGCAGTTAAAAGCCTATTTCATTTTGTTTCGTCATTCCAAATTCCGTTTAAAATCAGCCGAACAAAATAAATAATATTTCTTTGGGTTTATCTTAGTTTCAAAGTTATTAATGGCAAAGTTTTTTTAATCTATCTTTTGTTTTAAAATTGTTTTCATACCAATAATAAGATTATCTACAACCTTATAAGTGCATTTCTGTACCAGCAGTTACACATTATTTTTTACCCTCTTCCTAAATGTCTCGATTGTGATAATGGAAATTTCTTCTCCGATATGTGGAGGTCCTTATTCTCCCTATAAACACAAAGTCAGCACCTTACAAATTCCGGACCAAGCTAAGTGTATCTCTCAAAGCATGCCTAAAAATTGTACATTAAACATAGATTTTTCAATTGTTATAAAATTTTTGTACAACTCGTTTTATCATCAGTCAAAAGTTCTAATATTTCTTCCATAGTTTTATTATTATCTCGAAATTTCTTCATTTGCGCTTGTGGTATTGTCGCTACAAGTAACATTTCAATGTTGATTTTCAATCTTAGAAGTGGTGCTATTTGCGGATCTTTGTTCGGTTTACGGCCCATCGCCTCCAGTGATTCAATAAGTAGATCGTCAATTAGACGTTTGTTGAAACCTGTTAAGAGAATATTACATTGATTATTGAACTACGAAATTGCAATTTCGGTAAAGCTCGTTTCGAACATTCATTTCCCAAAACGGGTCGCAATAAGCATGCAAAATTAACCAATCTTCCACCTCAAAAGCAAACCAACACCTTAACATGTAACAATAACTGCGAAAAAACAATTGGATATCTCAAACTGCTTGCCACCAACCACCAACCAGCCACAAATAACTCCTAACAATAAAAAATTCTCCACCACCACTGACACCAATTTACGAAAATGCTAATGGTAATGAAACTCACTGATGGCCACAAAAACCCACACGAGCTCGATGTTTACCTCGTAGAATTGCTCACCTTCCTTAAAGGCTAAAAGAAAATTCATGTAGATGAAGCCACGACACGTCACAACGCGCGTGCACCAACAAAACACACACATTAAGCACACAACACAAGAATCAGACAATAAAATATCTGCCAAAAATATATGAAAGACAAAACAAAAATTAGTTTTCAAGTGACAACTTTAAATGTAACGCTCGTTAATGATTCCAGATTTGAATGGAATATGATTGGAATAGTAATTAATTCTAAACACTTCCATCTCTAGTCAATTTTAGGGAAGTATTTAAGAAATATGGTGCAATATTTTGTTATAGAGCACACACTTTAGTGATGATGTCTTGTGCATCTGTTATGGGGTGTAATTTATTCTATTCAATTTCAAAAATATACACACCTAGACACTTGAGTCTGCTCTTACTGGCGACCATAGTGAGGAGGAGGGCTAGAAGAAAACGCATTCGAGACAAGCTCATTACAGAGTGCAACTCAGGAGCATCTATATTTATATTAACTTTATCTTCGATTGTTAAATCAGCTTCACCCAGACAAGTTTTGAGATGATTATCAATTTCTTTCTTCATTTTGAAAAATTCATTACATTTATGGCATTTGTAGGCTTCGGCACGCCCGTGTATTTTGTTCATATGGGTTTTCATGTGCGGTAATTGTGTGAATGCCATAGGACACATTGCACACTGGAAAGGTTTTTCGCCAGTATGTCTACGAAAGTGAAGTAACATCGCGTTTGAATGTGAAAATGTCTTCTTGCAGATACGACACTCATAAGGTTTAGCACCAGTGTGTGATCTACGATGAACGGTTAGTTGTGTCGACTGGGTGAATCTCTGTCCACAGTCTGGGCACTTGTGCGGCTTCGACTTCTCATGCGTCCTCAAATGCTCAGTCAAATGTCCTTTTAATTTCTTGTGACATATCGGGCATTGGACTCTGAACCCACTGTGACATATTTCAACATGTCGCCTTATAGAATGTGGTCTAAGAAATTCTTTGCCACAATATTGGCATATAAAATCTTTGACATTCTTATGTGTCTTGACATGGAGAATGAGTCGAGACCGGTTTATAAATCTTGCATTGCATTTAGGACACTTATATTTGCTGGTTTTTAAATGATGACTTTCATGTTCTGTTAAATAATAGTGATTGGAGAATTTTTTATCGCAAAAAGCACATTTGTAGAATCCAACTCCCTTTGTATGATTACTCAAGTGCAATGAGAGGTTTTCTTTTAATAGGAATGGTTTATTACATAGGTCACAGATAAACCTCTCTATTTGTGCAGACAGAACGTGCTTCTTCACAATATGTACTTGACGTCTTAATGGATGATTGAAGTGTTTTTTACAATGTTTACATTTGTGTGGCTTTATATTGCTGTGTGTGTAGATATGTCTTTGCAAATGAGATTTCTTATCAAATATTTTCTTACAATGATCGCATTCAAATTGTTTTGTAACTTTTATTGTCAGTTTGTTAGTATCATTAGATATGTATTTATTATTAATTGCTTCTTCAATTCGTTCATTGCTTTGTTTATTTATATTTAAGTCTTTTTCATTTGATATATTTTTCTCTCGATATAGAGGCAATTGTTTTGTCTGTGAGACATCAATATCTCTTACTGTTGAAGCAGATTTGGATTGATTAGCTTTTCTTCCTCTTTTCCTGCCGTTATAAGTTTTAGTTAAAGGTTCTTTAAATGTTGCATCATTAGAATCTTTACAAAGTCTTGTAGTTGACACTTCATTATTATTATTATTAACTCCAGCTTGATTATTATTTACATTAATTTTATTGTTTTCAGCCTTATTAGCGAATTTACTTCTAGTTCTCCTTGCACCTATCAAAAGTTCACCCTTTATGATATCATCCAATATTTTCAAATTATCCTTTGATTTCTTTTTCAGTTTACCAGTTTTTGATATTAAATGATTTTTAACAATATTAAGATTATATTTATCAAGTTTCTTCTTTCTATTAGACAGTAATGGTGGCTTAGATGGTGTTCCCACACGTCTCAAGTTAGCCATGATAGAGAATGGGCACACTAAATCTTATCATGTGCTGGTGAGTCTCTCTTTACAAGTGTAAGGCCAAAGCGATCAATAAGTATAGATGACAACCACCACCTTGAAAAGTTAGTATGCATCATAATTGGATGTACAAGGTAAATTGCATCGGCGCATTACGCTGCATATACTAACATGACTTCATGTAAATAACCGTACGTGGTACACGATATATACAATTAGTAACAGATGATATTACAAGCGCATAGAGTGCTAAAGAATCAAGATTAAATATCGTATTTACCACTCGCCATATGTTCATATGCGAGTGGAGGTCAGATAACTATTATAATGCAGTTGTTTTACCTCAAATAGCACGAAACCATTGTATCGAGACATTTCAATACATTCACAATAAACACTAATGCAAATTTGTAACTGTTTTAGTTATTATAATTGTTGATAAACATCATATTTATAAATACGAAATAAAATCACTCCCATCGATTTATCGCAGAACCCAAGAACAATTTTTTTTGTTAATTCTCCCCTTATGGGAAGACAAAGGGAACAAAGCCCATACAGCATTTTTTTACATGACAAGTTGACTTGCACGACATTTCACTATTAATTTTTTAACTAAATTAAATTAATTTGCGAAATAAAATATTTGCGAGAAAAAGGTAAATTAAAAATAGAAAACATAACAACGTAAATAAAAACTTATAACTAAAATATCTGAGTCAGCAGTCTTTTAAAAAGTATAATGTCAAATTCTTTTTAAGAAAAGTCGTGATGTGGGTTGTTTTGATATTTTTTAGGCAAAAAAATTAATAAATATTATGAATATGGGTATAACAGGGCAATCCATAACTTTAGCTAATAGTATTATCGGTGTGGGCATACTGGCTATGCCGTACTGTTTCCAACAAGTAAGTGAAATTTCATTTAGTGCATACAACGAAGAAAAATGTTAGAAATTTCTGTGAAAAGCTCATTTTACAAAGTTTTTTTCATTTTTATTCCTTTTATCAAACATACCATATGCTTTCTTTTTTACAGTGTGGCGTGTTGTTAGCTGCTTTAATATTACTTCTCATGGGATTAGTATCAAGATTGTCCAGTTATTTTCTTTTAAAATCGGCAATCATATCAAGAAGAAGAAATTTTGAATTTTTAGGTAAATATTTGGATATCCTTTGTCAATAATTTTTATTAACGTTTACCTTATTACCTTCATTCACTACATTTTAGCATATCATGTGTTCGGACCAGCAGGAAAGTTAGCAGTGGAAATTGGTATAATTGGATTCTTAATGGGGACGTGTATTGCTTATTTTGTGGTTGTTGGCGATCTTGGGCCACAAATTATATCTAAAATATTTAAAATTAATCAGAGTGACGTTTTAAGGTTTGTAAATGAAATAGTTTTTAATAAATTACTAAGCAAACATAATTACTAAGTAAACATATCATGAAACACGTTAGCCTAGTTAACATTAAGATTTGAATAATTCTATATAAAACTCAATGTGCATTTGACAAAGGGTAATTTATGCAATAAATAACAGCTGTTTGATAAAGGCCACCCTCACGATTCTATAACTCAGCAGTGAAGAAATTAATAGGCTTAATAATAATGCAATAGGTATTAAAAGCACAAAAAGAATCTACTACTTATGCGCCTAACCCCTTGTGTGTCTAGGACGTGTATTCGCGTTCCTAAATTACTAACTTTTAAAATTCTATTTTGCGCATTATTCCTTGAGTTTTTAATAATATTTTTTTTTATAAATTATTTAGGAAACTATTAACTTTCAATTTGTGTGAAAGCTTTAGTTTATTTTGTTGAAAATGTTATGAAAATTTATCATTTTCTAAGTGCATTAAAAGTGCACACATTGATTCACATAGCGGCCGGCACACAACGGTATTTATTATGTGCGCGTGTCAAATAGACGGGTTAATGATCAAGCAACATCTCAGAATCTTGGCAGAAGGCTTTTATTATAACTTAGATAGAATAATGTGGGCTTTAAACTGATGTTTTTGTTTTCAGAACATCAATAATGGTAATAGTATCGCTTGTATGTGTATTGCCATTGGGATTGTTAAGGAACGTTGACAGTTTGAGCAATGTTAGTGCGGCAACTATATGCTTTTATTTCTGTCTTGTTATAAAGGTAAAAGACATTCTATTGTACATTTAATAAACAAAAATAACATAAAATTATGTTTTTTCTATATATTTCAATTTTTCCTTCTGGCATTTAAAAACTATGCAAAATGTTTATGTGCAATTGCTGTAAGATAAAAGAAGGAATACCTTTTGTTGTTTCCGTTTATGGACTGCACTGTAGAATTGGTGGAGAGTTTTTATTTTTTATTGTAGCTCGGCATGTGACAACACTCTGCCTGATGTAAAGCTAGAGTGCGGTCCATGAATGGAAACAACAAAAGGTATTCCTTCTTTTTTCTTACAGCAATTGCTCATAAACATCTTGCATGGTTTTTAAATGTCAAAAGGAAAAATTATAGCCTACAAATAAAAAAAATTTGAGATCAGTAATTTTGTTGCGTGTAGCTGTGTAAGGGAGGAGTATGCACTATCAACCTGGATTGTGTGCATTTGTCTCCATGAGCCGGCATAACAGAGGCGATTGCTTGTATTTCTTTGTTCCTGCATTTTAACTTAACATATATCTTACATTACTTTCAATACCAATATTTTCACATCTTTATTGAATTATATTATGATGACATCTTACCTTTTATTATGAGGTTCATTTTGCTGTATGTCGTATTTAATTGTAGGTAATATTAGAGGCAGGAACAGTATTCTTTGATGACAGTTGGAAATCTAAAGTAGAAATGTGGCGTCCAGCTGGTGTTTTACAATGTGTACCAATATTTTCGATGGCATTGTTTTGTCAAACGTAAGTATTGATGTTAAAGGACATATATTAATAGAGTAGCTTAACAGGGTATGTGGAGTGTATGTTTTCTACATTCTTAAGGCCTAGCTGCTAATCACCTTGATCTTACGATTGCTTCGACTGTGACAACACGTAAACTCGCCTATTTATTATTTTTACATTACCCTTATTTTTTTTTTTTATTATTATTGTAGCTTGACATGTGACAACACTCCACCTGATAAAAAGCTAGAGTGCGGTCCATGAATGGAAACAACTGCTACTACAGAGAAATCTCTACGGGCTGCAGTCACCTCCACTATGCCGGCTCGAGGAGACGAGCATGTACCATCTAGATTGACAGTGCACACTCCTCTCTTATACCTGGCTACTTTCAAACTATCCCCGAAACGCGTATATTGTATATTGAATTTAAAAAAAATGTGGAGAACTGTGGGGAGATGAGTAAATTTTCAATTGATATTTTTCAGACAATTATTCGAAGTGTTCGAATCAATACCATCAATATCATTAGAGAAAATGAATTTAGTCACAAAGAATGCTGTTAACATTTGTACTGCCGTTTATTTGACGTTAGGTATATTTGGTTCTATTGCTTTCTCATCACATACTATCTCTGGTGAGTTTAATTAAGTATTGTATAGTAGTATAGTAAGAGTCAGAGTACAAATCAAACTTCATGACGGCTCCGAAGTTAGGCACGAATCGCTCCACAGTACACAAATTGAGGTATCAGCAGGGCATGAACGTCACAGGAAAGGGCATATTTTTTTTTTATTGTAGCTCGGCATGTGACAACACTCCGCCTGATGTAAAGCTAGAGTGCGGTCCATGAATGGAAACAACTGCTACCACAGAGAAACCTGTGAGGGTAGTAGTCGCCTCCACTATGCCGGCTTGAGGAGACGAGCATGTACTATCTTAGATTGACAGTGCACACTCCTCTCGTTATACCTGCCTACTTTCAAACTATTTCCGAAACGCGACAAAGTCACTTCACGGGTGTTACATTCCCAGGATTTGAAAAGTAAACTTTCATATCTTCTTTTCCTGTCCTCTTTAATTTTGCATTGACTTTCTGGATTCTATATAGTTATGTTTCTGTCGATTAGCAACTTTTCTTTTATTTTACCATTAAACGAAAAAAGTAAGGAAGATCTTTATTGATATGCATATAAATTTAAATTGTACTTTTTTTTCGAGTAATAAACATATTACACATTATTTTTATTTTTCAGGTAATGTCCTTGTCAGTTTAAGTCCAACATTAGCAAGTGATGTTATAAAGCTGGGTTTTGTAATGTCTCTAGCGTTTAGTTTTCCACTAATTATATTTCCGTGTCGTGCTAGTCTTTACTCCTTGTTGTATAGAAAGGTATGTAATTTTTAGCTTTCCTCCATTTGGAGACAACTGCTATCATGGTGAAATGTCTCCAGGTAGCAGTCACTTTCACTTCATGAGACAAATGTGGGCCATACATTACTATGTTACACTGCTCTCGTTAAATCCAGTTTCTTCCAAGTTGGTCCCGCAACGCAACTAAGTCACTACCATAGAATTATACTTGTAATATTTTTAAGCCAATGCTGTGCATAGGACAAAATTAATTTAAGGATTTGAGGCTTTAAAATTTAGCAACAGTTTAAGTTCAGGCTATACTGCTGCCCGTAAAGATTTCTCTGTAGTTGCAGTTGTTTCATGGACCGCACTCTAGCTTTGCATCAGACGGAGTGTTGTCACATGCCAAGCTACAATAATAAAAAATTTAGGTTTTTGTGCAATCTTCTCGCCATAAGCCATTGGTAGAGTCAGACGACGAGCAAGTATAAGCTAAGACCAAGCATATGCTTATAAACTATTTTCATTTCATAACTTATTTCCCAGGCACACCCATCGAATCATGACAACATTATAAACCACTCAATTCCGGAAGGTACTTTCCGTCTTATAACAGTGAGCATCATTGGTGTAACATTATTCACTAGTCTCCTTATACCAAATATTGAATTGGTATTGGGTTTGGTGGGATCAACTATTGGCGTCCTCATATGTGTTGTGTTTCCTGCAGCTGCATTTATCAATTTGACGTTTTTGGATACAAGTGAACGTGTTCTTGCTAAGGTTAGACTACTATACATATCTCATACTCATTTAAGAGCCGAACAGTGCTTGTTTATTATTTATTTTTGGGAGACAAACAACAAAAAATTCTAATAAACATTGACATAAATAACAGATAGTCACTTAACAGTTTCCACTTTTTCATTTCACTATGATTCCATTTAATAAAGAAATAGTAATAACATATAGCGGAGACGACTGCTGTCTGCAACATTTCTCTGTAGTGGAAGTGCTTTCTGCTGATGGGCAGCAGTCGAGCTTAATAGGCTGTGGTCACACGTTCTTTTTTACCATTTCAGGTCATTCTAGTTTTAGGTCTATTTATATTAGTTCTTGGTACATATGCAAATTTACAAGCAGCTGAAAATAAACTCGACAAATATGATGATAAATTCATAACTCAAGAAAGGATTGACAAAATGGTTGAAGAATTCTTTGAATCTAAAAGACTGGAAAATGCAGAAGGTAATAATAATATACAAATATAAAAAATAATTACTTACAAAGTTACCAAAATTTTCCAGCTAAATAGCCCAATTATATTTATTTTATTTATTTATTTACAATATTTACAACTATCCCGTTATGCAATATCGGATCACAAAACCTATTTGGTTTGTCTGTGATCTTTAAGTTGTATGTAGCACTTACATAATACTTATATAATATATAATACTTATACAATATATATAATTGTACGTTTATTTACAGAGGTAATTATAAAACCAATATCTAATGAAGTTGACAAACAATCCCAAGCTAAAGTAGAAAATAGTAAAGAATCTGAAGTCCAACCACCAAATCCTGTACCACCAGAACCGCAATCTAAAGAAAAACTTGATAAAACTAACAATAATGAAATAAAATTAAAAGATGCAGAAATATTGAATGGCGTTCCGAAACAATTCGATACTCATCCTAAAAACTTAAGCAATAAGATTATGGAACCTAAACAACCTATAGTTAACGTTTTAAGTGAATCACACAACTTAACAAACAGTAAATCACAATCAGAACAAGAAAAACTGGAGCTGATCAAACAAAAACAACTTATTGAGACTATGAAACAGCATGGAGAGGAACAAGTTGAATTACTAAAAGAACAGAAGGAATTATTACACGAGTTGAAGAAGACTCATGACGAAGAAATAAATAAGAAAGATAATATTAACAGTAATGAGGCAAAGAAAATAGCTGTAGAGAGTATTAAGCAGATCGCCGATATCGCTATCAAACGTATATCTGCAGTATCGGACAAGCCTTTAGAGAAACAATATAAAGATCAGAATGAAGTGTTGGAAGCAGCTCAAAATGCTGTTAACAAGATTGAAGCTATTAAAGAAGATTCAAAACCTGCTAAAGTAGAACCAAATGTACAAGTTGTTACAAATCCTCAGCAGAATATCGCCCCAAATATGATTGCAAAGGAAATACATCCAATCGAAAATAAACCGAAAATGTATAAGGAAGGTGAAGATTTAAATGCATTGAATAATTTACAAAATCAACCTATACCTTTGGCGCTTAAACCTGTAGCAAATGAAGCTCCAGCTCAAAATAAAGAGTCTCTAGTTCCACCAGCTCCACCATCAAATCTGGTACAAAATAATGTTATAAAACAAGCGAACCAAGATGTACAAAATAATGTTATAGATAATAATATAAAACAAGCTGAATTAAATCAAATAAAAAACGCAAACGCAATCCCATTACAAAATCAAGGTAACAATATAAATGCTAGACAAAAAAGAGACTTGGATTGTACAAAAAAGTCCCTGAAAGAGGAAGATGGGATAATATGCGATACTCTTGTTAAAAATAATATTAATTTAGATATTTTACCCCCTGTTGACTTAGGGAGAGATAATTCTTTGAGAATGCCTTTAGAGGTAATCCGTAGATCATTAAAAAGTATAGATGAAAAGAAAAGGTAGGTAAGTTGTTAGCATTTCTTTCTTCTACAAGATCTCAATTTGTGATTTTAAATTTTGCATTTATCTATGTATTACATTTCTAAATTATATATTTGATTTATAAAACGATTTTAGTCAGTGTCGCAGTATTAAATATTGTTTAGTGTGATTTGTAAATTGTAATGGATTGTACAAAACGAATTAATTTATTTAAATGATGTAAATATAAATAAAATACGTAAATATGACTTAAAACAACTTTTATTCATGATAACATACAAATAAAATTAACTTTCAAATACAGTAGAATCAATAATTGTGACAAGTTTAGCTCAAATCAACACCAATACAAAATCCTAACTCTTTACAAATGAGTAGATCTAATTAAAGTACTGATTATACTCTGTGCAAGTGCGACCATTTTCCAATCTAAGATATGTAGTAAAAAACCATAATTAAATAAAATTATATATTAAATATCCAAGGTTTTCTTAGCACTTATTTGATCATTTTTGGACCTGTAAAAAAAACTGGCATGTATTCTCTCTAAATTATAGCTAAATGCATCGGATACTCTTTGTTCAATACATTATTCAAATAGATAAATCAAGGCGAATGATTTAATTGACAATGTCGGCAGAGTATAGACGTACAAAATGATTCTAAGACGTTGATAAACAATAAATTACCATTTTGGTGTTTCAACTTTGGCTTGACTCGAATTGGAATGAGTAGAAGCAGTACGACGTGTCCTTCTGCCAGGAGTGACGACTTCAGCATCTGTAGTTTTATATAAAAGTTCATAACAGAATTGTATAAAAATTACCTTTATAAATTGTGTATACCTCCACTTGGCGCTGGTGAACCAGGATTGCTCTCAGATCGCTGTAAAACAAACGAATATAAATTTAAAAAAAGAACAGAGGGCAAAGTACGAGTTTACTTTTACGCCGTCACGGCGTAAAGTCAGAGTGAAAGTGGAGAGCACCAATCAGACAATATTATTCAAACATACAAAAAATTTAAATGAAATTCTATTGGTGCTGAGATCTTACTTTATGGCGTGCCAGCGTAAAAGTATACTCGTACTTTGCCATCTGTTCTTTCCTTTTTCTTCTTCAAGCTGCTGGATTGAGTTTTTTTTAACACAATTTTTCCATTCAATTAACTAATCCAAAATTTTAATATGACAAAAATTAAACAATTGTAACTAAGTGGTGATATTTATTTATTTTCACACAGTTGAATATGTGGACAAATTACCTTGTCGACGGATCCTCTACGCGATCTAGGTGTGAGGGCTTCGATTGCCTTCTGGAAGCTAGCTCTACGTCCTCGCGGACTCTCTGTACCAGTTATTATATTTCCTGCATTAAAGTACGAAATTAAGTTTAAGAAATATACACAGCACAAGTCACAAAACAGGATCAGAAGCGGCGACAGCCAGTCAACTGTATCTTATTGTTCTAGTTAAAAAAAAAAAAATAGACTTACCCACGTCAACAGATGATCGCCTCAACGGTATCGCTTTTGTTGTTGTTTTAACTTCGGACATCGCCCGCGACATCCGTGCTGTAAACGAGCAGAGGTTTAATATGGGGTCTGGTTTAACGAGCAGGAATTTGAATTTTTAACATAATTTTAACTTCTTAATACAAGTAGTAATGTTATTTTTCATTTCTATATTTTATAATATCTTTTATTATTATGATACAATATTTGTTGTATTTTGTCTTGTGACCGCACTCCACCCGATGTTAAGTTAGACTGCAGTCAACAAAGGAATGTTTGTATGCAACGGTTGAGAATGCTATGCAGATCAATTGACTTGAGACTATTGTGTCACCCAGGTAGACAGGGCAAACTTCTTTGTGTTTGTGAATACTTACGTCTTGGTGAATTTGTAATGTCGAAATCTCCAATAAGTCTCGTCGGCGTACCTGGTTATAAGTGAAGAATATTAGTTTTCTTAAATTTTTGTTTTTGCTCGGCATATGATAACACTCCGTCTGATATTGAGCACGAGTTTGCGCCATAGAGAAATTTCTGCAGGCAGCCTTTGCTCTGCCAACTTGTTATGTGAACTAAGTCGTTTCACGGGTGCACGGGACGCTTGAAAGTGGTGGTCTATCTAAGGACGGCAGACTGGATTTGTAAATATCATTAGTCTGCCTATCACTTTTAAAAAGTTATACTATTTGATGAGTTATGAAAATTATTATTTCACGTTAAGGATTTTTAAAAAAATTGTTAGCATGTTCTTTACTGCATGTACAGAGCGGCCGTGGTCTAGCGGTAGAACCCACATTCAATGAGACCCGTGTTCAAATCCCGCTAAATTAAAGTCGGTACCAATATAACTATGTATTTTCGTCGCTCAGTACCTATGATACAAGCACTAGCTTATTATAGACATTAAAGTGTTTAAATAAAATAACAACCTGGTCTATCTAAAGTAGGCGATACAGATTGCTCATTAAATGAAGCAGTTCTGGAGTTTCTTCTACGAGGGCGTAGTTTTTGTTCAGAGCCAGGTGGTGATGCATGTTCATTCGTTTGTTTGCTTAATCTGGAATTTCACAATATTACTAAAGAAAATATTATTATGAGTTTTCACCACAGCAGTCACAGACTTTTTCATGTCGTAATTCTCTAGTAAATTCTAATGTAATTTGCTTTGATTTGAAAAAAAGAAAACCAAACAAACCTGTCGGATTGATTAAAAACTTCACCAACATCATTCTTAGTCTCCCCATCTTCTGGAATGACATCCAGATCTGCCACTTTAGTTGTAAGAATAGACCTCCTCCTCGACTTTACAGCTTTTGTCTCTACGCTTTTTGGCGTGTTTACAGCTTCTATATCCTTGCTCTTAGATCGTGTTCTGCGTGTCGGTGTCAACTCCTGCTCCTCTGAAATTGGTTCGCCCATTTCCTTGGACACCTTTCTTGTTATTATTCTACGTGCCGGTGTCAATGGTTGGTCCTCTGAAATAGATTCGGATAGTTCTTTGGATGCTCTTCTAGTCATAATTCTGCGTTCTGTGGGTGGTGTACGTAGTCTACGAGATGGTGGTGTAGTTTTATTTGCTTCAACTTCTGGGTTTTCTGAAGCATTTGAATCAGCTTCTTTACTTGTAGGAGTTTTGACTTCAGGTGGTGTCTCTTTCTGTTTGGAAGTACTCCTCTTGCGTTTTGTCATTGTTGTCTCTTTCTCTTCGTTTGGCACGTCTGTCTCTATTGTTACTGCGTCAACTACGTCACACTCGACGGGTTCACTTTGTTTCTTCTCTATTTCAGGTTCTGATTCTTTTGCTTTTATTATGTCTATATTAACTTTGGTTTGGGTTTCTGAAATGAGAATTAAATATGACTTATGCATGTCTAGTATAGTCTTGGTTCAGGAGATAAAAACTCACCTGGCACTTCAGCAGTATTTGATTCATCGCCTAATATAGACTGTTCCGCAGCACAGGGAATTGCCAAAGTTGAATTATCTGACATTTGGACTGAATTGTCATCAGTCATTATTGAAACTTCAGGTGTTTTTTGTTCTTCTCTATTTTGTGATTCAGTTGCGTTTTCATCAATAAGTAATTTGTTGCTATCAGAGCCAGATGTGTTATCATTACTGTCATCCAACGTTATTATGGTTTTAGCCCAGTATTTTTGGAGCTGAAATGGAAAACGTTGTTTGTGCGATGTTTTCATAGCAACATAAGAAATAAATTATAATGAGTACATTATGTATACTTACAGATCTTCTTTCGATTCTTCTTTTTTCAATACTGTCTTGTGATTCATTACCATCATGTAAATCTTCAGGTTCTTCACTACCACTGTTCTCTCCGCTATCCGAATCTGCAGTTTCCTCTTGAGTACTTTCGCTATTGGATTCATCTTCTTGAGTACTTTCAGACTCTTCCAAAGATTGCTCGTCAGTCTCCTCTTCAAGTTCTTCCGCATGTTGACCCTCAACTAATCTTTCCTCATCAGTGTCAACCGCTTCGGAATCACTATCTATTATGACTATTTCATTGATTGGTGCATCAGGTAATTGTGCTTCAACATCCACATCACTATCGCTGGTTAATAGACTAGATACGTCACGCAAAACGGAAATATTCGATGTTGAAGCGTCTAACAAATTTTCTTTCACTTTTTCATCTAACTCAACTCTACTATCTTCAGCGACACTGCTTTCATAACTTTTAAGTACAGATTTTTCATAGATAGACTCTCTAATAATACTTTTCGAAGTATACATGGCTTCAGTTTCGATTTTTTCTGATGTGTCAAAACTGCTTGGCGTACTTGGCGTGTGAAGTACGGATTTATTGACAATAGGTGACAATGACACATCGAGCAATGAGGTCGGTTGTGGAGGTTTTATTGGTGTAAAATCTGTGACACTTTCCGTACTATCTTCCAAAACATTTACTGTTATAGATTCATTCATTTCAGCCTTTTCATTTATCGATTTAAATGTATTATGTTCTAAGACGATTCTAGTGAGTGATTTTCTAGATTTAACTATTGGTTTTGGTGTCACTGGTCGGGGTAATTCACGTTCGGGAGTTTTTGACCTGCTCCTATAATTTACAACATTTTTAGTGTTAAAATATATGTCGTTATTCATTATGAAAGTAGTGTATGTCCATATTTTAAACATATTATTTTACCTTATAAAGAAGATTTCAGCAAAACATATAAGTTTAAAAATCTGTGGTTGCACAATGGTTGTACATTTGAGAATGGTAATAACATGCCAACCTGAGGAAATACATCACCTGAGAGTCCTTGGAGTTGGTGGCTGGGGATCACCTACTTCCATTTCAGCAGTATGAGATTGACTCCTACAATAGAAAAAACTGCATTATGATTACTTAAATCATGGCATGATTTTCATGAATTCGTGTTTTTTTATTTATTTAATTCTTACCTCAAGCTAAGTTTTCTAGGCGACATGTTAGAATCAGTTATGACACCTAATGGCGGCGCAGTTTGGCTTGTTTCTAAGCGCTCAGGTGTACGGGAACGACTGTAATTATTTTTAACAAAAATTGTATTAGTCAATATGAAGACTTGGGCGTCATATCGTCATACTCCTAGAATTAATTTAATAATAACAGCTTGGCGTATACATTCCGTTTGAAGCTAAGGCTAAGGTGCAGTCGATGAGTAAAAACTGCCACCACAGAGAAATGTCTGCAAGCAACAGTCGCCTCTGCTATGCCGGCTTGAAGGCTTATTACTCTCGAGATATATGAGAAAAAAAAATTCCAAATTAATTATTACCTTCGTTGTTTTTTGTCTATGATCGCCTGAACGCTTTCTGATTGCGCTTCACTATTCTCCCGGGCTTCATCAGTCTTCTGTGATGATTCTGGTGATGTTGATTCTACTGTCTTTGATCTATCGACGAAATAAATCCAATATACAATGTATACTATATTTATTGCTTAGGCATACACTTATTCTACCATATATATTTTATTAACTACATATGAAAAGCGATACTACATTAATGAAGACAATTGTGTTTCTGCTAGAAGCAGCTAGTGAAATTTCTACAGGCAGCAGTCGCCTCCGCTATGCCGGCCTGAGGAGACGAATGTGCACCATTTAAATTGACAGTGCACACACCTGACTACTTCCAAACCGGAATCACTTCACAGGGTTACATTCGAAAGTGGTGGTACCATCCCAAGACGGCAGCCTGGGCTAATAACCATCATCAGTCTGCATACCACTCTTTTAATAGTGCCTATGGACACTGAGCAACCAAAGTACATACATTGGTACCGGTCAGAATTTATCGAGATTTGTACATGGATTTGACCGATCGTGAGTGGCCGCTCTTAAAATTCTTACTTAAAAACTTACTTTTCAGTGCTATAAGGTTTAATAGGGCGCCTAGCTTTAATCGGCCTGTCCGATGGCGAATCAACGACCATAGTGCAATCTACTTCTTCCATCTCCTGTCTCGGAGCATTTCGTTCTTTCACAAATGTAAATGGTATATCAGCTATACTTTCCAATGACATACTGGGGTCATCTGATAGGCTACAATTGACGGATGGTGAGATAGATTTTCTGAAATAAGAGTTGAGGATCATTTGCCTGCAAAATTTTAGTGGAGTTCATAAAGTTAGAAAACTAAAAATTACCTTGAACGAACGTTATCTTTATAAGATTTTCTGTTCATTATTCTTTCCGATGCTAATTTCTTTGGCGGCGATTCTAATGGATGACTTTGCTAAAAAAATTAAAAAACAAAATTGTTATTACAGTATGTGTTTTGAACGGGACTGTCCCTTTTTTGGATACTCTGTCCCGTTGTCCTCCAAACCAACTCCGGGGCGAAGAATTGTCCCATTTTCTGGTGCGTAGACCGGCAAGGTTCCTTAGACAGATAAAAATACATACATCATTTTTGTCTTGAATTTCCTCTTCATCATCATCTTCTTCTTCCAATATCATTTTAGGTATTGTTTTTCTTTTTAATAGAGACGGTAACGAGAATTGTAGATGTCTGAAATAACAACTTTACAGTTAGAATTATAATTCGGCATCTGGCAACACTCCTCCTTATGTATAGCTAGAGTGCGGTACATGAATGGAAACAACTGCTACTACAGAAAAATCTCTACAGGCAGCAGCTGTCTCCACTAAGCCGGCTTGAGAAGACTATGTGCACTTTCCAAACTGACTGTGTACACTCCTCTCGTTATAAGTGGCTACTTTCAAACTATTGAGTGGAGACGCGACATAGTCACTTCACGGGTTTTACATTCAAAAGTGGTGGTACTACCCCAGGACGGCAGACTGGACTAATAACCATCACCAGTCTGCCTACCACTCTTTAATAGTGTCTATAGGTACTGAGCGACCAAAACGTATATAACAAAGCTACATTGGTATCGGTCAGAATTAGCGAGGTTCGAACACAGGTCTCATCAATCAAGAGTTCACGCGTCCTACCGCTAGACACCGGGTTTCAACGCATGCGTGGTACATACTTAACACTAAACTTGTCGCGTTTCGGAAATAGTTTGAAAGTAGCCAGATATAAGAGAGGAGTGTGCACTGTCAATCTAGATGGTACATGCTCGTCTCCTCAATCCGGCATAGTGGAGGCGACTGCAGCCCGTAGAGATTTCTCTGTGGTAGCAGTTGTTTCCATTCATGGACCGCACTCTAGCTTTACATCAGGCGGAGTGTTGTCACATGTCGAGCTACAATACAAAAAAAAAAACTTACTTGAATGAGGTGTCACTTTTATTTGTTTGAACGCTCTGACTGTCCATAAAATCGTCTTCACTTTCACACAAATATTTAGAGTCGACTGAGGAAGTGTCGTCGTCATATCTTCTCGACTAAATCATATAAAACAATATAATTAATCCGATGTCGCGTTTCGGGAATAGTTTGAAAGTAGCCAGGTATAACGAGAGGAGTGTGCACTGTCAATCGGGATGGTGCATGCTCGTCTCCTCAAGCCGGCATAGTGGAGCCGACTGCTGCATATACAGATTTCTCTGTAGTAGCAGTTGTTAGCATTCATGGACCGCACTCTAGCTTTACATCAGGCGGAGTGTTGTCACATGCTGAGCTACAATAATTTTTTTTCCATAAATACCCCAAACAGGGATAGGCAAATCGCCATCTGATCCACGGCCTCTGTCTATCCCTGTGAGCGTGACACCATAGCTTATATAAAAAATATATTCAGCTAAAAATGTCTATGGTATTTTATTTACTGTAGTCCGCCATGTTAAGCTGTCCCATAAGGGACAACTGCTGCTACAGAGAAATGTCTGCAGGCCTCCGTTATGCCGGCTTGATGATGTCGACAGGGGCTCTGGCTACCTCCTAAAATTGTCTATTACCTTCAAAATACTATGTGGCGTAGTATCTCTCAAAGATCGATTACAGTTGGTATGTGGATCCCACGGTGGTGAAGGTTCCTGTACTTCTGGCATTTCCAAGAGGGATTCCATTTCTTTGACAACTTTAGCGCTAAGTTTGACATTCGATGGTGGATTACAGCTCTTCGGTGTACTTGAAAAATCAAGCTTTGACCTTTTGGCTGGCGTTTGATAACCGTCCGACGCTAATTCCCCAAATATACTGGAATTTTTTTTTCAATTTAGTTTTTTTTTTATAGTAGCTTAGCATGACAACACTCCGCCTGATGTTAAAATAGAGTGCGGTCCATGGACGGAAGTAACTGCCACTACAGAGAAGTGTCTCCAGGCAGCAGTTACCTCCGCTTTACATCAGGCGGAGTGTTGTCATATGCCGGGTTACTCATATCACAACTTTATCCGCCTGATGTTAAAACAGAGTGCGGTCCACGGACGGAAGCAACTGCCACTACAGAGAAGTGTCTCCAGGCAGCAGTTACCTCCGCTTTACATCAGGCGGAGTGTTGTCATATGCCGGGTTACTCATTGCACAACTTTATCTTTGAATAACTTTCAAAGGGAAGAATTTGACGAAAAAAGCAATCAGATATTTTTTGTAGAGCGTTAAATTTCCTACAAGAATATACTTTAATTGTTTTTTTAGCTGTATTTGTTCCGGTGGAAAAAATAAAACGCAAAAAGTGAAAAATTCCCATGCTATTTAAATGGGAAATGTATTATGATTTAGGCACGGATTAATATGAATATTAAGGGCTTATTTGAGTCCGATATTTTTAGGTCATAACCTAAACATTTGCAAAAAAAAACAACTTGGTGAAATAAGGGACATCCTAGTGCTCACACGCTGTATATGTTATTAATTATCAAATGAAACTTATTAAAAGCGAAATAAAAGTGTATAGAAGTTTATTATATTAATTTACCTCTTAGAAGACTTATTTAATTTTGGAGTACAAATAAATGGTGTTTCCTCGATATTGAGAGCGCGTTTGAGACCGCGTTTTGTTGCCGGCTTATTTATCCATGTTTCGCTTGCATTCTCTATTGTATCCTGTAATTTGATTAGAAAACTTGCAGAATTTTTTAAAATAATATAGCTCGACATATGACAACACTCCGCTTGATGTAAGCAACGGAAACAACTGTTACTACACTAATTTTCTACAGGCAGCAGTCACCTCCGCTATGTCGACCCGTGGAGACGAATGTGCACACTCCTCTCGTTATACCGGGCTACTTTGAAACTTATCCCGAAAAGCAATAAGGTCACTTCATGGGTGTTACATTCGAAAGACATTGTCCGCGTTTCGGGAGCAGTTTGAAAGTAACCAGGTGTAGCAAAAGGAGTCTGCACAGTCAGTCTAGATGGTGGGATACCCGTCTCCTCAGGCCGGCATAGCGGAGGCGACTGCTGCCCGTAGAGCTTTCTCTGTAGTAGCAGTTGTTTCCGCTCATGGAGAACACTCTAGCTTTATGTCAGGCGGAGTGTTGTCATATGCCGAGTTACAATAAAAAAAATCATAAAAGTATGGTTTGTATCTGCATAGACTGTGGTCAGCTTATCACACCCTATATTTATTGAATTACATAGATAATTATTACCTGTATGAACGTAGATCTATATGTAAATCTGTTTTTAGGTGAATTTGCATGGACATACACTGACAACGGTCTTGGGGCAGATTCTGAAAAAAAAAAAAGTTAAACATCTAATCCATAAGCTAAAGTGCGGTCCGTACCGCTACATACAAACGTCAGCAATAGCCTTCAATATGCCTGCTTTGATTAAAGTATATATAAACATATAAACATAACTGTAACAGTGTTAGGCAGACTGATGATGGTCGTTAACCCAGTCTGACATCTCGGGGTAGTACAACACTTTCAAGTGTAACACCCAAGTGAAGTGTGTGAATCGTCAACCTAGCCTCAAGCCGACATAGCGGAAGCGACTACAGCCTATAGAGATTAGCAATTGTTTCCATTCATGGACCGCACTTAACACTAGATAGAGTGTTGGCATAGGCATAATGGATGCGACTGCTGTCTTTGCCTTTCTATCAAGCAATCGCCTCCGTTCATGAACCGCACTCTAGCTAACCATCAGGCGGAAAAATAACAAGAATAAAAAAATACCTTTAATAGGAGATTTGTACAGGCTATCACCTACAGCGTTTTGTAGAACTTTGTACGTAATAGCGGGTTGACTAGAACACATTATTTCAACGAGTGTATCGCGCGCATTGTCCCTGTCTATGACAGTTTCTAACGACTTTTGGGAGCCATTTTTGTCCTCACGCGTACGTAATTCGTGAGATTCACGTAACTTCTTGTTGTATTGTTGCGCTTCTATATATCTGTAGGGAAATTACTTAATTTTTAATAACCTGTACTAATCCAGTGTTTATATAATAGGCATTGAGCAATCAAAGTGCATGTAACATCGTTTTTTGTGAGATTTGAACATGGGTTCGCATAGATCATAATAACATCACTGCACCCTAAAATAATTTTCACTATGTACATAAATTCATTGAGTGAACGGATACAAAAAAAGAAAAAAATAATATTAATAAAAACAGATTTTACAAAAGCAACAATAAAATAGAGTTACATCATTGTCTGTCACATCTACACCCACCCAATTTAGCATACATTTTAGATTTAATGCACTTTTTAATATAGAAAATTGTTGAAAGATATCAATATCTGTGAAACATGTGTTGTATGTGTAGCACAGTCTGAAAAGAGAAGCTCTACGTCCCGTATTCTTTCTTGCAAGTTTCTATAGCGCGTGGCCTTTCGAGGTACTCTGATATAATAAAGATTGCTCAACGGGGTCCGACCGAGATGGGATTTATTTATGGACTCAATCCATCAAAACTTCCTCATATTTTCATAAAAAATAGAAAAGTTGGCAACACCAACGTGTAAAAGCTTATGACAATAATATAAGTTGGTAATACCAGGTCAGATAGGTAAGATCTTTGTTTTATTCTTGAGCCAAACTCAATCCTCACCTAGAATGTTGCAGTAAATACATTATAAGAATGTCAGACGTCTGGTCTTCGTTACAACTCTCTAGAAATTTTATAAAAATTTCCTCTTCAAATGGCAATAGTGTCACTTTTAATATCTTCGCTAGTTGGCCTGTGTTGCGACAACCTGTAAATTAAAAAAAAAGATCAGAATTATTATCAAGTTATTTCTGCCTCCGTACAACTGCGCGATAATTATCGCGTTAAAAATGACGACACAGTTTTACGGCTATTTAGATTTTGCTCGAATTAACGTTTAATGCGTAACGACATGCGTATTTACCTTTATAGAATAACGCGTTAAACTTTTGTAATTAATGCATTAATTTATAGCATAAAAAATAACTTACTATTATAAAAATACTCCATAACATCAATTTTCTCTTCAGCAGCAGCACAATTTTGCGTGACCATCCTTATAACATCGAGAGCTTCATAGACCAAACTCCTTGCCAAATACAAGTTACAACATGATTGCCAATCCTCTAACTTGTTGTGGTCATTGACCCTGGCCCCGTCTACATTAGGATCTTTATTCTGTACAGGAGCCGGTTTCCGAACATGTAAATATTGTAGAGCCGCTTGTGTTTTCTTTTGAGCCAACAGTGATGATAACACCACGTGATGTTGCCACGAGGATAGTGTATTGCCTGTTAAACATTGTAATTGGTCGAGAGCGAACTGAAATTTAGAAGAGGAGGTTTATTATTGGTTTGAAAATATTAAACGGGTCAGATCTTATGTGAATTTCACTTGGGGAGGTGTATCTGGTGACAGCTATCTTTTTACATATAGATTAATTTAGTCGACACGTGTTTCTGGAAAACTGCTTTGTTTTTTTATTTATTAATTTTTAAAAATTGCGATCGTAATATAGTAATCGTGAGGTTTCGTTCGGAACTAAACCATTGCCAATGAACAAGAAAAAATAATCATTTGTCAAAAGTTCAAACAAGACTTTTGATTTTGAAAGTTCCTGTGAATTAAAACATCGTGTTTATGGTGTAGTTCTGTTTTAAAAATTACAATAGTTATTCGTATAAAACTGTTATTGTTAGGAAACACAAACAAAAGATATTTGACAAACTTGTGAGGCGACAACCATAGACAACAAAATAATCTACAAAACTGTTATGTTGGTACTTTGTATTCTATCTTGTCAAACTGTCCGAAGGTCAAAGTCAAAGGTCGAAGAAGGTCATTACAGTTTTTCAAATATCTCCTCGATTTTTAAGTTTTTTTAGACAGGAATCAAAAAATTCTTCTAATTGAAGTGATATCTCGAAATGGTTTTCGATTCACCATGGGTTAGATTTTTTGGACCTTGCCCATTGTAAAGCGGAAACCGCACTAGAATGCCACAGCCATATATATTTGACATGATTCGCGCCTCTATAGCGCGGTTTAACCTAAGAAACAGAATAGTACAAAAAAAAAAATTACCAATTGATGCCTATTTTTTCTTTGTGCAATTAAAATGTTTCGCATTACAGCAATTATTGTATTAAAATTTTCCGCGCGCGACCTTTTAAACATCAGGCCCTTAGATCGTCTAAAGAACAATACATCTATATCATGCATACACAAAAAAAAACTTACATCAAATTCTCTGTGGTCGAGATGCCAAAACGCCTGCGTTGCTTTAATAGCTGTATTACTCAAACCGAACATCGTTGGAAACTGCATTAACCTCTTGATTGTTCCTTCATAGCTGTAATGGAAATATTCATAGCTACTACTAGTTTAGCATATGACAACACACCATCTGATGTTAAGCTAGAGTGAGGTCCACGAACAGAAACAACTGCCACAGAAATTTCTATAGGTAGCAGTCGCCTCTGCTATGCCGGCTCTGAGAAATGAAACGCGACTAGGTCGCTTCACGTGTTTCACTCTCGTAAGTGTTGATACTACCCCAAGATGGCTGGGCTAATAATAATCATCAGCACAGGGAGTGATAGTTTAAATATTGAATTAAAATAATGAATATGATTTGTAAATATATTTTAATAAATTAGTTAATAGTTAATTTGTCAAAAATAAATCTCTCTTTTTTTAAATATTTACATAATATATAAAACATTCTATTCTATTGTGTTATCCACCCAGATTTACACGTAATTTTTTTTTTTGGTAAGCACAGTGGAGGCCCATGATCGCCGACGATTGAGGAACCGCTCAATTGCGGAAAAAAGAGACCACAAAATGACAATGCTTTAAAAGCTAGTTAAAGTGGCCAACACAATCAATATTAAAACAACCTTACCCCAACCGATCATCATAGAGCATACAGTAATCCAACAATAAATACAAAACTAGCGAATGTTTATTCTCCTCGGCGATATCCGGCATCAAGTATAATCTTAATAAGGAGTATAAGGAAGGTGGTGGGTATACTCCGGCGCATTTACTACCACCTTTAACCCAAGTACTGAAATATAAAAAAAACATGTTAAATATTCTTTGGTTTTTTTTCTCAGAGAAAGTATCTTGTTTGAGATACTCAAGTAGTTAGGCGTTATGAGACGAGTCTGCGCTGTCAACGTGAGCAGTGCACTTGTCTTATCTAGTCAGCATAGTGGAAGCAGTCTGAGATGTGACTCTCAGACGTACCATAAACAATAAAAAAAAATTATTATAGCTTGGCATGTGACAACACTCCGCCTGATGTAGACATTGAAAGCTAGACATTTCGGGAACAGTTTAGGAGTAGCCAGGTATAGCGAGAGGAGTGTGCACTGTCAATCTAAATGGTTCACATTATTGTACTGCTACCTGTGTTCATGAACAGCACTCTAGCTTTACATCAGGCGGAGTGTTGTTATATGCAGAGCTACAATTTAAAAAAAAACTTCGCATGATACAAGTACTAGGTAGGGTTGGTAAAAAAAGTACATACTCATGAATTTTTTGTCCACCGCAATCGTTTTCGATCAACTGATCAATGTACAGTAGGGGGCAACTAGTGTTAGCTGCGTCTTCTACACCAGACTCTAGTAGTCTATGAAGCTTTAAACGTCTGGAAATAAAACACATTCATTTCAAATTGTCTATTGGATGTTATGAGAAAAATAATAAATATCTTATTTCAAAAATGATTTTCAGCTCATTTTGAAGAAAAATAAATCTACATTCCTTATCATCAATTTTAGTTTTACCCAATATAACCCGCGGAGTGATTAGACTTTTTCTGATGCAATATTTGAGGTTATTATTATATTATATGTTTTATAATTGATTATATGCGTTGTTGTTTTGTTATATAAATTCGTGGGCATTGTTTCTCATTATATAAGAAAAATGTTATCATAAACAGAGCGAGATGAACGTCAATATAGTGTTTTCTCGCTCACTCTCAAGCCACAAAATCATGCAATATTTTTTAAACAACTTTGGTTCAAGATAATTAAATTAAAAGTTATACCTTTTCTGATAGAATTCCACAAGATTTTCACCGAGCAATCGTCCAATGTCGGAAGGCATGTCTTGCCTCTCTGGCAACAGGCCGACGTTCAAAAACCATTGCACTACTTGAAAATATAACGCCACTGTCCCTATTCCTTTGAATTTCTCCTCAATTTCGCTCAAAGCTGGAAAATTTATATAGGGTAATTTTTTTAACTGCGACAGTATGGGGAACTCCGAAACCACAGGAGATACAGGGAAACTGTCTTAGGAACCATTTGCTCTTTTTTATGAAAACGATTTTGGCAACGTAATTTTTCTGGTCAAGTTTGAGTTGTCCTTAAAAATGAGTCATTTTGGTCACTTTTTTTTTTGATGCGATTCGATTAAGTTTCATGTAAGGATCATTTCTATTGATAATGGCTGAAAAGAACCAGGCATTAGAAAAAGTAATTTTACATTAGCTGTCTTTCTGATGTCTGTATGTAGCTAGGTTACGGTGTTTACGTGACAATAAAACATAGTAAGAAGTCCCTCGTTATTATTTCCTATAGGTTATGGGCCCAGAAAAAAGGGAAATAAAGTAATAAAGTAAAAGCAATACGAGAGGAGCAGCAAAAAAAGAAATAAGCAAAGTAAAAATGGAAAAATTTGTGATTGAACGTTTATGACGAATGGGTGAAAAATGATGCTATGGCAATGTTCATCATAACTCAGGCCTTAGACTACAAAGAAATTGCACTTATTGAGACCTGCGAAACTGCGGTGGAAGTCATGAGAAAACTGGAAAGTATTTATGAACAAAAATCTCAGCTAAATACCCTACTAGTCCAGGAGAAATTTTATAGTTATAAGATGACAGGCACAGATAGCATTGCACAACACATAGCAAAGATTGAGAGTATGGCCAAGCAGCTACGCGAAAATGGAGAGCGATTAAGTGAAAAAGCCGTGATAACAAAAATAATTTCAACATTACCGTTGAAATACAGGCATTTCCGTCAAGCGTGGCTCTCACTAGCACCAGAAAATCAAAATATAATCACTCTTACTGAACGACTAATCGACGAAGAAATAAGTTTGAGCAGGTACGAGGAAGAAGAAATTGCCTTATACACCAACAGAAACGGTCAGAAGTACCGACCCAACAGAGCCAAGAACAAGAACAAATATCAAGAACCAGCAAAGTATGACGAACACAGATTTATTTGCTATAACTGCAACAAAAGGGGACACTTTGCCAGAGATTGTCAGGCCCCAAAGAGGAATATTGGCGCTAATATGGGAAGAATGAAACCATCATGCGTGGATGACGGCAAGGTAGATGAGCTGGATCACTGGATAATGGACAGCGGAGCATCTGCCCACATGACGTATAGGAAAAACAATTTTTTATCTGAAGCATGTTTGTTAGGAGAACAGTCGCGATATCCTTTTAATAATTCAAAAGGAAACGACTTATCAATTGCGAGTTTAGTTTATAGTGAAGTCTGTGGTCCGATGTCATGTAAGTCAGTGTCAGGGGCGAAGTATTTCGTAATTTTCAAAGATGTTTTTTCGAGTTTTATTTACGTATACTTTGTTAAAGACAAGTCAGATATTTTGGAGCGTTTTATACAGTATAACAACATGGTTCAAAATAAGTTTGGCCACAGTGTCGAAACTTTGGTCACGGGTAACGGCGGTGAGTACGTTAGTCAAGATTTTAAAGATTTTTTGAATAAGAAAGGGATTCAACATGAATGTAACCCTTATAATCCGGAACAGAAAGGTAGAGCTGAAATGAGGACAATAGTAGAGCGAGCGAGGTCGATGCTTTATGCACGAGATCTTCCTCTCTATCTTTGGGCTGAAGCAGTAAATACTGCGGTGTATTTAATGAACAGGGTGACATCGAGTCAGGTTCCAGGTATTTCTCCGTTTGAACAGTGGGCGGGTTATAAACCTGATCTAAATTTTATCAGAACTTTCGGATCTGTAGGCTTTGTGTGTGTTCCCCGACAGAAAAGAACAAAATGGGGTAAGAAAAGCGATAAAATGATTTTTGTTGGTATGCAAGGAAACTCTCAGAACTACAGAATGTTTAATACAAGCACTCGGAAACTAACTGTCTTTAGAGACGTAGTTTTTAACGAATTTGATGTTGCAGGATCGGAATTACGACAAAACAGAATACTCTTAGAAATTGAAAATGACAAAGACGAGAGTGAAACAAATAATGACATGTTAAATATTGATAGTGTAGTAGATAGTGTTGAAGAACAATCAGAGGAAACGATAAATGTAAATAGAGTGAATAGAGTTAACAATGTTGTAGAACAATACGGAGATGACATTGGTGAAGAGCTAAGAGAGATGGAAAATAGAGATGAAGATGTTGGAGAAGAAGAAGTTGATGACGATAGCGAAGTGATAGGAGAGATGAGTCATAATCGATACAATCTAAGGTCAAGATGCTCAATAAGAAAACCTGAACGACATCAAGCTAACATAGCTGAGGTCTATGAACCTCGTGCGTACAATGAAGCTTTACAACTAAATGATGCTGAAGAGTGGCAAAGTGAGAGTAATGATGAGGTGGCGTTATTTATATTGTTTATAATTAATATTAGCAGATTGTTTAATAGCTACACTAAAGAACATGTTAATGCTATTAAAAGAATTATAAGGAACTTGAAGAACACTAAAGATTTAGTTATAAAGTATAAAGGTAAAAAATTTATGTCTGGATATTCTGACGCAGGTTATGCCAGAGACCTGGATAAAAGACGGTCGACCACCGGTTACTTATTTATGTTGAATTTATGTTATGGTTTTAATAGCTTAGTATTTTTAATATTTTTGTATATTAATGTTTTTGTATATTCTTAAGTTTAAAATTAAGGGGAAGTATTGTATAATCTTAAATGTAAAATTAAGGGGAAGTATTGATAATGGCTGAAAAGAACCAGGCATTAGAAAAAGTAATTTTACATTAGCTGTCTTTCTGATGTCTGTATGTAGCTAGGTTACGGTGTTTACGTGACAATAAAACATAGTAAGAAGTCCCTCGTTATTATTTCCTATAATTTCATTGTATCGGAAGAAAAAAATCGAAGCAGCAGAACTTAGTCAAATTTAATAAAATGGTTTGTCATCCAACAGGCCAGTACATGGTAGATACTGAACCATAGTCAATACAGCTTGACCAGAAAAATTACTTCGTTTTCATGAAAAAAGAGCAAATGGTTCCTAAGACAGTTTTCCTGTATCTCTTTTTTTTTTACAATTTAATTTTAGCCTAGCATGTTAGCAACATCATCTTACATGTTAAGCTAGTCTTCGCTATGCCGGCTTGAAGAGACGAATGTTGTTTCTTCTTAATACTTAATTCTGAATACGTACCATCAGGAACAATTAAGTTACAGCATTTAGTGAGTACTGCATCTAATAAACTGCTCAGACTTGACAGCTGACGAACGCAGTGTTCGAGACATCGGCGAAGGTTCCTAAATAAAGAGAAACTATATAGTCATATTAATATATTAATAGGAATTATAATGCCAGTTTTGTTTTTACATCGAAATACGCTAGAGGAGAATCATTAGAGGAATCTGGCTAAAAGAAAACTTGTTTTGGCAATAAAATTCTACTAAGTTTGTACTGTCCAGTAGCTAAAGTTCCAGTTTTTTAAAGACTCGTAAGAAGTTCTTTTAATGATTTTATACTGGAATAAGGGTTTCCTTTATAAAAAGTTTGGGGTAGAAATATTTCTGTATTAAAATAATTGCACTGACCAATCAGGAATGGAGGAAGACGTGAATAGAGGTCCGATCAGCTCTTTAGCATTACGCTTCAAATCTAAGGCGCGTCGCCAACTCCAGTCAACCTAAAACAGATATTTGTCATTGCGAAACAATCTAGAACCGGAATTAAAGAGTTTTTGGCGGCCATCTTAAGACGTCAGGTTATCTGTCTTGAATTATTTTCCTAAACTCGTGTTTCTTCGAGTGTTAACGTGTAATAATAGTAGATTATTAACCATTACGTGTTCGTTAAGTTGCGTGAGTGTAGGCAAACAATTCAAAAGAAGGGGAAAGGGGTCTCAATTTTCCCTCCAAAACTCCGTAGGAAGTTTCAGTAAAGATTCAACCATTTTACTGGAGCAATTTTTGACTTGACTGAGACTTGACCTGACGTTTAGTGTGATCAAGGAATTACTCGTGATGCACAATATTATTAACTTGATGCAAATATATATATATATATATATATATATATACTTTGACACTGACAAATTGTTATACGCCATATAAAACAAAAAAAAAGAAATTAAAAATTGACATCTTTTTTATTAAAAAAAAATAATTATACATACAATAAATGTTAAAGTACATCCAGTATTGTCATGTGCTCCGGCTGCCCAATCATGTGCGCAACGCTTCAGAAAACATGACAAACGAGCTTCCAACGCCACTGACAGCAAATATTTACGCTGATCTTCCTGTTAACCAATAAATAAACAACATTTTATATTTTTTGTAAGACTGACAACCCTAGGCGAGGAGGTTAATGGAGGCCCATCGTTATTCCAATTGATTTTGGAAGGCATTCAAATGATGTGGGATGTCTCTGCATTCTTCTGGGAACTGCCCCACTACATGTAGACTGCATTAATAATCTCAAATAAGGCAAGTTTGTTGGAGTGTTCAGGTCAGGTAAGAAAGTAAAAAAAAGATGATAGATATTGAACGAAACAAAATACAACATGTTTACCATAACCTAAACAGATAAAATACATATATGTCGGTCATGAATACAGACTCTAATTTGAATGATTACGGAAACTAACTCTGAACAAAATGAATACGCGGTCATGAGTACAAGCACTAACTGGATATGAAACAAAAGCGTGGTTACGCTTTGACAATCTCTGAAAACACATGGCGCGGCAGACTCGTTGTGACTTGTTTGTTCAGAGGAACTGTCGTGTTTCAACATATTTGCTTAGTTATCGCCCACAAATGGAGGACAGAAGCCTAGGACCACTCTGCCGTTCTGTCATATAATATATTTTAAATTAAAAATAACTTACAAGTGTAGAAGTAGTGGTATAATTATCAAAATACAAAGGTGTAAGTCCAGCTTGTACACATCGCAAGTAAAGTCGTGACGGATTGAGTAGTATAGTTGGGCCTACTTCATTAATACCATTTATTATTTGACGCTGAATACCCATTGTGCTTATTATTGTTGTTTCTGATGTATTTAAACAAATGCATTCTGAAAAAAAAAAAGAATAAATTGTAACTAAAGCTTGTACCACAATACATCGGCGCGGCGAGTGGCGGCGCGTGTTGGGTCCCGGAGAATATATGGCCGTGCCACGCTCACCGTTCTCATCGTGTGACATAGACAACAAGTAGCGAAGAGGTACGGAAAAATCTCCCGTTAGGTTAGGTCAAGGTACTTGTTCAATACGGTAGACTGAGCTAATAACCATCATCAGTCTGCCTACCACTCTTTAAAATTATACGCTGCTTTGTTCATAATATTTAATTATTTAGTTTAGTTATTATTATAAATAATATAAGTTAAATACATACTATACTGTAATGAATTTGGATAGAAATGTTCTTCGAGTCTATTCGGATGTGTGTATCTCATAAGTGAGTTAGCCGTAAGTCGTAGGTCCAAAGTTCGAACATGACCTTGAGGTAGGTCAATGTTTATTGCACTCATGAATGGAGAACTCTCTAAACGATATGTAGCTGAAAATAAATTGTTATAACTACCTATAATAGATAACTATTGAGAAAGAATCTACTAGTTGTTATTAATTGCAAAGCACGTAAAGTCGATAATGGTTAGGCATTGATTATCTGCCTCACCAAATGTGTACTGGCCCTAGAACATTTTATTCACGATTAGACATTAGAGCGTATCGTCATAGACGCGTAAAGTTGATAGTAAAGTTACATACACATAAATACACTATTTGTTATCAACTAGATTCAAGTTATTAAATTAACATTAAATGTTTTTATACAAATATTTTTTTAAAATTTTAATTAGTGTTTAATGAAAATTATACAAAAAAATACAACTAATATTACTATAGACTGAGTTGGAAGGACTTTGAAAAAGATAATAGAGGAATTTTGACACACTATATAGCTTGTACAAAGTGTATCATATAGCTTGTACCATATGCAAAGTCAAGGATGTGGGTTGATTCCCACCCCAAATTGTATACGCACGGTGATTATCTTTTTCTGTTAATAAATTAAATTATAAACAGATTTTCTTTAATTTTATACCATTTAATAAACTCTGCAGTAGTTATAATATCATAACATACCAGGCATTTGTGCTTTATACCACTGGTCCAAATCAAACAGCAGCATTCCATAATGAGCAGTTTTGTCTGCATTCTCAACCCAACATTCCCATATAAGTTGACACAAGTTTAACACATCTAAAAACAAAATACTCATAAATTAAAATTATTAAAATAATATTTAAAAAGTAATAAGTTTCAAGTGTAACCAGTGCCGGATTAAGCCAGCGCGGGGCCTGTAGTAAATTCTGTCAAGGGGCCCTTGGTTTGCTTTAGGTTCTCAAGTTTAGGGTATTAAATAAGTGGAAGTGAAGCATAGCCTAAGGCGTTTCGCGTTTAAGGCATGCAAGATATTTTACGCTCCAATGTAAATTAATATTTTTTCATTACGGTCAGACAGGCGTTGGAGCGCGGGGCCCGTAGCATTTGCTACTCTTGCTACGTGGGTAATCCGGCACTGCGTGTAACACCCGTGAAGCGAACTAGTCGCGTTTCTGATCGGTTTGGGAGTAGCACATCAATCGGATGGTGACCTACTAGAGCCGGCATAGCGGAGGTGACTAGTGTCTGCCGAAGTTATGCATAAACCGTGTAGCTTAAAATCAGGCAGTACTAAAATAGCATATTTTTTTCAGTACTATTTAAATATTAATCTCTTTGAATTAGGCATATAAACTAAACTGAAGTAAATAATCTTTCACAGCCTTCCAAGTGTAAAAACTATATACTAACTTTCTTCTTCATCGTCAGCCAATGAGGATGGCAATGAATAAGTATGACAAGCGACACATTTCCCTCCGACAACATTCGAGAATGTGTCATCAGTTGTGCTTAATTCCAATTGAAACACTATCTTTGACGTCATGAATTTCTGGAAAAAAAAAAACATAAAATAATACCCAAAAATTCTACAAATCTTCTCTAATGATTATTTTAAAATTAGAGATATCTTCATAATTATTTTTTTTTTTTTTTTTTTTTTAGTTAATTTATATGAAGCGGAGTGTTGTCATATGCCGAACCACAATAAAATAAAAAAACTCTTGCATAACATAGTGCAATCACGCGCCGTTTGTTATTTGAAACACAAATCTATGCACACACATACACGCCTGCAACACTCACAAACTCACGCGCACGCATAGACACTACCGCCCTCTATCCCCCTCCGCCCCCCAATCCTTCCTGAAATCTGTCAGACAGCTGAGACAGTAGTGACAAAAATTATCAAACCCTCATAAACAGTCACGTTGAAAACGATAATAGTAGTGTAAGAACCAGCCCCAATACAGTCCACTAAGAAATCAAGGATGATCAGCTTCCAAATCTACAATGGTTTATCTGACGCCCCTTTTAACTCCTCGACTCAGAACCGCCGCATCACACATCCATATGTCAAGCTACCCAAGTGTACTCACACATATGCCAATTCAACCATTCTGAGAGTACATCCCAAAGTACCAACAACTGCTAGTGCATGAGGATATACATCCTGAGCTGAATAAAACAACTTACGTCATAAAGGTAAACACTATCTGTCACCATTTGCTTGCTCTGATACTCTAACGCGTACATCACAGCCAATGGAAATTGTTCCTCTTCAAATCTATCAAAGACAGAATATATGACCCAGAGATATGAAGATGCGCGGGGGTCATCGCAGGGTTCCTGTTGACATAAATATGGTTAAGGAGTGGTAGGCAGACTGATGATGGTATTAGCCCAGTCTGTCGTCCTGGGGTAGTAAGTACTACTACTTTCAAATGTAACACCCGTAAAGTGACCTTGTCGTATATCAGGAACAGTTTGGAAGTAGCCAGATAATGAGAGGAGTGTGCACTGTCAATACTCTTAAATTTATTTGTAGTCGCAGCTGTTTCCGTTCATGGACCGCATGCAATCTAGCTTTATATCAGGCTGAGTGTTGTCATATGTCTGGATACCAGTCTCCTTCAAAAACGCTTTTCGGCTCTTATTAAACCTTTATTTTAATTATATTTTGGGCAATCTAATATATCACCAATATATAGATCTGTATGTTTTGAATTTGTTTTTAATTCCTTGTAGAAGAGAAAAATCTCTACTTATCTTTCTCGTCTTATCTATAAAAAAAATCCCGACATGAAAATAAAAAAAAACGGCTTTGGTTGGACATATCTCTTACTCAACATCAGACAAGAAAAAGAAACTCACTTGAAAACCAAAATGTGTGACAGGCAAACATTCAACATTAACTTGAGAAGTAAACTCAAGACTCAAAGTCATCAAATTCCATATTTGAAAAGCTCCAAAATTGAATCCGACAGCCACACTACCCAACTGCGGAATATATTGTATAGTAGAAACATGAACATGACCAACTTTAGCTTTCATACGAATTGTGCCATCAGAATTTTTAAATATATATTGATTTTCAACAAAAGAATCATCGTTTAAAGCAACAGCCAAGTGTCTATTTTCTTCTAATGAATTATCTCTTTCTTCTTGTATATATCTCAAGTTATTTATAGACAAGAACTCAAAACTAGCTGGAGAGGATTCATTCTTTATGTCTTCTTCGTTGCCTAATGATATATCGTTTAAGGCTGAAAATATAAAGAAATCATTATTGTTAAACTATTAATAACAATACATAATATAAAACAGATCATGTGCAGTGTCTATCTATCTACAAATTTAGATTTGCCAGCAAGAACTACTATTGATCAAGTATACAAAGAATAATGGATAGTATATCACAATGTAACACCCATGACACCTTGTCGCATTTGTCATGAGGTGCTCATTTGTCTCATCAAGTCAGCATAGTGGAGAGGACTGCTGCCTGTGTAGATTTATCTGTAGTAGCGGAGTGTGGTCATATGCCGAGCAACAATAAAAAAAAATCTTCATCCACTTCTTTAAGAGAACTTTTTCATAGCTAAATAAAAACGTTGTCAGTCACTTACCTTGTAGTAAAAGTGTCCTATTGAGATCATATATGAATATACCTCCAGTATTTGTACCACAATAGACTACACCATCAAAACATGTGAATGGGCCATCGGGAATATTGTCTGATACAGACAAATTAGTTACAATACCCTTCGTTTTTATCACATGTAGTATCTGTGGGATATTCAATCAAATATAAACATAAATTCAATGAAATATAAAAGAGTGGTAGACAGACTGATGATGGTTATTTGTCCAGTCTGCCGTCCTGGGGTAGTACCACCACATTCAAATGTAACACCCGTGAAGTTAGCTTGTCACATTTCAAGAATAGTTTGAAAGTAGCGAGGTATAACAAGATGAGTGTGCACTGTCAATCTAGATGGTACATGCTTGTCTCTGCAAGCTGGTATAGTGGCGACTGCTGCCCGCACAGGTTCTCTCTGTAACAGCAGTTGTTTCCATTCATGGACCACACTCTAGCTTTACAACAGAGTAGTGTTACATGGCGAGCTACAGTAAAAAAAACTACACATGTGGCGACCTTATTTGTATTTTTTTAATTAGATTTTTGTTTTTGGTCACTTGCTAAGGTGTGTCACAATGTTGATGGGGTACTGGTCCTCAGGAAATTGGATGGCTTGATGAGAGTAGAAGGACGCACCAGGCACCCCACATGGAGGCTATGTGTGCAGAAATAAGGTCGGAGCAACAAGTAACCACATATCTAATGATTTATTTATTTGTTTGTTTGTTTAGAGAAATCACAGCTTACATATATAGAAAGAACAAAAAAATAACAAAGAAGTCGATTTCAAATATACATTTACATTGCAATTCTAAAAAAATAAAAATTATAAAAGATATACAATAAAATACAATACACGTGTTGTATGTGTGTGGAATTTACTAAGAAAATTTACAGCTGGTATAATAATTATGATAATACCTGGGATCCATTAACATGGAAAGCGCATATGAGTCCTGCATTGTCATCAGTCTCCACACTAACCAGCAGTTGATGACTGCGATCCGTCAAAGGTGTGGGCAGCTCAACTACACTATGCACTTTAGCTTGCTTGCTGGAGAAGATAAAATAAAAAAATATTCAATTTATAGCAAAGAACTCTTTAAATCCATTTTTGACTTTAGTTAGAGAATACCTCTGTCTTTCATTTACTTCCATAAACTATTCAAAAGATCTATTTATTTGGCAGTTCTTAATATTGCTAAATTTTTATACTTTTATTATTTAATATTACCTTAAAGCCCCACCAAATGTCCATGCTGCAATCTTCAACCCAGTCCGAAGGTCAATAACACAAAACTTTGGCCCCAAAGCTAACCAGCCAAATTTCGAATCAATAAATATACCACCAAGGGGGGTTATGTCTGAAATAAAAACACAACGTTATATAATACTTAAATCTGAAAATACATATCTAAGAAATACTAATTTACTATATAGAATGTTCATAAATGTTTGAAGCTATATTGCAATAATAATCTAATAGTGCTTACCCGATTTATCATCAGATGGTTGAAGATAACTAAATACAGATGGAGATAAGTTTTTAGTTCTAACTAGAGAAAACACACTATCCTGTAGTTTCTGCATATTTCAAACAAAAATCCTTAAAATTATGAATACCTATTTATAGGTTAAAACCATCAATTTCAATATGAACTAAATACATCTTAAACTATGTTATTACACTATTATTTCAAAATACGCTAAATTTATTTGAAGGTATGCCTAAAACAATATAAAAACGGTCACTTTAAATCAATTCTTATCACCGGTTTTAAATTTTTATTCACACGGTTAGCAAAGCGCGGTACGACCCAAATTTTTCTATAAATGACAAATAAATGACATTCGTCGAAATTGACATTTCTTTGTGTGTTGCCATATAAAAAATAAAAATAATACGACCAAAAACAAGATAATTTTGGCGGGTTGCTAGTGATCCCTTGTTTCTTGTTTTCATTCTTATATTATTTTCCTAAAGGCCTAAAGTAATGCATATTGGTGGATAGGTAGATATGTATAGGAGAATGATTCGAAATAACATGTGTTTTATTTTCCCTCTAAAACTCCGCTGAATGTTTTGATAAAAGTTCCAGCATTTTACTAAAAAAGAAAAGATTTGAGTGAAGGTTTAGCAATGCCTCATGAAAATGGAAATATCAGCTACTAAAGACTAATCTATATTTACTATGTTCCTTTTGTCTTTAAAATACCCTCACGAAAAACACTTTATTTTAAAATGATGATAATAATATTTAATGCAAAAGGCAAATCAAAATTCTTTACAAAAAATTTAAAAAAATGTACGTTGTGGACATAAAGGAACCTACCTACCTATAGTGGAGAATTCATATAATAAATAGAATGTTTGCAGATAATTATAATTTATTATGATTTCATTATACAAAAATATTGCAGTAAATTTAATGAATTATATTTATACAATACAAAATTAGATACATATAGATTAAAATCTCAAGTAAGACCAATTCCTGGGTGCCGAATCCGAAATGGCCACGGACGAGCCACGGTGAGCGTGCCCTTTCATTTCCTGTTGACCGTGGCTCGTCCAATTGCATTATAAAGCGAGCTCGAAGGAAGTCAACGTGACTCACGGTGAGCTCGGTTCGTAATCGGCTTCCTGACCAAAAAATTTATTCATATTCATCGATAATGAAAAAAGTTGCGACCTATCTAAAATTTTGAGCTTTTATTGATTACTATTGTTGATAACGACCATCGTTCAATGAAGTAATCGATACATTGACTACGTTTTGTTTAGTGTCATTTCCATGTGGACTAATTTTTATTTGGCCTTGAACAATATTCATCATAGACGTATATGGGCTTTCCGGCACTTGCTGATATGGTCTAACTAAATTCGATTCACTTTTGACATTTACCAGATCATAAGCAGTGTCTTTCATGGACGTGTAAGGACTTTTCGGTTTACCAGGACTAAATCCATTTTGAGTAACTACTGGGTTATTCGTTCTTTCTTTTGTGGAACTACTTTGAGATTGTAAAGTAGAGGAACTGCCTTTCAAACTCTCCATTTCTTTAGAAAATACCTCTTCCGTTTTCTTGATTCTTTGAGCGTTCTCTAAAAGTGGTGATTTATTAGGCTGACCGTTGTGGAAGTTTGGCGAACGATTGGAAGGGTTAGTCCTGTTATCAACGGACAATTTGTTATCATTTTTATAAGATGTTTTTTCGGGTTTATTTACTTTGACTTCCATTGAACCGTACGCACTGTCTTTAGTTGAACTTTGAGAGGATGCGTTATCTTCTTTGACACCATACTTTCTTATTACATTAGGAGCTACAGGTTCCAAATTTTGTGCGTCATAAGACAGTGCTTTATCATGAATTGGCCCTGATCCTTCGATAATTTCTCCTGTACGTGGATTTATATGTTTTGCAGTGTCGTATCTAAGTGTGACTCTATGTGATTCATCTATTGGATAACCGCGTGTTGTTTCTTCTAGTTCACCGTCACTTTCTTCATTGTAGCCGCCATTTTCGTAATGTTCTTCCTGTAAAATTGATCTTGTATTACTTGTTGTTTTTGCTTAGTGTTAATATTTATTACTATTACTTACGCCCACGTGTCTACAGATATCAGACTTCTCTCTAAGTATGTATAATCTATTTTCGCCCGGACCACATCCTTAACTCTTCTAAACCTGACTATTTTTGAGTTGTTGCCTATTCTTACTAAGAAAAGTCTTTTAGGGCGTCCCCATCTAACACTACTACGGACAACTTAATTCCGCATGATAAATATTATTCCTGCACTTCCCACAGGTTGATTCAGATTTCATCATATTTCGTTATATATCTGTTTAAGAATGATCATTCATTACCTCTTCGTCAGCTTCTTCAATAACACTATTTTGTATCCAATCACGTATCCTCTGTTTCTTTGCTTGCCTATCTACAGTAGTCTCTATACCATTCTCATGGAAATGTTTAAGCAGAATGTTCTTCTCGTTGGGATCACTATGAAAACTGTACATTGATGGGCACAGTTCATCTATATCACCTCCAGCTGTAAAATCATTATACTCGTAAATAAATCGTTTAATATGTTTAAGTACTTAATGAGTTAGGAAATCAACAGTTTATTGGTCTTGAATTTGGTCATACAGTGGTATTATCGGGATTTTAGTGTAAGGGCCGGTACATATCTGGCGCAGCGAGCGGGCTTTTTCACTGTTAAAGCATTAACATGCGTTAAAATACATTTGAAAATAAATTAACATAGTAAAATGATTGCGAGGTTTTCGACATTATATCAATGGCTGTGCCTAGCCGCCATTTTATTACTTTTAAGTTTTTAAAAATATTTTTATTGTAAATAAGCAATGTCTCCTCACCAACTCTATCGGTATATCCCTTAGCCATCCATCTATCATCCATGTAACGCGAGAGTTCTTGAAAATTATGAACCCGTTTCTCCTCACGTGGTTCAATGAATTTTTTAAACATCTTCTGAGCTCTAGACGATACCATTTTCCATAATTTAGGCTGTTTCTTCAATGGGTTCGCACTATTATACCACTGGTAATAACTGAAAATTATATCTATATAAATATACAAAACTGAAATGTCTCAATCAGATTTTTACGGTGGCTGTAGCGTGATTAACGTTATTTTTAAATGATGTTAATAATAAAGTAAAGTAAAGCTAGAGTGGGGTCCATGAACGAAAATAACTGCTATTACAGATTTTCTACAGGCAGCAGTCCCCTTCGCTCTGCCGGCTTGACGAGACGAATGTTCACCATCCAGATTGACAGTGCATATTCCTCTAGTTATATAAAACAAAATCTTACCTAGAATATCTTGGATCGTCAAACGCTGCTTTTTGCCATGGTAAGCAACCAGTTAGACAAATAAATATAACAATACCAAATTGCCAAATATCGTGGATCGTTAATGCCCTGAAAAATAGATAATAAATAATAATAAATTCCTTATTACAGTTAAGAAAGATATAGAATTGGCGGTCTTATCTCTAAAAGCAATTTCTTCCAGACGACCAATTGTTATTAGTTACATTCTAAGGAAAAGAGAAAAAGCGGGCGATGCAGTTAGGAAGTATCTATGATTAAATATTATAATAAAAAATATTCCTTTATAAAAAAAAATCCTTTCTACTAAGCCTTTCTTTCCCAAGTTTTAATAGTACAAAAATGAAAGGATTCATGTAATTAAAATTAAAATAATTTCTTAAACAAATGAAGGATTAGCTTTTGAGATTAAAATAACTTACTTATAGCTACTATCCATAGTTAATTTTAAAACTTCTGGTGGCGAATATGGCAGCCACTCATTTCTTCGCCTAACTTGTGTCTGAGCTTTTCGTGTTTCACCGAAATCGCACAATTTTATTCTTGAAAAATCCGATTTAAATATCAATATGTTGTCTAATTTCACGTCTCTATGTACTAAATCTCTTTGATGCAAATGTTCTAACGCTGCTGCTAATTGTTTTGTTACTCTTTTGGTATGAATTTCACCTATACCAGTATCTAACATATTTGATGTTAGGTCACCTGAAAAAAAAAACATGTAGTCAAGAATAAACAATAAATTGTTTTGTGTTGGGCGCAACTATTCGTCGTGTTTTCTTTGGGAACATTTTCAAAAAAACCAGGTGTGACTAGAGGAGTGTGCATTGTCAATTTAGACTGATTTCAGAGATTTCTGTGTGGTAGCAGTTGTCTCCGCTCATGAGTCGCATTCTAGCTTATTAATATTAGGTGGAGTGTTGTCATATGCCGAGCCACAATAAAAAAATGCCAATGTAATTTTATTGTGTTTTGGTTGGTTGATGTGCATTCGTTGCATAAGCTGGCATATCGGACGCGCAATTTTACCGTACTCTAGCTTGTTGACCATAAGTATGACACTGCTGTATAAAAAAGCATGTCTCACTTGTGGGGTCAGGGGCTTTTTATGTATTAGAAAGTGTATATGTAAAAGTTTAGTTACATTTAAAATACAAAACAAGTACTTGGTGTTATAACTAATGAAGGACATTTGAATATTTCATTCATAACATTACTGACGTTGGCTTCAGTCCACATTTATATTACTTCAACAATTATATTTTAATTAGTAGATTTTCGACCCTACGGATCCCTATTTATTTTTTTAAGTTCTTGACTATACTAAAAATCCAGTCACATTAGCTGTTTATATTAGACCCTTCACCAACATGTAAAAACCTCTCGACGCGTTTCGCCATTCCACGTGGCATCAGGAGACGTGTGGTCGCTTCGAAGGGTCTAACATTGACAGCTGCTGTGACTGTGTACCTACCCTCACTAACATTGATTAGCGGAAATTAGTTGCAAAGTAGTGTTTGGATCATATACTGTTCTAAAAATCCCTTTATACGCTGTTATTAAATATTTAAGTTACATTTTGCTACGGTACATAATACCATATTAGGTATAAAGTATATAGTTTACCTAAGTTTTAGTAGCGCGGTGACTGTTGTAGAGACAAATTCTACCACAAACTGCAGGCAGCAGTCACCTCCACTATGTTAATATGAGGAGAGGAATATGCCATTTATCAGTCTCTAAATGTTTCCATACAAATTCATACAATTGTGTTTGACATACATTATATCTATGCGTTGGTAGGTTGGTACATATACAATGCAATTATTCACATTAGTTTTCGTAATTAACATATTGATATAAAAACCATTTACCTAACGGCGCATACTCCTGGCAAAATACATAGAATCCAGCTGTTTCGAAGGCCACATCGAAAGTTGTTACAATATTTTTGTGTGCGCTCAGATGTAGACCGTAGTGGAATTCCCTGTAGAAATCTCGTATTGAGACATAAGGTTTGGGTAACGCTTTCAATACAATTTCTGTATCCGACGCCCTGTGTTCTACTAACAATATTTTGCCAAACCATCCTTCGCCGACTATTTGCAATATATCAAATTCTTCTACGAGACACACCTGAAAATATCATAATTTATTTAAACATTTTTAATAAGGAGAGGATATACATTTGTCTCCTCAAGCCGATAGTGGAGGCGAATGCAGCATGCAGACATTTCTCTTACAGTAATATTCGTTTATGGACAATAATAATAATTCCTTAATGCACAAATAAATGTTGTACAATGGCGAGTTTAACGCCATTAGGCATTTTCTCCCAGCTAATCATTGGGAGATGTAAACGGAGACAAGGGCAATAAATAACACAAATATTATAGGTACAAACACATATAATATATACATAAATACATACAATATAAATACAATAAACATATGATATATAAATCATGTCATAGTTTGTTTGTGGAGAAGGTGCTTAAAGAGTTTGTGTTTGAAGACGCCTACTGTTGGCGATTGCCTGATGGAGAGAGGTAACTTATTTCACTGACGAGATGAAGACACAGAAGAAGAAGATACGAAGAGTGAGATAGGAAGAGTGAGAAGGAGTTTGGTCATTGTTTGAGGAGCGTAAGGAGCGTGAGTGAGAATTCAGACAGGAATTCAAAGCGACTGCACTTTAACAATTGTGGTCATATGTCGGCCTACTATAAAAAAAGTTTCTAGGCTATAAAATATGCAACAACAGTTTAGAATTATTAACTTTTTTTTATGCACAAAGTTATAATCATGAAATATAAGCAGATTATAAGCTCTCTATAACGTAAATATTTCGTCTCAAATATAATATTGGTTGACGGTACGGTTGGCAATATTGAAATCTCAGTGTGTGTGTTTTTTTTTGTAGCTCGTATTATACTGTATTAATGAATATTAAAAAAATTACTATATACAGGGTGTCCCGTAAGTAGTGGTGTCAACGATATTTTACAGATAGAGGGGTTCAATATCTACAATATAATTTGGTAATTTTTTTTTTATACCTTCTGGTTTAAAAGTTATGACATTTTTAAAGAATTATCATTTTTTCCCCCGTTTTATCACAAAATAATGTTATAAAAATTTGTTTACAATTATTTTCACTAATATTTTTATTTAAGTGAGTTGAGAAAACACAGGGCTTTCTAATTAAAATATTATTCGTAACCAATTAATAACCATGATTAAATAAAAAATTAAAATCTAACCAAGATTTAATTTATCAAATTTTAAGCAAAATATTTAAATGAAGCTGGTGTAAAAAAATTGTATGTAGGGTTACGGGACCATTATTTTAAAAATATCTACAATTCACACGGATTCTAAAAACGTATAATAATGATCACTGTCATTTTAATTACAATGTTTTTTCGACATAAATACAACAAATGGGCGTCGATTTTTAATAATGTATTCCGATAATAGGGCGGATTTTAAGAATTCTTAAATCGGTAATTTGCACTTTTTCACGTCTTAACCTACTGTAAGATACTAACTGCTTGTAGTTCCAATCTTATTTTTATTTCGGTTCCTTAATTTGACTTTAAGGATGTTCAAAGAGGGGTAGGCAGACTGACGCCTGTTTCCACTCATATTTCATTCAGAGATTACGTACCTTAAGTACATTAGGCAGAGTGTAATCACATGCCGAACTACTATTAAAACAAAGATTATTAAGTAAATTATTGTGTTTTTTTTTAATTGTAGCTCGGCATGTGACAACACTCCGCCTGATATAAAGCTAGAGTGCGGTCCATGAATGGAAACAACTGCTACTACAGAGAAACCTGTGCGGTAGCAGTCGCCTCCACTATGCCGGCTTGAGGAGACGAGCATGTACCATCTTAGATTGACAGCGCACACTCCTCTCGTTATACCTGGCTACTTTTAAACTATTCCCGAAACGCGGCAAAGTCTCTTCACGGGTGTTACATTCGAAAGTGGTGGTACTACCCCAGGACGGCAAACTGGACCAATAACCATCATCAGTCTGCTGTTGTTAACTAAAAAAAGCTGTTTATAAGACATGTAATAATAATGAATATGAACTACGCCAAAAATTTAATATCGTGTCCGAAAGAATTAAAAATAATCAAAGAGCCCTAGGAAATATCAGGAGAATCTTTATTAGAAGATGTCGGTTATGCATTATAGTTAGAGGGAGACATTTTGAGCATTTACTTTAATAAATTGTTTTCTTATCCGTATCTATTTACACTGGTTTTATTGGAATTCGCATAAGGTAATAATGAAATTTCTTCGAAAAATAGTACTTTGTTGCTCGTTTAACTTTGAAAAATTACTTTAATTAAAATGACAGTGAACATTATTATACATTTTTAGAGTCCGTGTGAATTGTAGATATTTTTAAAATAATGGTCCCGTAACCTTACATACAATTTTTTTACACCAGCTTCGCTCAAATATTTTGATTAAAATTTAATAAATTAAATCTTGTTTAGTTTTTAATTTTTTATTTAATCATGGTTATTAATTGGTTATAAATAATATTTTAATTAGAAAGCCCTGTGTTTTCTCAACTTACTTAAATAAAAATATCAGTGAAAGTAATTGTAAACAAATTTTTTTAACATTATTTTGTGATAAAACGGGGAAAAAAATGATAATTCTTTAAAAATGTCATAACTTTTAAACCAGAAGGTATAAAAAAAAATTACCAAATTATATTCTAGATATTGAACCCCTCTATCTGTAAAATACCGTTGACACCACTACTTACGGGACACCCTGTATATTACATTTTTGCCAATATCACATGCACTGATCGAACAAAGTATAACATAGTTACATTGGTATCAGTTAGCAAGATTTGAACACGGATCTCATCGATCGTGAATTCATGTCTCAACCGCTAGACCACGGCCGCTTCATGATTATAAGAATGGTTTGTAACTCAAATACGTGGAACCAAAAATAAGATTAATTATAATTAAAGTTTCAAATGTGATACCTTTTCCAATTCAAATTCTCTAATTTTATGAATAGACCCGGTTAACGCTCTTCTGGTCCCGTTATTCATTTTTATTCCTGTTCCAACGCATTATTCATATTTCTGAAAATAAAATTGAATATATTAACAAAATACATACGTCAACGCCTCACTGAATACCATTCGTGTTGTAAATAACTGTAGAAAATTTTTAATATTGACTTTTCTTTTGGTGAAATAAACGACTAATACGGTACTCATATGTATTGATTTTTTTTTATTGTAGCTCGGCATGTGACAACACTCCGCCTGATGTAAAGCTAGAGTGCGGTCCATGAATAATGGATACAACTGCTACTACAGAGAAATCTCTACAGGCAGCAGTCGCCTAAACTATGCCGGCTTGTGGAGACGAGCATGTACCATCCACATTGACAGTGCACACTCCTCTCGTTATACCTGACTACTTTCCAGTATCTAAATTTCTAATCTTATCTAATAAAATATATTAAATTATGAAAGGCGTGACAATTGTATTGTGTTGTATGAAAATGTTTTTTGTTACTGCTTTAAGAGGAAATAAACTTTTCACATTTTATTTTAATTTTTTAAATAATTCCTATATAAAAAGTAATAGATAAAACAAAATATTAACTAGGTACTTTGTAACAATTCGAAAACGAGGAAATTTGTATATTTTAAGTGGTACAAACGTGATCCAAGTGGAACCGGCATAGAGCTGCCTATAGACATTTATTAGCAGTTGTTTTTAGATAATGGAACTGAACATCAGGCGGAGTATAGTTACTACTAAATCACAAACAAAGTTTATCTCAAGCTCAGTCATGTTTAAATTTATTTCATTTTAATGATTAATAAAAAAATATTATAATAAGTTTATAATTGATTGTGTGTACGTAGTATAATAATATAATATTATCTCGAACGTCATCGCGATCGTGAAATTTTAAAATGAAAACAAACATAATAATATCCATGTGGCTCTATGAATTAGCTTCATAACGGCGCGTGGAAGAATTATTACGCTCAAAAGTAAACACTATTCATATTATGATGCAAGAATTTAAAAATAGCTTAGACAATCCAGCTTCTTTTAAAAAAGAAAAGTTTTTACTTTTTAAGAAATAACATTATGTTGTTTTTCAGTGCATTTAGCACGTGTCAAACTGTTCAGTCTGCCTACGCCTGTTTTTTGGAATAAAAGGTGTATAACCTTTACAAACTAATATAATAATATTCCTACCAATGTATTAACAAAAACAAATTAACATCTCCACTTGTAAGAAGGAATACACTTTATGACAAAGTTAAAAGAAAGTAAGGGCGGCGTGCGGTCGCGTTTAATTCGCTGTTTCAAAAGCTATGTAGCCATCGTGGTCACATATGTGGCCACCGCGTTTTACCTGAAAAGGTAATATTTAAAGCTCTAACCACAGACCATATAGTGAATTCTTATTATGGTTATTACTTATTGTTAGTAGTTACTGTCATTTTAACCGTTTAATTGTGTATTGATAGTTTAGTAGATTAGTAGTGTGTTATAATTATTTATCCCTCGCTAGACCACGGCCACTCGAAATACATCACTTCTATCTTATTTATATTTGATAGAAAATTATATATCATAATAAATAAAATTTAATTTCCGAAATAAGTTTTATAATTTTAGTCGTCAGTGTAATTCAGTAAATCGGGTCGCAAAACGCTCTGATTTCTGGCGATGCCGATGACTGAATTGTCTTGGATCCTAGCCAGGTGGCAGACCAGACGCCTTCCCGTGACGTCATAAGATACGTCACACCTCTTTAGAAGTTTCATACATATATTTTTACAACTTTATGTATGACTATTAACAAAAGAGTCATTGGAAATTTGACATTGGATCTGTTTGAAGCATCTCGGAGTCATAAAGGCGTTAATGCGTAATAATTTGTTTTATTTGATTGCAAAATACATTTCATTGCATCTATTTATCTGATTGGGAGTAGTTTTCTATGAGCTATTTGTTAAAGTAATTTATTTAGATTTTATTTTATGTAATGGAAAGTTTTTACAAAATAAAAAACGGCTATTATAAAACGTGTGAAAAATGTCTTTAATTGTCTTTAAATAGTTTTTTTTTCTTTTATTTATTTTCAGTTGTTTTATTTGTACTTCATTATAACATAAATCTAAAATGAAAAGCGATATAGATAGATTGAGATATAGATTTTTATAAATTGTAACTCAGCATATGACAACACTCCGTCTGATGCTTTGCCTGAAAGCTAGAGTGCGGTCCATGAAACAACTGCTACCACAGATGCCGGTCCGAGGAGACGAATGTGCACCATCCAGATTGACAGTGCACACGCTATACTCTTCTAATTAAGAGGCCTTGTCAACTGTTTTATTTTGTAAGATTTATTTCTTTATATGTAGATACACTTAATAAATTAAAACTCAATAATACCTACGTATTTATTTATATTTAAGTTTATTATTTTAAAGAATCGAGTAAACATCTGGTTATTATCATTTGTAAACCACTTAAATTTTATTAGACGTATTTGTTGATTAAAATGTTTAGTGAAAATAAAACAGTTCTTGAATAATCGATTTAAGAAGGTAATTGCGAATCCAAGTTTAATTTGTGGTCTAATAACCTTGCCTCGTGACTGTACTAGGTAACTATAGGTACGGTTAGCAAAATAAGTTTTTTTTAAATATCAAAGTTTAATAAATATTAGTGTATATTATTTTTTAATATTTAATAAATGCGTTGTTACTTTCGAATGTATAATTAGGAAAATTTTAACCAAGTATATAACCAATATATAAAAATAATTAATAATAGAAGAAGAAGATCTTAATTCTATGCTAAAATGCCTATTTACAAGCAAGAGTTTTCAGTTTTTACTGAAAAAAAAAACAACAAAAATGATAATTAGGTTCAGGTGAAAATAATAGAAAATAGGTCAAGGTTTTACTAAGAATATAAAGATTTAATAGGTTAATTACTAAAGTTTGTTAACGAAAGGTCTGAAAGAATTCTTTATAGCTACGTGACATGCGTATGAAAAGAATATATTGGTTGTAATTAACCTCATATTATTATGTATTGACATTGGTAAAAGAATTATGTTGGTTTAACTTTTTTGTATAGTAATTTTTTTCTTTAATATAGAGTGACAACACTTCGGCTGATGTTAAGCTAGAGAAACAACTGTTGGCTCATACAGTCGCCTCCACTATGCCAGCTTCAGGAAACTGGTCCAGGTTGTCAATTCGTGTCAATCCCGACATATGTCTGGATCACTATCCCTGGACTAACAAAGTTAAAATCGTTAAAACATTGACCTCTAACTGGTTGTTGTACCAGTCTTAACACGGAAGTCGCGAGTTCGATTCCCGATGTTTATTTGTTCTTGTAAATTAAAGTAGGCATTTGTTTCAGATCTCGGGTTTTATAATATTATAAATTGTACTTATACTTATATTGAATTCATTTTTCTCTTTAAGCAAGGCATTTTTTATAGGTTAAAAATTACGTGGGTTACAATTAATACCAGAGTGTACAAGCTTTTTCTTACATACTACACTTATTACAAAATTATACACAAAGTATATGGTATATGGCTTATCTATCTATATGGTCACACCTTTACTTGGATAGGTATAGGCAGAGATAAAACGCCACCTAGCATGAATCAAACGAGTACTTTTATCATTAATTAAGTACTGCATCCATTATTTCCTTTACACACGCTGAACAGTTAAAGAAACAGTTTTATTACCTAAAAAATAACAGGGCAGGCGCCCTATTGAAGCAAGGTCCGCCAATAGTTTGGAAATAATCCAAATAAACACTTCAGTGTAAACCAAAAACAGCACTACGCTACAGTAAATATACCACTTAATATCACTAAAGTTTATTTTCAAAATAATTATATACTATAAGTTTTTAATTAGAAAATTAGAGTGTGTTATGCGAGTTCAAAGCTTGAAGCTTGAATTGAGACTGGCCTGCCCGTACGCACACTCCCTGGCGACTATTTTTGGATACTGCATACAAAAATCACTTGTAGCGGAAATGTTACGATCAACGACCTGATACTGTTAGTACTAATTGATTGTCAACTTTAATTATATTATTGTGAGCTTTAAGAGAACTGAAAATAGATGAAAATTGGTGAAAAAGTAAAACTGTTTTGAGGATGTCACTGATAAAGGTTTTATTAGGAATTTGTTTATTTTTTAATCATGTCTGCTTCAAATTTAAAAAAAAATACAATAATCTCATAGGCAACTAAAACAGCAATACTAGAAAATAATCAAAAATAGACGAGTGAATACTACCCTCAACCTACTTGAATACCCGAAAAGAGCTACATGCGTAAGGCGGAAGTAGTATTTAGGGCAAGAAGTGACCTCCTCGCGGTCTGCCTATCTATCTCAGTGTAAGCAAATAAAAGGGTTATTACCTACCTCGTAGATTAATAAAGTAGTAGATTATAAATAAGTGTAATTTGATGTAGGTATAAAACAATACTAAATATTGTAGATCGAAGTAACAATAAAAATCGTCACAATTGTTGTGTCAATGTGTATTTTTAGTTCCTATTACTTTCTCCCGGCAAAAAGCCAAATCCGTCAGCTCAAACAATTAGCCCATTAAGTCATGCGATAATTATAATTGAAATCGTAACGGCGCCATCATAAATGCCTAGGTTTTTTTATTGCAACTATAATAGCAAATAGTAAACATTTTTTTAGCCTAATAGCGTGATTTTAAATAAACAAGGCACTCCAGTTTGAATTTTAGTGGCAATTATTTTTTAATTAATATACAGCGCGAGATTTTAAATCAATATGATGATTTTCAATCATCATAAATAATAAATGTTGTCAATGTACCGGTAATGTATAAATACATCGAAATAAGAGACAATTTGTTAAAAATCAACACTTTTCTTTAGTTTGCCGTATATCATTACTTCCCAGAATTTGATCCTTATCAGGAACACTATCGGATGGTGCAATAATACAGAGTGTTTTTTTTTTCAAAATCAACAGGTTCGATTCCTGGCCAGGAAAATGGATTTATCAAAAATCTAATAATGCAGTTTTAGTTTTCATCAAAATCGGCATCGAGACTCCTTTCAGCATTTTTCGATATCTCATATAGTTTAGGATTTGGCCATGAAAGCCCACTTGAAAAATTCACCTGTATAGCATTCAATGCGATTTTAGATTACTAAAGATTAGGTTGCATGGAAATACTCCTTTTGCTTTGAATAAAACAATAACATTAAAATAAGTGTTTAAATTTTGGCGGCAATTTGTGCGGGAATGTCGAGGGTAAGTTACGTTTGTAATTGGTTTGACATTGCCACTACACGAGTTATTTAACAAGAGAATTAGTTAATTGTGGTTGTTTTTAATAAAAAATTGTGTAACAATTTGCTGCGATAATGAACAAACTGTCCAATTTGAAAATTCGTTCCATAATCACAGCTATTATAGTATATGGTGTCTCGTTTTTTGTGGTATCCCCCGCATTCGATGTTTCTAAGCAAAATGCTGTTTCTAAATACTCTAAGAAAGTATGACATTGTAATTCAATGTATAAAAGAAAAAGATGCAATACGCTGTATAGCTTTAGTACCCTTTGCCTTCATAGACAGAATAGAGAGAACCAAACTAAAAAAAAGAAAAGTTTTTTGACGTGAATCAGCTGTCGGATGTTTTTTTTTGTGGTTGTAAATATCATTTGCGTATTAAGTTATTATTAAAAATATGGTGATCTGAAATTGAGTGCATATTTGTTCTAGTTTTTCAATGACTTGAATGCTGGAAATTTTGGTAAGTAACTTTTGGTAAATTGAGGTTATCTTATTTGATATTAAATGTAATTTTAACTGCTGTTTTCATTTGTAAATAAATTCATTATAATAGAATTATAGATATTATTTGGGTATCTGTGTTGGATTTAACCCAATACCCAATAATTATCTACTTTAAGTTCTAATATCTTTCCTCAAAAGTGTAACCAACAACTGCTACTACCGATAAATTTCTACAGGAAGCAGTTGCCTCCACTATGCCGGCTTGATGAGGCGAATATGCAATATTTATTACATTTTAATATATTCCGACTACTCTGTTTCTGAGATATACAACAATACAGTGCATGGACTAGCGCTGGGGTCAGAATAGATACTAATTGTTATAAATTCTTTCTATAAAACATGTTGTATTCTTTTTAAAATGTTTTAATTTGTATTGGGGCTTACTATCCTAGGCAAAAAGAAAAAAAAAAAGAAAAACAAACCGCCTATTTTTACAATACAACAAAACAACAAATTTATAGAGCATTATAGCGACTGTAGAGTCTTGTTCTAACATAATCTTAAGGGTATAAACAGGATTTGTAATATGAATATCTAATTAGAACTTAATTGTGTTACTTAAAATGCACCTCGTACACAATTGTATGAAATAACATGTTATTATTGAAATGTTATTTGTTATTCAACACCATACAACCAACCAAGTTATTGTTCTTCAAGTATAATTGTAAAATATAATTTTAATGTTTAATGTATGTATGTACTCATTGTTTATAATTGTTATGGTAATCTTTGTTTGCCATTGTCGGATCAAATACTTATAGTAGAAATTAAAACACACAAAACATGCTGTTAGTGACATAAGATAGTTTCATAAGTAGTTGTCTATCTACTACTATTATTCTATGATTTTTAATATATGAGAGTGATACATTATACATGAAACATAATACATGTCTTTTATTCATTTTATCCAGTTAATTTTGACAATTTGAGTACTTAGTATTATGATTTACATTAAGTTTTCTACTCCCTCTAATTTCTACACCTTTTAAAGTTGCTTTTAAAATAAAATTAAGTTAAAACTTTATTTGAAGTCACTTATACTTTAGACCTAACTACTAGTTATATATAGTTTAGATGTTTTTTTAAATCTTTATTTAATTTGGGGCGATCATTGGGGTAATCATAATCGTGGCGATGTCAGATTGAAGCCTAAACTACAATAACGTCAAAAGTGAATGCAAAAATATTAAAAATAAACCATAATTTAAACAAAAGAAAAAATCATTTACCTATATTTAAAAAAAAATTGTCCAATTCTACAGCGGCTACAGAATTGGGCTGCGACAACAAACTATTATAAGTTTAGATGTAAGGAGCTTATTTTTTTAAACTAATGTTATTCTTTACTTATTTTGGCATACACAGTCGTTATTTAGGTAGGGTATACCTTGAAGGACCAAAGAATAACATATTATTATTTTTTATAATTATTTTTATTATGATAATATCACAACGTTTCCATATATATCTAGCATTAATTATAGGTATTTAAAAAAATAAACAGTAAATTATTGACATACCTAATTTCCAGGTAGATATTTTTAACCATTTTTTATTTTATTTTTTAATTTTAAACTTAAATCTCATAATATTCGTATCTGATAGATGTTTGCTTGTTTACTTACATAATAGGGTAGGTAGTAAGTATAGAAAAGTGTATTGTGGTGTACATGCTCCATCGCCCGTTAGCTAGATGCACGCCCGCGCTGGTAAGATAGTCGCGACGATTTAATTAACGTATTGTGTGCTTCCCGCTATTAACGTGAAGGAATCGAGTCTTATTAAGGCGGATTTTATAGAAAATCTTTCATCAAAATATAAAATACCTTAGTTTCCTTTAACAAATAAAGAATAATGTTCATTTTGGATCAAGATTTTTTTTCGGTGGATAAAAAATAATAATAATAAAATCAAAATTATATTTGTAGCAACTGGGATAAAATTTAATTTACCATTTTTCAAAAGTGATTACTGTAGGTACGGAAAGTTATCGAGGAGGTGGATAAGAAAAAAAGAAAACTTAAGAGGATTCCTTTCATTTATTCAAGCAGTTTTCGAATTCCTTCATCCACACGGCGACACATAAAAAAACTTTAAGATTTTTTCAAAATAGGAGCATTAATACATGCCTCCTCGATAAGGAATTATGCACCATTATTATGCAGCGGTCTAAGGTTTCCGAAACTCAGCCCGCTCGTCAATTAAGGTATCGTTGAACGCATCTTCCTGCCCATTGAAGTAAGCTTAGCTACACTACCTAAATGGTGGGCACAATGCATGTAGGAAATAATGAGACAGCGGTCTATTACTTAAATGGTTTTTAGTTGAGACCTAGATTTTTATGACTAGCAACCTTTTTTTAGGTGCCTGTACTAAGGTAGGTTTGTATCACAGCCCGTGGTTCGCGGTCCTTTGACCGTGAGTGACAGTGTCATATGGGGGGCACTGTTGGAGTCCTCCCTGTATCTCCCTGAGGTACCCCGGCGCGAACCAAAATCATCAAGGTGGGGTCTCTCCTCGGGTCACACTCTGCTTTCATTGCGTGGGCGGAGGCCCTCCTTTGCCCCGAGCCAAGAGCGGCAGTCCTGGGTTGGACTGTTGTGAAAGCGTGCCCGTGACGTAGAGAGGGACACCGTGGGGTTTTTAGTTAATAATACCCGGTATTGGGGAGTACCAGGGTGTCCGACATAAGGTCCATCCACCTTCTACTGGATTTCGGCCGCTTACCTTTGTTACCATTATACTAAATTTTATTCTTATTTAATCGAATACTATACATATATATCAATAACTTATTGTAGTGCTATTGAACAAATTATAGGAAAAGATAATGATTCTCCGGCATTCCGGGAATAAAGGATGAAATTGATAATATATGTAGATTGTAATACTCATTCTATTCCAATAAATAAGATAGTGCTTCAGTTGTAACGGTCTCGACTATGTCTATACCGAAAATTTTTACTCAAATTATGGCCCATAACTCAATTCTGACTTAAGTCTTGTGGTGTACCGATAGTAACGTAACTTGGTGCGGTATGAGGTAAAGGAAATCTAAGACAACCTTAGATGGAAGCTATAAAGTATTAAAAAAGCGATTCGCTACTTTATAAGAAAATTGCAGACCTTACAAGGCACTTTTAATATGCCTTATTTTTTTGTAGGTCGGCATATGACCAAACTTCGCCTGTTGTTAAGCTGGAGTGCGGTCCATGAACGGAAACAATTGTTACCACATAAATTTCTACAGGCAGCAGTCGCCTCCGCTATACCGGCTTAATGAGACGAATGTGCACCATCCAGATTGACAGACACCATGAGCTCGAAACGCGACAAAGTCACTTGGTATGTGTTATATTTGAAAGTCATAGTACTTACTACACGAGGACGATTGACTGGGAAAATTAATAACTCCTAGTCAGCTTAGTGCTCTTAATTAATGCTTATATTACACCATAGGGTACAATGTCTCAAAACGTCTTCAGGGTATTAGTTTTTATCGTGCCCCCCTTATGAGCGTTACATGCCTAGGTAGTTTGAAGCATCTGCATCGTAGAAATCAATTGCTGTTTATCTTATAAGGAATGTAAAGGTGAAAGTGAATAATGAATTTCAATGAAGTTGAAATAATCTTAAGTGTATTTATTGGAAAAGTATTAAGTTATTTTGAGCTATTAAATTTTACTATTTATCTACATTTTTTTATTTATTTTTTATTTATTTTAGCACGTCATATGACCGCACTCCGCCTGGTGTTAAGCTAAAGTGCGAGCCATGAGCGGAGGCGACTGCTGTCAGAGAAGGGGATCCGCAAACAGCAGTCGTGCCCGCTATGCCGGCTTAATGAGATGCCTCTTCACACTGCGCTTGAAGGATCCCATGTTATAGGAGGGGGGAAAGACGTGACTGGGAAGGTCGTTCCACAATTTGATGGAACGACAGAAGAAGGATTGCCCGAACTTTATGTATTTTACAATTTCCTTCTAATTCAAACTCAAGACATTTACGAGCACATGATTTAAGTTCGCACTTACATTACTTTTTTGGGATTGAAAAAGCAATTAAACAAATAAAATAAAAGCATTTCAATAGTATAACGTAGAGTAGCATTTCTTAAGGGCGATGTCTTCTTAGATCTTTTCACAAGAATGCACCTAGCATTTTATTCTTGACTTCTCACGAGTCTGCCGCCTGTTTACAACTGCTTTACTGCGGACGACACGACTTTTAATCGCGTCCTCAGTTTTAACGTCATTCAGAATTTATTTATTACCTGACGATTGAATGGAATGACTTGGACTCCGGCTTACTTCTGGTTTGTTTGTGTTTCTCTTTTTAGATTCTATTGCGGTTTAATGTTAGAGGTTATTTATGGGTTTTATTGTGGGTTATTGGGTTAGAATGATCTTGGTATTGGCTTTATTATGATGAAAATTTAATATAATAAAAATTCAACTTCCATAGCTGATGTAGGGTTTGAATATGCATGTTATCTTCCCATTGGCAGCCGGTCCAATTGCAGGCGATGGTGGCGCGTGAAGTTCTTAAATAGATACCGAGGTTCGGGAAGCGTAAAACCGGCAGATAATCGGTCAGGTAGAAGGATGACATTGATACAGTCGTGGAGCAGAAAGCTGATGATTGAAAAAAAAATGGCGTGCAAGGCTTACACAAAGGAGGCTGACAAAGATAATAAATTAATGCAAATAAGTTAATATAAATTAAGTTTTAAAATTTATTAGTAATAATTAGTAGTTACAATATTGAAACGCATTTACGACGTATGATAAAACATTCGCTTTCTAATCTAGTGTTGTAGTTCTCACGGATGTTCAGTTCTTATTGGATAATACATGTCCACTGACTACGACAGATGGGGCTTGCCAGGCACGCCTTCAGCGCGTTCAACAGAACATAGAACCCGTCCAATACTAACCATTGTGATTGTTTCTGAATGACATTTAAATAGTTGAGTTATTATACGTTATTATGAAGGTATATTTAAAGCGTCTCTATATCGTTTTTGATATTCCACTTATTTTGTCTATTATGTTTCGCATATTTAAGGGATTTTTTGAAGCGACGCGAAGGTTAGATATGTATGGATGTTACGCGCTTGAATGCTTTAAAATTGAGAGAAAATGTGATCGTCACCCTTATTATTAATTAGCCTTCTCCCTCTACTGGCGTCTTCATTATCTGTCTTTCCTTCCTTCTCTCTCTCTCTCTCCGTCGTTTGTTTCGCGTATCGTAACGTCATACCTGTTTTAAAATTTTAATATCGAAATTTTTATTACTTACGTTTTTTTGACGTTGATGTAATGTAGTAACAATGGCTTTTAGCAGAGTAGAGTGACTTTTTGAGCAGGGGAGTTTGGTTTTTTTTTTTTTTTTTACTTTTTTTTTTTTTTTTTTATTGTAGCTCGACATGTGACAACACTCCGCCTGATGTAAAGCTAGAGTGCGGTCCATGAATGGAAACAACTGCTACCACAGAGATATCTCTACGGGCTGCAGTCGCCTCCACTATGCCGGCTTGAGGAGACGAGCATGTACCATCTAGATTGACAGTGCACACTCCTCTCTTATACCTGGCTACTTTCAAACTATTCCCGAAACGCGACAAGGTCACTTCACGGGTGTTACATTCGAAAGTGGTGGTACTGCCCCAGGACGACAGACTGGAGAAATAACCATCATCAGTCTGCCTACCACTCTTTAACAGTGCCTATAGGCACTGAGCGACCAAAGTACATATAACAAAGTTAAATTGGTACCGGTCTTTAGCGAGGTTCGAACACGGGTCTCATCGATCGTGAGTTCACGCATCTTACCGCTAGACCACGGCCGCACGGCCGGTTTCTTATATTATTGGATAATTATATGTATTTATTGTTTGCAAGTAGGTAGGTACCGCAGTATTCCCGTGGCTCGCGGTCCTTTGACCGTGAGTGACAGTGTCGTATGGGAGGCACTGTTGGAGTTGCTGGTCTCCCATCGGGCGCGTCCTCAGGTGGTGGATAGAGGGTCCCGGGATATCTCCCTGAGGTACCCCGGCGCGAACCAAAACCAGCAAGGTGGGGTCTCTCCTCGGGTCACATTCTGCTTTCAGAGAAGACCTGAGTGAGAGACCACCCTTCATCGCGTGGGCGGAGGCGGTAGCGGACTAGCAAGCGTTATCTCCTTCGCCCCGAGCCAAGAGCGGTAGTCCCGGGGTTGGACTGCCGCTCATTTACTTGGCTGGAATGGTGTTTCTTCCCGATGAGGTGGGGCCTAACGGCCAAGCGTCGGTGGGGTCGCGGGAGAATGCGAAAGCGTGCCCGTGACCTCACCATATGACGTAGAGAGGGACACCGTGGGGGTTTTAGTCGTGTATACCCGGTATTGGGGAGTACCTCAGTCAGCTTGGTATAGGAATTAAAAATAATTAAATGTGTAGAAGAGTTAATACGTGTAGGTGTGTGTACCTAGTTTAGAGCTTTCTCTAATACATAAAACACATTAATTCAAATATGTCGGTTTTTGTGTGTAATAAATCTGTTTGAGTAAATGTTTGATTTAAATCATGTGTCGGATAAGTCACCGGATGATTTTAATCAACGCGCCACTCGTCTATTTTGCAATTCAAAGTATTTCTAATAATTGTAATTATATTCTTGTACATTTATCATCACAAGTGAACCTTACTAAAATTAGCTAACATAATATTAAAATTTTAATGTAATATATTTGCTAGCTGTTAAAAGTTATTGCTTACTTAATTGAAACTATTAAAATGTTTTCTTAGTAATATGTACGCTATTACATGGAGTTAAAGTACTTATTTCTTGGCATCGAGTATTGTTGCCTTCTATTGGTGTTTAATTAACGGTTTTATTAATTCTTCTCGATTATTTAAAAAAAAATTGGCATTGTAAATTCTAGTTTTTAAAAAATATAATATAAAAATTATTCCGAATGAATTAAATAGAAAAAAAAGATAACATGAACACACACATTTAGTAGACTTATTAAAACGTATAGATTCATTTCTATCACTTTTCTTTTCTACTAAGTAGTTTTGATAGCCAATACAAACTACTGCTTTGGAGGAAACGATTTCTTATTGGCTATCAAAATTAAGAAGACGTTTTAAGATTACATTCAAGAATTACCCCCTGGCTTTTTTTCTATTCTATTTTCATTATAATTACTTTTTTAAACAAAGATATGATAAAAACTGTGACTTTTATACATTTTATGTGTTTTTTTTATTGTAGCTCGGCATGTGACAACACTCCGCCTGATGTAAAGCTAGAGTACGATCCATGAATGGAAACAACTGCTACTACAGAGAAACCTGTGCGGGCAGCAGTCGCTTCTACTATGCAGGCTTGGAGAGACGAGTATGTACCATCTAGATTCACAGTACACACTCCTCTTGCTATACCTGGCTACTTTCAAACTATTCCCGAAACGCGAGAAGGTCACTTCACGGGTGTTACATTCGAAAGTGGTGGTACTGCCCCAGGACGACAGACTGGACAAATAACCATCATCAGTCTACCTACCACTCTTTAATAGTGCCTATAGGCACTGAGCTACCAAAGTACATGTAACAAAGTTACATTGGTACCGGTCTAAATTAGCGAGGTTTGAACACGGGTCTCATCGATCGTGAGTTCACGCGTCTTACCGCTAGACCACACGGTTTAAAACTATTTTATAAAATGTAAGCTACGTTATTGTAATGCTATTTTAATTCGACGACGATGGCTGCAAAGAAAGACCGTGATTTACGAGTATGTCTATGCAATACAAATGTGACCCGTACGTAGTGTAAGAATTTTCGGACTCGTCCATCATTATACGTAGTTAGTGGCCCGCGGGCGTGTTCCTTAATTCACCAAATTACAAGCCGGCTATGATCGTAATATCCCCCGCCCCTTACGAAGCAGCCTTTCAATAATCCTGCACCGCATTGATAGAGCCTAATTATAGTGGATATTACTTGAACGCGCAACACTGTCGATGCGCATTTGTTCTTCGTTATTTTTTCCACTTTTCCATTGATATAAAGAGTGGTAGGCAGACTGATGATGGTTATTTGTCCAGTCTGTCGTCCTGGGGCAGTACCACCACTTTCGAATGTAACACCCGTGAAGTGACCTTGTCGCGTTTCGGGAATAGTTTGAAAGTAGCCAGGTATAAGAGAGGAGTGTGCACTGTCAATCTAGATGGTACATGCTCGTCTCCTCAAGCCGGCATAGTGGAGGCGACTGTAGCCCGTAGAGATTTCTCTGTGGTAGCAGTTGTTTTCATTCATGGACCGCACTCTAGCTTTACATCAGGCGGAGTGTTGTCACATGTCGAGTTACAATAAAAAAAAATATTTAAAAATAAATTAGGTGCGAGTAAAATAACGAGAGGAGTATGCTCGTCTCTTCAAGCCGGCGTAGTGGAGGCGACTGCTGCCTGTAGAGATTTCTCTGTAGCAGCAGTTGTCCACTCCGCCTGATGTAAAACTAAAGTGCGGTCCAGAACGAAAACTGCTTCTACTACAGAGAAATCTCTACAGACAGCAGTCGCCTCCATTATGCCGGCCGGCCGTTTACTATTAATCGCCTTAATCGCTTTAATGGTAAGATATAATATAAAAAAGGGGTGGAGAGAAAGAGTGTATGCAGTGGCGAGAGAGAAGCTAATGGGAAAATGCTAATGATGGCGGTAACGTCACGCTTTTTAAAACTTTACAAAATTCTTACATAGGTAGGTATATTGTTTTTGTCGTTTGTTTTTGTATTTCACAGTTGCATGAAATTTAAATAAACGTAATTTACATACAAAGATTTGTATTAATATATTTTGCATTATCGATTGTATTAACTATTTAAATGTATTCTGTATCCTTTATTTGCCTTGATTTAAATATAAATTTGATTCGACTACGGATGTTCAGGTGATATATCTTTCCTTTTTTTAAATACATGCAGTTAACTTCAATATTTATGTGTTTTTTAGTAGCTCGACATGTAACCACACTCTGCTAGAGTGGAAATAAGTGCTGCCACATAGAAATGTCTGTAAACAGTACTTCCCTTCACTATACCGGCTTGAGGAGACGAATACATTGACAGGAGTCCTTATACCTGCCTCCTGCCAAGTTGATCCAGAACTTCAAGGGTATTGTTGCACTTGTAAGATGGTAGACGTGTAGTGCCTATCATTTTAGAACAAGGACAAGTATTTATTATATTTAATACACGAACAATAAAATAGATTACTCTGAAATACAAAAAAAATATATAATGTAAATTATATTTATGAAAGTTGAGGTATAATTCCAAAGGAGAATGCCTTTCTCTCGTTCGTCGATTCGATCTCGTTCATTTTGTAGCAAAATAAATCTACATTCTTTATTACCAATCAGTTTTAATTTTTTTTTATCCAGGCTATTGAGTAATTAGACTTTCTGATGCAATATTTGAGGTTTTTATTATATTAAATGCTTTAACAATTGATGATATCTGTTTTTTTAATGTAATTAATCAGGTATATTAATTAGTATACGATGTTTTTATATAATTGAAATAAATTAATGAAAAATCAGGTATTACTCGTATTTTAGAATATTGTTTTGTTAACAAACTATTAGATGTCAACTGGGCCCAAAGATGGTTATTGTCCTTTGTTGACATAAATCCCTAGGGTGTCGAGTGTTGCAGTAGGACGGGCCGGTGTCGCTCGAAGCCCTACAAATTGTCGAAGGCTTTCACCAGTAAATGTCCGCTAAAATTGCCATCGTGACTCCCGCTCCGGCTATAAAGTAGGGCTAGCGGGCGACGCGACGCGTTTATGATCTAATAATATTATCCTAAGGAAAACTTTATACTCGATAATGTTCCTTACCTTACCTTAACTTAGTGTTTATGTTTTTAATTTAATTTGAAATATTCGATTTTTTAAAATTCAGTTCAGTTATTATTTAGAGAGAAAAGCGATTTGTGGCCACATCCCGTATGATGTTAAGCTAGAGATGCGATCCATCCACAGAGAAATCGTTTACAGGCAGTAGACAATTTCAATATGTAGGCTCGAGGAGACGAATGTGCACCATCCACTGACAACCGACAGAAGCCACAATCCTCTCGCTGTACCTCACTGCTTCCAAATTGATCCCGAAATGCGACTAGATGTTATACTGAAGTTGTGGTATTACCTCAGAACGGTTGACTGGTATAATTATCATTCATCAGTTTTAATTAAAAAAAGTCAACCAATGCTAGAGGTTATTTTGTATTATATCCCAATAGACGTATCCTAAGCCGTGAATTCTTCGTAGAGGATCAATATTGTTCACGTTTTATTTAATGTTTACCGCTTTTCTATTTATTTATTTAAATCTTAGTGTATCGTGCACACAGGCGAACTTAATGCTAATTAGCATTCTCTTCCAGCTAACCTCCGTGTTTCTGACAGATGTGAGCGAAGAGAAGCAGGTTTTTAAACAAATATAATTACATTTAAAAAGATACAACTAAAGTCTAGATATATATAAATATATATACACATACATACAAATACTATACATAAAATATAAGTTTTTTTTCTTTTTTTTTCTTTTTCTATTAGTGGAAACTGCTAGGTGACTGATTGTTATATACGAGTATGTCAATATTTATAAAAATTTTCAGTTGTTTGTTTCCCAAATAAATAAATTTCTTTTTTTTTTTTTTTTTCTTTTTACTTTTCTTTCTACCATGCATTCTGCTACTTATTATTACTTTTCTAATTTTTAATTGTTTATTATTGTTAATATTATGCACGCTTTCTCGTTGTTTTTTTACTTTTTTTTTTATTTTTCTATTAGTGGAAACTGCTAGGTGACTGATTGTTATATACGAGTATGTCAATGTTTATAAAAATTTTCAGTTGTTTGTTTCCCAAATAAATAAATATTTTTTAGATATAGTGATCACTTTTAGGTCGTCTAAATCCAGTCTCAGATAATTTGAATTTCTCAAAATTTGCCGTTAAAGGCGTAAACAAATTGAGGCAAATTTCGATCATAATTTCTAAATAATCAAAGTAATTACACTAATTGAAACACGACCTTCGAAGTAACATGTTATTTATTTCGTGTGTAATGTAATTTTGATTAAGTCGTTAGAATGTACGTACATGTTATGATGGTTAATATGAAATGTTGTATTAAAATAGCACTTGTTACATAGTCGTGATTTTGCAGTTTAGTATCTTTGAGAATTCTTGGAAACTAATATGTTTGTTACGAGCTTATGCCGTTTTCTTTATGATCCCATTTTATAGATACCAAGTGGCTAATCCTATACAGGATTTCCTTTGGTTAAAACATTGTGTAAAATTATATTGCATTACTAGGTATTATTTTGCAATTATATTGCAATTAATAAATTGATATGAAAAATTAATAGAAATAAGAAAACTGTGTATTGATTGAGCAGGAAGTAATTAAGATTTGATATATATTTCGTTTTCATGTAATCTACATTTTGGATTTTAGTAAATACGACTAAAGTTTCTTAGAATAGGAGGTCAAGAAAGTAAGCGATTTAAAATAAGTTTACAATTTTCTTGAGGATAAGTAAGCGTGCGTGCAGCGCGACCGTCATCGTGCCTTCGGCTATACTTTAAAAATTAATTCACAATTTTATGTTACTTACGGCCGAGCCTTTACAATACTTTACTACCGTTATGACTATCTAATTTGATATCGTATATTAATCTTTGCATGAATTACATAAAGCAATCGTACAACAGAGCGGCATAGAAGCCGTAAACTTACAATTGATTGAAATCCGTTTTAAAGTTTCACTAAATTCTCTCAATGTAACTATGTAGGTACTTTTGTCGTTTAGTGTTCATGATACGACGCTAGCTTTAGTATAGGCGTTAAACGTAGAATGAGGTGTCTCCATGTATTTTTATTATCTTATAGCGAACAATAAGGTAGATGGCCAATGGTCACCTTTTTTTGTATTAAGGTTTATAATTAGTACTCAATCGCTAGACGGGATATTTGTAGAAAAATTGCGCGAAATTTTATCGCTTTTCAGTTTTTTTTTTGATTTGACTTACATACGAACTAGAATTCTATCGCATCTTATTAAAGGTTATTAAAGAGTGGTAGGCAGACTGATGATGGCTATTTGTCCAGTCTGTCGTCCTGGGGCAGTACCACCACTTTCGAATGTAACACCCGTGAAGCGACCTTGTCGCGTTTCGGGAATAGTTTGAAAGTAGCCAGGTATAAGAGAGGAGTGTGCACTGTCAATCTAGATGGTACATGCTCGTCTCCTCAAGCCGGCATAGTGGAGGCGACTGCAGCCCGTAGAGATTTCTCTGTGGTAGCAGTTGTTTCCATTCATGGACCGCACTCTAGCTTTACATCAGGCGGAGTGTTGTCACATGTCGAGCTACAATAAAAAAAAAAAAAAAAAAAATCTGTAAAAAAAGTGCAAACATATTATGTTTATTAGTTAGCTCCACAGACCAAGGACCGTTGTCCACATTCTAAGTTCATGATTAGCCCAGTCTGCAGTTTCAGGCTTCAAGTTTCAAGATTATCTTGGAAATAGTGCACATCAAGCATAGCGGTAGTAGCTGCTGTCAAAGTTTCAGAGCGCTTTGAGGTGCTTTAAAGCGCTTGACCACCGTTGCTTTTATAGGGCATATTTATACGAGTAATCGAAACGAAGTGATGATTCCTCTCCCATAGATCTCCCACCCATTGTTTAAGCAAACAAAAATCTTGTGACTAGAAACTAACTACGTTTTGTTCCATACATATCTGATGATGTTGTTGTGATAAATGTTTTGCAGATGTTCCTGTTTATTCACAAACCTCTTGAATAATAATTCTTAGAATATTATTCTATCTCATGATTATTATAGCATGCAAACGGTCGAAAAAGGTCGATATATCAATTGTAAATTGCATATTATTTCATGATTGTAGAATTGTAATTTTAATACAAATGTAGCTACTTATTTTAACAGAAATAAGGTTTAATTTAGCATAAAAATGTTGTTTAACTATAAAACCTCATAGGTTTCTTGTACTGTTACTATTTATTAGATAGATTGAGTCGTGATTCGGCTGCGTGCGTCGGTAGTGCTGTCTTTATAAAATAAATAAATAAATAAATAGAAATGAATATCTCCCGAGTGCTGGAGCCACTTTCAATAAAGTAACGGTTTTATATACGAGCTACTGGTTTGTGTTTGCCGAGAGGATATTACTTGTTGCAATAACTTTTAATGATTTCTAATTATTTATTTATTTATATTTTATTTATTTAATATGTGTAATAATTCGGGTCGTCTATGAAAGATTTTTTATAAATGACGAGTGTTTATTACCGTTACTATAACTTTAAAACTAGCAGGTATAGAAAAATTTCATGTAATGTATCTTGTCAATAATGACCTCATATATCACCTGAATTCAGATTTACGGGACACCCTGTTTTGCACCTATTTAAAGGTCGGTATCAGGACAAAAACAACAGAAACATATAACACTCAGACCTGAAATAAATATTTACCTTTTTTTATTTATAAATAAATATTTGCTTCGACCAGGGATCGAACCCGAGATCTTCGTGTAACAGGTATACAATAAAAAATAAAAACCTAATTCGGTTTTTAATAAAAAAAAATTAGTTTGTTGCACTATGGTCAGAGTACGGTTATTGGCCCAGTCTTGGCAGACGGCTCTCCTCGACAGACGAGTCCGTGGGTAATAGTCATGTAACATAACGTACCAGGTTACTATAAAAAAACTTGAGTGAGATACGGATCTGTGCCATATCTTAAAACTTTTGTAGAGTTTAATGAGTCGCGAGCCAATAGTCAATTTTTATGCACTGTCAATCTGGATTGTACATGCTCGTCTCTTCAAGCCGGCATAGTGGAGGCGACTGCTGTCTGTAGAGATTTCTCTGTAGTAGCAGTTATGGACCACACCTTAGCTTTACATCAGGCGGAGTGTTGTCACATGCCGAGCTACAATAAAAACAATAGTCTTAGTTATTATAAAATTAAAAAATATAGGTATATGTATGTTAAATATGGCAAGTGTCTTTCATAATAGTGTTTCGATGAACTCTACCTTCATTGTTCATAGAGTTATTTGCATAAAGATTACTTCTTAACTATTTCCTGTGCAGCATCTTATAGGTTCGCATTTATAGACTTCACTTAGTTTTGACTGGTTTATTTACACGTTCAGTGACGTTTTTTCAGGTCCATAGTGTGGTGGATATTTTAAATATCTGCAATATTGAAATTAGATGATGCTCGATGTTCTTTCATACTCACTGTCCAAAACTGGACAAGGAGAGAAGAAGAGGGTGGGGGCTGGCAAACTCATCGCTAATAATTCTGAAGAACACAGCAATCAAAATGTTCGTCGATAGCTAAAAAGGTCTTCATTTTAAAACAACTTTAGTTATCTGCTTAAAGCTGCCACGCCACTAGGATAAATAGGAAAAGCTATAGCTCGCGGTACAGTGTTATTTGGGTACTGTTGGAGTATTTTGTTCATGCTCGCGGCATTTCGGCAATTTGATGGATTTTTAGTAAATCTATTTTTTTTTATCTTAGCGTAGGAAATTCAGAAAATGAGAAGGAATAGGATTACAAATAGCTTTAAGTATCTGAGCGTGTCCATAGAACGAATAGAGCATGTATGAAAGAAATTAGGAATGTAATTGAAGCGGAAGAGGCTCAAGAGCGTCGCCAATTGCAGCTAACCCCCCATAGAGATTCTAAAAAAGTTGCCAAATGTAAATTTATTTATTGTACAGTCAAGAGCTCTTGTAGCTTCACACGTTGGACTCTGTACCGTTGTTATTACAATCGCCGTAGATGTAAGGGTCGTACTACAAGTGAAAAGCTTCATGTGCTCTCCTGGGCCATCGGCTGGCGACGCTCTTGCGCGTGATGATATAGATATATAACCAAGTTTTATAGAGTCTATAAATTTGAGCCATAATAAGTGTTGATTGGTCATTAGACTCTCATTTGTGTACGTGATGAATTGAAACGATTTGTTTATAAAAAAATAAGATCAAGGTGCGTGTGTGTTTGTTGCTGTTTGTTTTTGTTGTATTGTAGGTTTATTTGGTTTTTTTTTTATCAAACACAAGCACAGAGAACTGTGTGCAGACAGTCGCCTCCGCTATGCCGGCCTTAGGAGGCGATTGTGCACCGTCCAGATTGACAGTCCTCTCGTTATATTCTACTACTTCCAAACGCGATTAGGTCACATTATATTACTCTTGAAAGCGGTCTGTGCTAATTGCCATCATCAGTCTGGCTACCACTCCTTAAGTAAGGTTCACATTATGCCATAGGGAGTGAGCGCTAAAGTACATATAACATAGTTACATGGTAGGTACAGGTCAAAATTTATCGAGATTTGAACACGGGTGGGTCTCTTCAATCGTGAGCGTCCTAAACGGTTCTAAAACATAAAATAAAAGTATTATTAGGATTGTACAAACTAATGATAACACGCCTCTGTGGTTAATAAGCCTTAGTTAGTTGTCAGCTAAATGTTAATTACACGTGTATCGTAAAAAATAACGTATATAAAAAAATTGAAGACAATTACAAAAAAACTTCATATGATTTACAGTAACGGATGTATTCCGTGACTGGTAGCCGCTATGGATTTAACCTCAGGCTTTTTGATATATTCTTATTACAAGTTATTAACAAGAAGTTATAGTTAACTGTAAAGTTATTTTAAAGACGCTTTTTTTATTTGTTTCAGATTTTAGGAACAAAAAATGTGTAAAAGGTATGTTGAAAGTTTTTTTTACATCGTTTTTTTAGTTAATTATACCTGAGTATGTGTATAACATGGATAATAAACAAAACATCGTTATTTGCTAGTATTTAGAGGGTTTGTGTCCAGATGGGACGTTTACGCGTAAATTGAGAAACGCGTTTCCAATCGTAAAACTGAACCAAAATTGTATTGCTTTGAATTATATTGAACATAAATAAAAACGAAAACTTATCGCTAAATAATGAATACAAAATTAAATAATAAAAAAAATAGATTGTGCAAACGTAGACGCATTTAGTTACGTAGTTTTAATGTTCATACTAGAGATTAAAATGGTCAGTAGAACATTTTTTTGAAATTCAAAATCAATTTGTAACAGAATATTGAGTATTTTTCTCTGATGTAGCCAGACGGCTTTCGTTCATGCCCACTTCCCTAGATAGAGAAACATTTAATTTTCATATTACCTTCGCTTTTACTCGACGTGAAATCTATTTATGGAAGTCAGTGAATTTTAATTAAAAGTTTAACGTGTGTTTAACTTAGTTATTTAATTTTATGTTACACTAATTAATTTTAACTCAAAAATATTGTCGAATATTCAGTAGAACATCGTACATCAGCTCTATTTTTATTGAGCTTAAAATAAGAGTAATTGTATGTAGACAATCGTTGTCTGCAAATCTATTTATAGCAGAAAAACGTAACTGTAGAAATGACAAAGTTCTGGGCCATCTCTTCCCATAGTTTTATGAATCCACAACAGCCCCCGAGCCGGACAATCGTGCAGCACGCCTGCATAATGCCTCAGTCGGCCCTATTTTTTGCATTAGACCGCTGAATTTTAAATCAACGTGTCTTTATAGATTCTGTGGTGTTTCCATTTCTTGCGCCTTTATCTCGTGTCTTGCATGGTATTGCTTCTTGTAACGGCAGTGGTTTTGTGGTTTCGTGCACGTTATTGATTGGTGTTTGCTTTGCAAAATATGATTTCTTCCTTTTCTGTACTTTCTCGTTTTATAGGTTACTTGATTTTGATTAGTTCTGTGTGTTATCTATCTCCCTTCTTTGTGCGGTTATTCTTTGAATTAATTATATTTTATTGGTCTTGTTTTATATTGATAATATCTACATAAGAACATAAAAGCGATTCTACATGTATATATAATTATATAGGCAATTGCGCACGTATCTTTTCATCTTGATATTCACGGACCTAGGCCATGTTTGAATTAGGATTATGTTTGTTTCTGATATATTTATGTATTTTATAATCTACGCATTAAAATCCGTCTCCGCCTGCGCTCGACCACAACTCCACCCCTCTCTATCGCTTTGTATATCTCTCGTGCGATATTATTAATCGTTAGCGAGCGAGCACTCCAATTATTTCTAGAGAAATCTCGGCTAATTGAATCCCAATACTATTTGTAGTGAGGTTGTGAGAAAATTTTGTTACGTAGATTTATCATTAAGATTATAAATAACGAATTACTTCCTAGATTCAGGCATTCCAATTTCGAACCTTTTTTTCTAAAATCATACTCGTTTTATTTATATCTCGAGATGTTATCTGAACACGCGAACCGCGGTACGATCATCTACACATAGTTATCAACGGAGATGTGTAAGAAATCTTAATCTGATATTGTGAGAGCCATTAGGATTTTACTGTACATTTCGTGCGCGATGGCCGTTTATAATACTCGGCTCGCCATATTGAAATCGGAGAGGAGCTAGACGAATGTCTGCTATTTGTACCGGTCAGTCCCTCGCCGCCGGCAAACTCGAATAATACTCACTATAACAGAATGTACTGTATCAGAATATAGAGGATATTTACTATTCTCACTTGGGTGGCATTAAATGTTGTCTTTGATGAAAAATACATAGCATCTTGAGTGATTGAAGAACTTTAAAATATAAATAACGCTTCTTATATAAATTTTAAGCTTATTTAAGAAAATTCAGCTTACATTTGCATTTTTAATGAAATTTAAATTGTTAACTTTGTTATTACAAATTCTAATCTGTAGTCAATTAATAGGTTTGTTAAAGGTAATCTGAGACAAATAATTATTAATGAGATGCTGTCTTAAGTCGACCTACGTAATCAGCTTATCTAACTGACCAGCCCAGGCGCCGGCGCGGCGTCTTATCTTAAGGATAAGCGAAAACTTTATTTAAAACATAACGGTAATGTGCCAATAAGTAAATACTAATAAAAATATGGATGTTCTAGATGTGGGTGTTGCTTTTGTCTTGACATCTATATGTAAATGTAAAGGAGATCGTGGCCGAGGAGACTTGGGTTCGCATTTGTGTATTTGAATCTCTAAAGGAGAATGCCCATTTGCCTAAGAAAAATGGGCCCACAATTTTTTTTTTGAGTTTGTCGAAGATTTTTAGTTAATTTTGTAGAAAAATAAATCTACTTCCTTATTATCAATCAGTTTTAATTTTTTCACCCGGGTAATTGAGTTATTAGATGTTTTCTGGTGTAATATTTGAGGTTATTATTATTTCAAATGCTTTAATAATTGAAGATATTTGTTTTTTGTTTAATAAAATATTGTCTATTAATTGGTAAATGATGTGTTGATATTTATATATATATAAATATATATTATTTTAAAATATTGTTTTGTTACCAAATTATTAGGTATCAAGTGGACCCGAATATGGGCATTCTCCTTTAAATATAATTTTTGTGTACTTGTAAAGTAAAAGTGTAAACATTCAGACATAAGAAATAAAGAGTGTTGACATTATTCCTATTAGTTAATCTATTAATCAATCACATAATAACGAGTTGTACAACTATTGAGAAATCCTTGTCTATCTAAATACATGTCGCTTCTCCGGAGCCGGTGCTTGGGCGGTCGACTAGAGCTAATCGGTTTAAGTAATGTTAATTAATAAATGTCACCGGTCGTCGGATTACTGACTGCCCACTCGCACAAACACTAATATTTTGTCAAAACTTCCAATCTATAGTTACAAATTACAGCAAAGCCTCAAGTCCTGATAGATCGCATCCAAACTTGCCTTAATCTTTGAATTTTTTTGGATACCAAAGATGGCTCGTTTGCGGCTAGTTTAGACAAATTGTGATCATTTGTTTCGCTTGATTGGACTCCTAGATTGTATCCCTCGTGATTGTTTTTTTCGAACCCTTCCCCTAGTTTTGGATTTAGTTGAAAAATGTGCGATGGTTCTTGGATACGGAATTGAGGTTTAATATAAATTTTGCAATGGTTCGTTGTATATTTTATACACATTTTATTTACTCATAGGCTCATGTAATATTATTTACAAGTAACATTATCTGCCTTCATAAACTCCAATGTCATCCCTCTTTCTATATTAATGGTACATCATATGCTTATTCATATTTTACTCAGGCAAACAGATTGTGCGTAGTAATTGGACATGCGTCAAGCGTGTCACGTTAATGGGACCATAAGTCAGCGATGCCGGCGCCTCAGGCACGTGTCATTATGCCAATCTCGCCAATTGAGCCTCCATGCAGTATGTCCAGATACACAGATGATGCATGGCTTCTATTTATGAGGTGTGACTCTAGCTCCTGCAGAAATGAGCCTTCAGGCGTACAATATAAGTACTTTGAATCTTATTTAAATGTTTAACATCAAATTAGTGAATATTTCTTTTGTCTTAAAATTATTTGTTTCATATCTTATGTTCGTTCCCCACACTCACAGAGGGCCTCGCTTGATTAACAACAGGCTAATGAAATTAATAACCGTGTAGCACAAAGTCTAGCGCCTCCTTCGCTCTTGACAAATGGCCGAGTGTAATTTCACACGGGGCAATAATGGCTGAGCTGCGCGTGCGTCCCTCTTATCTTCCGATTATCATGAGTAATAATGACCGAGCTACAAAGTGTATTGTTTTAACTTTGTAATACAAGTAATAATAATTTTATTTATAATTAACGAATTTGATTTGTTTGGTAACAAAGTACCACGTATTTCACTATTTACACTTTATTCAAATTTTAGAAGTCTCATTGTAGATAAATAGCTATCAAGTTCGTAGACCACTTTAGTATTTATCATAGCACACTTGCTCGGATGCGGACGGGATGCAGGGAAACGAGATCGTCCAGCACCGGCGTGGACGCAGGACCGATAAATCTGCCGCACTTAACTCGCAACCGGTAAATAACTATGGGATTTCCGCGTGCGAGAACGCGATGCGCTCGCGCATAAATCTGTGCCTGTATTGTGATATTGTGTTGCCATTATGGGACCCTCGCCTCTCCCGCGTGGAGTGTCGGACATCTCATAAATACAACACCGATGGGGCACTTTGTTTACTTAAGCCTTCTTTTGATAGGCCGTCGTAAAGATATTAAGCTTAGTAATTTTGTTTGCACTTCTTCCAGATTTATGAGTGGGTGATAATAAATTAAACCCGTGTGATAGTTGACGTCTTTATGTATGTTATGCAGCCATTTATTAATCGAATCTAAATATAATTTATTTACACCATAATAATTTGATGTTGCCTGACTAACAAAAACAAACATTTACAGTTAAAACAATATCTTACCAACATTTTCTCAGGCCAATTCTGTCATCTAACCGAGGTTTGCAGTTCGCACGTCCTAATAGGGGGGCGTACGGTGCTGCGATCGAGATCTCCAGGACGAACGAGCGATGCTACACGTGTTGTTCAACGAAATTACCATTATTATCGATCATCTCGTGCCAGGGCCTCTAACACTCGTTACGATCCTCAATTGGCGCGAGCCGTGAACCTTTTGTAAATTTTATCGAACCCTATCCCCTTCTCAAAATTTCCACGAGTATTTTGTTGTTTATCATTTGAATTTCTTATTATTACAATTCTCATTTTAATAACCACTTCTATGAGAGGTCATACAGTTTATTCTCGTTAGTCGCGGTGATAGCTCGAGTCTAACTCTTCCGTCTTTATTGCACACATTTAGAGTTTCAAAGAAAATTGAATTGTAATTGCACTTTAAAAGGAATGCTAAACGGCGAGAGAATTCTTAGCTGATTGTACGTTGTGTGTGCCGTACACCTTATTTCACGATCGCTTATGGCAATTATTGCATATTAACTGAATTGAATTTGCTGTGTATATGCAATTTATATTTCATTAAATTATTATTATCCATATTTCGTGTACGGCTGATTAATGGGGTGTGGTACGTTCGCTTAGCTCGTTTTGTGCGAATTATTAAGATCGCTTTGTTACTCTGTCAGTGTATAGGTAATTTTATTTAGTGGCCGTGAAATTGGACGTCTTCGCTCGTCGTATGGGCGTTGTATGAAACTTGTCTCATATGTAATTTTTAATAGGAATTATCTAGTTAATTTTGGAATTGACTCGGTCGCCAACTGGTTATAGTGTCACAAGCATTCTGAGACTAGTCTAGACTTAATCAATATTCAAATAACGGAATTGTTAAGGGCATTGAGAAAACTTTCGCATAGAACAGGTCGTCGTTAACTTTACTCTAGTGTGTAAATCTTTTGATGTCGCGAATAGAAGTGTCGTAAAGAGAAGAGCCCGATGTCACTTAGAATTTTATCCTGTTAGAGGCCGTTTCATATAATTGCTGTTATTTATTTACTTAGATGGTAATATATTTTAACATTTTATGATTGGGCGTTCGCTGTAATAAATTTTGGATTTATTTAATGAGGTAATTTTAATAAGTTTAAAATAACTTTTTATAGATTAACAATATATAGTTTTAATTTCCCACCCTTCTCTATCATCTTGCTCTATGTTTTTCTTATATTGATAAGACATGGTTTGGTGTATCAATAACTCAAAAAACATGAAAATTGCATTGCATTTTTATTGATTCGACTGTACTGCTTTAGAAGTTAAGAGCCACTATGACAATGACCATGTCTCTGACCCACTTCGGGGGCCAAATTAACCTCTGTATGAATCTTAAAAAGGCTTCTTTCTATTGTTATTATTATTAGTGATTTCATTAGAAATCTGTGCTCTGTTTTAACTTATACTCGACTATGTTTTCTTCCGGTCCCTTTTTTCTTTCCTTAAATAAATAAATTTAATTTTTAACGTTCATTTAGAATTTAGAGGATCGCGTGAATATAAATGATGATTTTTTTACTGTCAATGCCTAGCTTTCGATTCCCCGATTTCCAACGTGAATTATATTTTATACAAGAAACTCTTGTACTTGTTAATGTTGACCTTTACGATGCTACTGGTCGTTTAGTTTGCCACTATGTCGCTTCCTGATTCGTTGTTTACTTACTATTACTTCTTATATGGTTTTTATTTAAATACCCGAAAATGGACTTACGACCAGTGTGATCATGTCGTTAAAATCTTTTGGAAATAGCAAGAGAGTCGTCTTATTGAGTCTTAGTGGACTGACTCTGACTGACTGCACATTCGTTTAACCCCAAAAAAATTTTTTTTTTAAATATAAAATAAATATTTATTAAGGTAAAACTTGTGCAATAAGCAATAGCAGAAATTGCACAGAATTTGCATTCAGCAGTTAGAATAATATTTTAATAAAATTGCTTAATATTCTCATATCAGTGCGAATGTTCATTAGTCGGCAACTGTAACCTAAAGATTGCGGTATCCCATAAAATTAGCTCCCTGCCCTCATACATATCGGGGTCTAGTCACATAAAACAGTTGTTACACTGCATAAAACAAAATGTTACTTCTATTCGTGAGAAATTCTGCGGAATGGCGGCGTACCCTCGTGTGTAATGACATTTAATACTAATGCCTGGAGCTTGGAGGTTTAGATTTATGTTATGTTATATTTGTTAATTCATTGAACAGTTAATTCTTGGTTTTATTTCTGATTTTGTTTCTGGTGAACTACTGCTCTTTAAAATTATATGCAACATGCTTTTATGTCGTGAGAATTAAAACAATAATCTGTTTGGTGTTGGGGTAGAATGCGGTCTATTGAGGGGAAGCTACTACAGGCACCGAAGATGTCTGCAGATACAACGGGTCACTGCAAATGTTATGACTAACTGAATAACTATCATCAGTCTAGTGCACTGTCATCAGGACGGTACATATTCGTCTTCTCAAGCCGGCATAGCGGAGGCGACTGTTGCCTGCAGAGAATTCTTTGTGGTTAGCAGTTGGAAATATTAGGTGGAGTGTGGTCATATGTCGAGCTACTATAAAAAAGCTTAATCGTTTACAAATGTAATCGGTACAAAAAGTTTGTAGACATCTTTTATACCCTTTCACTTCTTGTCTTTATCTCAATCCTGTACAGTATTCGTGTATCTGAAAGTGCATGTAATGCCTATTTCTTGCCGACACGAGGATTGTGAGAGTTATTCACAATTTATAAATTGAATAGGGTTTTTTTTTTACGGAACATTGGTCAGACCCATTGAAGCCTAAATAAACTAAACATTCACAAAACAAAATAAAAACAAAAACACAACGCTCGGTATTATACTGTTTTTTCTTTAAACACGTGGTAACGAATTCGAATAAACTTGTGACCAGATTTTAGCTACCATATGCAATTGTAGCACTCTGCCTGGTGTAAAGTTAAAATGAAGTTAATGAACGGAAACAACTGCTACCACAGAGTTTCTGTAGGTATCAGTCGCGTTCACTATGCCGGCTTGAGGTGACAAATATACACCATTCAGGTAGGATGACGGCGACATTCCTCCCGCTGTACCTGGCTACTTCTAAGCTGATCCTGGAGGGCGACTAGGTCGCTTAAAGATTATTACACTTGAAAGTGGTACTACTCCAGGAAGGTAGGCTAGATATCCATCATCAGTCCAATCTTTTTATTTCAATTTTTATAAGTCACTCTTTTTTTTTTCGTTTGGGGCTTGCGCTCACACTCTCTCGTGGCGATGACAGCCCCATTAAAGCATAAACAACACACAAAAGTAACTAAAAATAAATCCTGAATAACATAAAAAAAAAAAAGAAAATACATCTACCTATCTGTAAGTCTCTTAATAATATAAATATTATAATAAAAATTTTAAACCATTTCTAAGCTTGTGTGCATAACATTTAATTAATTAGGTATTTAAAAAAATAATTAATCACTGACATAAGCAATTATAGATAGATTATGATCAGTATCATTCTTTTCTCGATGCATCTGAGAATGGCTCATCTGCAATACTATGCAAACACTCCTTTACGATTCTACCTTTCACCACAGAGAGATATTGTCCGTGTACCCGCGATCCCTGAGCCTCATTACCATATAGTGTGCCTTGTGACAGCCACGCAATTAACTATCTGTTTATTGTTGTTGAATTTATATAAACGATATTTCGTGGCGTCGCTTCTGGATAGGTTTTGTATCGATGCAAATCTTCTGTTACGTGTGCCATTTCGCTTTATATTTGAGTTCGTTTGCTGTCCTGGTTTAGTACCATCCCATTTTAATATACGAGTAACATATTTACGTTACGTAATTAGCTTGGAAGTAACCAGGTATGCGAGAGGAGCGTGCACTTTCGTCCCCTCAAACCGGTGCAGCGGTGTAGCGGAGGCGACTGCTGCCTGCAGATATTTTTCTGTAGTAGCAATTGTTTCCTTTGGCTTAACATGCTCGTATGGTCACAGGCCTAGTTTTTATTTCCGATACATATAAATAGAATTGGAATTCCTCGTGTCAGTCGTCCTTATAATAAATATCTCAATTTGAATCATTTACACGTTCATCTTATCGATACAATTGATTCATAATTAAATTATTGTGAGCCAATTGAACTCGGCACTGGGCCTAAAGTCAAAAGCCAATCGAGAATTGTCACTTGATCGAATCGACAACAAAATATATAGAATTTGACGTTTCACTGTCACCTAGGTGATAACGTAACGTCAAATCCTATACATTTTGTTGTCGATTCGATTGGCCTTTGACTTGCGCCCCTGGTTATTGTGATGTTTTATTTTGGTAATGGTCGCCTGGTAATAATGACAATGGGTTAATATATGTGTATCTAAGTTCCTAGCCACGGATCCTTCGAGCGCAGTGTAAAGAGGCATCTCACAAAGCCGGCATAGCGGTCTGCAGATCCCCTTCTCTGACAACAGTCACCTCTGTTAATGGATCGCACTCTGGCTTGACGTCAGGCGGAATGCGGTCATATGACGTGCTAAAATAAAAAAAAAGTAATTTTCATAAGTACAAACAATTTGCCATTTAGATTCGTGATTCAGGAAATATCTAAAATCAAATATATACTAGCATAAAGTCAGGACGATGACAGGTCCATGTGAATTTCTATACACATTGTAAGGTCCCCGCCTCCCATCATAAGTCTGAAGATATTGTCCGCGTACCTGTAATCAACGAACCTCATTACCATTTAACCGTGCAAATGTGTTATGACGACGTACAAACGTGTGCGAGTTAGCTTTAGACAATGAACAATTAATCGCATTATCTAACGTTGAAAGATATAACGGCTTTTCTAGGAACGCTTTAGGCTGCAGAATGTTTCCGCTGGAATGCTGCTAAATCTCTAATGCGGGTGTTTCGCTTTGCACATTTGAATCTTTACCGTATGATTCTTGTTTCCTGATCGCTTGTTATTTTACTGACATGGATTACGGATATATTGTATATTATTCTTTTTCTACACATTATTTACCTACTGTTTTAATCTACATACAATGAGGACACGATTTCTTATAAAATAAAATATAAAAATAAAAAACACTTTATTGCACATGATAAATTGTACATAGGCGAGCTTAATGCCTTTGGCATTGTCTACCAGCTAACCTTTGTTGGTGTGAGCGGAGATGTCTACAGTGCAATGAAATAAATAAATAAATATTGACAAAATAAATAGAATAAGTTAATAAATGAAGTATAAAGTAAAAATAAAAGATTAAGTTATTAAAATATAATACATACATATCATATAATATAATATACATAAATACAAATATAAATATACACAATATAAGTTAGGGAAAGGAAGAAGAGTTAAGAAGAGTTCTGTCTTAGGAGAAAGTATTTAGTGAGCATACTTTTGAAGCTTCCAATCGATGAGGCTTGTCTAATAGTCAAGCTTGTCTTGTTCGTATAAGTTCCGAAAAGTGCTATGTGCGACTTCCTTTTGTTTTTTCTTCTTCTTTTTTTGGAGCCTTTGCTCACAATTGTGGTCATGTCAGCCTCATATCCATCAACCATCGTGTTTTAATTCTATATCTTCTCCTACATTAGCAACATAACCATCATTTTATTATAAGTATTGCGGCTTCATATAAACTGAATGGGGCATAAAATGTGACATATCACGAAATTGTTTATAGTTTATGTTTTTAGCAGGATCGTTTAAAATTATAATTTGAAAAATTGGTAAATCATTTCACGTTTAGAAAATTTATTACTTTATTTGGAACTTTTAATAATTTTCAATTTTTTTATTTTATTTTAACTCCGCATTAGACAACACTCCGCCTGATGTAAAGCTAGAGTGCGGTTCATGAACAGAAATTACTGCTACTACAGAGTGATCAATCGCCTCCGCTATGCCGGCCTATAAATGCAGTATTTTTTTTATTTGAGATTTTCTTGACATTAAATATTTTATTTTCATTTGGTTCTTCCTGGATCTATTGATTTAAAACTTAATGTTTTTATGGCACCAGAGTGAATGGCCGCTAGACGATATATCACAAGCGATAAGTGCAGGCTTGAGTTATGAGTTAATTAAGCCAGCTATCGTAAAGCTGTATGTACAGCAACAATTATAGATATAATATACACAATTCAATATAATATAATTTCGATACTACATCCTAGTCTCTTTGTTTTTGTTAATATTCGTTAATGTTTGCTGTTTATATTTTGTATAATTACATTTGTTGTTATTTGTACAAAGTAATTACTATAAATGTTTGCAATATTTAACTTTTATAGGTCCTCTAGTGATATGTAATTAGTTTACATAATTATTGCGTTCCGTCTTCTCCAGTTGGTTTAAGAATATTTACATACATTTAACTATGATAGAAACATCGAAATTAAGTATAATATATAGGTAATAATCATAAAAAATATTGGTCTTTAATTGGTTTTTTATTGTTGCTCATTCCACCTGATGTAGGCTAGAGTGTCGCTATGAACGAAAACAACTGCTTTCACAGAGAGATCTCTGCAGGCAGCAGTCGCTTCTGCTATGCCAGCTTGAGGAGACTAGGTCTAGGTCACTTCATGGGTGTTACACTTGAAAGTGGGGATAGCACAGTCTGCCTACCACTCTTTAATATTTGACGTTCTCTCCAGATTCAATCTCTTGTGTTTTTGTTATAAGTGAATAAATTGAATAACGAGTGATGCAATAATCATCTCAATTATTTCTATTAAATTATAATTATAAAAATAACGATGATGTTATTATAATTATAGGATATTGTCACATAATAATAACGGCATGAATGTTGTGGGAACTTTGGTATAATTAAACATTGTTTTGTTGTTATTTATTAGATGCTATCCTTTAAAATAGACTTCGATTTAATAAGCTATACTTTTATCGTTGTTTTAGCCTGAAATCGTTCAATGGTCATGTTTGGTTTACTTTCCAGAGAACCCTCATAATATATTCTTTTCATTAAGCTATCTTATGCGATATAATTATCATTTGGTAGGTACATAATTAGCACGATTTCTAATCTAAACCTCTTATCTAATATACAGATATAATTTACAAACCGTCGATCACAAGACAAATTAAAATAAATGCTAGAGGCTTTAAATACACATTCATACCGTTCATTAAAACATTATTAATGGCTTCCAACGACGATACTTTTGCCTTCAAATAAACAATTAACGTAGCTGTAACTGAGTATTTGGGTTTTATTTCTTGCGCGTGACAGTGAGGCGTGTTAGTCCCCAAGTGTTAACATGCGCATATATCAAGTCTTCGGCTCTTGAAGGCACCTGCGAGACCACGCCTCTTTGCCTCGTCCCTCGCGCGTCCCGCCCCTCTTCATCATCTTTCACCAACCTCTGCAGGCCTTCAGTCAGTCATTCTTCGGTCCGTTGTGGTTAGAGACAGACGTTGTTGCTGATTTCTCAAGTCAAGTCACGTTGCGGTGCCGTATTGTAGAGACCGATCGGTGTATTGTGAAATAACTTTGGTTCATTAAGTTTATTGTTAATACTGTGGTTCGAGTTTTAGCGATATCGTCTTTTTTGTGAGTATATACTATTCTGGTTGTTTATACAGTCATTTTAATTTACATTCTTTGATTTTTTTTTTTCGTGTTATATTTTTGTTTGGGATATAATAAGGTAGAATTTTTTCGTTGAAAAATTCATTCAAAAGTTTTATAATAAAAGTTTAGCTTTACTAAAAAGTTTGTAGGGGAAAAGGGCGGAGCTTCTGAAATATTAACGCACGTATTTTTTTCTAATTTTATAATATTTTACTATATGCTATTATAAAATATGTTATAATACATATAATTGAATAATAATGTAGTGTCATCATTCTACAAAAGCATTCCACAATATACCATTGTTTTTAAAAGTTATGAAACACGCGGACATAATATATACTTTACAATAAACAATTATTACCCACTATCTCAAATCACTAGAGTTTGTAATCTTCGAAATTATACAGCCTTTTATAGCCAATACAATTTCTTTTGTTGTCACATTCAGCGGAGTGGTATTGTTTTTTACTGACCATGTTTTTTTTCTGCGCACATGTCACGTTTGTCCCGGTTTGAATTGACTCTGCGTGGGCGCAGGGCACCCCGGGACTTCCATTCGTTTAAACTGTTTATTACATCAATATTCCATCATATCTGTTCTACCGCCTGCTGACCCCTTAGAAATTATTGTTTTACTTGTATTTTTCGCCTCATGAGTTTTGTTTATCTAGAGCCCTTTATTTATAAGAGTACTTAATTTTATGATTTACAATACTTTTATTAATAATAGATAAGCACTTGAAGTTATTAAAAGTTTCAGTATAATATAAGAATACTTTGAAAGTAGCCAGGTTTAACGAGAGGAGTGTGTGCTGTAAATCTAAGATGGTACATGCTCGTATCCTCAAGCCGGCATAGTGGAGGCGACTGCTACCCGCACAGGTTTCTCTGTAATAGCAGTTGTTTCCATTCATGGACCATACTCTAACTTTACATCAGGCGGAGTGTTGTCACATGCCGAGCTACAATAAAAAAAAACCACGCGTATCCATAATAGTAGCTTGACATGTTACGACACTCCTCCTGATGTTAAACCAGAGCCTTGAGCGGAAACAACTGCAATCACATAGAAAGGTTTGCAGGCAACAGTTGCATCCACTATGCCGATTGAGTAGACGAATGTGCACACTCTTATGCCTGATTATATCTTAGACACTGAGTGACAAAAGTAGATAATATAATAAAGTTACACTGGTGTCTGTCGGAATTTTTTTGCGAGATTTGAATATGGGTCTCTCCGATCGTGAATTCACGCCTTTTACCACTAGACATAACAATAAATTCAAATGTGAACGATATCCAGATGTAGATGTCTTTTTACCAATTTTTTTCATTGTCATTGATAGATTTTGTTAGCACTTTTTTATCTTGTCTCATTTAACAAAACACTACACAAACCGTTTGAGACATTCGTATTAGAATTACAAATGAGGGGTTTCGCATGTCTTTCAGTGTTTAGCTCCTTCCTAATAGCTTCGACGTGACTGCATATGCGCTGATCTTGGTCATTTATCTCTCCGCCTACCCTTAAATACGGGTGTGGTTTAGGTTAATGTGTTACTGATACCATACTATTCAGCCTAGCAGTTTCATTTCCACGATTATCGATAAGCAATTTTGTTTAGATAAAGTTATTTACCTCGAAGAAGTCATAAATGGAATGCTTTGCCCTCCTACGTGTTCTCCCAATCCTTCAACCTTGGATCCTTCAAGCGGAGCGTGAAAAAGCATCTTCTTGGGCCGGCATAGTGACGGCGACTGGGGTCACCGTGTACCGCGGTACTCCAGTCGTCGGCGCTCATGGACCTCCACTGTGCTTACCACCAGGCCAGTCGACGTCACATATCGCGTCAATATTTTTTTTTTTAGAAATTAATAGAGATGATTCACAATAGCCGGACTTTTACAACGCTAGTACTTTCTCAATGCAGACCTTTGTGGTTTTATTTCTCCAAAATTGTATGTTTATTAATTGATTTGATAGTTCTCTAAACACGGGAAGTTTTCAATTATTATAAGTCATTCGCACTTCTTCAATGAATGACCGCACATGAGCAATATCCGGCATGCGGACAGCTGTCTTCGTTTCGTTCCGTTTGTATGTTATCGTGAGTTGATGTCATCCAATCGTCTTGAAAATAATGCCATATTGTCAACAACTTCCTAAGTTAATTAACGTTTTATTAATAAATATGTTTATGGTATGTTATGTATTGACAGCAAAGCGCTGTGGCGCTTTAGACAATAACGAGTTTGAACTTGCAGAAGCACGTCACGCCTCTTTTATTTTCAACTAATTATGGATGTAAATCCAGCGAACTTAAAACAAAACTTTTTAAGTTCGCTGTGCAAATCGGTTTGTACGATGTCCGAACATCCTTGAATGAGGGTTTAATCATTAAGGTGATGCAACTAACCTATTGCTGATTGTACTTCCATATAAGTAGGTAATACAGAAATAGGATTCAGCTCAAATAAAGGTTTGAGTGAGTTATGTCTTTGGTATTCGTCTTCAGATGACGTATGGGCTCGATGTTTATAAGGTAAACCTCTCATTTGACAGGAGATGGATGTCGAGACGCTAGTGCAGTTCCTTATTGCTGTCGTTTGTTGTTGAATTTATTGGACACGAAGTAACGGTTGCGTTCGTTCGGCCCTCAGCAATGGACCCATTCGCTGTGTTCACGTGAAATATTGTACGGGAAATGCCATCCGTAAAACCTGTTGACTTTCTTATAGGTAATAATTTATTGCCCAAATAATGATGTAGCTGCTTCAGTAGGTTTATTCAGAGGTGATAGTGTTGTGAATAGTTGTGATTGAATTTACATTTACGACTGCGTGTACCGATCGTTAATATTAACCTGTCTGAGCTTAGCGAGGTAAATTATTGCTTTCGTACTTCTATTTATATCCGAAAATAAATTCTGGAATATTAAGTTTTTAATATGAGGCCAGCTGCAGCTTTGTATGCATGTAATTAGTATCATGCCTATCACAAAATTAAATGACTAAACTAGTAACTAAAATATATATTATATATTTTTATATTCTGTATATCTATTTAAACATATGATGTTAATCATATTACCTAAGATCCTGTAAGAATCATAGTCACAACAAACTTGGAAAACCCAGAAGAAACAAAAAGTTGATTGGACTGACATTGCAAACAAATAAAAAAACTCAAATAAAGTAATGAATGTGTGCTAACTAGCAGTGGCGGTATTATTTATGATGGCTGATACAGATAGAGTTGGACTTGTCAATCAGACAGCGCTCGTCGTGCTTGCTACGATCGGCCATGGCTATCCATCATCTACGTACGCGCGTAACGAGCCTTTGTACGCCTAACGTGCACCCGTCGCGACGCGTCGGTGATTCGAGATGCTCCTCACGATGTCTATAAACTTTACTTTCCATGTCTAAAACTGTGTGATCCATCATTCATTTTTTTTTGTAACGAATATTTAAGGTATTATTTATTAGTCTTTAAATTTATTAAAATACAAACACATGTTACTTTTTTTTATCAGTTTCATTGTGACTTACTAAGGATTATTTCAGTGATATTAGGCTTAATTCCTACCTAATTGAGATAAAATATATTCACTAAATGTGAAATGAATCCACTATGTAAATCGCTAGTTTGTTTATACAAAGATTCCAGTTTTTCCCTATCTAACGACGCCGTAGATATTATCACACGGTGACGTTTCAATACGCATCTGGGCATCAATCGTGCTGCAGCGCTGGCATATCGTCCAATCAATCGGACAAACGCTACTTATTTTAGACAGACTTATCAGGGGATCTGCCGAACCACACTTGCGGATTAAGCACGTGCTGTGAAGTGATTTTTATCTACCTTTCTATTCCTGGTGACTGATGTTATGGTTACATAGACTAGCTTATATTTGCATTCCTTTTTCAAACATATTATTTGACATCTGACGAAATATATGAGTATCTTTATGTGCAGTTCTATTACCCATATCTTGCTCAAGTGTTAAAACTGTCATTAATATTGGCACTTCATTATAGTCGGTGTCATGAGGCTTTTGAAAGCTTTTCATTGTCATTCGGCATATTTCAACGCACCGATATGGATGTTGTGTTAGTGCTAAATGACATAACAAGGAACCGAGTTAACAATTGGATACGTTTATAATTTATTTTTATCTAAATATGTTTCGGCTGAGAGCTCGTCTCTTTACGCGGCGGAATGCTTTTAATGTCCAACAGTTCGCGTCATGAGAGCGATACGAAAGTGGGCTATTGTCCGTCGTGTTTTCGATTTCTGATCATCATTCTCTCCGTGATGTGGACTATGTTTCTATGTATGATGCGACGTAATGACGTAACGTTTATTGCCGTCGCCGGTGTCTGTGTAATCTCTTATGTTTTATGCCCGCTGCGACGATCACTCTGGAATGATTAATGACTTCAAAGCGATAGTGAAATTCTCTCGTTTTACCTTTTATGGTTAGGGATTGTTCATCTGTACATACAGGTGTTTTTAAATTTATTTTTTAAATTGTATTATTTTAATTCTGCAACGCTTCGCTCTAAAGTTTACTCAGATGCAACAGATAAGTTACATCTTTGTATACTTATAATAGTTTATTTGTTTTTATAGATACATACTCCTAAACAATTGAACTTTGTTATCGAGTATTTTATCAGTATACATAAAATTTAATTACATTTATTTTTTAAAGAAATTCTTTGAATATTCTTCATACTCGTAGCAATCTAATTATTATTGTGCGTGTGTGCGCGCTTGATTATACGTGTGTGTGTGTGTGTGTTATGATATTGTAACTCACATTATTCTCAATACCAATAGTTTAGGTACATTATGTTTTCCTTAAACACATGTTACGTTTTCATCTCAATATATAATTTACAAAAACATTGCAGTTATAAATCGAAATTGCTATCATTCGAATCTCGAACCAATGCCGTGTGATCGTTGGCGATTGCTCAATATTCTATGTCTATACTGTGAGTTAGAATTATTGTTCTACGCTTATCTTATTTTGTAATAGTTAGGATTGCTATAAATCTTTAGATGTTTTATACATTTTCTATAAATGGGTCAGCTCAGTCTCCGCGTTCGAAGGCAATACTGTAAAAAAGACTTGTGTCGCGTTTCGGGATTTGCTTGGAACTTGAGTCAATGTCGTGGAAGTGTGGTGACTTAGAGGGTTACTATATTTAAAATAGTACTACAGTCGTACTGTTGTCATTTAGGTTTAAGTTTTTAATTAGATTTTTCTAAACTTGCCTTGAGGATTTTTCTATTGTTACTAGTAGATATAAGGAAATCTTTATTGGTCCTTGTTCTGTTTTATTATGGGTTTCAATCAACATTATCTATATTTCGAAGCAAAATTTGTAATTTTTTTTATTATTCAGAACGACTACAAAAATGTTATCGCTTCCAAGAAACAGGATTACTCGAGTAGTTATTTTTTTTAAACAATAGTTTTTATGTTAGACTTCCTTTTTTCATTATCGAAGGCTACGAATTGTTTATGGTTTGAAAGTTAAAAGATAAGGATACTGACGCCGATAAAAGGAACTTAGTTGTTAATTTATTATGAACTAATGACAGATTTAGTCATTCCACAAATATTTTTTTTAACATGGCGTTTTTGTGTATTCAAGCTTAGTTTTTTTTTCTCAAACTTATTTAAGTGTAACTTAATTAAAATGGAAGAGTTTTTTTTAATAGAAGTCCGGTATGACGTAACTCCACTTCTAATTTTAGGCTAGAGTGCGGTCCAACTGCTACAAGAGATAAATATATGTAGACAGCTGTCACCTCCCCTATTCCGGCTTGTGAATGAAGAATTTGCGACTGAAGCCTGCTGAAATTTCTCTTTGGTAGTTTCAGAATTGTTTCCGGTCATGGATCGCACTTGAGCTTAACTTCAGGATCAGGTGCAGTGTTGTCATATTTAATTTTTATTTTGATACGACATGTTACCTCGACTGGCCTGAACACTGACGACTGGAGAACCGCTTTCACGGTGGCTCCCGTCGTCATTACTGAAGAGGTGCTTTTTCACACTCCGCTTGAAGGATCTAAGGTGTATTCTGAAATAAACACAATAAAAAGGACAGGGGCTACCTGTACGGCACGTCGGTAACTAGATGTATATTATATATACATAGTTAGTATTTTGCGTCCTATAGTCCCCTACTATTTATTCTCCGCGGAATTTAGTCTTGCAAATTATTTTCTTTTAATTATTAGAATATACTGCAACGTCTATCCTCGAAGTATAACATTGAGAATCATCAATTACGCGTCTCGTCCTGACTTTGTGGCTGTTATCCTACGTGAGCGTTTTGTTATTTTTATTTATTGAATGAAACTAAACTAATAGTTATAAGTATTTTGCAAAATTATGCTGCCAAATTTTGCCGATGTTTTATGAGGTTATTGAATTGAATTTGATAAGTTTTTTTATGTACCTTTTAATAATAATAAATAAAATAGACTGATGATGGTTATTTGTCCAGTCTGTCGTCCTGGGGCAGTACCACCACTTTCGAATGTAACACCCGTGAAGTGACCTTGTCGCGTTTCGGGGATAGTTTGAAAGTAGCCAGGTATAAGAGAGGAGTGTGCACTGTCAATCTAGATGGTACATGCTAGTCTCCTCGAGCCGGCATAGTGGAGGCGACTGCAGCCCGTAGAGATTTCTCTGTGGTAGCAGTTGTTTCCATTCATGGACTGCACTCTAGCTTTACATCAGGCGGAGTGTTGCCACATGTCGAGCTACAATAAACAAATAAAAAAAAAAGACAATTGGCAACAATACGCATTTAAGGGTTAAATTGAAATACATTTTTGTGTTTACACAAGTATTGATAAATAATATATGAATACTAGTATTTTATTTATTTCGGTGTTATGTATAATTAGGAATAGATTAGCTGAATAGGTTAGACTGGCTGGATACAATGTAGTTATGCTCTACAAACATTTTGATTTTTGTCTGTATGCGATTTCGGCCTTTCTCAATTAATAATATGGATTTCGATTTGTCTAAATTCAGTGTATAAGATTATCCTACCTATGTTTTCAACAGAATTCTGATCGTAAAAGCTCAGGTAAGACGATAAACTTCAAGCTGAAATTGATTTTATCCATGCTGCAGGCGAGCGGTAATTATCATGGTATCGATACCGCATTTAATGAAGAGATCTTCCATCTATTCACGTCGAAGGATCTATGTTATACATTACATACGCTTTACGTAGTCACGGCGTAAAGTGAGATCACCACTAATTATTTTAACCGTCGGCGCCGAGGTTAAAAATTCAAATTAACTGATCTTATTGATCGAGGGTTCAGAGGTTCAGGACGGCAGAATGGGTCTGATCATCATCAGTCTGTCTACTTCTATGTCTATGTTGTTCTCAGTAAATAAAACATTAAAAAAATATTATTAACTAGCATTGATATATACAACTAGATATGCAATAACGCTCTCAATGTGACGCGAGAGGAAAGATGTTCGCAGTCACTTCTAGGCTTTCTGTCAGTTAGTATTTGACTTGACGGCAACATTGTCGAATTGTTTGAAGCGGCTCACGCTTTTTTCATGTCTGATGTATGAGGTTTGCTCCTCTACTATATGTATATCTCTATGATAACTAGTAAATATTATTGTTCTCTTTTCCGATATCAAATTGAGGTTTATGTGAGATTGTATCCTCTTTTAACATTGTAGGTATTAAATTTAGATCAAAGTGCAACAAACAATATCTGGAATTTATTACATAACATTAACCCAGATCGATATGAAGACAAAATTACAAAATGATAAATTATGGCCGCGACTTATCACCTCATACTCGTTTTAAGAAATACCGTCAATTATAGGAATTGTTTAAAGTTATTGACTCATTGTGTTTGTATGAATGCAGCTTATGTTTACTATAAATACTTATATTGAAGTGTATGTAATAGTATGTACGAGTATGTATGAAAATTAACTTTTTTTTTGTATGTTTTTTTAAAAATAGTACAGCATATTGCGACCTCAACTAGTTTGATGATAAAGCATAGTGGAGGTTTTGGTATGGAATACTACATACCTTCGTCCATGATCGTCGGCAACACACGCCGCCGGCCATGGTTCGATAGGCAGTGTTTGGATGCGGTAACGCTTAAGAACACTGCTTATCGGGCCTGGGTCAGGGGAAAAATGTCCGCAGACCCTGACGTTGACTCTCTGAAGTCAGCCTATAACCGCGCCTCCAAGTCTTGCAAAAAGGCTTTCCGTAGAGCGGAGTCCAAGCGCATCACACGGGTTGGCGAGGAACTCCTGGCGCACCCCACCGGGGCGCGCCCCTTTTGGAGACTCGCCAAGGCCGTCGAGTCGAACTTCTGTCGCTCGTCACTGCCACCGCTGGAACGTCCAGATGGATCTCTGGCCTTCTCGGCGAAGGAAAAAGCCGATTTACTGGCAAAACTCTTCGCCGAGAACTCGCGACTCGAGGACGGCGGGGCCACGCCCCCCTCAGTACCCCATTGCGGGCAACGTATGCCGGAAATAAAATTCCGGCAACAACTTGTCCGCAGGGTGCTGTTGTCCCTCGATGTCCGAAAGGCTTCTGGTCCTGATGGCATTCCAGCGCTTGTTCTGAAAAAATGTGCGGCTGAGCTGTCGCCTGTCCTGACTCGCCTATTTAAACTGTCCTACTCGCAGGGCCGTGTGCCGGCGACGTGGAAGGCAGCTAATGTGCAACCGGTACCCAAAAAGGGTGACCGATCAGACCCTGCCAACTATCGACCCATTGCCATCACCTCAATGCTGTGCAAGGTCATGGAGCGGATCATTAATGCTCAAATGATCCGCTACCTGGAAGATCACAGCCTTATAAATGACCGCCAATACGGATTTAGGCCGAACCGGTCCGCTGGTGATCTTCTAGGATACGTGACCCACCTTTGGGGTGAGGCGATGGATCGACATGGGGAATCCATGGCTGTGGGCCTGGATATCTCCAAGGCATTTGACAGGGTCTGGCACAAAGGCTTGCTAGCCAAGTTGCCGGCATACGGCCTATCAGATCGCCTCTGCGGCTGGTTGGCCGGCTTCCTACATGGGCGGAGCATTCGCGTCATCGTAGACGGGCATGCTTCCGAGCCCATGTCGGTGAGTGCGGGCGTCCCGCAGGGGTCAGTGCTGTCGCCAACTCTATTCCTTCTGCATATCAATGACATGCTGTCCTTGGGCAACATTCATTGCTATGCAGACGACAGCACTGTGCATGGGCGTTACATCAGTCGCCCCTCTGCAGGTCCTGATGCAGTGGGACAGATGCGTGCGTCTCTCGTCGCTGAACTGGACGAGACCCTTCTTCGGGTCTCCAATTGGGGCGCGAACAATCTCGTCCAGTTCAATGCCGGGAAGACGCAGGCCTGTGCGTTCTCGGGGAAAAAGTCATCGTTCCTCCCTATCCCTACTCTGTTGAACACGCCGTTGGCGGTGACAGACAGCCTTCGCCTCTTGGGCATGGAGGTCTGCGCTGATTTGAGCCACACGAGGCATATTGCTGCGATCACGAGCACTGCCTCCCGTAAACTCGGAGTTCTGAACAAGGTGCGAAGGTACTTCACACCGACGCAGCGTCTGTTGCTGTATAAAGCGCAGATACGGTCGTGTGTGGAGTACTGCTCGCATCTTTGGGATGGCTCCGCGAGGTATGTGCTCGATGGTCTCGACTCACTTCAGCGCAGGGCTGTGAGGATTGTGGGCGATGAGAGGGTGACTAGGGGTCTCGAAACCCTGCAGCTCAGGCGAGACGTAGCCTCCCTCTCAGCGTTCTACCGTTACTGCCACGGTGAATGTTCAGCAGAGATCCATGACTTAATCCCTCCTACACCACATCGCTTGAGGTCGACGCGTGCAGGCGATCGAATGCATCGCCTCACCGTCGAAACAATCCCCTCGCGGACTAAAAGGTTCGGGCAATCCTTCTTCTGTCGTTCCATCAAATTATGGAACGACCTTCCCAGCCACGTCTTTCCCCCTTCCTATAACATGGGATCCTTCAAGCGCAGTGTGAAGAGGCATCTCATTAAGCCGGCATAGCGGACGCGACTGCTGTCTGCAGATCCCCTTCTCTGACAGCAGTCACCTCCGTTCATGGATCGCACTCTAGCTTAACATCAGGCGGAGTGCGGTCATATGACGTGCTAAAATAAAAAAAAAAAAAAAAAAAAAAAAAAAAGGTATATGAAGGCAAAGTTGTTATCATCCAATTTATTTTCCTGTTGTAAGAAGTTCATTAATGATCAAAATTATTTTCTAAAAATATCCACTATGTTAGAGTCGCGTGGAAATAGCTAGGAATAGCCAAAGGAGTGCACTGCCAACCTGGACGGTGCACATCGTCTTCTTTAGTCAGCATAGCGGAAGCGACTGCTCGTATTCTAGCTTAACATGAGACAGTATGTGGCTACATACCGATCTACTATTAAAACATGTTTTCATTTTAACACAACAGAAGGCAAGTACATTGATATTATTACTAAAGAGTTGTATTTAATAATTGACACTTGTACTAAATATATTCTATGAATTTAAAAACTTTTTTTTACCTCGTACCGTCTTAACAAGTCGTATCATAACATTATGCTTCGTGTCTGCACAGGCCATTCACCGTCTAAACTCTCGACGTGCATAAATAATCGTCTGTAATAAGTTTTTATCAGAATGACACACTATTTAAGCGATTGTTGATCTCTAGAATCTCCGATGCCCTGTTTTGTAACGGTTTGTCTTCATCTTCGCACTATTTTCCCCCTCCAATTGATTTTGTTTTAATTGTGTTTAACCAGTGCTTAATGTAATGGTCGTTTTCACCAAAAATTTACTTGAGCAATTTTAAGGTGGAAATTTTCACTTGCCGCTTTCAGTCTTCACTTACTTTATTCAGGCGATGATGGTTATTAGCTCATTCTGCTGTCCTAGGGTAGTCACCTTCAAGTGACCTAGTCATGTTTCGGGATTTAATCAGGTTTATACTAGAGAGGTGTTTGCAATGAGTGTATTTTTTAAAAACGTTTTTGTTTCAATATTGTTTCAGGTAGTAAACGTAGCCAGCGTTTCATGGACCACCAAAATAAGAAATAAATGTAAGTAGTGGATTTAATTCTTTATTCTATTCTATAATTTTAGTATTTAAGTCTTTATAATGTTACCATGAGAGACACCTATTCGCGTGAATTTCTTCAATGCGTACAATTTCGCACGCCGAGGTTCGAACAACTATTCATATTTTTTATTATACTTAAAAAAGTTAATAAATTCATAGATATTATAGTGTTTATAATATCGAAGCTCATGTTTTTAATTTATATATATCTCACTGAACATTAACGTTCATACTATATTATTAACCGGTTTTCGGAACTATACACGGATTATAAAGTTTTATTTTATTCGTTGTAAAATGACATAGTTTTGTTATTTACAAACGCGCCGTTACTTTATTGCGGTTGTTGAATTTTTATGGACATTTAATTATTGCTTTCTAAAAGGATATTTTGTATTATTCGGACTTAAATTTTTATATTACGGAACGCGTTATACATTGGCGCGCTAACCATTTCGCCACCATAGCCCGACAAATTGAGATTAGAAATTTAAAAAAAACTAAATAATGACCAGTGGTTGTAAAACTTTTTTCATAATAGCTCGACATGTGATTATACGAAAACAACAGGTATCACAGTGAAATCTTTGCAGTCTGCAGAAAGAGAAGAGACAAATGAAAATGAAATGAAATTTTATTGCTTGAAATACTGTTAGTATAATAAAAAAAGGGTGTTAAATGAGTTACTTTGTCCACATGTTTCGCCACATTTTGCGGCATGCAAAACTTTGGATAATCATGTCAGGACAATCATTTAATGTGCATCATTCATTGTCAAGGGAGGGATACTGCAGACTCATTTTGTGTCATTATTTGTGCAAGCTTTATGTTAGGGCCTTCCGAAATGTCATCCGAATATAAAATAAAAGAAAAAATAAACTAAGATAATTAAAAAAGATAATATATTTCTAATGCAAAAAGGAATTATTAAATAAATAAATAAAACAAATATGTACTATTTTTAGCTATAATTTGAAACGTAAATTAATTTAATTAGTTACCAATAACATGACTGCGTTTTAATCTCAATCATCGATGCATTATGTCTTTTGATCGTCTTTTTCTTTCACGCTTATTACTCATATTTATTACTTCGAAAGAGATAGAGGCAGTGTTATTCTGAGCCAAGTTGTTAACACGTAATTACGTTGAGATAATGAACCACTATATGCCTTCTTGGAAATATAATTTGCAATAGTAGTGTATAAAATTAGAGTGTTGATCAACATCATTATAAAACTAGTATGATTTTCCTCTTTGCGATTAATTTAGCTTTTATCTTGATTTTAATGTGCTCTGGAAGGCGACCTCTGCTTGCAGACGTTTCCATGTAATTCTTTTTTTCTTGTTTAATAGGCAAGCGTTTGACCACACCCTGCCTGATGTTAAGCAGTGATGCGGCCTAAGGTGGAGCACGCTCGTCTCCGTGGAGTTTTGTCGATCATGTACCTCACTCTACTTTTACTTCAGCGTTTCATGGTCCACTGTTGGGTGTAGGCCTCCTCCACTGCACGCTATTCTATTCGGTTTTCGTCTTTTCGCATCCATTGCTTCGAAGCTATCTGATGAAAGTCGTCTTTCCACCCGGCTCTCTTCCACCGCGCTGCTTCCACTGTGCTTATAAACCGTTCAATGATAGAGCACACTGCTCGATATATCTGGCTGGAAGCAGCTGTCGAAACGCGACTTAGTGATTTGAAAGCGATGTCCAACTATGGCAGATGGATTAATCCATCATCAGTTCGCCTACTATTCTTCTTCACTTGTATGGAACACAAAAGTCTCTACTAGTATGTTGTAATGTATATTATTGCCCTTACGAAGTACATACATAGTCATACATTGTTCGAGCTTAAATTAGCACCATCTTAAATTGCAAGATCATACACTGCAATCTAGTATGTAATTTTACTTGGTGTATATTGATTATCTTGTGCGGTGATTTTATACGCTTTCAAAAACGAGGGTTATACTTGGAGATACAGTCAGATGCGGCTGCGCAATTATCCACGCGTCATCAAGTTACACATTTCAACGGGTCATATCTTAGCCGGCATCTAGCCTGTTTAAAATTCTTATTGTAATTATGGTTTGTTCGGTTTATTATTTATAATGGACTTGTTATAAATTTATGAAATCATGCCCAAATAGTTTTCTTTACGCTTTTTTTTTAAATAATTGTCCGACGTGTGATCTTTGATCCACTCGATGATAAGCTATAGTCAGAGAACTGTACTTGCATTCGCCTCCGCTATGCCGGCTTGAAGAGTCGAATGTGCACCATTCAAGTTGACAGACAGTTGATACATTCCTCTTATTTTGTGCGAACGTATTTTACCTTTTAACTATACTCGTATAACTTAGATTCTATGCGGTTTACGCGATAGCGTTTAGTTGGATTTTGACTTCTCGCCTTGCGGTCATCGTAGTAGTTTTGATTTTTAAGTATCTTTATTTTTTTTCCAAACTATGTTTTGTAGAGACCTATATTTAAAAAATCCGTTTATTCTCATCAATTTCAATTATGATCGGCCACTTCCGTAATTAACTTTTGCTACTAATGTATTAAGTTATAAATGTCGGAAAATGATTGATAGTTTCAAGTGAAAATTCTTCACTCTTTATGATTTTTATATATTTAACTTTATCTTCAAAGTTAAAACTGTTTTTTAAAGACAAAATCCTGTAATCTGGATTTGGTTAAGAAGCCCAAGAGTTTGGCAATTGCAATGTATTGGTGTGTTAATTAATTTCTAATTCCTGGTGGTCGGATTTAGTATCAAGTCTTTTACATCTTTTCGCGTAGGTAGCGGGCTTTTCCCACGCATGTACGAAGGACATGTAGATCGCGGTGTAAAGAGATTAATGGGCCTGTACCGGTAGTGTTTAGGAACTATGTGAGCTTAGATTGTAATTCTTTTTTTTATATTAATTGGTGGTTTTCATTATTTTCTTTAAAAAAATTTGTAACAAACGTCCAAAATTTATCGACACGCTAAGGATTCTCCAGGAACTGTGTAGGAACATAAAGGGTCTCCTAAGCTTCCTGGGATCCTGCAGTTGTCACTACTGATGAATCACACTCAAGATTAAACATCAGGCAAGTGTGAACTATTATAAAAAAAACTTAAAACTTTTGGTCAAGGATCTTGTCATCTTAGCGACGGAATATATCTCATCGGAGGTTGGCTCTTCTGCTTGGTCATTTCTTCCGGAGTTTTTGCTCGATTTTTTCTGGATTGTATATTGGAGATTATATTGTAAAATTTACTTGTGAAATATCCGTTGCAATGTGAATAATTACAAAACAAATTATTATGATATACGTAGTTGTGATGTGATAAGTTTTAAACCTTGAAAATGTTGAAATTAATCTTGAATTACTTTTAGAAGTCATCCCTAATTATTATTTTTTTAAAGTTTTTTTTTCTTATACTTAGCAGATTCTCTGCTAAAATCAGCTGCTCCTCTAGCCACTTATCGTCAATCAATTTATTAGACACTGATTGAGCTAGTCCTAGTCTTACACCGTGTCTACGTAATCTAGATCACATCTTTGTAGAGTACCTATTACTAATATACCAAAATGGAACGCAAGAATTTTGTTCGGGATTTTTCTTTAGTAAACTAAAAATCTATACTAAAATTTAAAATATGAATGTCAAAGAATAAATCAATTCGTCAAGCTAAAGAGGCGTGTACTTAACCGATTTTTTGTATCGAATCATCTCAGTTTTTTGCGGTAGCCGCAACGAATAGCTAGATGCAATGTTAGATGGTTTGTTCATGTAGTGTGAGATAATTAATCTTTGTATTGTAGATATTTCTTAGGTATTTAATATTGTTTCATTTGATGTTATATGTACTTTGGTCACTCTGCGCTTATGATGTCCTCTCGACCCTGCATAATGGAGGCGATGTTTTATTTGTATAAAATATTCGACTAAATTTGTCGCTGAGTTAAAATTTATTATTATAGATCGTATTGGATACGCAGCTTCCGTTTAGTAGCTATTTAGTGTTAAATTAACCATTAATATGAGAATAAACACTAATAAAACACGATCGCGTGTGAGATATGTTACAATATATTTGATATTATGTTTCCGCCTGCCAGTTTTTATGATAATGCGCCAATGGGCTTGAAATGTCGTCATTTCTTGGAGTTTTAAACACACATTGATAATGATATTTTTATCGTACTTACGAGTAATATACCTATTTTACAGGAGATAAAAAAATGTTTACAGTATGAATGAGATGTTTCATTTTTTTATATTGTCTAACGTCTTACATTATCGATTACTATTTCATTTCATGTGACAGTCATCACAGTGATTTATATGATAAAGAAAGCGCTCTGTTAAACCTTTAGTTGTGTATTTTCATTTAATTATAATTTATTTATATGTTAAATAATTTAGATTTTATAGTTATTCGACCTTTTAGTATAGCATCAATCTAGGGTTTTATCTGTCTCTATAAGGAAGCTTATTAACTTTTATAGCATTTCGAGACTTTCCACAACAAAACATGCAATTAGAAAGGAAAGCGAAATTGTCTACATAAAATGCAGTTTACGACAACTTTTATTTAATTACATGGCAAAATAATTAGTATTCCCTCGTAAAGATGGCACCAAGTCATGCATTAGCGTTAACAGATAAAGTAGCTGATGGGATCAGCATATTGTCGCAGACGTAGGTCCGTGCGACCGGTTCTCATCACGTACTTCATTCTATACTATTTTTAAACATTTCCAATCAATTTTAAACTCTATATCTATTCTCTTTGGGTGGTAATTTTAACCTATTACTATTGTGTAAGTTAGCGTTGTAGTCAGTATTTTAACTTACATAGCTACACTGTTAGCCGCCGTCTTCACTACTTTCTATTTATTATCTAGATTGAAAAGACATTGTGACAACCTTTAGCATTAAATTTGCAGTGCAAATGCCTTTAACAGTATATGTATAGTTACTAAACATGAAAATATATTTGACGATCATTCAAGAATTGTTTAAAGGTAAACCTCGTACATAATAACTCTTTTAAATTTTTATATTTCACTATTTATCTTCTTAAATGGAGTGGCGCGCGTGGCGTCTGATTTTAATTTGCTGTAGAACAAATTGGCGAGCTAATTTAATACATATGATTATTATTTACAGCGATTAGGCAACTAATGTTGAAAGCTTACAAAAGTATGTTGCACCGTGCTATAGGTATAAATTACTTTTAACACAAGTGCAGCCAAGAGGTAAACAAACTATTAATGTTACCTATACAACATTCTGGATCTAAATACAGACGCTATATGACATGCAAGTGATGTGCACAGTTTATTAGACTTTGCTATCTTGAACACCGTGTCTAATTAAAATTTATGCTCTCAAGCTACTCTAACTTTATGTTATTTACGACTTTATTTATTTGTGTGCGCTCTCTGTCCCGAGTCCTTATGTTTAATTCCAATTCTACAAAAATCTTGGTTGTTTACGAAATTCCACTCGTGAGTGAATAATACTTGCACTTTTCATTTCTCGATATATCTTTTATCGTTTCTGAATCTGTTGTCGTAAATTCGATATTGCGTCCATTGTTGCCGTAGACGACGCTCACCTATATGGATGCGACCAAAATAAATCACGAACAAACCCATATCGGAACAATCGTAGAATATCTCCAAGATCGACTATATCTGAGATATGGAGATATTACGCTCTTGAATTAGCATTACCAGTGTACTCGATATTGTTGTTCGGGAGCGGCGCATGACTCATAATTTACCTTTTATTTTAATTTTTCTCGTGTGTCGCGGAACTATCGCGCCGGAATGCAGTGGGCTTTCGAATCGTGCGAGATGTTGCCTCCGATAGGACTAGATTGTGGTATTCACATCTCTGTTCACTTTCCTCGTGCGCATCGGCCCGCTAGGAACTCCGGCCGGCATTCTGATCCATGTGATTTGATATTCTGCATTGTTACAGGTAGCACGGCGACGTGACTCAGACCAATAAGCTTTACCACCTTTTGAACGTGAGTATACATTCAATTTGCTTTCATTTGATTCGTGATAATACAATGTGACATCTCAACGCGTGGGGTGATGTCGTCTGTGTCATTAAATGAGATCATATCGAATAATGCGCCATAACGATGCTGCAAATCAAATCAAATATTAACCTCAATAATTGTATCTGACTCGGAATCTATTGCCGCGGGTGATTCATGTCGATATTGAATAATAATTGGTCCACATCGGGCCCATGGTGCGGGTGGACCGGGCGTCACGAGAGCGATGCTATCGGTAGAGCGTGCCGCATCCATCAGTTCTGTAGAGCGGCTATCTCTGGCGGTATCGCTGCACCAACGATAACCATTGTCTTACCGGCGATTATATCGGCAAAATTTGTGCTCGCCTTCGATAGCTCGTTTGTCTTTACCGCAAATGAGCCAGCTAATGGGGAACTGGCATAAAAGGAGAGCGTTTGTGTTAAACTTTTGTCTAGTCATAAATTTATCGTGGGAATGTTTTGGAGAAATCCTGGGCGTATGGCTCTTTCGCTTCTCTCGGTCCCATTACTGATTCTGATTGGATATTGAACATTAATGCATACGACATAAATGGTTCATATAAAAATGTCAACTACACAATGATAGTAGTTAATAAAGCGGTTGGGCATTTAATCGCACACATGCTGCCGAATGCGCCCACGAGCACTTAATACCATTAGCATCATTGTCCAGAGGCCATTAATAAGTCGGACAGGACAGTTCTATTGGCTCTATTCCATAATGGGAGGGTCCATGTTCTGAACTTGGTGTCACGAATTTGTATCGTAATGGCCTTTGGCGAAATTATAGCCACGTTCTGCCGTGTCGCCTATATCTCTACGGGATGTTGTCGGAGGCTGCGGGGTAGCCAGTTACAAGGCGATTTTATGTCCCTCAGTAGACAATAGTGCATGTAACCTTATACTGCACCAACTTCGTCTTAATGTAAAATGTTAAAATCTACAAATTATGTTTTTAAATGGATTGTCAACGCCTTCATTAGAAAATCGGTGTATCAATTTGTTTAATATCCGGCCGGGTGTAAATCCATTTAAAGTGATAACTCGGACGCACGCGTCTATCCTCCAATTACCTTCAATTAGCTGAGACGGAATCTTAAATTGTTTGATGTGCCGATGATCACCTAAATAAATTATGATCATTTTTTGTGAACTTATGTCTACTCACGGAAATAAAAATAAGATTAAACCTGTAATAAGCATTTTATAGGAAAAGCTATTTGATTTTAATATTTTTTTTTAGCTAGAGTGGGGTCCAACTGCCACCATAAGGAAATGTTTCCAGCCAGTAGTCACCTTCTCTATACCGACTGAGGAGACGAATGTGTACCATTGATAGTACCCACTCCTCTCATTACACCCGGCTACTTTCTTGAGGAGTCAGGAAATCTTGATGCCGAAACGCGACCCCAGGACGGCAGACTGGGCTAATAACAATTACCAGTCTGCCTACAACTCTTTAAATGTTAAAAATCAAAATCATGAAACGATGTAAAATAGATAATACACGCGTATTTATATAACATTACCTACTCTATGTTTGTTATGATAAAACATCGAGATAAAAGAAGCTGGTGGTTTATTTCTTAATTACTGCAAGATACATATATTATCGGAACACTATTTTCAACATAATAAGCATTATCATAACAATAACAAGCTAGTAATTCGCAGCATTCAATGTGCTCATGTCCGGGGATGAGATAACCCGATCGAGCGATGTCAGTCGTTTGGAACTCGTACGTGAATAAACTGTTCCTTGTAGATTTCCCTTGTAGTTAATATTATTTCTAATGGATTATAAGCTTTATTCTTCGCGATATTAGAGTCTAATTTAATTATTGTAGCTTTTGTAGTGTTGACTTGTTGGTTAGTGTATGTGATATTATTGATATTTTTTTGTGTTCGTTCAAAAGGTATTTGAATTGTTTTTCGTTATTTACTATTTAATGATAAGTACTGATATAAAACCGCGCATTTTTGTTGTATGTTTCACTGATTAAACTTTTTTTAAATCCAACTTGTGCGAAGACAAATTTTCTTATTAACCGATGTCTGGTTGACCCTCAGTGTGCTAACTCGAATGTTATTAATTTGATATTTTAAAAATTGTATACTTTACGACCGTTTGATTAATGACATTGTAACCTGTTCATGAGCCGTTTAATTGATCCATTGTTGCCAATGAAGGGTGAATGGAGATGATATGAAGATATTTTAATTTTAAACATTTGAATGCGTGAATGGTGTTTTTAGAAGTCCGTCCCTATTTTCCTCGTATTAATTCATTGAATAACTTTATTTTTCTTATTATCTTAGCCAATTTTATTAAAGGTATACTGGTTTTAATTAAATGAAGCAAACGTCTTTCTATTCTTCGATTTTCAACGTTACCTTTTTTATTCCTTGAATAATTATACTGAACCATCATATATTTTATAAGCCTCGCTCTTCGTACATATTTTTTTCTCCGCATAGTTTGAAGTATTTCAATTTTTAGTAAGGTAATTTATCATTCCTCGTTTGTAGAAGGATTTTTAAGTATTTCACTATTATTGTAAAGAATTTCAACAAACTAACCTTGGGTTTGTATTTGCGGCTTTTTTCGAAACGACTTTAAGGTGTATTCTCATTAGTTCTTTTTGTTTTAAAAATCTTTTAAATTTTAACATAAATATTTTAATCTTTTGTATCATGTCCTTGTCATCGGAATTCCCTATTGCACCATTTTGCCTGGTGATATTATTTTTCTTAATTATGCCATCTAAATAATTTTTTGGTGCATTTTTTTTTTCGGTGAAAGCTCTCGAAGTGTTTTTAAGTTTTTATACATCATTATATTCGCATCTGTTTTTTTTTTTAATTTAATATATTAAAATAATAGGGGTTGTTTTTTTATTGCGTGTTTTACACGCTGTCTAGGTCGAGGCAATCGTATGCTCAAGGTTGGAAGATCGTAAATGGTTATTTATTTTCGAATTTACATGTTATGGGTTTTAAATCTATGTTAGTTCTGCACCATAACTGCCGATTCGGGCGTGTATATTTTATTTGTCAAAACATTTGAATTGAGATCGTGAGTTTTAGAATTACGATAATGTCAAAATTATATGTAGCTTTATTACCTTTATTTTCTTCGGATTTCTAGTGATAAGTAATTTAACAAAATTAATAATATTTTCTTAATAATATTTCTCAGCAAAGTCGCTGGTATCCAATAGCAGTTAAGTTATAAAATCAACAGTGTTATGATGGAGCTGATGTATTGCCAATTAGACGAAAACTGAAACTTTAATGCTCTCACTTGATGGTGACGTATGGACGTGCCTAATTCACTTCTCCTTTTAACAACCCCGCTTTTATGCCATAATATAAATTAAGATATTTTGTAGAATAAATTAAATATTTTATTTCTTTTTCTGTTAAAATAATGCTCTTGTGTTTTTTTATTTTTTTATTATAGCTCGGCATGTGACAACACTCCGCCTGATGTAAAGCTAGAGTGCGGTCCATGAATGGAAATAACTGCTACTACAGAGAAACCTCGCCTCCACTATGCCGGCTTGAGGAGACGAGCATGTACCATCTTAGATTGACAGTGCACACTCCTCTCGTTATACCCGGTTACTTTCAAACTATTCCCGAAACGTTTGTATGTAAGCCTTATTGCTATTTTTTTAAATTCTTTGCTACATATTTTTTAAACGCTTTTTGTTTTCGGTTTTGTTCACAATATGAAAATATAAAAAAATTTATAAATTAAAAAAAGTAAAAACCAACATTAATAATTAAAACAGACATTAATTTTATGTAAAAATATAATTGGAGCTGCAGAGTCGGGCTGCTATTTGGACATAAAATTAGTGTCGTAGATTTGATAATTATTATTTTGGATTATAGTAATTTTTTCCTTTTTAATGTTAAGCTAGAATGTTATCAATGAGCGGAGATAACTAACTACTACACACATTATACCCGGCTACTTCCGAACTGGTCCCCATAGCCTTTAGAGAAGAAATAATTATATTATTGAAGAATTCAGGAGAAATTGGATTTGAAATTAATGAATTCAATAATTATATAATATGTATTGTATATTTATGTATGTGTAACTGTGCCAATGAGCGGCCGTGGTCTAGCGATAGAGGTTGGATCGCACGATCGATGCGACCCATGTTCATACCTCGCTAAATTCTAGCCGGTGCTAATGTGACTATGTTACATGTACTTTGGTCGCTCAGGGCCTGTGATACAAGAACTAGCTCAGTACAGGCTTGAAAAATGACTGAATTGTGTGTAAGAAGATAGTACTCTTGCAGTATAGTTGAATAATTTTGTTTTATTTCGATCACAAAAATTATATTTATCAAGGTTTTGTTTACATACGATTTTTATTTCGCAGTTGTTCGCTCTTATTATCAAGTCCGTATTTATTTATACATTTAATTAGTTGAGTATAGTACTGTTTTGTTTATTTGAAACATAGATTCTCAAAGTTTCTCTTTATCTTTTGTATATCCGTGACCTGTGTACGCTTAAAATAAATTGGTGTAGTCATGTGATTTGTAATGTAAATTCGCGTACATCAAATCTCCTTAACACAAATTATACTTAATGCTTTTATATCATAAACATATTAATTACTTTACCATATATGTATTGTGGAATGCTTTGCCCTCCCATGTGTTCTCCCAGTTCTTTCACCTTGGATCTTTCAAGCGGAGCGTGAAAAAGCACCTTCTCAGGCCGGCATAGTAGTGGCGGCCTGAGCCACCGTGCGAGCGGTTCCCTATTCGTCAATGCTCATGGACTTTCACTGAGTTCATCATCAGTCACATCACAAGTCGAGGTCACATGTTGTGTCAAAATATAAAAAAAATATTATAAAATATATTAAACTTTGTACAAGTTTAAATTAAAATTATTTACAATAAAGAAATACCTATATTTTTAAACCAAAAGTCTCTAAACTTTTTTTGTCTATTTTATATAATTGCATTCACATGACCCGAGTAATACAGGATAATTGATTCGGACATGTAAATTTAATTCTATAAAATACGCACAAAGTTTGGAGACTTCTGGTTAAAAATATAAGTATTTGTTTATTGTAGATATGTTTAATTTAAACTTGTATAATAATTGTTTAAGCTCTTTTTAAAAAATGATTGTCCTCGTTGTAGTTTTGTTTGATTAATCAAGAAGATAAACAATGAGAAAATTATTCGCACAAATGAACGAATTTGTAAGAGTTATTTCGTTTATACACGCGCGATGCATGCCAAGAATTTATTTGAGAATTTAGCAACTCACCCAAATATAGATTTTCTTGGAAATTTTTCTTTTTATTTTAATTCTTACGGCATTTTTATTTTCTATCATTTTCATTTAATAATAATTTGTAGAGACCATACATTAAAAAATTTTTAAAAATAAACTTGTGGTATGATTAGCCCAGTCCTGGGTTAGGTTAAGTGAGCTAATGTTATCACATTTTTTCGGTCTTTCACCATGCCATAAACGGTGCCTTTGATTGCAGTTTCGTTTTTTTTAATTATTAAGATTTTTTTTATGATTATAGTGATTATAGTTCGATATAATATGACAATTGACAACACTCCGCCTGATGTAAAGCTAGAGTGCGGTCCATGAACGGAAACAACTGCCACTACAGAGAAATCTCTACGAGTAGCAGTTGCCTCCGCTATGTCGGCCTGAGGAGACGAGTATACACCATCTAGATTGACAGTGCACACTCCTCTGGCTATACCTGGCTACTTTCAAACTGCTCCCGAAACGCGACAAGGTCACTTCACGGGCGTTACATTCGAAAGTGGTGGTGCCAGGACGGCATAGACTGGGATAATAGCCATCATCAGTCTGCCTACCACTATTTAATAGTGCCTATAGGCAATCAGCTCCCAAAGTACATATAGTAAAGTTACATTGGTACCAGTCAGAATTTAGCGAGGTTCGAACACGGGTCGCATCGATCGTGAGTTCACGCGCCTTAACGCTAGACCACGGCCGCTCTTATATGTCGATGCAACAATAATTAATGAGAATTTAGATTAGATTTAGATTAAACGTTATCGTTTATCGTTTTCGTATAGTAATTTTTTATTTAACATAACAATATGTCAAGTAAATTTTCAACTATTTTACTATTGTATGTTTTGTGTTGTTGTTGGCGTCGTCAATGCAAATAGGTAGCTCTTGTAAAATAGGGAATCTTGACATCGACGTGACCCCACGACGACTATGAATATATTATACTGACAATTGTGCTGTACGTCACATTTTGTATCAATGACAAATGGAAAAATATAATTGTTTGTTACGTGTCGCACGAGACCAGGGACCCCACGCACTTCAGCGGGGCTAATTAATTATGAGCGCACTGAAAATGATTCATTAATATTGCGTTTTTTTTTTGGTGCTTTTTTGTGGTGATTGAAATGTGATCACGCCCCGACCTGTTATAATATCTTTTTTTTTTATTGTAGCTCGACATGTGACAACACTCCGCCTGATATAAAGCTAGAGTGCGGTCCATGAATGGAAACAACTGCTACCACAGAGAAATCCCTACGGGCTGCAGTCGCCTCCACTATGCCGGCTTGAGGAGACGAGCATGCACCATCTAGATTGACAGTGCACACCTGGCTATATCTTATACCTGGCTACTTTCAAACTATTCCCGAATATCTCTTACTAATACTCTTTAATTTTATCATCAATTGTCAATTATGTTTAATAGTATTATACTTTGTTGAAATCTATAGCCAAATTATTTTAAAACACTACTTTGCAACTAATTTACGCTAATTAATGTTAGTGAGGGTAGGTACACAGTCACATTAGCTGTCAATGTTAGACCCGTCTCCTGAGGATGCCACGTAGAGTGGCGAAACGCGTCGAGATGTTCTTGCATGTTGGTGAAGGACAGCTAATGTGACTGTGTACCAACCCTCACTAACATTAATTAGCGGAAATTAGTTGCAAACAGTAGACCACGAGCGGCCGTGGTCTAGCGGTAAGACGCGTGAACTCACGATCAATGAGACCCGTGTTCGAACCTCGCTAAAGACCGGTACCAATGTAACTTTGTTATATGTACTTTGGTCGCTCAGTGCCTAAAATAGTGTTTTAAAATTATTAATTAATTTATACCGATAACAGTCGAACACTATTCGGCCACGAAAACCGTCTAATTAAGAATTTCTTTTTTACAGAATGGTGGTGGTACTGAACGGCGTTTTAGCTGACGAGTGTCCGACCTCCGTCCGGGCATTGTTGGCTGCACATCCAGGGTATCAAGATGCCGCTGCTCAACTATTGGGGGCCGCAGCAAGGGTAGTGGGCCCACAGGGATTGTTATATGTTGGACAAAGGGAGTTCGCTGCCGTCGTGCCGCATGACAGTAAGTTTTTAATTTTCTAGCTACATTGTCACCTCTACTACCTAAGGACAACAGACTGGGCTAATAACCACTCTGCCTACCACTCTTAAAGATTGTACAGTCTATCTTCGAGATAGTGAATGAAATTAAAGAACTTTTTCTAATTAAAATTTGGGTATTATTGCCGTTGCCAAAAGCTAGCTTATGGTATTTAGCAGAGACAACATACATAAACTCAAATTTACTCAAGTTTATGTATATATTCGTATGCAGAGAGAACATATATGAACTCAAGTTTTTATACTCTTCAGCAGATGCAACATATATGAACTCAATTTTATGTTCCCAACTCAAGTATACAACTAAAGCTGACTCAAGTTTATGTATGTTCCCTTTAGCAGCGAGACAACATAAGTATTTTTAATGTATTACTGTGTAACGGTTTCTCTTGTTTATTTCTTTCAGAAAATGTTAATATAATCGGATCAGATGACGCCACAACATGCATCATTGTCGTAGTCAGGCATTCAGGTGAGCTCAATTTTACATATATTTGTTATTCCTCGTTTTGGGGTCACTCGCGCTCCATTTTCCGTTAATTCGGACTGTCCGAGATAAAGGTCAAGCTTTTGTTTTTTTATATTTATTTATTGTAGCTCGACATGTGACAACACTCCGCCTGATGTAAAGCTAGAGTGCGGTCTATGAATGGAAACAACTGCTACTATAGAGAAATCTGTGCGGGTAGCAGTCGCCTCCACTATGCCGGCTTGAGGAGACGAGCATGTACCATCTTAGATTGACAGTGCACACTCCTCTCGTTATACCTGGCTACTTTCAAACTATTCCCGAAACGCGACAAAGTCACTTCACGGGTGTTACATTCGAAAGTGGTGGTACTAACCCAGGCTGGCAGACTGGACAAATAACCATCATCAGTCTGCCTACCACTCTTTAATAGTGCCTATAGGCACTGAGCGACCAAAGTACATATAACAAAGTTACATTGGTATCGGTCAGAATTAGCGAGGTTCGAACACGGGTCTCATCGATCGTGAGTTCACGCGTCTTACCGCTAGACCACGGCCGCTCTTAAAATAAATGTCATCATAAATATTAATAAAAAACAAATGCATGTGTGTCTAGATCTAGTTTTATTAATATAGTTATTAATTAGAATAAGACTGACGATGGTTATTAGTCTGCCGTCCTGGGGTAGAATGTAACGTCTGTAAAGTAACGAACGAGAGGAGAGGAGTCTCGAATGTGCGTCATCTGGATGGCGGAATAGCGGAGGCGACTGTTTCCTGTAGAAATTTATCTATAGTACCAGTTGTTTCCGTTCATGGACCACACTCTAGATTAACATCGGGCGTGGTGTATGACTAGCTACAATAAATAAAAATATATATTTCAGGATCTGGAGCCGTAGCGCTTGCACATCTCGATGGGAACGGTTCAGCGGAGGCTGCAAGCGCGATGGTCCTTCGTGTACAACAACTGGCAATGGGATATCCCGAAGGTAGATTAGAACTGCAACTCGTCGGTGGATTTACAGATGCACGCAGAATTTCGGAAGATCTCTTCGCTAACATTATGTGTGAGTGTTCAACTATAATATATACAAACTAGAATACTCTATTGTTTGACATGGATTGTGTTTTTTTAATTGTAGCTCGGTATATGACAACACTCCGTCTTATGTAAAGCTAGAGTGCGGTCCATGAACGGAAACAAAACAACTGCTACTATAGAGAAATCTCTACGGGCAGCAGTCGCCTCCGCTATGCTATAAACTGCTCCCGAAACGCGACAAGGTCACTTCACGAAAGTGGTGGTACTATCCCAGGGCAGCAGACTGGGCTAATAACTATTTTCAGTCTGCCTACCACTCTTTAATAGTGTCTATAGGCACTGAGCACGAAAGTTACATTGGTACCGGTCAAAATTAGCGAGGTTCGAATACGGATCTCATTGACCGTGAGTTTATTTACACATCTAGTGACTTACACCGCTAGACCACGGCCGCTCTTATTACCGAGGTTCGAACACGGGTCTCATCGAGCGGAATGACCAATGAAAGGTTACCCACAATGTCACCTCCTGAATTCCTCACATTTGACACCAAGACCGACAAATAAATCAAGTCGGCATAGCGAAGGCGACTGCTGTCTGATATATCTCCCTATCAGAAGTAGTTTCCGCTCATGGACTACACTCTAGTTTAACATGAGGTGATCACGGCTAAACCATGAAAATAAATATTTGTTACGACCGGGAATAGAACCCAGTGCCTGGTTCCGCGCCAAGGGCCAAGTATGAGTTTACATTTACGCTTTCACGGCGTAAAGTGAGTTCATTCTAGCAATCAGACAATACTATTTTGGCCGTGGAGGTTAAAAAATGTTAAATGAAGTCACGGCGTAAACGTAAGCTCATACTTAGGTCATAGACTAGCGCGCTTACCACTATGCCACAGATGTTAGGAACAGGCTGCATAGACAATTTCCTTGTGAATAAATAAATAATGTTTACATTGCAGTATCGTTCCACCGCCTCGATGTTGAAATCGACTTGACATTGGCTTGTTGCTGTGAATTAAATACTGCATTAGGCGGCGGCTCACCCGCCCCCTTAGTGATGGGAGTCGGTGTTGATATCCGTGGCGGTGATCTCTTCCCGGCCACATTCCCGGACAAAGGACCCGGATTGCCGCTGAGAGGTGCCAGGACTATCGCTGGAGGGGTACACAGTTCACAGGTTATTATTATTAAGTTATATTTCCAGATTTCTACCAGTTTGAAATAGTTAGTAAATAGGTACCGAGAGACCAAAGAAAATGTAGTCTTTCTTGAGGTTTTCCGCGACTAAATTAATATGTTATCAGTAATTTTTTGAAAATTTAAGTGCTAGATTTGTTTTATTTTTATTTATTTATTTATTTTATTTTGGCAACAAACAGTCATAAAAAAAAATTGTTTACAAAATAAAAGACTACTAGCTTTACTAGCTTCGGCAGTACATATACTAAAATACTACTAAAAAAGAATTACATGCTAAGTAGACCTGTGGAATAGTGCCGAGAAAGTATTAACAATAATGAATAAAAATTTAATGCAAGTCCGACAACGGTAATCAAAGAGAAATTTAAAAAAAAAAGATATTTTTAAATTATATTAAATTAAAATCAACGTGCACTACACAATAACACCTTGACCTTATTGTCTTTAATAGATGAATGAATAGATTTATTATTATTTAATAATAAAAAGATTTAATGCAGCTTATTTACCCGTTCATTTTATTTGTTTTTGATCTCGCCACGACTATTGATCACGATCATTGCAAAGTTTTCGAAACGTCGTCGTCGAAAAACGCGATATTATAATGAAAAAAAGTTACAAAATATTACTTAGATTAAAACAAAAAGAGATATGTTACGCAAGACTAAAAAGTGGACCCTGCAAACTTGGTCTAACTGACATACTTTAACACACGCACGTAAACGGGTGACAGTATTCTGTCTTCCTCGCATTGCAGTCTGGGAATGTCTCTATCTTTGCCTCCTGTGCACAAGTTCCGCTACTCTATGTGAGCCAATAACAGACTCAAGGCTAAAGAGGGCCCTAGGCAACATTGTAATTCCGGGCCTATTTTTCAGTCATGATACATACTTTGCGTTTCGTAAAAAGCTAATTTTCGGGCCCAAAAAATTACGGGCCCTAGGCACGTGCCTAGGTTGCCTAGGCCTTAGTCCGCCCATGATCTGAGTGACTGCGCGTAGTCGTGTGCCTGGCCCACGTTCAATAGTTAACAAACCCGTACTGTATTTTCCTCTTTTTGTTTACATTAAGCATCTGTACCAGTCGAGATTCTTAGGACGTTCAAACGGACGGATGGACCTCATGATCGATGGACCCGTTACTCCTGAATTCTGATCGGTACCAATGTAACTGTTATTACTTCGGTTGCTCAGTCCCTGTGATACTAGCTAGTACATGCATGATATTATAAAAAGCTCAATGATCACTCACTGATTGACTGATATCATTCTTGGAGCACTTGCCGGGGGGTTGGCGAAATACTACTTTTTGATACGTATAAAGGGCCCCTTGTGATCTAAAAAAATGCGAAATGTTCAAAAAATCGGTTCCGTCCGGCAATATCTCTGGAACGGTACAAAATAGAGCTGCAGTTCCGGAACAAAACTTGTAGGAAATGCCCTGATTTCGAAATCGTCACTTTTTTTTTTTCAAAACTATCTCAGCGCTCGTGAAGCGCTAACAAAAAACATATTTATAATATATATGTATCGTTTGTGTGGGTAAAAACGTTTACCCATCCAATTTGCATCAATCTACAACATTACGACTGATTTTTTTTACATTTCAGGTGATCGACATATACGATAACACAGTGGGAATGTTACGTATCGGGCCGTTCAACTATGATCCGCTGCGCGGTGTTGATTTATGGTTAGAACAGCCTGACGAGTTTATATTAAGACATCTAAGCACTTCGCCGTCGGCTGAACCGCCACATTTTGTTATGCAGGTTAGTATACGGAGATTATACCTATTTTCTAAATTAGTTTATGATTATTTAGAGCAGGTGTGGTCTGGCGGTAGAGCGTGTGAACTCACGATGGATGAGACCCGTGTTAGAAATTATTAGAAATATGAATTATTAGGGTATTTGAAATAAAACCTAAACCATGATAGCTTCTCTCGTATACTCTCGATGTTGCGTGTACCTCGCTCGAATATTCGATAGGGACTCCCTCCCCTGCGTCGCAACTCTAGAACTTCCTCTCCCTGTCCGTTACCCCAGAACTCCTCTCTCTGTCCCTAACTCCCTCCTAGTACACCCGCAAGAACGAATGACCGAATGAACGAATTTAATGCATAAATATAGTTTAAATAATTGCTTTTAAAATACTAATTTATACTAATAAAAGATAAGAAAAAATTAATAATAATATCAAAAAATAAATTTGCATTTACAGATCCGTGCGACATTGAAGTTTATTCAGGAGCATCCGTTCCCGGCTGTGACAGTGTTCCCGGACAACAGACCGCATTACTACAGACGTGACGAGCATACTGGATGCTGGGTTGTTATGCGATATTGATTTCTATCTATACCGTTTGTCCGTTTTCTTAGTCTTATATCGGACGCAAATTCAAATTTCGAATAATTCGCGTCCAGAGACAAGGAATCGAAGTGTCGGATATACACGACCAAAATGTTGATTAAATCGTGGACATATAGGCAAAGATGTGAGAATTTGGTTAACGGTAATAGTTAGCCGTAGAAATGAATTTTTAATAAAAATCAAATTACTTGACGTTTAGGGATATTAAAATATCCGTGTTTTTTTATGAACCCCAGTAATACTAGAATATAGTTATTAGTCTTAGATATCATTTTTGTGATATGAATTCTTCCAATTTGAATATTTTGTTGACATGTGCGTATCGATTTTAATTAATACATCAAATTTTATTATTTTCTTTAATGTTCTTAGTTTTATGAATTATTTGTCTATAAGATCTAGAATTTCTTATTTTGCAACAGAATGTATGTTTGACATTTATTATTATATTATTTACATTTCTTTAAAATCCATATGGCTAGTGTCGATCAGGTTCGCCGAATCGAAACGCAAAAGTTTGCTTACGTATATTTGCTATAAACTGCGTCCATTAGGCCAAGCCTAAACGAATCCGCGGGGCTATTGTGTATCTTGCATAAGCAATGCGACAGGCGTAAATTGTACAATAATCGCTGTCAAACATCAATTTGGTATTACATATTAGCAACAGCAACGTCACAGCGCGATAAGCGATAGTGGCGCCACTACAGAGCAATCGGGGAACTAAAAGTGCATCAAAGTCCTTTGCGTGCGAAAAAATTCGTATTATGTAAGACGATCGGTAGCAATGCGACAGCAATCGGCAGACAATTTGATCTGTCAAAACGCAACAACCTCTGCCCTTGTTGCTTACCTATTGTTAGTGTTCGAACATAGTGTTTTGGATAATATTTAAAGTGAGTTATGCTTTAAAACAGTGTAGCATTGTGATAAATTACATTAAAAGTTATGTCAACATTCTAATGAGCGTGATTGTGTTATTTTTTTAGGTTAAGTATCATTTTAGTTATGGCTCGTGCGTGGCTCATTCTGGAGAGATTTGAAGCGGGAAACAGAGCGAGCGAGTTGTTTACAGCGTAGTATATGAGACCAGACAAGACCTATGGAGTGACCACTATCAATTCAATAAACACTATCAGCTGACAAGGAACACTGCGTTGCATATAAATGTTAAAAGGCCATCGGTGATGTCTGCTGGTACACTGCATTATAACACCCATTAACGTGTATGCTGTGTTGCATAACATTGTCAACAGGCACAGCTCCCAGTACTTACACAAAGTTGTCGTGCATAGTTGTTAATAGATCATCTTTGTGAGTGATAAAATGAATAAGCTTTTGTTTTATGTAATTTTAATATAGTTAAATGAAGTCATATGCCTTAAATGTTTTGGTGTATATACCTAAATTTGAACTTGATCTATGTGTAACAGTAATTGAATATCTAGTTATATGTATATATTGTAAAATAAAAACAAAGTGTATGTATGTAGGTATATGTAATAAATTTTTTTCATTTATGGTTTATACCATTTATATAAAGAAAACTACCATTTTTGTTTTACTAATTTATTGTCAAAACACACAAGTTTTTAGAAATACCAACGTATGGACTGTGGCCCATACTTTCTTACAAAAACAGGCACGTACAGTTGAGTGTCCCTAAGCACGGTGGCTTCTCAAATGATACTATCTTCTGGTCTGTCACCGACTCCTTGGGCGGAAAGCCCACAACCTTATGCAAATATCATCCCAGTATTTTGTTGCGGCCATAAATTTGGATCTACGTCAATCAGCTTGGCACTACAAAATTAGAATTGATTAATTAGGATTTGTATGTTTTTTAAAAGCGATAGATTCGGTGAATAGACTTACATAATACTATAGAGGTCACTCACTTGTTTCCACTGCTGTCCATTTTTAGATTCACCAGAAACATGGGCATTTAATTTTTGGCTGATTTCGTTCTATGTTTTCCTTTGATCTTCCACCAAGACCAACCCCGTAGCTAATGCTAGATGCATCGCCAAGTAGTCTAAGAGTCCTTGTAGATGTCAGTTGGATGTATCATGCTCCATTGTAAACTAAAAGAATTACAATAATTGTAATAGATTTTTATAACCTATAAGCCATAACCTACTAAACAAAAGTAACTTGTTATACTTACTTAGGTTATTTGTTGCAAGCAGACTTTATAGTTTGAAAAGTTGGCTCTCAAATGCCGTTCGACACCCGCTTGAGAATGTTTTTTTTTTACTAATTTGGTCACATCATTTTAAAACACCGACGAAGCACCATTATAAAGAAAACACTTGACATTCCCATCTTAGTTCCACCTATTGCTAATTAATCGCGAGTGGCGCTGATTTCATTGCTAAAAGTGCATTTGACAAGAAGCGGACGACAGCAGAGCAATAGCCGTACATAATACGAATTTTTATAGCGATTAGCAATCGTTCGCGCGGCTGTCGCGCAGCTGTCGCTGTCTGCAAAATATCTGCGAATGATACACAATAACCCTGCCGGCATCATATTACGTGCCAATTTGTCTATGACAGTTTGTCTATGATAGACGCAGAACAATAGCGAGAGATTTAAGCGCCTCTAGAGGCCGCTGGGTTTTGAATGCTGTCAATAAATATAATTTAAATATTGATTTACATGGTTCCAATTGTATATTTTGACTTTAATTATTATTATTATATGACGTAGCTTAGTGATTTTAAATAGTTGGGTTTAAAAATTTTGACAATTTAACTTTAAATAGATTTCTTTTTTTAATAAATGACACAATTTAAGTAAAAAATATTTTAGTAATAGTGCACTTAACATTTTTCAATATTTTAATCTGTTATACTCGTACACATGTTACATAAAATCTTAAATAAATAATGTAGTGAACTAGTGAATAATTAGTAATGTTATAGTTATTGTTTTGTGAAATATAAATATATCTAAAGTTCAGAGTTTTTGTTTTATTTATTTATACCAATCGTCATTTGTTAATCATAGTGTGAAGATGATTCTAAAAATGTAATAAATTGTAACAAAGGTTGTGCATGGCTGGTTAAAATACAATATCTTTGCCTACAAATGTGCGTGTACGTACGTAACATTGCTTTTACTATTAATATTTCTCCTATAGTCTTATTTTTAATTAGATAGACAAATTGACAACTCGAAACATACACCACGCCTCCATAATGTTGCCACGTTAGAAGTATAGTGTTGTTACACGAATACTTTAATTGATTAATTGAATTATCTTAAAATGACATTTCGACTAGTAATAGCAAATCTACCTATTTTATAATTATTCCGACAATAAATATGTTAATAATAATAAAAACTTTCTTAACAACTTAGGAATTTAATTTATGTCAGTAATTAATTACTTTAGAGAAAAAAAGTACTAAGATAATTTCATTATATCACTACGCTTTATCGACTGGCATAACTTGCGAAACCATTTTGTGTGTGTAAAAAAAATCGTATATCACTTTTTTTTATCAATTTCTGTCCAATGTACGTCATTGAAATGTTCAATCACACACGATTGCGTGTACGAATTCATACTAGTATTTGCTAAGCCAGTCACAAACAACGAACAGAAAAATATATTAAATATAAAGTTAATTGAATTTTCAATTAAAAGCTGGGTCACAAAATTACAACACTATTTATTTTTTTCCAAAACTCGGCATCCCTTCAAATGTCATTGTTGTCTATCTAATTATAAAGAAGACTATAGTAACCTGTAATAATTTTATATTTATTATCCATTAAGTTTTTGCAAAGGTGCATGATGCATGAGTCAAAATAGAAAAAATGTTAACCATGTAAAAAGGCCGAGGTCTAAATGGAAAATTATTAAGGAGTTGCTTAAAAATAGTAACAAGAAGACTAGGCTGTGTGGGTACTGATCCCTTTGGCTTGAATAAATATAACCAGTGACTAGGCGTGGGCTATGATCCCTTTGCCTTTAATGAAACAACTACAACTATTTGATAAATTTTGACGTTCATTTGACAACTGATTGTCGACTGCTATTTATTTTTGTGAAGCGACTTCGTTTGTAAAGTGTTTAGTGTTTGCTAAATAACAAATTATAATAATTCTCACAAAAAAACTATTTTACGAATTAAAATGGATAAGCCGATATCTGACCAGCCACCGCCATATTCAGCTGTTGGTAAGTAGTAAACGTTATATTTTCCTTATAAACAAAAGTTAGTTTTTCATGAATCACACTACGTAAGATAAGAGTTCTAATACGCAATCTTTGATAACTTCATCTAATTAACATTATTTACTTTAACTATGATTAGCTTTTTGAAGTAAATTATCCTTTTTGTGTTGTTTACTGTCCGATTTCTTTAGATAAATTAGGAAAAAGTGCAAAACAGCTATATGATAAAACGATCAATCGATAGATAATATTTTCCATTTTGGCATGTCATTATATTATAAAGTACGACAAAACATAATTGTTTCTTGTCTTTATGAAATTACATATTACAATATCTTAATTCCTTTACGTTAATATAAATCTATTAATTATGCATTTCAACATATTTTTTTGATACCAAATATACCTACTTGCATTTATTTTATCAGTAATCAATAGATATGAATTTCTCTATTGATTAATTACAAAAATAATAGCAATTATTACACTGATAAGTTATAAGTATCATTTATATAAAAGTCAGTATTAACATTGCTATTATTTGGTAGTTTTAAATAGAAAAGTAATATACAACATATCTATAACAAAACTATAAATTCAATTTCAGGTTCAGCACCACCAGGATCATATCCAGCCCCACCAGGATCATATCCAGCCCCACCACCCGGAGCATATCCACCACCACCGCCACCGGGGGCGTATGCATCACACCTACCACCTCCAGGACAGGGATATGTCCCTAATTATGGAGCAACAAATATTATTATTCCTCCGCCCATAATTGCTGTCGGAGCATGTCCAGCTTGTAGAGTCGGTATACTAGAAGATGATTTCACATGTCTGGGAATTCTTTGCGCTATTGTGTTTTTCCCGATCGGTATTTTATGTTGTCTTGCATTTAAGAATAAACGGTGCACTAATTGTGGTGCTTATTTTGGTTAAATTCAATGAAATTAAAAGAGTTTGCATGATGGCTTGTTTTTTATGAATAATTTTTCTCTTTATACAAGTAAGCTGTGACCTTGAGTAGTTTATTTTGTTTTCACGTGTCTAGGGAGTCTACTCAAGAGCATTCTCGCATGGTGATTGTGAGAAGTGCTGAACTTAAAATGTATAGGATTTGACGTGTCAAATTACTGACGTCACTGTTTGGGACGTCAAATCCCATACATTTGTTACCCAGCTCTAAAATGAACTTTATTACTGATATTTGCCTAAATCTTTTTCAAATCATCGAATAACATTAATTATTCTGAAACAGGCTATCATGAGGATTATGGAAAGTTTAAACACACTAAGGAAACTGTTTTGCAAATATATTGATGGTTATTTGTCCAGTCTGCCGTCCTGGGGTAGTACCACCACTTTCGAATTACACACCCGTAAAGTGACCTTGTCGCGTTTCGGGAATAGTTTGAAAGTAGCCAGGTGTAACGAGAGGAGTGTGCACTGTCTAGATTTAGATGGTACATGCTCGTCTCATCAAGCCGGCATAGTCTCCACTATGCTGCTGCTTGTGGAGATTTATCTGTAGTAGCAGTTGATTCCATTCATGGATTGCACTCTACCTTTACATCAGTCGGAATTACATGCCGAGCTATAATAAAAAATAAAACTTCACGGTGTGTGTTTTTAAAGCACTTAAAATAGATTTCCACATTTCATTAGTGTTAAATAGGTTTTATTGTATGAATAATATTAGTAATTAAAGTCTGATATATGATTAATTGGGTTCTATGGGTTTACATTTGCACTGTCACCGCGTAGAGTGAGATCTCCCATCAATAATATCAAGGTCAAAATAATATTATCTGATCGGTGGAGTCTTCACTTTACGCTGTGACGGCGTAAATGAAATTCATACTTGGCCCTCTGTTCCTTTTTCATAGTGGCTGTCTTAAAAGATTTAGTTTTTATTTCGAAATAATCAATGTATCGACTTACGTGGGTCACATTAATTATCGCTACTTAACTTTTTTTTTCACATCACGTCCATAACCCCGTCTTATGGATAACGAGAAGAGTGTCCACTGTCAATCTGGGTGGTACATGCTCGTCTCCTCAAGCCGGCATAGTGGAGGCAACTGCTGCCCATAAAAAATTCTCTGTAGTAGCAGTTGTTTCCATCCATGGACCGCACTCTAGCTTTACATCAGGCGGAGTGTTGTCACATGCTGGGCTACAATAAAAAAAAAACATACCATTGATAGAAAATTTTCATACAAATTACTGCATACTTTTTGTTGATACAGTTTAGCTATTTTTTATATATTATACGCATCTAAAATGGGACGTTGTGGTACGGTTAGCAAAGCAACTAATTATAATTCTACACATAGTGAAAAATGGGATATGCGTCTCATGTTCTTCCATTTCTAGGGAAAATTGTTATTGAGATAAAATAGTTTAACTAATGTTAATAAAAAATAGATAAAGCCTTAACCTTCCTCAATAAACAGGCTTTCCAATGCAAAAAGTTTTTTTCAGATTAGACTATTAGTTTGATTAAAGCACTTTGCCGACTGTACGAATAATAATATAATTAAAAAAAACTAGAAATGTTTACTATTATTAAAAATAATAACATTGGCGTTGCCTGGTAATAATGACTCATTAATGAATCATTGGATAATTTGGTGCTAAGAAAGTGTAATAATTTGTTATTATTGTGAAATTATAAAAAAACTATTTCGAATTTGTATTGATTATCGGCTTATTTTATACCTAATGCATGGGGCACTGCAAATATAAAATTACAAACAATTAATTGTCAAGCCTTATTCCCACAGGGATAGGCAGAGACAACGGACGGAATATAAAATTTAAAAAAAATCTTTGCCGGCGTGTAACATTATGCTGGAATTTAAAATTCGAACTTAGGATTTAAAAACTTTCAAAATTAATTCTTGTTCTTTATTTTGTAAACGTTTGTTTCTAAGGATCCATTGGGGCGTATCGTCATAGACACGTAGAATTTGTTGCAAAATGTCTACTATCGTGAAGCGCCTATGAGGGTACGTTTTGGTGAGTAATTGTTTATACATACCATACATACATAACAGAGACATATGCAATTAATTCAGTTGATAAAGCTCGTTTTATTGATAGTATTGATGTCAAGGAAACATACATACGTCTCTTGCAATATTAGAAAGCGAAACTTTACTAAAGTCACTTTATTAAGGAAATTTCTATTACCGAACCTTGACCGATTGGTTGAAGATGAGTCTGCCTATACCTTTCATAAGGCGGCTATGAAACACATTAATTTTATTTTACCTTTATATTTGCTTAATAAAATATTACCTTTAGTTTTTATTATAAAATATATATTGTTATTTTTAATATTATACTTTTATGCTGATTAAAGCCTTCAGTCCACTGAGGCGTTTTTGTCCTAATGCTCTACGTCTCTGTGGATAGTTGTACTTTAATTTTTGAACTGTTATAGATTTTAAATAACAAAGAATTTCAATAAAAAATAAATATTATTCCAATAATTTAAAACATTAATATTTATTTATGTAAATTTTTTAAATAAATTTTATAAAAATCTTCCAAATTAGTGCTTTTTTTTTTTGGTTTTTTAATATACAGTTAAAATTATAATCGTTAACAGGGTAGATAGAAATGAAAATAGCCAAACTTAACGCCATTTTTAATTTAAATACGTATACAATATACATATAATATAATAAGAGTGTTTAGTTATATATGTTCTATAGTATTATGTCATAGTTTATAATACATTTAAATATACAATATCAATAATAATATTCTTATAATTATTGTTTTCTTATTACACCTATTTCCTTCAAAAAAAAGTAACAGTACCTACAGCTATTCTCATGTTTTTGTTGTAGCTCTGCATGATGTAAAGTTAGAGGCGCGGTCCATGAACGAAAACTGCTACCACAGAGAAACTCCTACAGGTATCGGTCGTCTCTAGCATGTCGGTTTAAGGCCCGATGCATCAAAAGGCCCGTTAAAGTTACTTTGACTTTATTAACGGTTACGTTTATATTTACTCCCCACGCGTTCCACCATCGTGTAAACTCATATCATTATCGTTAAAAGGGTGGCTGATGTAATGAGGAGTACATTCTCGAAAAAAATTATGGATAAACACATTTGGTTTCTTTTCATACATTTGACGTTATGTTAGTGACATTGGTTTGACGATTACTTTAATTTTGACCAGCCAAGATTCGCTGATTACGGTTAGCGTTAAAGTAAGCGTCAAAAGTGCAGGCGTGACGATTTTGCAACGAGTGTGGAGTAAATGTAAACGTAACCGTTAAAGTCACTGTAAAATGTAACAGTCAAAGTTATTTTAACGGGCCTTTTGGCGCAACAGAGGACTGATATGCACCATCCATCGACAGGAGACATCCCTCGCGTATAACGGCCATAAAAAAACGCGACTCCCCGACTCGCCTCGATACGCGACTAGATCTCTTCACGTGTGACTTTACGCTTTACGTTTGAAAGCGGTATTCAAATTCAGTCTAATATTGAAGCTTTCATGCGTACAATATAGCTTGTGACGCGAGACACGTACACTTTGTTGTGTGCATATTCACACGTCACGCAGCATATTGCTGAAGCGTACCAACTAATATACTTATAAGGCGGTTTGGGCACAGACACTCTTATGTTTAATAGTATTGCGGAAATCCATAATCAAAATTATTTTTTAAACACTCCGAGACTCGGAGCAAAGTTGAAGCGACCACACGCCTCCTGAGGATGCCACGTGGAGTGGCGAAACGCGTCGAGAGGTATTTACATGTCGGTGAAGGGCCTAACATTGACAGCTGATGTGACTGTGTACCTATCCTCACTAACATTGATTAGCGGAAATGAGTTGCAAAAATAATTTACACGTACTGCTATTCATTATTTCTAATTTCTGTATACCTAAAGAAAGGGCGGTAGGCAGACTGATGACAGTTATTAGCCAAGTCTGCCGTCCCGGAGTAGTACCACCACTTTCAAATGAATATCCGTGAAGTGACCTTGTCGCGTTGTGGGATCAGTTCAGAAGTAGTCAGGAACGAGAAGAGTGTGCACTATTAACTTAGTTGATGAACATTCGTCTCTTCAAGCCAGCATAGCGGAGCCGACCGCTATCTGTAGAGATTAATTTGTGGTTGCAGTTGTTTCCGTAAGCTGCACTACAATAAAATAAGAAAAAAAAAACATATGCATGCAAATAACTAATTTTGACACTTGGAAGAAAGAGCTTGGCTAAGACCAAGACGCGGTCTTTACGCACCGTCTATTAAACTGGGTAGGGTCCTCGGTGGCTTTCTATCAACCAATATAATTAATGTGCACACTTGCCCGATAGAAAGTCAGTCCTTCCGTAGAAAATCAATAGTGCAATTAGCAAAGTTTAATTTGGCTGTTTTGTGCAGAACTTTCTTCAACTTTTAATTAGTTACTAACAAATACCAACTAAAATAATAACACAAAACTCGTGTTTTATTCTACCTACAACCTACTTCATACTCATTACGTAATATGCCAATCTGTTACGCAATCCCGGGTTCGATTCGATTGTTGGTAAATTATTTTAAAAACTAAGTAAGTACTGTTCTGGGTCTTTATTGATCTGTGGATATCATTCGACTCAGCACACTCCTCCAGTTATACTACATCTATTTATTTATCCTAATCAGTGGTGATGAGAGGCCTTTTAATTCCCCATTTATCTTATTATAGTTTCCTCAATGACTTTTTTTTAGCTCGGCCGCTATTAATTTAACTGCTAAAAGCTAAATTTTTTGCGAGGCTCCCTCAGGCGCGAGGTCTAGTACCTAAGAAAAATATATTGTGTAAAAAATTGTGGAGTTGTGGAGTAAAACTTAACCTACGTATTTACTTGAGTTTGCATAAAATGTCGGTGCAGCAACTTAAGTACCCACTTAGTCTCTAGAGAGTTAGGTTTTCAAGACGTTTAACTACCTACTTAGGAAACTCTGTTATAGCTACTTAGTAGTTTCTTAACGAATAAAACTTTGTTTATACTTTCCTAAGGTGTTTGTTTTTAATTAACATAATACAATTGAATTACGAAAATGAATTTAAATATTTTAAATGGAATAAGCAAGACCCAATAATTTATTACATATGCCACTGTCTTAACTTTTTAATATTGAAACGTGAAATTAAACTAAATTATTTTTGTTATCAAATTATAAGGGAAATTGAATTGAAAACAATCCCTCAAAATCCCATACCACCTCTGTGGGGTTGTTGTTTGCATGTTGATTTTTTTATTTAATTTAAAAAAAAACGATGTGTTTTTTTTTATATTGGGTTATATTGTCAGGGTATAGGGTTAGGGTAGTAGTGTTAAGCTGATGATTAGCACAGTCTGCCATGACGATACAGATTTTATAGAACAGAAAAATATAAATATAATTAAATACATTATACGGTTCCGAAAGTACTTAAATCCGTTTATTAAACAAACCAAGGCGAATCCACTTAAGAAAAATCCACGAAAAAACAATCAACTTTAGTATAATACTCGTATATCAAGCGTCGAGGTGTAAAGCTACATTACATAGGGGGCAGATTCGGAGTCCCTCAGGGCATGAAAAGAGGGTTTATCTAGTCGAAAAAATATGAGGTTATCTTTGCATTTTTATTCCGCCAGATTTTGTATTTTATCACCGGATAAATTATCTATATCTGTGAATTTTGAAACTCTTTTTCAATGGTATAGGAAAATTGTTTGGTTAAAATATCATGCGGCTTCATCTTTTTTCTTTTATTAGACTTAACTGTATTTTTCATTTGTAAATTAATATAAATAAAATACAAGATACTGAATTAAATCAAAATGGGAATAAGACCTAAGAAAACACTATAAGAATAGAAGAATTTTGGCGCGTTCACGTAAGCTCTGTGTAGCTTACTGATTGTACGCAAATCGGAGGACTGTGAGTGGCCATTCTTTTTCTCTTTAACTTTCATTATAATTTAATAATAACAACATGTGGAGAACTTAGAAATAAAAAAAACATATTTTATTGTTAAACCTATGTTAAAAGTATTATATTTTGCATTGAAATGAATATATAATATCTGCTTTTTACATAATAGAATTTCCTTTTCAAACTTTTGCATAGTTACATCGAGAAGTTTCTCGGAAGCGTCGAGATGAAAGCAACAGATAGTCACCTCCGTCGCTCGCTACCACCTGACGTAGTCCAATGATAATAGCTAAAACTAAGGCTTTTGTTATATTATACATGTATATTACGTATAGAGGTACTTTAATTGCAGGTATAATGTTAATCAGATATGAAGCCGTAATACCAGGTCATTACTGAGGGGTTGGATGTAGCATTCATGTGTGTTACTGATCAATCTATTATTTATTTATTTATTTATTAGATGCTCACTACAAGTTGCAGCCGAAAAAAGTCACATACATATATTTTAAGATCTGATCAGTAAAGCTGGGCTGCAACTCAAAGTGTGAACACTACATTAATACATAAATTATTTAAATTATTTTAATAGTCAAGTGTGGTTAGTAGTTTCACCCCGCAGTCTGACCACTCCAGATCTCCCAGCACTTTGGTGGTTGTGAAAACCGTGGCGATTCTAGTCGATGATTTTTAGTTTATTTTGTAGGAAAATAAATCTACATTCCTTATCACCAATCAGTTTGAATTTTTTCACCCGGGTTATTAAGTAATTACTTAATTAGACTTGGTTTATTAATTGAAATGATTTTTTATGTAATTAAACATTGTCTATTGATTAGTGTGCGATGTGTTGATGTATTTCAAATAAATTAATGAAAAAAATAAGATATTATTTTAGAACATTGTTTTGATGACTAATTAGATTATTAGTTATCAAGTGGGCCCAGGAGTGGGCCTTATCCTTTGTAAAGGATTACCCCATGTTAAAAAAGGTATAATGTAAATAATAGTAGTAGACAAACTGATATGGTTATTAGTTTAGTCTGCCGCCTTGGGGTAACAGTTAACACAACACTTTCAAGAGTAACACCCGTGAAGTGGCTTTCTATCACGACTAGCTTACTTTACGGACGTTACATTTGTCAGCAGATAATGGCTTTACTATAAAGTACATAACATACCTAGTTAGTACACCAGTCAGAATTTAGCGAGATTTGAACGCAGGTCTCATCGATCGTGAGACGCCTTCTACCACTGGACCACGACCGCTAAAATAGCACATCGAACTACGAACTAAGATACTCTATATAACCTAGGTAAAATAATTAATAACTAAATATTTTTTACTAACCACTCTGTTAAAGACTATTCAAATGATACAATTTATTTCAAAAATCAAATAATATTTTGATAATAAAACATAAGCACTTTATTATTCATACTAGCGACGAAACCCCCGGCGTTGCTCGGGTCAAAATATATCGCATGTTTAATGGTATAAAAAATATTTAAGGATCCGTTTTTAAAGTAGATATTGTAGATTTCTATCTTAGATATTGAGAGACTTATTTGACAATTAAACATACGGGTTTTATAGATTTAATCAAATCAAATTAATTAACTAATTAACGAATTGAAAATAAGAAATACTCTAGTAAATGTGGAAACAGAAATTTGTAGAACTTTCTAGAATGTATTCTCCCAATCCTTGGATCCTTCAAGCGGAGCGTGAAAAAGCACTTTCTCAGGCCGGCATAGTGGTGGCGACTGGAGCCACCGTGCGAGCGGTTCTCTAGTCGTCAATGCTCATGGACCTCCACTGCGTTTACCATCAGACCAGTCGAAGTCACATGTCGTGCCAAAATAAAAAAAAAAATTCTATATCGATTTTAGCAGCTATACACATTTTTAATGTTTGTAGATAATTCTAGAAGTTTTTAGAACTTTCTAGAACATTTCATGTCGATTTTAACAGTAGAGCTCATTTTGGAACTTTCTAGACCATTCCAGAAATTTGTAGAACTTTCTAGAACATTTCATATCGATTTTAGCAGCTATACACATGTTTAATGTTTGTAGATCATTCTAGAAGTTTTTAGATCTTTCTAGATCATTCCAGAAATTTGTAGAGCTTTCTCGAACATTCTATATCGATTTTAGCAGTTGATAACGTTTTGGAACTTTCTAGATCATTCCTGAAATTTTTAGAACCTTCTAGAACATTCTAGATCGATGTTAACAGTTGCGCTCATTTTGGAACTTTCTAGATCATTCCAGAAATTTGTAGAACATTCTATACCGATTTCAACAATTGCGCTCATTTTGGAACTTTCTAGATCTTTCCGGAAATTTGTAGAACTTTCTAGAACATTCTATATCGATTTTGGCAGCTATACACATTTTTAATGTTTGTAGATCATTCTAGAAGTTTTTAGAACTTTCTAGAACATTTCATATCGATTTTAACGGTAGAGCTCATTTTGGAACTTTCTAGGACATGCTGTATCGATTTTAGCAGTTGATAACGTTTTGGAACTTTCTAGATCATTCTTGAAACTTTTATAAATTATTTTTTAAAAATTTAGAACTCTATACTTAGTACTCAACATCTCATAAGTTAGAAAAAGACAGACTTAGTACTCAAAATGTCATATGTTAGAAAGAGACAGATATACATTTTTTAAGATTTTCGCCTCCCACAACCACCCTCTTGCACCCACCGCGACCAAACTCCCTTACTTTCACCAGGAGACCGAGGGGTATCTACCACCCCAACGGGAAGCAGATTGGAGTTGGTGATCATGGAGAAAACCCTGTATTTACGTACTAACATTAGCATTTTATATAAGTATTTAGATAGATTAAACCAAAAGTGCGCGTTCTCTGAGCTCTAACAATTCTGAAATCTACATTATAACGTAGGGATGTTAAGCTCCGTAACTGTAACCGTAACTATCGGATATACGAAATAAAATTATATTCGTAATTGTTACCAAATCTGATAATAATTTCGGATAGAATAAATCACAATTTTAAAATCGCTACGATTTTCACACACATTTTAAAATTCTAAACTCGCAACGTGAATGTTGCAAAAGTAAATTGCAGCATAAGAGTGGTAGGCAGACTGATGATGGTTATTCGTCCAGTCTGCCGTCCTGGGGTCGTACCACCACTTTCGAATGTAACACCCGTGAAGTGACTTTGTCGCGTTTCGGGAATAGTTTGAAAGTAGCCAGGTACATGCTCGTCTCCTCAAGCCGGCATAGTGGAGGCGACTGCTACCCGCACAGATTTCTCTGTACTAGCAGTTGTTTCCATTCATGGACCGGACTCTAGCTTTACATCAGGCGGAGTGTTGTCACATGCCGAGCTATAATAAAAAAAAAAAAAGATAATAAAAACGCTGGTATATAGCGCGATTTAAAATCGTGCCGCAAAAAAATAAAATAGTGGTGCGTGCTAGGCCTTTTGTTTTAATCTAAGGTTATTTAAAGTTTTTGTTTTTGCCTGACCCTGATCGAGCCGCGTGCGTATATTGCATAACTGAAACTATCCAAAACTAACAGATAATCCGAAATAATTTCTGATATACGAAACTGGTATAATATTATTCAAATATCCGTAGCCATAACATCCCTATTTTAACATAAGACTATCAATCTTGCATAATGGACAATATTTTGATTGTCCTCGTTATCCTTCCAGTTCATCCATCCCTTTGTAGGATCACAATTTTCAGGTCCACTTCATGTTTCATGAGTGGCTTGTTTATATTTATAAAATTATCACTGGGCAGACAAATGATGGTTATTAGCCCACTTTGTTAATACGCATTTTACAAAGTCGGCATAGCGAATATCTATCTTAAAAGTTCAGGTACACACATGACGAACCAGCGAAGTGCCAGCTGGACTTTGAGAGATTAAAAGAAAAATTAAGAGAAATTATAATAACTATGGTTAACCCATCGTAGACGTTAATCAAGTATACTGCTTACCTACTTTTTGTTTTCAAATGAAAAATTAAAATAAATCTATAAAAGCAATATATAGCGGCCGTGGTCTAGCGGTAAAACGCGTGAACTCACGATCGATGAGACCCGTGTTCGAACCTCGCTAATTCTGACCGGTACCTATGTAACTTTGTTATATGTACTTTGGTCGCTCAGTGCCTATAGGCACTATTAAAGAGTGGTAGGCAGACTGATGATGGTTATTTGTCCAGTCTGCCGTCCTGGGGTAGTACCACCACTTTCGAATGTAACACCCGTGAAGTGCCTTTATCGCGTTTCGGGAATAGTTTGAAAGTAGCCAGGTATAACAAATCTAAGATGGTACATGCTCGTCTCCTCAAGCCGGCATAGTGGAGGCGACTGCTGCCCGCACAGGTTTCTCTGTAGTAGCAGTTGTCTCCATTCACGGACCGCACTCTAGCTTTACATCAGGCGGAGTGTTGTCACATGCCGAGCTACAATAAAAAAAAATCTGTTATAAAAAATTAAAAGTCAATTTGTATGTAGAGTAATAATAATGTACTGCAAGTTGCGTGATCACTCAATAATTTGTGTCAATTTTAATTTTAATGAGTTAGAAGGCAATTTAACCATTATCTTCAATGCGATAGAATTTATAATCAATTCCGCAGTGGATGGAGTTTAAGCTCTAAATGAATATTAAATTTTTAAATATTAAGTTGCATGTTTGGTCGTTTGATGAGTGCGATATGAGGCTAACAAAATACAAAATCAGTCGAAAGTCAATTATCTACTTACGTATATAAATTTAAAAACGTTTTAAAATTTAAATCTATGACTTGAAGTGAGACTGGGCTGATTACATCTTCTACATGTGCTCTCTACAACAGTTTATTTACTTTTCGGTGCTTGTGTGTGTATAAAATAAAATTATATTGGTATTAATATTTATTCATTGAATTACTTCTTTTTTAATTGTAGCTCGGGAATATGACAACACTCTGCTTGATGTAAAGGAGTGCGGTCCATGAACGGAAAGAATTGATATCACAGAGAAATTTCTGCAAGTTGAAGTCTCCTCTGCCATGCCAAACTGCATACTTCCAAACCAGCGCCGAATTTCGACTTCGGCGGCCCATAGGCAGAGCATGTTGTGGAAGGCCTCAAATCGTTTGTGGTTAACTGTTGAAAGTTTCTATTAAGGTCAAGGTAAAGAAGAGAGCAACTAAATAAGTTAGCTAACACAAAATTTAAAACAAAACTCAGTATAGGTAAGAGTGGTAGGCAGAGTGATGATGGTTATTAGTCCAGTCTGCCGTCCTGGGGTAGTACCACCACTTTCGAATGTAACGCCCGTGAAGTGACTTTGTCGCGTTTCGGGAATAGTTTGAAAGTAGCCAGGTATAACGAGAGGAGTGTGCACTGTCAATCTAAGATGGTACATGCTCGTCTCCTCAAGCCGGCATAGTGGAGGCGATTGCTACCCGCACAGGTTTCTCTGTAGTAGCAGTTGTTTCCATTCATGGACCGCACTCTAGCTTTACATCAGGCGGAGTGTTGTCACATGCCGAGCTCCAATTAAAAAAAGTATTTTTTTGTTTCCACTGAGCCTTTATTTATTTAATTTTTTTTTGTGGTGTTGTGGCGGCCCATAGGCAACTGCCTATGTTGCTTATGGTTAAATCCGGGCCTGTTCCAAACTGTTCTTGAAACGCGACGTGGTCACTTCACGAATGTTACATTCGAAAGTGGTGGTACGTAGTTACGTACTATCCCAGGACGGCAGAATTATTATTACCTTCTATTATTTATATTTTATATAATGCTATAAAATAGAAAAACAAATTTTAATACAAAATAATATTTAAAAAATAAGCAGTTACTTAACTAAAATAAACATGGAAATATGCATTTTTAATTTTTTATGTAAATAATTCTTTTTGAAATGAATTCCGATAATTAATTTTTGCTTGAAGAGCTCCGTCTTTGATTAGAGGAGACCCCTCTTGAATCATCTCGTGTATCAAGAAGGGGCGACAGTCAAGTTGAGGTTAATTAAAAAAACAACACGGTCATTTTATAGATTAACGTTTTTATATAGATATAGTAGCCATCGCTATGCCGGCTTGAGGAGACGAATGTGCACCGACCAGGTTTACAGTGCACACACCTTTCGTTATACCTGACTACTTCCAAACTGAACCTGGATTGCGGCTAGCTCACTTCACTCCTTCAATCTGCCTACCACTCTTTTAATTATATTATATTAGACACTGAACCACATGTAGTACATAATATACTGAAAAAAGTTACATTGGTACCCATAGAGATATATACTAGAGGTGCAAGCCGTTTCAAGCTTTGACAGTGTTGTTGTCAAGTCAAATACTAATTGACAGAGAACCTAAAAGTGACTGCAGTCATCTTTTTTCTCGCGTCACATTGCATTGCAAAATTTGAACACGGATCTCTCATAATCGTGAGCCCATCGCTAGAGCGCCCACAGCGAGCCCACAGCTGCTCTAAAATTTCCCGCTTTTAACAAATTTACAAAGGCATCAAAGCTTTACAGGATATATTTCTATATTAACAGTTTAGAATAAGAAGACGCGTTGTAAACGTTTGGGAAAATTTTAGAAATAGTAGTTTAACAAATTTATCTTAAACAGTTAAGTTTCTAAGTCTTAACCAAACAACATGGGATTAAGTAATTATAGGCAGTCAGGAAGTTTACCACATAATCGAGAACTAAATTTTGAGTTTACAATCTATTTTGAACTTAATTCTAGATAAGTTTGTTGTTGTTTTCTCCGACCACAAAGTTTTCTGTCAAGAAATAAAGACGATTCAGGTAAACAGTTCAAATCTCGCTCTTCCTACTTTAAGTTTAACTTGATCTTAATTTTATTTTTAATAACATTTATATTTATTAAATTAATTAATGTTCTTGCTACGCCCTACTTTTATTATGGCTGTATTATATTATTATTTATTTATCTTTATTATAAATATTTTTATATTATTTAATAATAGGTACTTCCTAACTGCATCACCCGTTTTTCTCTTATCGTTACAATTTATTTAATAACAATTGGTTGTCTGGAAGAAATTGCCTGTATTTACTATATCTTTGTTAACTGCAATAAAGAATTTATTATTATTATAAATTATATTATGTGACATGTAATAAATAAATAAATAAATAAAAATCTTTTTAACAATTTTTTTTATTTAACTTCAATTTTCATATAAATTAAAAAAGCTTCATATACCCCAAATGACGCCCTTTAAGTGTAATCTGCGAGAAGTGACCTACCTAGTCACGTTTCGGGATCAGTTTGGAAGTAATCAGGTATAACAAGTAAGTGTGCACTGTCGAACTGTATGGTACACATTCATCAACTCAAGCTGGCATAGCGGAGGCGACTGTTTTCTGCACTTTTAAAAAAATGGTCTAAAATAAATTCATTAAAAGTATTACACATTTTGGGGCTTGACAAAAAATTAGGCTTTTGACATCAAAAATAGAGGGTTTAAAATGTAATGATTTTTTCCACTCGAGTCGATTCGATTCCCGCCTCAGATAAGAGACTATTCAAAGAAATGTTTCTTTACAGACGAATTTGTTATCTCGTAATATATATATATATATATATTTTTTTAATTCTGTTTACCACTACCTAATGGTATTAAATGTACGAATTCTTTTTTTTATTCTAAAATATTTTTTATCAAATATATTTTTATTATTTCGATACTTTGGCAGGTATCGTATAATAAAATTCGTATTTTCCTATCAAACATCGTCAATGAAAGAGTCGTGTAAAAAATACTGAAACGAGCCAGTATTTCATTGTTAGTGGTTTTGTACAGTAAAAATAATATTTTATTGAAATAAAATCCATATATATTTTTTCACATTTCTATTTGAAACAGCTCGGCGTATGACTACATTCCGCCTGATAAGAAGCTAGAGTACGATTCATGAACAGAAACAAGTACTACTACAACTCCGATATGCCGGCTTAACGAGACGAATGTCTTTGTTTGACTGACTTAATAGTAATTATTTTTCATTTAAATGATTATTCTATTTTAACTGTGATTTTATTGTTTTTTTTTTTTTTTTTGATATGTCATTTTTGTAATTGGTCTAATTTCTGTAATGATAAATAAATAAATAACACATAACCCTAATATTATGTTAATTTAAATTATTGCTGTTTCAGCTTTTGTAAAAAGTTTTTCTGTGTTCTTACGAAAAAATAAAAATGCTTTTGACCTAAATAATAAGTAATATATAAAAACTCGTGAAAACCAAATTAGCTTTTATCGTAAAGCGCTGAAAGCCTTTTAATCTTTAGTATATGACATACAACACATATTATTTACATATGATGAGTAATGTAATTCTCTGCCGCCCTGGGGTAATACCACCACAATCAAGTATATATCACCCCCGATTAGCGTTTCAGAATCAGCTTGGAAGTAACCAGTATAGTATGGCGAGAGGAGTGTACACTATCAACCTGGGTGGTGTATATCGATCTCCACAAGCCAGCACAGCGGAGGCGACTACTACTTATAGAAAAATCTCTGTGGTAGCAGTTATTTCTGTTCATGGATCGCATTGTAGCTTATAAGTCTAGACAGAGATTATGCCGAGCTACTATGAAAAAAAACAAGAATCATATACTAGCTAACTAGCTAAATATCTTGAGTCAGACAGTAAGTTAACTAAAATCTATTCTAGATTCAAGATTTAGCTTAAGTTCTACAGCTTACTCCTTAGTTTCCTAACTACTTCGGTTGTTATTAATCCCAAAAATTAGTCTTCATATTTTATAATTGCCATTAATTAACAGAGTAATTTCTGATGTGTCAATTTTTTTATATTTCCTTTATTATAATCTTAAAACAAAAACTCATTTCTAAATATATTTTAATGCGTAGAAAACATTATCTTTCGCGAATCACCTTACACTTGTTATTTATACCCATCTGGTTTAATAGTCAGTTTAAATCAATCATAAAACCCAGAAAAAGGGAAAGAGTAAAAAATAACCTTTAAAAAGTTATAGGTAATCAATTTACTTGAGCCTTGAGTTTGATAACGATTTTGTAATTGCCTTTATATTTTAAAAAATTAGTAAGGATAGATAAACTACGTAAAATTTCGTATTTAATTTAGTAAAGTTAAATGCATTAAAATGTTGAGGTAGGCATGGATAAATCAACCCTTTATACCAGCCAATCTAAGTACAATTCGGCTACAAGTTAATCTAGGCTGATTGCTGACTAGGTCACTGTTACATGGCTGTTACATCTGCCCCTTAATTTCACGTCTTTATTATGCATGCATACATTGTGACATATTAATTAATTAAGAAAGTATCTCTTTCTTTTTTCGTTGTAATTAATTTAATTTTTGACATGATTTTGTTTTGATTGTTTAACTTGCTTAATTTAATCCTTAATGTATTTATTGACGAACATTTCAATGTACTTTACAATGCCCTAGCGGATTTTTTAAGGGAGCTTGCATGGCCAAATCCAAAACTGTAAAGGAACACCGAAAAACACGCACAGATTTTAATGAACTCTAAAGGTGTATATATTAACAATTCTAACATGTAATTCAATACATTTAGTTCTGCCCAATACGGGCTAAATAACCATCATTGGTTACTATCATTACTACTCTTTGCCAAAATATTATACTTACGATAAACATTGCTATTGGCAAGAATTTCGCGTGTTTACACGGATTTTTCGATCGTGAGGTCTTCAACAGAAAATTATATTTTAAAAACGTCGTATTTAATCGAAGGGTCTGAGTTTTAGGGTGATGTTTGTCTCAAATATTTGTTTAAGTTAACGAACGTGATGACAGTTAACAAGTCGTTAGGCAACATTAATTTAATATTAATAATTTGTTGTTTGTATGAGAGAGTCGCTAGTCGCTTGTACGACTGGTTTAGCCACGAAGTGATTTAGCCAAGAGAGATTACGGTAATCCCTCAACAGCATTAGCTTTAAAAGAACAAAAAATATTTCTATAAATACCTGTTAAAATACTACTTAGGTTAAAAACATAGTTAATTTTAATTATACATGTTTATTTTTCTTAAGTCGCTCCTAATGTTAAGTTAGAGTGCGGTCCATGAACAGAAACAACCTGAAGAGAAATTTCTGCAGATAATAGTCGTTTCCGCTATACTGGCTTGATGAGACGAATGCTAGATTATTAGTACGCACTCTTCTCGTTATGGCTACTTCCAAATTGATCTCGAATTTCTTATAGTATGCATTATAGGTATTATTTAGCTTTTTAAATAATTTTCAAAGACTTTCAGGAAGAAAATTACAGACGGTTTCTTAAAATTGTCGCAAACTACGTCACTAAATTTGCACGTTTTACATTATCGCTCTCAAAGGATTAGCCTCCAGCCAACTGGAAATGTTTCTGCCATCTCACCTTTATAGTACATCTTCCTCTTAGTAATTTCAGAATTATTTGAGAAACAGCTAATTAAAAAAAAATTTACAATAAAATATTCTTGTTTATTTCATATTTATTTTTAAACTTAAGAGTGGTAGAAATTTGGTGGTTATAAGGCCAGGGTTGTATCAACTTCCGCAGCACATGGATGCAACCTTTCCTCATCGATAGCCCTTCCTCTTTTTTAAACCACAATTTAAAAAAAATACTCAATTTCTATAAAATTTCCATCATAAATTAATTTTAAAAATAACAATACGCAAGTTCTTTGTTAGACAAATACAAAATAAATGTATAATGGCGAGCTAAATGCCATTAGCCATTTTAAATGGAAATATTCCTTTGTAAATTAGAGTAGGTACGACTTATTATACTTTATGCATTTCAATTATAAATCATATAGATAATTTGTATAGAAGCTGTACCTACTCATGTTTTGTGCGATCTTACACATCCCTTTAACCCGACCTTTAACCCTTCAAAATATCAACGAAAAACACTGACCTCTTTTCCAACACCTACTTACAAAATCTTCTTATAAAATTCTTGTTTTTCGTAAAAAAATTAAAGCAAAACATTTTGCTTATTAATAAATTATTTTATGAACTTCCGAAAAGACATCTTTTGGTAGCAAATTTACATTTCGATACATATTATTAGTGTTCAAATGTGCGCAAAAAATAAATAAATTTAAAGAGTGGTAGGCAGACTATAGTTATCGTAGGCGGCAGTCGCTTTGTCGGATTGAGGTGATGAATGTGCCCTATCCAGGTTGGCAGTGTACCTGGGTACTTCCGAATTGATCCCGAAATGCGACAAGGTTACATTATGGATAGTATACTTAAATATGTTGGTGCATACTACCCCAGGATGGTGACTGAGTTAATAGAAAATCAGTCTGCCTACACTCTTAAATTTTATCCCTATAAAAGGCTGCGGGCAACTACTAGTTAATAATAACTATTATTAAAAAATGTAATTAGATACAGAGCGGCCGTGGTCTAGCGCTAAGACGCGTGAACTCACGATCGATGAGACCCGTGTTCGAACCTCGTTAATTCTGACCGGTACCAATGTAACTCTGTTATATGTACTTTGGTCGCTCAGTGCCTATAGACACTATTAAAGAGTGGTAGACAGACTGATGATGGTTATTAGTCCAGTCTGCCGTCCTGGAGTAGTACCACCACTTTCGAATGTAACGCCCGTGAAATGTCCTTGTCGCGTTTCGGGAATAGTTTGAAAGTAGCCAGGTATAACGAGAGGAGTTGTCAATCTAGAATCTAGATGGTACATGCTCGTCTCCTCAAGAGGCAACTACTGCCACTCTTGAACTGCTTTTATTTCTAGCTTTACATCAGAGTGTTGTCATATGCCGAGCTACAATAAAAAACTCATAAAAACTAATCTCATTTTTTTCATGTACGGTTTTAAATTTCTCAACATTTTAAACCTTTTGTCGTACTCAATATTCAAGTAATTATTTCTTATTCGTAATATCTTACGTGTAAGACTGGAGCCCCAATTCTCCTGAGCAATGTAACATAGCAATTAACCTATACAAACAATTACATGAAGACATTAGTGTATTTTCATAATTGTCGGGTAAATGCTCAAATAAAATAACGTTAATTGTTCTCTATTCGAAATGGAATTTTAACGTTAAATTGGGGCACTGCAAAATGTATAATAGTAAACAACTGAACAAGTTGAAATGTTTTTTTTTAAATATACATATACGTAATATATACAACGCCCCAACTCCAACTTATGATATATATGATACTATAGCTTTATTACAAGTATCACGGCAAGGACTACACAAACCAATAACACCCATACCCGAAATTACTCGTATAATTCAACAGCATTTATACTAACTTATTATTTTTTTTATTTTGACACGACATGAGACCTCGACTGGCCTGATGGTAAGCGCAGCGGAGGTCCATGAGCACTGACGACTGGAGAACCGCTAACACGGTGGCTCCAGTCGTCATTACTATGCCGGCCTGAGAAGGTGCTTTTTCACACTCCGATTGAAGGGTCCGAGGTGAAAGGTCTGGGAGAATACAAGGGAGGGCAAAGCATTCCACTTGTCAATTGTCCGACACAAAAAGGACGCGCCGAACCGTTTCGTTCGGCCACCGATTCGGTCGACAAAATGTGGATGCTTCACCCTTCCAGTACGGGTATTACGGGAATGGTAATTAATTGTAATTATTAATAAATATTACAAATACTTTATATTTCTTTCGACTGGGTATCATTTCGCGTAACAAACTGACGCCAATGCCGACGTTACGCGCTCGGCTACTGGGAAGTAAACAAAAAACAAGTGATCGTTTCCGTTACCAACAACATTAGTCTTTTCTTTCCACCATCAGTCTCTTACCGTCGTTCTCTCTCCAGCGCTTGTTTCGTTTCGCTTCTGTCGTTCATGTGAAATGGAAGCATGGGAGTGAGAGCGCCGGGGCAACGAATAGTGGACTGAAATCCAGCATTCATAGTCATATTAATATATGTTTATCCTCTTAAAAGGAGAATGCCCATTTGATACCAAACAGTATGGTAACAAAACAATATTCTAAAATAATATCTTATTTTTTTATTAATTCATTATAATTATATCAACACATCATTTATCAATCGATAGACAATGTTTAATTACATAAAAAATAGATATCATCAATTATTTAAGCATTTAAAATAATAATAAAGTGAAATATTGCATCAGAAAACATCTAATTACTCAATAACCCGGGTGAAAAAAAATAAATCTGATTGGTAATAAGGAAGTAGATTTATTTTTTTACAAAATGAACTAAAAATCACCGACAAACTCGAGAAAAAAATTGTGAGCCTATTTTTTTTAGGCGAATGGACTGCGCATAAGTTTCGACATTTCAGGCGTACCGCGGGGCTCTACTTTATTTTCGGAGTCTGTAATTTAATTATAGTCTTAGTCTATTCGCAACCAGTTTTTGTATGAAAGCATAATGAAAAGCTTTGCCCTTAATGAGAAAATCGAAGAGCCATTCTAATAACCATTTATTATAATCTGAGCCTAAAATTTGACACGAACTTGGATGAATCTCGTTTACTTAGTTACAAACTGTCCTCTAAGATTGAGCGGTGTTATTAAAATAAATCGATACTTATTTAATCCGTAGTTTATTTAATTTATTTAACACATTAAATAAAATAATTGAAGCTCGTATATTCAAAGGAGAATGCCCATTGCCCATCCGCCTAAAAGAAATGGGCCCACAATTTTTTCCTCGAGTTTATCGATGATATTTAATTCATTTTGTAGGAAAATAAATCCAATCCATTCATCGTTACCAATTGGTTTTAATTTTTGAACCTGAGTTATTGCAAAAATGCTATTATGCAATATTTGAGATATAAATTGCTTTAAAAATTAATGATATCTTTTTTTAAAGTAATTAAATATTGACTATTGATTGGTAAGAGATGGGTTGATATATAATTAAATATTAATGAAAAATAAGAGGTTGTTTTATAATACTGTTGTATTAAATAACTGTTAGACACTAAGTGGGCCCAAAAATCGACATTGAATCAGCAAAAAAATAAATTGAAGGAGGTGGGACTACTCCAGAACGGTAGATTGGGCAAATAGCCATCATTAGTGTGCCTACCACTCTTTTAAAGAAACAGATAACTGAGATAAGAGGCGTATGAGACCGAAAAATAAACTTGTTGGACAATACAAGCACGAATAACGATAATAAGCGATGCAGGTAACCTTTTGCTGATTGTACAAAGGCGTACAGAAATTAATTTTGCGTATGTACTAAGTACTCTGAAAAGTAAATAGTTCCTTTGTATTAAACTTGAGTCGGTAAGTATTTAAATAGAGCAACTAACATGCCCCAGTTTTCGTGTTACAAGAGGTCTGGCTGCACGGACACTCACTTGAATAAAATATGAGTTTTTAACTGTCCATATACAGTGTAATGTACTGTTTGCTATTATGATTACGTGATAGGGAATTATTATGAGGAAAATAGGTATTTTTATTATGAACTACATTGTTATAATGTTTTTTTTTTGTTCAACTTAATAATAACAAAATTACCAATAAAATATTATAATACATAGGATTTGTGTCAATTAACAATGTACTCAACTATAAAGTAGAGTTTGTTCTAAATTGTAAAAAAAACTCAGTCATTGTAAAGGATAATCTGAAATGAGAACAAAGCAATTAAAGCAAATAACAATGAGTGGCTGTGGTCTAGACGTAGAATACGAAAACGATCGATGAGGCCCGTGTTCAAATCTCTCTAAGATCTGACCGGTACCAATGTAACTATGTTATATGTATTAAAAATTGAAGGCAGATTGGAGAGAATTGAGAGGAGTGCGCACTGTCAATCTGGGTGGTGCGCATTCGTCTCCTTGAGCTGGCATAGCGAAGGTGACTGGGTGACTGTTGCCTTAGAAAATTATCTGTAGTAGCAGTTGTTTCCGTTTATGGACCGCGCTCTTACTTGCTTTACATCAGGCAGAGTGCCGTCATATGTCGAGCTACATTAATAATAAAAAACAACAAGGGTATATATATTATATAATTGGTATAAATATTTACATTAATAGGTGTCGAACAGTGGGATTAATTTACGTTTTACTACACCACTGGTACAGTATGAATAGATGATGGCGAGAGAGGTAACCGTCCAACGGCGATCCAACAGTTTTTAATTACAACATCTATATTTCATACGATTTGACCTCGTTCAGTAACCACAGCTCTACAGTTTGTGCTTTTGAAATGTTATTTTTTAATTTTTTACTGAAAACTCCACCGCTGTCAGAATGCTCAGTGATATTTTGTTCTGTTAAACTATTTTACTTTTATTTTGATTATATCATTTACATTGAGTACTGATTACTGCCTGATGTTAAGCTACAGGCTTAAGGTAAGGGTCGACCTCCGCAATGCCGGCTTGAGGAGACGAATGTGCATTACCCCGATTGACAGTGTACACTCTTCTCGTTAAATCTGGTTACAAAACGTTACTAGGTCACTTACGGGTATTACATTCGAAAGCGGTGTTGCTACCCTAGAACGGCAGACTGGGCTAATAACCATCGTCGGTCTACTTATTTAAAATAATAATCTTAATTGGACAAAATATCTCTTAGTCTGCCACCACCACTTTCAAGTGAAATACTCAAGAAGTGAACTATAAACGTATCGTCCGAAAGCTTTGCACACATTATTCATACGCGAATGAATAATAAGTATATAAAAATGTACCACTGTCCAAAGCTAAACTATATAGTTGTGTACACGGCCACTTCACGTCAAACTTCTAATGGAGTTGTGAAGTTGCAATGAAGTAGTTTCTACACCTATTCAAGTTTCATCTCGATAGTGTCACGTGATCTTATGCTAATTACTCCAACAAAGGATTTCAAAGTCCATATTAAGTTATTTTTGTGGTCTTGTGCGGTAAAATGGAAGTATTTGTTTCCTTGTTAGTTTTCCAAGTGTAATCCGTGAAGTAATCTAGTTGTATTTCTTTATCAATCGCACATTGGTTGTTGGCGTAATGGCTGCGACACAGACAATCTGTAATAGAAGTTATATTCGTTTTCTTTATCTTAAAATGAAACAGATTGTGATTACATGCATAACTAACAAAATATTTTATCATATTTAACCATCTTGGCTTGGCTTTGCTTTGCAGCTTGGCTTTTTAACTATTATCTATATATTTAAAAAAACTGGACATGCAAAGCGTTTGGCAGCATGAAGAATGTTTGAAAGATTAAATAAATTAATATAAAATATTTGTTTTACTAAAATATATTCTAAAATAACGTTTTTATTTACAAATAAAGTTTTAGAGTCTTTTTGAGACGTACTGTTTGTACATTTTATTGTTGAAATATCTTTCTCTAACGTACTCTAAACACAAGCAACAAGATGGAAGCAACAGATATTATCTTTACCGTTTCACAACTTCCTAAGTACGGTACAAACCATAAAATTTACTTATAAAGTAAACAACCTAAACGAAGATTACCATTTTCAAATTACCTTCTTAAACTAAAGTTAAATTAATTATTAAGTTTTGTTTTAAACATATTACTACGCGGTTTTAGGGTTAAGACCATTTATGCGCGTACAGTCAGCAATAGATTAGCTGCATTACCTTAAGGACTATTGTGCTTTGACATCAATCGCATCGCATTGAAATGGGTTAACATCTTTTTTTTTAAATATTATTATTATTTTTTAAATACCTGTACTAAGCTGCTAGTGTTTGTATAACAGGCACTGGACGTTCAAAATACATAATTATAATATATTATAGCTACATGGGCACCAGTCAAAATTTAACGAGGATCGTAGGGTTCGTCCTCTATCGCTAGACCACAGTCGCAATTAGTTAAAAAATAAAGGGGGATCATGAACTTAGACAATTATTTTCTAAAATGCAGCAGCGCTTTTTTGCTGTACGTACATCATTGTTTACTTACCATGAAATGTCATTTAATTTATAGTACAGTATATGATAGATAGTGGCCGCATGTGCATGAAAGTGGAGTAACAATGAGGCATCGTATATGCAGCTCTGTAGCTGCTTTGACAAGCGCACCACGTCCCATTTAGCTTAACAATCAACGAATGGTCAGTTTGTTTTCATTCCGTTAGGTTTACTATTATTATAGTATTTATTTCATTTAATATTACGTTTTGTATACGTAAATATCAAAACGTAGGATATGGTAGGCAAAGTTATGCTTATTAGCCCCGTATGCAGTCCTACAAAACTACTTTAATGTAACCCGTGAAGTGATCTTGTCGTGTTTCGGGATAAGTTTGGAAGTAGCCAGGTAGCGTGCTCTGCCAACCTGGGTAGTGCACATTCATGTCCTCAAGCTGGCATAGTGACGGCAACTGCTGTCTGCTGCTGCTGAAATTTCTTTGAGGCCGTTGCTTTCGTTCATGGACCGCACTCCAGCTTAACATCAGTACAGGCAGAGTGTACTCATATGCTGTGTTACAATAATTTACAAAAAGCACTGTCCAAGTTCATTTTTTTTTTTATTGTAGCTCGACATGTGACAACAGTCCGCCTGATGTAAAGCTAGAGTGCGGTCCATGAATGGAAACAACTGCTACCACAGAGAAATCTCTACGGGCTGCAGTCGCCTTCACTATGCCGGCTTGAGGAGACGAGCATGTACCATCTAGATTGACAGTGCACACTCCTCTCTTATACCTGGCTACTTTCAAACTATTCCCGAAACGCGATAAGGTCACTTCACGGGTGTTACATTCGAAAGTGGTGGTATTGCCCCAGGACGACAGACTGGACAAATAACCATCACCAGTCTGCCTACCACTCTTTAATAGTGCCTATAGGCACTGAGCGACCAAAGTACATATAACAAAGTTACATTGGTACCGGTCTTTAGCGACGTTCGAACACGGGTCTCATCGATCGTGAGTTCACGCGTCTTACAACTAGACCACGGCCGCTCAATTTTTTTTTCTGTTTCTTGTCGATGAAAAGGTTAGGCTTTTAACAGGTCGGCAGAGCGATGATGGTTCTTAGTCCAGCCTGGGTAGTACCACCACTTTCAAGTGTAACATCCGTGAAGATATCTAGTTACGTTTTGAGATTAGTAACAAATTCAACATAGAAGCCAAAAATTATTAATAAAAAAACATAACCAATAAAGGTATAGTATAGTTCACCGATATTATTTTAAGCGCCTAAGCTCATCAATACATCACAATGGTGTAGTCCCTAACCCATTGTTTAGAAGCGTAGCATATGAACTTATTGTGTATTCATGAAACGGGCAGGTGTTAAGCTGAAATTGGGTCCCTCATCACGGATATCAGAACCTCGTCTACCGTATTTCATAAGTGATAAGGACTAATTTGGAAACTAACAGTCTATTTTGCTAACATAATTTTTAAATAGTATATACTGAGTTATGTTTAGTCAAGTGTGGTAGGCAGAAAGAAGTTCTTGATTATTAGCTAAATTAAAATATTTTGTGCCAATTATTTCCTACGACTGCAAAGCTTTTGATAGATACCTAAGCTGCATAGAATCTGATCATTTATTTTTTAAATTTTAAAATAACAATGATTGCATAAGTTCGTCCTATATTTTGGGAGTACATTAGGTATTCTTTTACAATATGAGAGCATAATCTATGCCTGACTGAAGTAATTTTTTACTTCTAAGTGTTTATTTTTTAAGATAAGACAAAATTAAATTATTCATGAAAATTTTAGGTATATTCACTATAACTTCTTTTCTATAATCAATTTAAAAAAAGAATAACGCTAGATTCGGCCAGTCCGTTTTCTGTCGTTCCATCAAATTGTGGCACGACCATCTTCCACGTCTTTCCTCCTTCCTATAACGTGGGATCCTTCAAGCGCAGTGTGAAGAGGCACCTCATCAAGCCGGCATAGCGGACGCGACTGCTGTCTGCAAATCCCCTTCTCTGAAAGCAGTCGCTTCCGTTCATGGATCGCACTCTAGCTTAACATCAGGCGGAGTGTGGTCGTGCGTGCTAAAATAATAAACAAAAAGATGTCGCTGATATGCCAACCAAATACCTATCATCAATATCCCTCAATATTTATAAGTCGAAATATGTTATGAAAATTTAAAGGGAGATGGAAGTCTTAAAACCAATATAATATGTTAAAACTTATTATTATCGTATAGAAATAATTCCTCATCTCATTTCAATGAATAAATTTTCCAAGCCACTAGAACATCCTCTCAGACATTGTCATGTAGAAACTGAACAAAGCCTTTTGATCAGAATCCCTATTATTATAATAGATATCTACTTACATCTTTTTAATTTACCATGCAAAATCTTTTTGCGTAAAATTACGAAGTACACAGTTTTTTTTGTAACTTTTATAAAAAAAAACGCATGCACAAACAATCACCCGAAACTAGACCCGATACCCACGGGCAGGAGTATCAGGGCATCCGGGCAAGGACAACATAAACATAATTCAAAAGAAACATGTACCTTAAAAAATATTAATTAAAATTACGTACGTAGTACATTATACACCAACAATAAAAATAAATGTATATGTAGAATATATAACCACTCCATCACAGAATTCTCCAAAATAAGTATAAGAAAAAAAAAACCACAGATTAATTCAATTAATCAAAATAAATGTTGTAACCGTAATCTAAGAAACCTCAGAAAACGGTAGGTAGTACTGTACAAGAATTTAAAGAATTAAAAAAGGTCGTTGATAAAAATATCCGAGTGTTGACTGAAAATTCTCGTTCATCGAGTTATAGTAATTTTAACTATAGAGCAAGCATAGTGACGATGATTATTAGTAACCCAGTCTCTCGTCCTCGGGTTGTACCACCACTTTAAAAAGTATTATGAGAGGAGTGTGTGCATCCGTCTCCTCAAACCGACATAGGGGGCGACAGCTGTCTGCAGACATGATAGCAGTTGTCGTCGCTCATGAACCGCCGTCAAGCTTAATATTATGGTCACATGTCTGGCTATTATAAAAATAAAATTGATAATAAAAAATAAGAAGTAGCTTATTTATATTGTACGCACACTGAAAGCCACATACTGGAAGGAAATGTGTGTAAAATTAAACCCATATAATGCTTTTAACCTACTATACGATCCCATCTCGCCGCAATGATACGCGAAATTTAATTTTCTGGAACAAATTTCTCTTGCGACATTGTTGAATGGTACGATTTAAAGGAATAATAGGAACACTTTTGATGTGAGAGACTTTTATAAAATATGGTTAAGTATAGTGTATTTTGTATCATAATAACCCTGCTATACTCGTATAATGAAATACAGTGAAATAAAAATGGAATTGAAGATGAAGTGCGGTGCCCCGCAGTATATACTGCCAGTAATAAAATAAGATTTTTGTTAATTTTTATTGTTGTTGAAATTATTTACAATTTTTATTCGTAGATAATGTACGCAAATTAAGTAAATTTATCATGCCACATGTAGGTATGTATGAATGTAATGTGGACATTAGGTTATAATAATAATAATTTTAAGGGTGACGCCGTTACCTTCCAAAGCTATCCTAAAAAGATATAGGGATCCCAGATTGTAAAGTTTTATCCCGGTTTCGGCTTCAAATCGTAAAGCAAACAATGTCGTTTTTGTGAATACAAGGAAATATGAGTAAATACTTTTGTGAAATGAGATAGCGATTCTGTTTTCCTTTTGTGTTTTTATTTCCGCACAAAACGAGTGGGCTGTTTCATTCATTTTTGTTTTCTTTAATTGCAGATTAATAACTTTGGTTTTTATTATATTTATTTTGTATTTAAAATTTTTATTGCAGTGAAAATGCAGTGTTATTTGAACGCTTTAACATAGTTTCTTACATTACAATATATTAAATTAATAAAAATTCAACAAAAATAATCGTTGCGTACATACATACAGCTTGCTGAGATGGGAATTAAACCCACGCCCACCGTACAATTTTACGCACAATCCAATACTAATAAATTCAGCATATTGATCGGCATATACTTTTTTTAAAAATAATGTTTGAGATACGAGTACATAAAGTAATCAAGCAAAAAGTAATATTTTCCTAATGATTATTTGTTTTCATAAAGACGACCAAGTAAAAATCGAGTGTAGGTATCATAGTTGTAAGTAGTGACATCGTCATTAATTCAGATACACCGGGTGAAAGCCTCTCGCTTGCACTGAAACACTTGACCTCATTCCTACTTAGCAGAAAACACTTTAAAAAATAAAAACTATTTGTAAAACGGGAACCACAGCCTTTGTAGCTATGAAACGGACCGGATTTAATTATATTCTAACGTATTCATTTTCACGTTTGTTAAATTTACATATTCCAACTAGCATTTTATATGGGTTAACGCGAGAAGTGTGCAGTGTCAACTTGAACAGTAGATTTGTCAGTCCGACATGTGACCGCTGGTGACCGCACTCCACCTGGTGTGAAATTAAAATGCGGTCCATGAAGTAACTGCTATCACAGAGCAATACGTATCTGGGCTCAACTATTTTCAAACTGATCGAATAGCGAAAGGCGACTAAGTCATTTAACGGTTTTAGCAAAAACGACAGCCTTACTCCGGGACGTCAAACTAAGATATTAACTAACATACCATTAACTATTAAGAATAATACCTAGTTAATAAGAAATGACAAATTAATAAAATTGCATTGACATGTAAAATTAAATATTTGCTCGCCAATATAATTGATGGAACATGAATTATATTATACTATTTAATAACTATATGTATACAAACAATAAACGAAAAATCGGATGGTGACAGGTGTTTGTTTGCAAGAATTTGCGGACAATTCTGCAGGTGTTCAGTATCGTAGCCTTCTGTAACGCCCTATATGTTTGTGAAAATAATTCTATTGCTTCTAGGGATGCCTGCAAACTTGTCCGGATTACACCAGTTGTGGATAAAACGATAGGGACTATTGTGACTTGGCAAATGTGCCACATTCGTGATTATTATTATTTAATTTGTTTATTATTAAAATTATATCTTTATAAATTCATAGTCCCCCTTTTGACAAACCGTAAATATTCAAATATATTTATTGTGTATTTTTTTTCTGTGAAACCTCTCATCTCTACTATTGAACTTCATTGTGCGAATGGTTCTCTCAAACTTTCCTCCCGATGCTATTTTAATTGAGAAACTCCACGAATTGGGATTTCAATGGCGCTCGACGATCATAAGAATCCGCATTAATCGCAGCGTAGATATTTACAGAATTTCAAGTGATAAAAATATGCTTTATTATTTTGTTTATTCGTTGTATATATTTATTGTATGTACATATATTTAAATAAGAAATTTCATTTAATGCTATACCCGTTTTACTCTCTATGTATAATACTTTGCTTAAATTTCACAAATTTTGGATCATTTTAATAAATACTCGTAACTAAAGATATTAAATTCGATTTTGCGCAAAGTAAATAATAAATTTTAATGAGTCATTAATTGGCTAAAGAGTGGTAGGTAGACTGATGATGGTTATTTGCCCGGTCGTACCACCACTTTCGAATGTAACACATTCGTCAGTTTGGAAGTAGCTAGGTATAACGAGTGCATTGTCTATCTGAATATTGTACATTTGTGACCTCAAGCCGGCATAGCGAGGGCGACTGCCACCTGTAGAAAAGTTGTTGTCATACATGCCTAGTATTAGCTTGTCATACATACAAGAAAGTTATTATTATTACGTATCTATGCCCTACTTCCCCCTATACCTACCTAATTTTTTTTAGACCTATTTAGAATATAATTTTTAACCAGATATAATGCATTTGGATATGTAAATATATATAGGTACCGTTTCAAGATGGTGTCAAGCGTGTGAGAGAGCTAATATTTGCTATCACAAAGTCTTCTATGTAGTGATCAATTTCAATCTCGTAGAGCGAGGAAGGCAAAGCTTTTTCACTATAATAAGATCCTTGATTACATTTAATAGTGCAGTGGCGGAGCGAACATGGGTGTCACCCGGGTTGATACTCGTGGTGGTGTCGCCCCAAGAGGTAAAGAACTAAAAAACCCGGGGCGATGTTCCATAAGATTTCCATAAGAACAAAATACAGGGATAATTTAAGTAAAATAAGTGATTTTCACAGTCAGCGGATCGCCCCTCCCCGATCGTCCCTCCTAGCTACGCCACCGCGCGTATAGTGACTTTATTTTAAACAAAATATATAATACTTACCTTACACTGATACTATATTTTGTCTTGTTGTTTTTGTTGTAAATAATACCAATTTTGGATTAAAAATACTATAAATTCCTGTTATACGCAATTTCATATGCGTACACCATCCGTTAGGAAAATAAACTCCATTACTCACGCGAACGTGAACAAAAATACATACTTTATTTTTTTATAAAACATTTAGATAAAATAAATTGTACTATAATAGATAGCAGATAGTTGTCCTGAGTTCTATTAGTATCGAACCATTCTATAATGTAGGATGTTTAGGCATAGTTTATATTCAGACAGTCGTGTTTCAATCTGTAACTTTATCAAGATAAATGGTTGTTAGTTTTTTTTTATAGTAGACCGGCGTGTAAAGAACTAAATACACTTCGCTATATTAAGCTAGAGTGCGATCCATCAGTGGTCGAAGAATGCCCTAGTAGTCACCACCACTATGACGTTTTAGGTTAATACTGTAATCTTCTCGATATGACTACAATGAAACAACTTCTTTTTAAAAAACTTTATATGGTTTGCACATAGAAGTAAACGTTAGATTATAAAGATACGAATAAATCTTACCATCAGAGCAAAACAGTTTCAACTCAAAAATTGCGTCTCACTTTTTGATCTCTACCTATACTATGATCCGCTTATTGTGCAAAACAATGCACTCGACTAATATTATAGGTATTACAAAACATGTTATCTTATAAAATCTTTTGTAGAAAATCTATATTTTGTGTCATTTTGTGTCGAAAATAGGTTTTTTTGCTTTGTTAAAAAAGTGCTTTTTGAGTTAAAACTATTTTGAACTAAAAATGCGATATTATTACAAAAATAAATAGCCTTAAGAAACGGTCATTTTTTATTTTGCTTTTAATACATTTTCAATATTCTTGTTTTCTATTCCAATATTATCGAAACAAACACGAAAAAATATTAAACATTTATTAACATGAAAGCGAGTATTATAAGCAAAAACTTTTGAATAAAATTAAGCACATTTTATTTTAAAAATATTTTTAATAATAAACATTTAGATAAAAATAGCTTTTAAGAAATGATTATATTTATTTAATAGAATTGTTATTGATATCATATATTTTTAAAAATATGGGATATGATTAAGGGACCCTTTTTTTTAGTATTATTTAGAATAATGTCTTCTATTTCACACTGTATATCCATACTATCTGCCCTGTCTACCCCATATCAACAATATTTTGACACAGCATTCAGTTGTTTAAGGACTCCACACATTAGCAACTATTTGCGTTGCGAAATGGCAATTACTTCGTGTTAAAATCATAGATTAAAATTGTCAAAATTAGCTAAAATCATAACAACAGTAGACAATGCACGCAAACACGATAGAGCAACATCAGTGTTTGGGCAACAACAACGAATTTGCTGATTCGCATGATTTCGCTACAAAAAATTGCTATTCTGCGGTGCCCTGATAGATGAATCGGGACAAGACTTTTAGGCCCGCTACCCATTCCAGCACATCGTCATGTAATTTTCGAAGGGTATTCGCGAATTTTTTTAAATAAAACAAATGATTTTATGCGGCTTACTATCGTGTTTAATTTAATAAACACATCTTACGATACGCTCCAATTGGTAGTGTGTCCCATTTACACGTCACGTAAATTATAAAGTTTAATAAGCTACATCGGTTATATATAAGTTTAATTAAGCTATACACGAAATTCACCCCTCGTCAACTAGCAATAGTGGACATAATTCTTGGCGCATCAAGTTCTCGTTTAACTTCCCAATATATTTGACATACCAATTCATTTTAAATGATTTCTAACAATTTCCAAACTAATTTACATTTTAACACCCTTTTTGGTCCCACTTCTTGCCCTTTACATTAAATAATAATAGACAAACGAATTATAAAAAAAAGGAATGTGTCAATGTTCTTTATTTTCTGTTGTTACTCATTAAAGGCAAAGGGTTCGTCACTGATGCAGCCTAGTCTCTAGTTTATTACTTTTCGTATTCAATTGTTTTTTAGTAGTGGTGGAATTTACTAAAACTTTTAGCGAACTTTTAGAGGGAAAATGAGAACACCTTATATATTTTAAAATAAATTACCCATAAAATAAAATACCCATATTTTAAAATAACCCACCATCATTACACATTAATGCATGAAGAAACACAATTTCAGGAAAATATTTCAAGAATTACACTGTCCCAGTGGACATCAGTATGTTCGCCAAAACTATAACATCTATAGGTATTTTATACGAACCATATTGCGACTTATTCAAAACGAGAGTACAAAAAAATATTTTGACTTACATTCAGAAATGACAAAACGTACTTGCTGTGTCAACCAGCACAGCGGAGACAACTACTGCCTGGATACATTTCTCTAACTGTTTTAAATGTGTACATAAAGATGTTTGTAACTGTACATTTATTAATTTAATTATTTATATAAATTAGCACACTCCAAGCTCGATAACAATATTTTATCATCAAAGCGTTACTTAACATTGTACTGAGCAACAAGGCATACATTAGTCTTTATTATATAAACATTTCCAGCTCCGATAAGTGAGTGTAACTACTCGGGACGTAATTCTCGATGAAATATAGAATCGATTAAAATGTATAGATTCATTGTGATTACTTTTTTTTTGTTCTGTTCTGGGAAGGTAAAGGGGTCAAAGCCTGTACAGCCATGTCTTCATTTTATTTTAACTTCTTTTGATAGCCTGCTACTATTTTTGAGGAAACGATTTGATATTGGCTAAAATTTAAATAAAAAGTAAACTTATCATAATGAATAAAGTTAGTAATTTTACTTTACAAGCAATCTTCCCTCGAAGCGACGTTGTCCGCGTGATACGAATTTTTGCCAGATTTTCAAGCGTAACTGAAACTGCATTTCGGGCTTAGTTTGGAAGTAGCTTGACATAATATAAGGAGTCTGGATTGCCAGCATAGCGAAAGCGAGTGATGCCTGCAAACGTTTCCCTGTGGTACTTGTTTCCGCTCATACGCAAGTTAAAAAAAATTGAAAGAAAAGGAGAATGCCCATTCGCCTAAGAAAAATGCTCCCACAGGTTTTCCTCGAGTTTGTGGATGATTTTTAGTTAATTTTGTAGAAAAATAAATCTACTTCCTTATTACTAATCAGTTTTTTTTTTTTTCACCCGAGTAATTGAGTTATTAAATGTTTTCTGATGCAATATTTGAGGTTATTATTATTTTAAATGCTTTAATAATTGAAGATATCTGTTTTTATGTAATAAAACATTGTTTATTGATTGGTAAATGATATGCTGATATAATTAAAATGAATTAATAAAAAAATAAGATATTATTTTAAAATATTGTTTTGTTACCAAACTATTAGGTATCAAGTGGGCCCAAAAATAGGCATTCTCCTTTAAAATTACTATCCCTGTGCATTTTTAGTTTCTTTGCATTATTTATCTTATTATTATTATTATTTCTGATCCTCCAAGTTTTGGAATGTAGATGATACTCCAGAACCCCAACATCAGAATAAAATCTAACCGGTTTAGCCGTGTAAGAGACAGACAGACAGACACTTATTTCTATATTAGTAAGGATTTAATGAGAAGTGCATTAGTAATTTTCTCTTTCGACGCAAACTCAAATCCAATAGCTAAAGTGGAATTCCCTGCTGGATTTACTAATTACAGTCGACACCGAAGCTTAACAGCTCGAATACATTCACTGCTATTAACATTACTTAAAATACATTTATTAAAAATTTCCTCTAATAAAATATCACTGGATAACGCACGTGCGTTTATCACTCTGTCCGCTGGGTCTCACCAGACGGTTCAGATTAATTTTGGGGCTCCCACCAGCGCTATCACTATCTCCTTTGGCACAAGTCTTGGTCCTCATTATCATCAGATCCGTTCTTATGCTAGGCCGTCTGACATTCGGAGCTACGACACCACATGCGTCTGATAACCTCCGCTTTATCGACAGGGTACACTTTTTGCTTCTACTACTTTGACTTCCAGCGGGCGGTAAGGTACAGGGGCTGCCGAATGTTGTGTTAACACGTCTATGATGATTAGGTGCCATTTCTAAAGGCAGGTTAGCTACAACGAAAAGGTCGTAGAAGAGGTCGTCGACCTTGTAATTCTTTTTTGCTGAAGTTTCTACGAACACGCACGTTGGATCTTGTGTATCGCAGTACGCGGCTGCTTCTTCTGGTTGGACAGTTCTGAAACAAATTGTTGCTACTATTTAAATCTGTTTTTTCTATTTCTCTGCGCTATGCTGACTTGAAGTGATGAATATGCACCACCCAGATTGACATGCATTGTCTCTTCTCTTTATACCTAGCTACTTTCTGTTACTCACGAGTGTTACACTTGAAAGTGGTGGTACTACCCCAAGACGGCATACTAGACTAATAATACCATTATTCCATATACTGCCTACTATTCTTAAAATATCATTTGGAAATAACTTACCTAACCTCCTTATCACATTTGTTCCCAGCAATAGCCATAGGGACCCGTGGTGCCTGCCTTTTACCTCGACTATTGCCGCTGGTTGCACTTGCTTTTGTTTCCAGTATTTGCTCTCGGAGTCTTATTACCTCCTCAAATGACTCCCGACAGTCCATTGCGAAGACTAACACGAATAGGTCACCTGTTAATTAAAACAATACTAATTAGTAAAAGAAAGAAAATAAAGAAACATACGATGATAGTATTTACACAAGTTACTTCCATCTTTGAAGTAAATCTATTTTTAAAAAAAACCCACCAAGTTTCAGATATACTGCACTTAGTTTTATTAAGAAATAAATTAAAATATTAAATGTAAATTTAAAAATAATCGTATTTTTTTTAGCTCGGCATTTGTCCATAAATTGAAATAGCCGCTACTACACAGCATTCTTTGCAGGCAGAAGTCGTCTCCACTGTGCCGGCTTGAGAAGACGAATATGCGCCATCAAAACCTATATAATATTTAACACATATTTTGCAATAACCAGACAATTTATAACAACATGTAGCTAATCTACATTTAAATTAGGGAGTCTAACAAGGCAGGCAAGTTGTATTAAACGCCTACCTCATGTTCAACCCACTAGCCATGTTAATTTGGGGCTTGAATTGCAGATAATAATATCTGAATTTGACTAAAACATCTACCACTAACTATAATATACCTAAGAGTATTTTTTTATCTAAGCTTTATCTACGTTCCTGACTGTAGCAGGGCAGGCAGAGATTAAAGAACACCGGCGACTTCCTCTTTCTACACACCACAATATCATGTATTGTATATTTATAATTCTTCACTGTCCTTTACCAATTTATTAAAGAAACGTTTTCTTAGGACATTTTCTTCTTCGACACAACTATTCACTTACGTACGATATGTTTTACAATACTTAGTTAAATACTACTTATTCTATCTTTTTAGATAGTTACTTTACCAAATGAATAAAATCTAAGCCAATTTAAAATTACTTCCTTTATAAACGTATAAAGTAAAAGATTGAAAAGAAATGCGTTTACGTGTATGTTTTCCTCTCATGAAAGGTTCAAAGCTTAAATGCATAGTAAACTTCATCTGCAGGCACGTAACGTAACTGCATTTGAAATGCATAGGTTCTACATTATATTATATGTATGGCGTTTTATATGAAATGCTTTAAAAATATTGTCTTAGAATTATTTATACTCGTATTACATTATCTTATTTATTAATTTAAGAAAATTCAGTCCAATGAATAAGTCTAACTAAATAAGTTTTAATAAAGTAATGAACAATATAATTAAGTAAAAGTTCAGTGAGCCGTGATTGTTAGATGTATTATGTCTGATCGATCATAGGTACTGTCGGCAAGAAAATTTGATTTTTCTAATTGTTAGAAAACAAATTCAATATTGAAATAAAAGATTTAATTCGCGACGTTTTAAAGTCCGACAAACTACCAGACCATTAGGCATCTTTATCTTCAACTGTAAAAATGTGAACAACGCAACCTCTCCAAATGAAAATAATCGAAGGTAAAACATTGCATTTAAACTAGTTATAATTTTCTTTTTCCTTCAAAACTAAAAAAAGTCCTTTTTAACTTTTGATGCTAACTATACATTGAGTAGGTCAAATTTTCTTCCAAACGACTAGATAGTGACGTCACTACCACTTTACTATCTACACAACATAGACCTAACATATATAATCCAATAAACTTTAATTTCATTTTGATACGATATTTTTTATAGATCTCTTAAAGGAAACCTTGTGACCAAATATCGTTACATACTCCTATTTATTCTGGCCAATGTCTCTACTCCTTAAACTATCGTGTTTAACTCGTTTTGATAACTGATAAACTTTAATAAGAATTGATTTTCTTATTCACCCGATCGGCAAATATTTCAACAATGAAATAAATAAATACACGTATGCATACAATGTCTTACCCCTAAACTAGGATGTGCTGTTCTTCGTGTTATACTTGGGCTACTAGTTTTGATAGTTAATAGAAACTACTATTTTTGAGGAAACAATTTCCTAGTGACTGATAAAATCGAAGAAAAGTAAACTGATAGAAATAAATCATAACGTCTACTGAACTCTATTTTAAATATTTCGGTATTACCGACCGAGATTGAACCTATGACTTCGTGTGGTAGTGAGCTGAACTTTCCGACTAAAATGTACCATTAGGATTTTAAGCTAGACCTCTTTGTTAATATTTACTAGCCTTTATACTTGGGTTTAAAGTTTTTAACATTATTTCCAGAGATATAAATTCTCCTTTCTTTAAATATACCTTTGAGAATAATATAGCTTATTGTTGGAATTTTACAACGTTTATAATGGCTTCGTACGTTAGAAAATGCTATTTATTTTTTATTTATATATGTAGTTATTTTTTTATGAATTTTATTTATGTCTTTAACTAATTATTATATTTATTATAAATTCCGTTAAGCATAGCGGAGACGGTTTCTGTTCATGGACCGCATTCTAGCATAACATCATATGTCGTGCTATAAGAAATTTTAAAAAATATATTAATATTTAAATTTATCGTCCTATATGCGTCAGATTTTAAGCTTGAGTGCGGTCCATAAGCAGAGACGTATGCTATCACTGAGAAAAGTTTGTTAGGGCTAGAGTCAAAAGGCAATCGACAGTATTGATCGAATCTTGATCGAATCGAAAACAAAATATATAAGATTTGACGTTTCACTGTCACCTAAGTAATAACGAAACGTCAAATCCCATATATTTCGTTCGATTCGATCAACTGACAACTGTCGATTTATTTTTGACTTTAGCCCCTGCTAGCTCTAAGTTTAAGGCAGGGAATGTGACCAATACGAAAATGAAATTAATAACAATAAGTAAGTTTTAGATAAGTTGAATTAGTTTTATGGTAGGTAAATGTTATTTTTAATATTAAAAAAGCTAACAATTTGTGGCGACCTCTATTTAATAGTTTTGTTTTATAAAGTAATATGTCAAAAATATGACAAGCTTCGATCTTTTGTTTTTTATGCAGTATAAAATATATTTTTACTCAAGCAACAACATGTCTTATTTTATTTAATTGGAGTGTCTCCTATCACTCCAAAAATTATTATCGACTAATCTTATCAAAAGGTTTTTACATATTATTATTACGTCACAGTTTGAAGCACGTACTGAAATAAATCCACGCAATTTCGTAACACGAAAATATGACCTCTTATCTGGGTCTCTATCAACTTGTATTACATATGTTTTGCTCAAAATAAGGTTGGGGTTACATTGTATTTGAATTAAATTTGCATAGCTTGATTGTTTAAATCCCGCTAGCCACTTAAGAGACTCGTCATCATTTGTATCTCTGCACAAAACAAATTACATTATATACGGCGCGGCGTACTCCAGTGAGCCTCAAATTATAATATATTTTAAAAACATATATTCTGAAAGTCGAGTGCTTTCGAGTTTCACATTTTTACGTAACTACTTTTTAAAATCTTATTGTTATGTAATGTTTATATTTTTTGTTAATCGAACAGAAATAATTACACACACATATTATACATAACATCTCCCCTGTTACCATAATTCAATTAGAATATTTTTTTAAATTAGGCTCCGGCTACACGCTCCGTCTTTAGCTCTGCACAGGCAGGACTACGAGCATGACTGCACAGATACAGGCAAACGCGTGGGAAGGACTGTGTGTTAATTGATGTGTGCAGGCAAACCAACCGACCTGATTGGTCACACTCCGTAGTCCGATCTTCAACATGTTAAAGAATTAACTGCGCAGTTCTGCGGGCTACACGCTCCGTATTGCCTACACAGCTCAGTTTGCGCAAGAAACTCGCTGGATAGATTGTGAGTAATTAACTGGCTATATAGATAAGATAGATATTTAGAATAGAATATCTTTTATTTGTCACAGTACAAATGTTTTTAGATTTGTACAGGGTGAGGTGACAAAAGGGAAATCAGCTCAGCATATGCTCTGGCAGATGTCAGAGCGCTGATTTTCAGCTGACACCGCAGGAAGTGGCAAAGAGGCAGTGATAGGGAAGAGGTGTAATAAAATAGTGGAAAGTAGTTTATATAACGATAAAATGTATAAATAGAAAAGAATATGGAAGAAACATAATAATAATAATTTAGTGTACCTTTATAGATTATAGGTCTCGTTTAAAGTCTCTTCATAAACTTACTTGTCACAACGTTAAATCTTAAATGAATCTTATTTATTTGATCCGTATGCATTCCGAAAATAACAGACCGACTTGAAAATATAATATTTTGCGTTGTAGCTTTTTTATTTTTTGGCTTATGTTAATAATTATGTTAATAAATATTTTGTTCCTAGTTTCTTAAAAGTGAATTAATGCTAAAATAACTTTTACTATTCGTTTCTTATGATTTAGTTTATTGCCTTGGAGGTAATATAAAACCAAGCTACTCTACGCTTTACAAACGTCATTCCATCACGCCGAAAAGGCTTCGCGATGTCACATAAAGTATTGTGCGCAGAATACAGCCCGTTTTGGAACTAAAAAAGGTCATACAACCGGATAATATTAGAGAAATATACAAATAAGATTGGTATGTATCTTGTATATTATATATATAGTATATACAATATACATACGTAAAAATACTACGTTTATGTTATAATAATAAATACCTAGAAACATACAATGCCCTAACCCTAGGTTATCTTATACTGTGGGCGTTAATATAAGGTGAAAACAAATATATAGTATAACACCCAGAGCCAAACAAATGTTCATTTAAAAAAAATAATTTCGACCAGGAATCGGACCCGAAACCTCTACATAACAGACTCGTGCGATAACCACTACGCCGCAGAGGCCTACCCTGGCCGTAGGTATAAGTCTTGATTCAGTTCTGAGTCTATATCCACAACCAACGACAGCTTACCAATGTTCTCAAGTGGTTCTGAGAGTAGATAGTAGCCTCAAGGCTCAGGGACAGTGTGACAAGTCGAGGAGGTCATACACTACACGCACAATGTTATAAACGGTTGACAAAATAAACCGTTGTGCCCAATGTTGGTTTTATCACTAAATAAAGAACAAAATGAGAAAACTACTTTTTCCTTAATAAAATCTTAAATTATTAAATTAATTATTATTTGTTGTTTTATTTAAGTAAGTAAATTAATTTATAAGTATTAATCATGATATTTAATAATTATTTTTTAATTTTATATGTAGGTGAGTAATTCACAAAACAAGAGAGATAAATTGATGTCCTAATGAAAGAAAGATACTGCATTTTACTTCGAATTCCTTCGACATTTTGACTGATATAGGTCAAGTTAGCAACTCAATTGGCAGAGTTATTCCAGTAACACGTACGAGTGGGCACTCTCGTAGTACACGACACGTTGTTTGTAATTTGTAACGCCGTAAGTTAGAGGAAGACCATTCTTGGTATCGAATTCAAATTGTTCAATATTCAATTCCTATTTGAAATAGAATACAAGTAAAAAATAAAAATAAAATTTTGTGTTGTAAATTAAAATTCATATTTTTTTCGTTTTTCGAATTCGAGTTCAAATGTTTTAGATTCGTATTTGTTTGAAATGACAAAGGAATGTTTTTTAAAAATTTCTTTTTACTCATATGTTGAATTTCCAATCAAGCGTTCAAAAATAGTTTTGTTATTTTCCCAATTTTTAGTAGATATATTTTTATAGGGATATTTTGGAAATAGATGTCGGTTTCGGGTTTATTTTCTTAGTGGTACAAATGCGCCATAAACAAAAGAATATCATTACATAATTGTCATTTGCATGCTTCATGTTTAATTAAGAATTCCTTACTCTATTAAAGATAGGTAGGTAGTCTGTCTATAGTACCACTTAAATTGTAACGTAGGTTCATACTGTGCTCAGCGACTAATGATTAAACGATTAACCATTCAGGCAAGCGTTGATTAATATTGTAAACAATCCATCTACATTATCATAAGGGTGAGTTTAGGCTGACACAGTGTACCCATTTGGGTAACTGCCGACTATTCTCAAGATTCTTAACAAATAATTTATTACATTATTTTGTTTTCATCGTCATTGTTGCACGACATCTTAATATAATGTTAATTGAACTAATTTAAAAAATAGGGTTGATATTATTTTTGTTAGTAAAATAAAGAAAGGAGTGTGTAGACAGTGAACTCGTTGAAAACCGCTTATATTTTTACTTCTTAATCCATCGCAGCGAGACATGGGTACCAACTATGGATATCAAAGTAAAGACATAAAACATCCAGGTCTGGAACAAATTTTTTTGACCGGGAATCAAACCTTGGTCATGCGCGCAACAGACTAACCACCAGCGCTACAAAAGCCAACAAAGTTTAATAAACTCACCAGTCAAAAACGACAGCCTTCTCATAGCAGGAAAAGGATGGTTTCCAGATGTATCCAGAAGATCTAGTTGGTACACTTCACCACGGATTCTGTATAGTTTGCGATGAAAATCTTCTATTGTTGGAGTGTAGCTATCGTCGAATTTTGTACCAAGAAATCTTGCCACTAAGGAGGTTTTGCCCACTCTTGCTGACCTGAAATAGATTTATTGGTCATTTTCTGTTTTATTTTATATTTATGTGTAACTAGCTTTTGTTTCGCGATGTCTATTAAAGTCTGTTATAACATTATCCACTATCCATACCTACATCTTTTTCGCGTTAAAAAATTATCTCTGGTCAAGCACTAAGTATATCCCCATATATCACTTGTTCCCTTCATCAAATGTGCATCATAAGGCGATATAAAAAAAGCAATTCGAGCCCGCGGCATAATGACTGCAACTGGAACCCGATAGTTCTGCGGTTCTCCAGTCGCACTCATGGACCTTCACTGTGCCTACCAAAAGGTCAGTCGAGGTTATTCGACGCGTCAATATAACTAAAAATATAATTATAATCTGTTTATTGAGGAAGGTTTGAGTTTTAACAACATAGCTATTTTAATTAATTTAAAAGGTTATAGATAGTGGTAGGTAGACTGATGATGAAGTGTTCCGAGCTACAATAGAAAAAAATGGAACGGTATCGGGAACGCTAAACGCGTATTAGTAATTGTACGCTGAGGAAGTTGCAGACGACAAATCGTAAATAAATAAATTACTTAAGGACTTTATAAGTTAAGAAAACAAAACTTTTAAAGCGTAAACGAAGAAAGTTTAAATTTTCGGTTATTTCCCGGTTTAAACTTTCCTATCGCGTGGCGGCGCGGCGCGGTGGATGGCGTCTAGTTTGTAAAATGTCAATGTATAGTGAAACTGTGAAGTTTCGTATTTTTAGATTGGTTCGTAAAACATTAACCATCCGCCAATAATTATTTTTAGATAACATTACTTTCAGGTAGGTTACCAGGAAATATATTTAGGGGTACAATAAGTAAATATAAAATATATTAAATTAAAATTTATGTAGTTAAGGTCCTGTGCCTCTCAAATAAGTCCACAGCTTTGAGAGGCACAAGATTTCTATTTTATAAAGTTTAAATAAAATGAATTAAAAAAATCGATACAGTCACGTAAAGCGGCAGCTGTGTAGTTCAGTGGTCAAAATCAGAACATCCGCGCGTATAAAGGACGACGAGTGGGTTCAATTCCTTTGGCTGTTAAATACGTGTACACTTTTCTATTAAATTTTTATCATAATTTAAAAAATATCTAAGGTCAATTTTTCCTATACTTTAAATTTTCTCCCCTGAACTCCAGCCGGTACCCATGTGACATTATTATATGTATCGGTTATTTTTTTTTATTAATTTTTGGAATATTAAAATGATGAACTTGTTATTAAATAATTACAAAAAAAAAAAATATTAACACGCTTTTTTTCAATGTTCATCAAGATAATTTTTTTATTATTATGGACTTTATTAAAAATAAAATTTCATGGAAAGGCGAGGAGTATTTTTTGTGATGCTTAATTCTTTTCCAAGACCTTTCTATTTTTTATTTATTTCTTAATAATCTCTAATAATAATCATAATAATGTAAATACCTAAATTCTCAAATATTGTAATCTAACATAGCTACTAATGTAATTGCATAAGTAATCCTTGATGCGTTCGGCTTTTAATGGTTATTGTTGTTGTTGTATACAAATTCACAGAGCTATGGAATTAAGTAATTATGCAAAATGTTACTAGAAACTTAGGCATTACGAATGTATTTGTTTTGGATTAGAATTTGAATACATACACTAGAATAATAAGCTATAGTTCTCAATGTTACGCCCTTATAAATCCAAGAGAGGTAGGCAGAGTTAAGACGGATTAGCCCAGTCTGCCAGCCTGGACTGCTGCCTAGAGATATAGTTAGTGTGATGATATGTTATAAAGAGTGGTAGGCAGACTGATGATAGTTATTAGCCTGTCGTTCTGGAGTAGTACCACCTCAGTCAAGTGGTTTTGTCGCGTTTCGAAGTAACCAGGTATAGTGAGGGGAGTGTACACTGTCAATCTGGATGGTGCACATTCGTCTCCCCAGGCCGGCAACGGAGGCGACTGCTGCCTGGAGATCTGTGGAAGTAGTTAAACAACACTCTGGCTTAACATCGGGCTACAAGCCCACGTCTTTGACCTAGCTAGGCGGCGACCATCTTAGCAGTTTACCAAAATGTTTGTGAAAGTTATTTCTAGAGCGCTCTCTTCTGACGCTGCTTTCAGACTTGTATTTGTATATATATAGAGCTGCTGTTGTCTAGATCTTAAGTTAACATTAAGAACGTTGTTACCAGTTACGCTGCTTGTATTTTATAAAAAAATTCAGTAGGTATATTGAATAATATACATGTGAAAAGTTGTGCCTGAGGGCCGTCCGGGTTTTTTAAAGATTTAACGCGCAGTAAAAGATTTTATCAGAGACAAAACTTTGCGAACGTAAGTTCTCAACTTTTGAGTACCATACCTCCATATTATTGATCGTTTTAGTTCGTTATAGACTCACTAGTTGAAAAAATACTCATAAACGTTCTACAGCCCTTCATATTATATCATTAAACTAACTTTATTTGTATTGCTCGAATCATGAAAAATAGGATTTAATATTAAAATATATCCTTAAATTGTCATTATAACTGAACTAAAGTAAAACACATAGATTTTTATTAAGTAATGTAGTATAAATCTTATGGTAGGCAGACAGACGTAAATAACGCTTTCACATACAAATGCCAAAGTGAACGCTGAACCAGAAACGGACGTTTATATCAAGGGCTTGAAAACGCTTCCGAATCGCCATGTCTATGCCCAGCTTAATAGTAGAAGCAGAATCTATGTTGAATGGTTCACTGAATAATGAATGTGCATAGATTGATGTGAGAGTGGGGTGGCGTGCGTTGATCGAAATTGGGAAGGTGTATCTGGTGACAGCTATCTTTTTTACATATTTTTTAGATAATATAGATTAATTTAGTCGACACGTGTTTCTGGAAAACTTTTATAATTGCTTTGGTCTTTTTTATTAATTTTTTAAAATTGCAATTGTAATATAGTAAACTAAACCATTGCAAATGAACAAGAAAAAATAATCATTCGTCAAAAGTTCAAACAAACTTTTTATTTTTAAAAGTTCCTGTTAATTAAAACATCATGTTTATAGTGTAGTTTTGTTTTAAAAATAACATAACATTTCGTATAAAACACTGTTATTATTAGGAAACACAAACAAAAGATATTTGACAAACTTGTGAGGCGACAACCATAGACAACAAAATAATCTACAAAACTGTTAGGTTCGTACTTTGTATTCTATCTTGTCAAACTTTCCGAAGAAGGTTGAAGAAGGTCTTTACAGTTTTTCAAATATCTCTGCGATTTTAAAGTTTTTTTAGTCGGGAATAAAAAAATACATCTAATCAAAATGATATCTCGAAATGGTTTTCGATTTAACATGGGTTAGTTTATGTGGACCTTGCCCATTGTTTCACATCGGTTAATATTACTGGCTCGTTGTTAACGTCAGTGTAATAAATAGGCATTGTTCGCGCCTGAAATTAGTTTTATTTTGGTTGGTTGCGCTGCATAGCATTTTACTCCTTTGCCTTCCTTTCCCGCACCAAATTAAAACAAAACCGCGTTGACAAGAAGAGTGTCAAGAAGGCTAGCCGCGCGCGCGCACCGACAAATTTGAGTAAAATAACGTTATATCTAAAAACAGTTTATCAACGACCACGGTGAGTCCCTTTTCCATTATTTAGATGCCTTTGCATGTGTGCCAACCAATAGTACCCCTATTTTCTATAAATACAGTCCACTTAGCTCAAACATTTGATGGTCCTACTCGCTGGATGTTTGGTACCTACTCGTTCGATTTATATTACGTACATAATGCAAAGTGTATTAATTTAATTTATTTTTATAACCGCACTCACCGTTAGTTTTTTATTTTGTTAATTATTATATTGTTTACCCGCACCGCACAAGATAATAATCTTGTATTTTATTTTATTTTTCTATTTTTTCAAATTTGTCGCTAATTATCCATTTATAATTATTTTACATAAAGTTATACGTTTGGTCAAGATAATAGTACCGTTATATTGATTATCCGCATTGTAATATAAATAATTTTGTATAATCACATATAACAAGGTAGTTAAATATTTACACCGCACTTGCCAACGGATACTTTCTACGCACAAAATGGATAAAAAACTAAATTATGAAAAGCGATTACAACTACTTGAATCGAAATTACAATCATATTTTTCTCATATACAAAGAATATATGAAAGTATACCCAAACACTCAGAACAAATTAAAAATGAGTTATTCTTGTCGCAATCTCAACAGATTGATATTGTAAGATCGGAATACATGACTTTGGTCGATGAAATTAATTCTTTAAAAATAGCAAATGAAGTTAATTTTATTCCGCAATATGAATCCATTTGGTCATTTTCAGGACTTTACAACGCTATTATCTCCGCGCGTGATAAATTATTATCAGAAGCAAATTCGAAAACGAGTTCGAATCGTAACTCGATCGTGAAATTACCGAGAATTGAGCTCAAACAGTTTAACGGCGAATTAAAAGATTGGCCTTTATTCATACAAACTTTTAATTCTTTAATACATCATAACACTAATTTAAATGACACTGAACGCATTCAATACTTGTTATCTTCGTTAACGGGGAAAGCCCAAAACATTTGCAGTGGTTTAACACCCACTCCAGACAATTATAAAATTATTTATGATGCTTTAATAGCAAAATACGAAGATACTCGTGCATTAGCTTGCAATTATCTCGACCAATTTCTCGATTTAAAACCAATCACGCATGTCACATCGACTAATTTAGATTATTTTATAGACAAATTTACAACCGTTTATGCCGCATTAGATTCATTAAAATTAAATAATATTAAAGATTTTATTTTTGTTCATATTGCTTTGAAAAAACTCGATAATGAGACCGTCAAAACGTTCGAGTGTGAACATCGAAAAATTAATGATTTACCCACCTTTGATGAATTTGTTACTTTTATTCGCGAACAAGTTAAAATTTTGGAGCGAACAGGTAAATCAGATAACAAATCGAATGTAAACAAAAATAAAATATCGCATTCCTTTATATCTACCCACAATAATAATATTACAAATAAAGAAAATAATTGTAAATTTTGTAATATCGATCATGAGCATTACTATCAATGTAATGTATTTAACAAGTTGTCTCCCATGGATAAATATTATTTTGTGAGAAATAACAACGGTTGTAGTAATTGTCTCAGTTGTAGTCATATGACCCCCGCATGTAAATCAAATATATCTTGCAAGAAATGTAATCGCCGACATCATACGATGCTCCACTGGATTCGTCCGCAAGTTAATAAACCTTCGGCAACGGCCGGAGGGCAGCCGGCGTCTCATACGCCTGCCGCCTCCGCCGGGCCTCCCGCACCGCATGAGCCTTCTGTTTACCCCGCGCACTCTCAGCCCGCAACCGCATCTACTTCGCACCCGCACCCGCACACGAATGATGTGTCACTTTGTTCTTTTAATAATAATATTTTAACACCTAATACCGTTATATTAGGCACCGCGCTCGCTTACGTTATGGATTGCTTTGGGAAATACGTCACTGTACGTTTATTAATCGATCCCGCATCCCAAAGTAATTACATAACTTCCGCATGCTGTAAACGTCTCGGCATTAAAATATATTCTAGCAATAATAATTTTGTACAAGGAATAGGTAACAGTCGCCGCTGTATTAAGGGCGCGACAACGATCAAGTTATTTTCGCGTCATAATCCACATGATAGTATTGTTATGAAGTCACTCGTTATCGACAAAGTTACAAATGCTTTGCCCACTAGTCACGTGGATATCTCTCGTTTACACCATTTAAACAATATTCAATTGGCAGATGAAGAGTATTATCAACCCGCACCAATTGATATTTTATTAGGTTGCGAATTATTCGATGACATCTTATTATCTAACCGCATCCGAGGTACCCGAGGCAAACCGTACGCGTTACAGACTATATTCGGTTATGTAGTGTTCGGTTCGGCTCCTATATTATTTAATACCGCCGCAGCCAGTCTTAGTTTTTGTTCAATTGATGAAACCTCCTTAGATAATCTTTCAGCTAAATTTTGGTCATTAGAAGAAGCTCCAAATAAGGAACACACTTCTCCTGATGACTTAGAGTGTGATCGCATTTATGATGAAACTCATACATCCACTCGTGACGTCACCGGCCGTTATTCGGTAGCTTTACCCTTCAAGGGAAACCCGCGTTGTTTAGGCGAGTCATTCTCAACCGCTCAAGATGGATTTTTTGCGTTAGAAGGAAAACTAAGTATAGACCTCGCGCTTCGCATGCAATATGATGACGTCATTAAAACCTATCTCAACGAGGGCTTTATATGCCGCGTTACTACAAATGTTATTACAACTTCGCATTATTATACACCGCATCACGCTGTCATCAGTCAAGATAAATTAACAACAAAATTAAGAATGACTTTAGACACAAACGCCAAGAACATAAATAATATTCTGCCCACTAGAGGAAATTTACAGAACGTATTACACTTATTAGAACCAATAAAAATACCGCGCCGCATTGGAGTTAGTTCCGATTTAAATATTATTTCGATATTACATTTCGCTAATGTGTGTAAACGCGCCTACGGTGCTATTGTGTATTTACACGTCTCGCAACCCGATCATTCTTGTAAAATAAATTCAATTTGTACAAAATATAAAGTTGCACCAGTTACAACAATATCGATTGCGAGACTCAAATTATGTGCTAATCTTTTATTAGCAAAATCAATTAAAACTGTCGTTAGTTCCTATTCCATACGCATTTCTATTAAAAATATTTATTGTTTCACCGCTTCAATGATCACAGCTCATTGGATTACCGCATCCCCGCATCGTTGGCAGACATTTGTCGCCAATCGAGTTACAAAATTAATCGAATATTTATCTCCCGCACATTTTTATCACATTCCTGGGAATCAAAACCTAGTTGACTGTTTACCGCGTGGCTTAACGCCATTTCAGTTGATATCGCACCAATTATGGTTTAACAAGCCGCCTTGGGCCAACATTGACCCGACGACTTGGTCTATTAAAAAATTCATTATTAATAATTCATTAAGTATTCCCGAGGAAAAATCTATTTCGCTAGTAGCAAGCAATATACCGCTTTCACCGCCTTTGTTATATACACTTGTTCTCAAGTACTCGGCTTGGACCAAGTTTATACGCACTGTTGTTTATATTTTTAGAATAGTGGGAAAAATACCGCGTTTCAATTTTATTCCTTATTCCCACTATAATATAGCAGAAAAATATATATCAAAACCGATTCAACGAGTTAATTTTTCCTCGCATTATAATGTTATTAAAAATAATAAATCAATTTCTCATTCTTTTTGTAATTTGCATCCTTTTATATATGATAGATTAATAAGAGTCGGCGCTTATAATATATGGTTTTATTATAAACATTTTGTTCTACTCCCCTCCAAAGATCATTATAATACTTTAATTGTTAATTACTTTCATAAAAAATATTTACACGCTGCACCTCATTTATTATTGTCAATGTTACGTAATAATTATTGGATTTATTATTATTCTATTTATTATTTTTTAAATTCACGCAATTTAGTTAGAAAACTGTGTCACTTGTGTGACATATGTTTTCGTAAATATCCACCCAACGCGCCGCACTTTGGAGGAATTAAAAGTGTTAAAACTCATTTATTAAAAGTTATCGGTAATCGTCTATTAACATATGAGGAATTGCTAACGATATTAACGCAAGTAGAAACACTACTTAATTCGCGCCCGTTGACCTGTTTGAGCTTGGACCCGGCCGATCCAATAGTATTTACGCCCGCTGATTTTTTGAACGCAGATCCTATAAAATCGCTGTTCATAATCGATATATCGCAAGAAAAACGGAATATCCCGCAAAACCCGGTCACTAAGGGTACAGTCGTTCTGATTAGAAACGACAATATAATTCCGCTGGACTGGCAACTTGACGTCATTCAAGAGGTATACCCGGGCAAAGACGGTGTTAATAGGGTAGTATTAGTTCGTACTAAAACTGGGACGTATGTACGACCAGTAGTGAAGGTGTGTCCCCTCCCTTCACAATAATTCAATTTTTCTTTATTTTTATATTTTTTGTATTTTTTTTCGCATTTTTATTTCATTTTTTTTTTTTGCCGCATTTTTACTTTTACTTTTAATTAGTTATTACCGCGTTATTATTTAGTTTTGTTATTTTTAAGCTAGTTTGTTATATTATTTCAATTAGGTTGTTAGGTAATTTAGTGCGTCTTTAATCATTTTTATTTGTAAACACTTTGCATTATTTACCTAATAAATTTCCGCGCTCTTTTGTTTATTTTGAAAGAGAATAGTTCTCTTTCAGGCCGGAGGATGTTCGCGCCTGAAATTAGTTTTATTTTGGTTGGTTGCGCTGCATAGCATTTTACTCCTTTGCCTTCCTTTCCCGCACCAAATTAAAACAAAACCGCGTTGACAAGAAGAGTGTCAAGAAGGCTAGCCGCGCGCGCGCACCGACAAATTTGAGTAAAATAACGTTATATCTAAAAACAGTTTATCAACGACCACGGTGAGTCCCTTTTCCATTATTTAGATGCCTTTGCATGTGTGCCAACCAATAGTACCCCTATTTTTTATAAATACAGTCCAATTAGCTCATACAGGCATGTTATGTTGTGTAACTAAACTATAAATTATATTTGTTAAACATTCTGATCAGACCCCTCTATATTTTTATTAGCTTAGCGTCTTAACTACTGCAGAACACTTACTTTGTACCTTTAGAATAATATTCTAGAACTACATTTTAACTTCTGCAAAGTTACTCAGTGAACTGGGATCATTATTACTACGTATTTCTTCTTTGTATTTTTCTGTTATGCCGTGTATACACTTTGTACTTCACTTAACTTCTACATAGCTAAATAAATCTACTAGGTCAGAATGTTAGTGGATGCGTGATAGAAAGGTAAAGGAGGATTTTCATCATAATTATTATTTAAATTACAGCAATACCCCGCTTTACGCGAGGGATACGTTCCGCAAAAACTCGCGTATAAGGGGGTCACGTTAAAGCATAACCAAAAGTCTGAACAAAATACAAATCAATACAAGCTTTAATACATTATGCATTTTTTTACGGAAAAATGTATCTACGGCTTTAAGTCCACCTTTTGTAAAATTACAATAAAGTATATAATTAAATAAATAAATAAAAATCTATTGTCTTCTGGGTTGCGTTTCGTTTACGGTCTTGTAAAATATTTTCATAACACGTAACACTGTTTTTTACTGATTGACACACGGTCATCATCACTGTCTATGCTCTGCAATATGTCCAAACCTGAATAAATCTTTGAAAGAGCCATTTTAGCGCGAAATTTTAAATTCGCGTAAAACTGAAACCGCGTATAACGGGGTCGCGTAAAACGGGGTGATACTGTATTAATAAGAACACAGCGTTGGAAAATGTAAAAATAAAATAGAAACTAAAAATAAATAACCTATCTATGAGTTGTGTTAATTAGTAATGTACTTAATTACAAAGTAGAACTTGCTAGTGTTAATTGTAGAGTAAAAACCCAGTTAAGCGTGGTTGAATAGACTGATGGGAAGATAGCGTAGGGGGATCGCTGGATAAAAGGAATTTTGAGTGTTCACGTGGATTCGATCGTCACCGCAAGCTGTCATTTTTATATAAGATAACCTCAATAATACACGGATTAATACTTATTTTTAACAATACGTGACAATTGTATTGTATTTTTAAGATTTTGATTATGACGGCCGGCCCCTGTGGCCATGTGGTTGCTAGACTGTAGCGCGATGTGTCCCGAATTCTATCGACTAATATATATTTATATACATATAGTAATATATACATATGTAAGAATATATTAATTTTGTCGTGCATAATAATATATAAGTATATATTATTAAAATGTTAATGTTATTGCTTCGGTGTGAGTTCGGCATAATAATGTTGCTAGTGCAGGAAGAGACTTTCAAAAAGTTATACAGGCTAACAGGCGCACATCGATTTTATAAAGTGCTTGATCTGGGATAGTTTCTAGGAAATATGAGTTTTCCGTAAAACTATTTTATTTGTTTACTTAGCACTTTAGTGACATTATTGTTATTATTATTTTATTGTATGCTCGACATATGATAACGTAAAGCTAGAGTGCGATCCATGAACGGAAACAACTGCTACTTCAGACAAATTTCTACAGGCAGCAGTCGCCTCCGTCTTGGTGAGATGAATATGCACCATTCAGATTGACAGTGCACACTCGGCTACTTTACGGGTGTTACATTTGAAAGTGGTGGTATTACTCCAGGACGATAGATTGGGCTGATAACCATCATCAGTCTGCCTACCACTATTTAATGATGAGTAGTAATAATTAAAAACAGAGGTAACAAAGAACTCAGTTCTCTAAAAAAAAAAACAAGAGAAAAGTACTTGGTTTATTGTCTTAAAAAATGTAATTTGACTTACATGTTCTCGTTCGTCTATTTAAGTCTCTAGAGAAGGGCAAGGTCGACTCCTAAACAAACACATTAGACAACAAATAGCCCTTTATTTAACATCTTTGACCTTTATTACTATTTAACACTATTTCTTATGACGAAAATTTAATAGAAAAAAAAGGAGCATTAATGAATCAACTTTTAAATGAAAGACATTAAAACTGCAATTTCAATTAGTATTACGATCGTGCTATAGCACTTTGAATTCGTGAAATAATTAGTCTGCGAACTACGACATCCTATCTAGAACAACCGCATCTCCATTGATACAAAAGTTATTGACCTCATTTCTAATTACCTCTAGTTTGCAATACGCGCGTAGATACTAATTGTCTTTAATCTATTTTAAATCCTATTTCTAGCAGTTTAGAATTTATTATTGTCTGCTGCAACTTGATTGTTAGTTTAAAAAATATATTTATCCATTTTGTTCCGTTTACGCCTTCAGTCCAACAGGTTAAGCGGAATGATGATGGTTATTAGCCCAGTCTGCTGTCCTGGGATAGTACACCACTTTCAAGCGTGAAAAGCTGATTAACTTAAATAACTTAATCATAATCTGTTTAATAGTATTAGGCGTTACTTTGCGGAAATCCATAACCAAAATTATTTTTTTAAACACTAGATACTTTGCAACTAATTTCCGCTAATCAATGTTAGTAAGTAGGTACACAGTCACATCAGCTGTCAATGTTAGACCCTTCACCAACATACAAATACCTCTCGACGCGTTTCGCCCTCCACGTGGTATCCTTAGGAGACGTGTGGTCGCTTCGACTTCGCTTCAACGAGTCCGAAAGTAATGTTTAAAAAATAATTTTGGTTAAACATAATCTACTATATAATTTTATCTAGAACTTAATTTCATAGGTCCTCGTATATGTCAGAAGATAAATTAATTATAAGGGTAATATTTAAAAACCTTCACTATGTATGTATGTAGTTCACCATAGAATTTGCAAAAAGCATCTCCTTTATAGAGAGCTGAGGTATAAAGGTATTTTGTTGAGCTCACATCTTCTAACAAAGGTAAGGCGTCGCTCCGGTTATGTTCTCACACTCGTACCTACAACAATATTGCTTACCCGACAATGTGCCACTGTTAGATAAAATTAATACTGTTAACTTACAAAGGTTTTAATTAACATGTTTTCCCAAGCGCTCTTTATATTTTTATCTGTGTATGTCTACTTTACTTTTCTTTTAAGATATATGTCGCCCTAGTTTGGGGAGCAGGATTCCTAGAAAATAATATAATATTTCGGTTGTAAATAATTTACTTAATAATTTTTTTCGTGTACAAATCATTAAAACACTAAGCATCTAAAGTGGACGTAACTAAACTAAGATTTAAAAAAAAGTAATGAATACAACATAAATATTTTTTTATATATTTTTACTTTATTTTATATTTTTAAAGGCGACCAGTGCAGTGGTGGGAGTCATTGAATCATGCTTTACAGTGATTGATTAATCGTAATGTAAAGATCATTTACACCTTTAGGTGCCTAGATATCTACCTACTCCAAACTTCAGACTTAAAACAAATATATATTTATGTATATTATTTAGTATTATATAAATAAATAGTTGTTAACTATGTAGTTGTTTTGGCAAGGAATCGAACCTGGGATCTACGCTACAGAAGCCATTTTAAATAAGTCTATAAATTGTAACTAATTAAAAATCATAAAGTATTTTATACTATTAATATTTTACAAAATAAAAATCGAATTGAAACAATTTCAGAGCATACGTTCAAATACTTCAAATTATTTAATCAAAATATTATTGCTGTTAATTAACGCTGCAGTGAAACAATGTTATTATAGACATAACTGTGATAATAGCAAATACGCAATAACAACTGGTTTTTACCCAATTTTTTATTTGCGAAACCATAATCAAAAATCTTTCTTATAATTACCGCCAATTGATATTAGTGAGGATAGGTTGAGTACTTCTCGAGTATAACAGAAGGTGTCCTAACCTGGACGGACATCAATCCGGCATAGCGGTGACGACCGTCTACCGTCTGAAGACATTTATCTGTGATACCAGTTGTTTCTGCTCATGTGGACTGTGAAAACAGGTACGATCAAAGGACGGATTAGAATAAACTCAAAAATTAAATCTTTTTTTTAATGTTGCTCGGCATATGACAACACTCCGCGTCATGTTAAACTAGAGTGCGATCCATGAATTGCTACCAGAAATTACTGCTCATAGCAATCGCCTCCGCTATACCGGTTTAAGGAGACGAATGTGCACCATACGAATGTAATTTAAATTGAATTAATAACAATGTTAAATTCAATCAATCAACATTCGGATACACGTCTGAATTCAACATACAAAACAATAAACTTCATTGACTAACAATACAGTCAAACTGTGTTAGTACAATCACACCATGTCAATTCTATTTTGATAGCAATCTGTAATGTCACGTCTGCTGTGTCGACTGCAGACGCCTGTGACATAACTCATTGGTGGCCTGACAATCCCTGTTGATTGATTTACTATAACAAACTTAAATTTACTTTCAATTGCATTTATTTATTAAACTACAAGTAACAATCGACACGTGGAATGGTCTGCACCAACGTAATTCTTAATATATACTTTGGCACCTATTATGCCTGGAATTCTTCACTCCGCCTGATGTGAGAAATGTCTGCAGGCAGTAATCGCCTTCACTATGTCGGATTGAGCACCGTTTAGTGACAGTCCACGCTTCTCTAATTATACTTGCTTGAAGTGGTGGCACTGCCCAGAATGGTGGACTGGGGACCCATATTATATTATGATGGTATTAACCAAATCATCAGCCTACCACTCTTTTAATTAATGCCTATACATAATAATGTTGCAACCATTGAGCGACCGTGGTCTAGGTGTAGACGACGAACCTCACGATCAATAGGACCCGTGTTCAAAACCTTGCTAAATTCTGACCCGCACCAATGTAACAACGTGTACAAGCACTGGCTGAGTACAGGCATTAAATAAATAAGTTTAAAAAAGTTATAATACATTGTTAAAATTACATTGTTACTTGTTACATTGTTCCGACCACATTTTGCGAGATTTGAACACGGGTTTCAATAATAAAAAGTCTTTTTGTAATAAAAAGAGACTAGATGGGGATTAGTTTTTTATTAATAAGTACTTTAAGCGGGGAAAAATTGGTGACCGGCAACAATAGAGAAACGGGAACAATAGATAACACGTATATCTCAAATTTATTCACTACTACCTCTTATGCGCAAATTTATACGAGTATAATTAGACACATAATGTTTAACGCTCCTGCACCATCCTCAGGGAACGTAGGTTAAATAGGTTAAAAACTGCACCTCGAGGTTTCATTCGTGTTAATCCAGGAAAATAAAACTTATAAAACTTCCCCAATAAACGAGTTTTATTAGCACAAAAATAATAACAAAAGTGTCCTATAACCTATCTATCCAAATCAATCCCAAAACCTCTGTTTCATATCTCCTACCTACCTCTGTTTTCATATTTATAATTTTACATTTTATTAAATTTATACATTTTATATCAAAAAAATAAAACACTGATGCCTGTAAAGTTAGTAGACTAATATTGGTGCATGGCTCAACCGAATTGTAAATTATTTTCCAAATAAAAAATAATTAAATAAATAAAATAATAAATAATAGTAGCGAAGGCCCCTGTACTAGGTTCTTAGAACCTGTGTTACTCGGTACCCCGGTTACAGATGTTGTGTACAATAATTTACTTATATAAATGTATTATTATGAATAAAGCTTTACACAACAACTATAAACTATAACATTTTTGAATCTTATACATGTATAAACTTTCATAACATAAACAACTAAAAGTAAAATTACATAGTGCTAAAAACCTAGTACAGGGGCCCTTGCAACTTTCATTATTTTACTTTTTACAATAAGTGATTTTGTTTCTTTTTTTAAACACACCAAATCAATTATTATTATTATTATTATTATTAAATAACTATCTTGTACAATGACACAGTTTCATTCATCAAAATAAATAAAGTTTTTTATATATTTATTATACGAGTAGGCCATTCGGTTACTACTTAATTCCTTTCAGAAATAGGTAAATTGTCAGAAACAAGCCGCGAACTTTCTAACATTTTAAATACCAGTTTTAGAATTTAGGTTAAAGAAAAAGTATAATTAACGTAATTATTATGCAAATGGTGAAAATTTCATGTGCATTTTATTCGTGTTCTTTTAAACGGGGTTTTCACTTCTTTTAACTGAAACTTACATTTCGCAGTGCAGTGTATAATTTTATGTTTTTAACATCTAACGCCTCTTTGCAAATTAATATTTAGGTATAAATTACGTTGTTTCCGTTCATGGATCGCACTCTAGCTTAACATCAGGCGGAGTGTGATTATAATATACTGAGTTACTATAAAGAAACGCTTACCCAAGCATAACAAGTCTATAACAATTCTTTGGTGGAGGAGCAGCATCTTCACACGACTGAATAGGTGCAGAAGGTCCAGGTGAGCGATCACTGTCAGAGGAATCATCCGGGGCACCAGCCCCTCGTCGACATAACCACGAGGTACCACATTTATCCTTGGAATCATCCACTGAAGATGCAAACTGACATTTTCTAGGAGTCTTTTGACCGGTTGTAGACAATGATGATTTTAGAGGTGACGCCGGAATCCTCACAGGTGATGGAGATGCTCTGACTGGAGAAGTCTTCACTGGCGAAGATTGTAATGACAACGTCCCTCTCTCTCCGGTTCCGTTTAACATTGTTAATGTTAAAACTGATTTATGTTTTGAATGGTTATGGTCATCGTTCTTTTGGATGTACACGAAAGTTCGTTAAACATCGCGCGGGCATGTTCCGAAATTGTTATTTTTTTATCGTTTGGTGTGCTTTGTTCAGTTTTTTTTTGTGTGTGACAATAAATGAACGAAAGATAGTTCCTTTGAAAATTTTATCTAAAATATAATAAAAATGTAGAATGATATTTTTTATATAAAATAAAAACAGGCTCCTACAATTTTCATAACATGACAAGACCCAATTAAGAAGTAATCTATTGTATTGCTATGAAAATTATTTTTATATATTTTTACGACCTTTATGAGAGATCAGAGACAGACAGAAACAAAGGATTTCTTTTTAGAATCCTCACACATTCTTCGCTTCATTGAAATTCGCAATTTCATTTATAATTTATACCTTCCTCTATATATTTAAATTGTTAGGTTACCTAACTTCCTAAATTCAAAACCTACAGATGCTACGAAATTTCTAGATACACAAGTGTTGGGTCATAAATCATAGAATTATCTTATATAAACTATTCAGTTAGTAAACTAAAATACCTACCTAAGACAATATTTGAGATTGCTTGATAACCTAAAGCCTGGTGTAGTCTTTAAGTCCACTTCTATAACATTTAGAGAGATAAAGTCTGGCAAGTTTAGAATTATTTTACCCAAATTAATATCTGTAGATGCCTGTAGGCGGAAACATAGTAAGCGATTTGTTTCTTATTAATTACCTATCGAAATTTCAACTTTAAACAAATGTTTTAAGGATCATTTTTGATTATTATAGATAAAATTTATAGAAATAGGAATTCATTGTTAAGCTATTGTTCCCTGAAATTATTTATGGAATTTTTATTTCTTATTATTAAATTATGATGAAAATTGAATAGAAAAAAATCAGTAATATGTGACGTCAACTCTGAAGTTGAATTAAGGTAGTACTGTGGTCAACTGAGATAACTGCTACCTACAACACATTTATGCCTGCAGGAATTGGTAAGTTCTTCTCTACATCACCCGATATGTTGCCACCAGCCATCGTTCCTACCGAATATACCTGACTTGAACCAAAAAGCCATTTATCAATGTCTCGAGTGAAATACGTTTAATATCAACGCTATCCTACATCATACATTAATCTACAGATCTATTACAGATTAAACTATTTTAATTACGTTTCTATTTGACAGTTAATGTCAAATTAAGTTTCACTATTGTTCACGAATGCGTCTTTCATTCGATGCGCCTTCGTAGAACAAAGTATACCTACTCCAGTATAGATAACAATTACAGAGGTGAAAAAAGAAAAGAGGCATCCCCGCGATCCCTACTTCTGGTTAATTCTGAAGCGGTATAAGTATTTCTTTCTTATCATTGAGATCATAGTTTTGAATATTTATTTTGCATCATTTTTTGTCACTTATTAGTGAAATATCAACGATAATATATAATTTCATGACGAGCAGCGGTGGGATTCAACAAATCATGGGTTACAATCATGTTATAAAAAGTAACATCATTGAAATATTATAATAAAAACAAGCAATGTGAATGTAATGTTTGATATACGACTTAGGTGACAGTGAAACGTCAAATCTCATATATTTTGTTTTCGATTCGATCGAGTGACAATTGTCGACTGGCTTTTGACATTAGGTCCTAAATCCTAATTGGTGGTCGAGCGCACTTGTCTTAAAGATGTTCTTATGACATTGCAACTTAATTTAGTTGAAAAAAAAAACCTAGCAATAACGTTTTACTATTGGTGGTGTAACACGTGATTACAGTGAATGCTCTCCTTTTACAGCCTGTATACTCCCCTAAGCCAACACAAACGTGCAGTTTAACAGTTTCTTCTAAACCCGAAGCGTTTAAAGTTTCAATCCGTCTGTAGATACACTTAAAATGTGTGTGGCGCTCTTTACTCAAAGTGAAAAGTATTAAGTTAAGCATTTAAAGAATATAGAGTATTTGACGTTGACCATCGCCGATTTCGTATTTCGTTTTAAACGAGTGGTAAGCAGATTTAAACAGAATGTTATAAATAAATGCAATTTAAGTAAAATTCATATGAATATTATAAAACCTATTAAATTAACTGTCACTGTCCATTTATGCATGAATTATACCACGACGTTGCATCCGAAGAGATTATTTTACTTGGTAGTCCACTTCTCAATGTACTAGGCATCGCACAATATTCAGAGTCAATAAATCTAAAAATTACAACACTATCTCCCACCACCTCCCTAGTCTATGCGCCGCGCCACGCCACCTCGATCTTCATTCGTTTCTTTTGTGCGGGCATCGACACACGTCTCACCAAATAGTTAAGTACTATTTATTATTTAAATTATAGATATATTGTAGGTTTTAGCTAGTTTAATTTCGCATTAAATAATAGTATTTGAATTATTGAAAAATCAAAAAGAATAATGAATACGAGTAATCTTCGGTTACAAGTAGCGGTTAGTCACTATTACTTCATATTAAATTTTAAACATGACAGCGCGTTGACGTGGCGCATGGCGTACATGTTTCCTATTTGTACACGTTTATTATTTGTATAATAAGCTTATATTGAAAATAATACTCATTATATTATGGTGTATTTTTTATTGCCTACTCACATGTAATGTACTTTTTTCCTTTTTGTTTGTGAGTTTTGTCTTAGCATTTTAGGTTATGTGACATGTGTTTAGAAAACATCTGAATGGTTTTATGGTTATACTTTATGACGTGATCATAATTGATAACCAAAAATATTAATTTTTATATTAATGACAAAAACCAAGATATACATAATAATATTGTATTGTATAAATATAAATTTTTATATATAAAAAAAAAAAAAAGAGATTAATAAGAATAATTAAAATAATAAATATATAAACTTCACGGTTGATAAAAAAAAAAAAACCAGGCTCGGGTCGTAACATGATTATGCCCAAGGACGTTAAAGTTATGTGGGAATGTACCAACATACCGCATAGTATTGTATATATATTATATATATTCTACAAATTGCATGGATGTTTGTTTTTATTAAAAAATAAAATAAAATGAAATGAAGACGTTATACTCCGTGATGCGGTCACGGTTGATAACAAACCAGTCTCGTGTCGTAACGTGATTACGCCCAATGACGTTAAACTTTTGGGGTGATGTACCAACATATCATTTAGTATGGTATATATGTATATACTCGTATTGTATAAACATTAATTTTATTAATGTAAAAATATTTACTCCGCGATGCGGTCACAGTTGATAACAAACCAGTCTCGTGTCGTAACGTGATTACCCCCAATGTAGTTAAACTTTCGTGGGGGTGTACCAACATACCATATAGTATGGTATATATACATTGTATAACCATTAATTTTATTAACGTAGAAATGTTATACTCCGTGATGCGGTCACGGTTGATAACAAACCAGTCTCGTATCGCAATGTGATTACACCCAATGCAGTTAAACTTTCGTGGGGGTGTACCAACATACCACATAGTATGGTAAATATACATTGTATAACCATTAATTTTATTAATGTAAAAATGTTATACTCCGTGATGCGGTCACGGTTGATAACAAACCAGTCTCGTATCGCAATGTGATTACACCCAATGCAGTTAAACTTTCGTGGGGGTGTACCAACATACCACATAGTATGGTAAATATACATTGTATAACCATTAATTTTATTAATGTAAAAATGTTATACTCCGTGATGCGGTCACGGTTGATAACAAACCAGTCTCGTATCGCAATGTGATTACACCCAATGCAGTTAAACTTTCGTGGGGGTGTACCAACATACCACATAGTATGGTAAATATACATTGTATAACCATTAATTTTATTAATGTAAAAATGTTATACTCCGTGATGCGGTCACGGTTGATAACAAACCAGTCTCGTATCGCAATGTGATTACACCCAATGCAGTTAAACTTTCGTGGGGGTGTACCAACATACCACATAGTATGGTAAATATACATTGTATAACCATTAATTTTATTAATGTAAAAATGTTATACTCCGTGATGCGGTCACGGTTGATAACAAACCAGTCTCGTATCGTAATGTGATTACGCTCAATGATGTTAAACTTTCGTGGGGATGTAGCAATATACCACATAGTATTGTATGTATTGTACAATTATATGGATCTTATGCCTGGATTATGGTCACGTATTACTCGTATAATGATAATTCTGACATGCTAATGTCACATATTAAAAGAATAAGGTCATTGATATTTTAAAGACCAACAATCGCACATGATGCGCAAAGTTACCCACAAGGTGAACACTTTTCCAATAATTTAACAAGTACAGCTATTATAGAACCTATTCCCAGCACATCCCTCCCTCAAGATATTTTGGAGACGCTGGATTATACTAAAGGCAATCAGCGGTTTTTTTTTTCGGAACTAGGATGCCAGTTGAGATTGCTAAACGTTGGGGAAGAGTTCTGATAGACGGCCTTACTAAGGAGAGCAGACTAAAGAGATCTTTTCGAAATCATTAATTTCTAAAAATTTTCAAATGGGTGTTAAATCTAGAAATAGTACCCGTACTAAGTGACACTGCGAAGAAATAAAGATCAAATATTAGCGCAGATCACAGAACTATCTGGGAGTAGGTATTGCTGTAACTGTCATCACCAACGTGACGACTACGATAATTCATAAGAATTCAAATAAAATTGCTAAAAGATTTCTGACATTAGCCAAGTATTTTTAGACTGTGACATTCCGAGAATCTAGAATTAATCTAAAATTCCGGAAAAGATTTAGAAAGAAATTATGTATCTCATCCCTCAATAAAAATTTTGTTAGTAACATCTTTGAAGAAAGACCATTTCAATGGGTGAAGTCTCAAAGACAGCTGAGGGCTTACAAATATGAAGAAATGATGGCAAATTTACCCCAATCGGGTAAATTGGAGAGGCCTACCTCCATCCATGTCGTTCACAAGGATAGCAAGCAAGCAAGGGCTAAGATATGTTACACTGTACGGTCGAGCATCCGCCTCGTACAAACATCACAACTCCTCGACGAGGACTCGAAAATTCCCAAAATATGACTGAGGGAATTCTCCATGTTAATAGATTGTTTAGTCTTTCAACTCCTGTTCTAACAGATGACCTGTCTTTCTTAAATATGTAAGGGATTCTAGATTCCCTTTAATCAACCTATATCACAGATGACTTATTAAAAAAAAAAAAAAAGACAGTCTTAACAATAATGAACTAAAACAATTAGAATTGTTTTGATGAGGGAAGCCAAGTTAATATTATATTAATCAATATTAATATTAAAAATAAATTTATTCCTACATACCATTTCAAAATGGAGGATAAACACACAGTCACAAACTAAACTTCAAAAAATTGCTTTATGGCTTCAGTCAATTTAAAAGATACGTATTTTTTATTCCTGTGGGCAAAATTAGTAGGAAAATACTCACGATTTATATTTGAACATAATATTTTTGCATTTGAATGCCTACCGTTGGGTTTATCCTTTTTTGTATTTACAAAACTACTAAAATCCGTAATGGTTTCACTTCGAATGAGGGTTATAAATAATTCGACGATATATACTATACATAGGAGGATTGCCTTAGATTGCCAAACTCGCTAACAATAACATTATTGGAGACATTAAGTTTCGTTGGTATGATTTAAAAAGCAAGCTTATTCCGAATTCAAAGGAGATATTCTTAGACCTTTGAAGATTTATATTTGCGACTGCCTTGCCCTTGGCGAAAGCGCATTAAGGTGTTTGTGTCTAAAATGTTTCCAAACAAAGATCGTCCAGAAGAAAATTTGTGGATTTCTCGGTGTTTTACGTTCCGCCTGTCCTACGATTGCACGTGTTTACGTATACTTCTGATTGGGTAATTATTTATCTAATGATAATTATGATGGAGTCTCTTATCTCACACTCAAATATAAAATACTATATTAGAGACGGACGGTAGAGACAGGTTAAGGATTTTGTTTCGTAGTAATGATAGAAGTGGTCTTTTGGGATATAACTGAAAGTAATTTCTACTTAATTTACTTAAACGAAAGCGGTTTTTTCACGCCTAAAAATGTTTCGCAAGCAATTCAAATAACATTAATATTTTGTTACGGATTAATAATACCACGGCCATTTATATATAAATAAATATGGTGACGTTCAGTATATACATTTAAATAATATTACTCGAAATCTGGACTCAAGTTATATTCCTTCACAACTTGACATAATATATCAAGTTAAAAAAAAAAAAAAAAAAAAAAGAACCTGATTAAGAATCACGTAAATTCAATATTGACATCGTGTGGTGTTTTTATTTGTTTATTTTTAAAGATAAAATAATAACAATAATAAGTAAAATTAACACAAAGTACAAAGGTTCGCCTGGAAGCAGGACTCAGAGGCTTGCAATATGGATGCCATTATATTAGAGGGAGTAATTATTTTTAAGCTTTTTTTTCTCAATTTTAGCAAAAAAAAAAAATGATGACAAAACGACAGGCGTAATTGCAGTGCCATTGGCCAAGTCAACCATGGTATCCGCTCTTTTTACAATTACAGTCGGATCCTCTAATATTGGCGTCTAATCTTGATCTACTCTTATCAGAACTAAAGATCCTTTATGAAAACGACCTACAGTGGAGTCATTAATATTATATGAAATAATTTGAGCTTTATTATCCAATAATATATTAATATAGTTGTGTTTACAGGAAATAAAAGTAAATAAAACAACATTGAAATTCCTATCATTTTAAAATTTCTTACATCGGAATTTCACAATGCTGGATACTCAATTTTATATAGTTGTCGTTCTGCTCTTGCCTTAATATTGAGTAACAGTTTTACTAAAGAACGAATGCGTCATTCATTCGTAATGGGTGTTTTTAAAATAAAAACTATAATTTCTAAATATCCACCAACTTCGAATTTTATTCAAGTGCTTTATCTCTTAACGGAATGCAAACCTAACGAGAATTTAGCATTAAACAAATTAACTGATTAAAGCTCTAGTAGCTTTAAGGTTATGACATCTCATATTAAAATCATGTATGCAAGGACATTTACCCAAAAACCCCAATCTATCCTGCAAGACTTTATTCTCTTATCTAGAAAGAATAAAAATAAATAAATAAATAAAATAAAAGAAAAAAGATCAATATGTCTCATAGAGAAAAACTATTTCATAATGCAAGCTCTTTCACAATAACACGGTGGTTTTAACTACTTCCGTCCAACACATAGGACGCATCTCGCATCAACTTATAAGAGAAGCTTGTCCATTGAAATTATTAAATATTAATTATTACCACAGGATGGTCTGGAAATACACTTATGTTCGTTAAATCTTATAATAGATACACTTATCTTGAGTGAGATAGAGAATAGGAATTGGTTCTATCCTTTGAGACGGTCTGTTGTGAATCAGATGAATGGTTCTGGACCGATTGTAAAGAATATAATATATGATAATTATATGCAGGTATTTAATATCTCTTTCACCTATTTCATTCTGTTAGCGCTGAACATCTACCAAGTAAAATAATCTCTTCGGATGCAACGTCGTGGTATAATTGGTGGTTAAACAAACTTACCTGAAGTGAAGTTTGACCATAATTATACTAGACGTTGCATCCGAAGAGATTCATCACCCACCCACCCGTCAGTGACTATTGCACACCCGAAGGTTATAATGAAATAGTTGACGATATCTCTGAAATGAATGAAGATCGAGGTGGCGTGGCGCGGCGCATAGACTAGGGAGGTGGTGGGAGATAGTGTTGTAATTTTTAGATTTATTGACTCTGAATATTGTGCGATGCCTAGTACATTGAGAAGTGGACTACCAAGTAAAATAATCTCTTCGGATGCAACGTCTAGTATAATTATGGTCAAACTTCACTTCAGGTAAGTTTGTTTAACCACCAATTATCAGCCATTGTTATCAATTCAACATGCGAGTAACTACATAATAAGGTACAAGTATGTGTAAAACCAATATCGCATTAATTTTAAAATAATTTTGTTAAATTATAGTTAAAATTTGATAGAAAAAAAATCAATACGCACACAACCTTAGCTAGCTTAGTCAGCTGTGGCTGAGGTGGGATTCGAACCCGGAATTGTTGGAGTCGCTTGTCTTCCATTGGACGCGTCCTAAGGTGGTGAATCTCTCTTGAGTTATCTGAGGGATTGCTAGTTGTCTTATTACATTCTGTATAAATGATTCTTTCTACACACGATAAAAAATGTGGTATTCGAACCCACGCATTCCACTGTGCATGTTTAGACCACTTAACTACCTCGCCATTGAGGTGATCGTGTCGAAATTCCTCCACTCTATCTTTCCATCGACAGCCCTTTCAACTGCTGGGTTGACGTCATATGATATTAATGACACGACTCGTTTGATAAATCTAAAAAACAACAATTAAATATAATAATAGATTTAAATAATTAACTTAATAAAAAAAAATATTTTGGTTAAAAATAGCTCTTCTCTCTAATTCGTCATGTTAAAGTTAACCGGTTAATTCAAGCGAAACTGTCTTCTCTGACGTTTCCCTAAGGACTCATAGATAACCTCTGTATAAGAAGATATGTAAAATGAATACCAAAAGTAGGAATTATTAAAATTGGAATTCTGTATCAGTAATTCTGTATCTGTAATATGGAATTGTGTACCTCATAGATAATTAAATTTAATCCTCCTGAATCCACCATTTACTTTTTTTATTATGATATTGTAAAAAGTTGCCAGTGTCAAAATTTGTTAAGTTTTGTTTGTTAATATTTTTAATCACGAATTATTCATCACATATTATATATATAAAGTCAGATTTAATTAAAATATAATATAAATACAGAATATAATTAAAAAGAAGTTTTTGAGGGCAAAATAAAAACGCATTCTACGAGAGATTTATCATGATTTTAAATCATTCTTGAGCAAATTATTAATCATAGATATACGCGAATATTAAATTAATAATAACCCCTATTTATTATACAATAACACTGGAAGAAATTCAAGTTTAGGAAAATAATTCAAATAATTTACAAAAAAATAAGTATAATCAAACAATAAGTATATTGTTTTATATTTAAAATGCTATGGATGTTAAATGAAAAATTAAAACAAATTAGATTAAATTAAATAAAGAAAAAGAAATAAAACAGAAACAAAATTTAGGCAAAAAACTCCTCTGTTTTCCTCAAACAAACATCTTTATACATTTAAACGAAAATTAATTTGAATTTACTAATCAAAGTCGCTGGAATATGTATCCAATACGAACAATTTGTAATTACACTCATTTCAAGAGTTTGTATTAGGTTAGCTACTAAATGGTTGCTATAAACGTTGTTCCATGATTTTCTGTTTTCCTCGTGGGGTAATTTTCCCTGACTAGTGCCGATACCTAGTTAAAAGTTCTCGCAACCAAGAGCCCTATGTTCAAAGTTTTAACCATACCCAACCGGTATCAAAGTACTTTGTTATATGTACAATACTTCGATCGCATCATGTACCAGCTCAATCTAATTATTATTATTTATAATTGATAAATTGTCGTAGAAAATAAAATAGCAAATATTATTAAACTATCTTAAGTCTAATGGCGAGACCTTCGCATTTGCTTATGGGCCACACTATCAGGCGTATTGTGATCACATGCCGGGTTACTGTAAAAAGACCACATAATAAATATTGCGCGCGCGAATGATCGTAAGTCTAATATAACATTGTACATATGTGAGTATATTATGAAACACGTATGATACGAGTAAAACAATTAAGTAGTACGAAACATATAAAATACCTGTTAAAATTATAACCATACATTTCACGAAACTTTTCTCATTAGTTTCTTTTGATAACAGCAATAAGTTAATATTAACGAATTGACTATTAGTATCTAGGTAACTTGTTCTATGGTTTGGACGTAGATAATTAATGCTACGAGCTAAACTTACTGATAACGAATCGATAACCATTTTTTAAAATTAAAATAATTTTTGCACGTGCCTGTTTGTTTATTGTAGCTCGGCATGTGAAAACACTCCGCCTGATGTAAAGCTAGAGTGCGGTCGGTGCGGCGGTGCGGATGAATGGAAACAACTGCTTCTACAGAGAAACCCGTGCGGGCAGCAGTCGCCTCCACTATGCCGGCTTGAGGAGACGAGTATGTACCATCTATTGACAGTGCACACTCCTCTCGCTATACCTGGCTACTTTCAAACTATTCCCGAAACGCGACAAAGTCACTTCACGGGTGTTACATTCGAAAGTGGTGGTACTACCCCAGGACGGCAGACTGGACAAATAACCATCATCAGTGTGCCTACCACTCTTTGTGTCTTTAAATAATATGTAATATGGATAAAAGTCGACATGTGTATCTGTTCGATTTCAATCAATTTATTGAACGTCAACCAGTATTCTATAGAAAACAAAATAAAAATAAATTAGATGTTTGTCACAGACAAAAGTATTTCTGTTAATTATTAAAACATAACTGTTTATAGTACCTATGTAATAGCTATTTGTGTAAAACACTTCTTTTTAATTAAAAAAATATATATATTTTTAAATGTGCGGTACCAACCAACGTGTTCCAACCAATCAAAGGACAATAGCGTCATTTTCTTCTTAATTTTATTTGATGCAAATTAAGTGTTTCAGTTGGTATATAAAAAATATATCTAATGGAAGTGATATCTTGAAATGGCTTTTGATTTAGCAAAGGTTTATATTTCTGGTAATTTCATTCAGTTTTTTTTTTCATTAACTAGATTAAACATAGTCAAGACAAAGAAAAACTTGGTAACCATAATTTGCTAGCTTCAGCTACTTTCCATTTTGACATTTTGAATTATTAACCGTATTGACACGGTCTAGAAAAATATTATAAAGAACTTACTATGTTTGCTCTTAAAGTTTAGTCCTAAAAGTTAAGTAACGTTTGTTCACCCTAAACTTATATCGTTTAGGTATACGCGGGTGCTTTCAAGAGAGAAAATAAAATTAAATTGGTGAGAAGATCCGCTGGTACTTAGCTCATTCCTCTATCTCGATTCAACAGTCGTGTCGATGTCATAAATGATTACGAGAAAATATTAAAGGTATTTTGGTGGGTTAGGGTGTACATTTTTAATTGTAAAATTAGGATAAATGCCTACTTCTGACTTTTAATGAGTTAACTGAAATGAAATGAAATGAAAATCCTTTATTAACATAGGCATGGACTTGGCATGAATCAGAATCTACTTTTGGCTTCGGAAAGGCATATGACGTGAAGACAGGCATTAGAAACTCGTCAATTATAGCCTGTGTTTATAATAACAAAAAAAAACTGAATTATAAATTCAGAAAAAAAAACTGAGTTCAAAAGATATCCTGAAAATAATATGGTTTACCATCATGTTTATTTATAAGTTTTAAAGCTATCGGACAGTGTGAAACCCAGAAATTGCATCGATAAGACAGTCTCGACGCAGAAAATCTTTTAATTCAGTTTAAAAAAAAAATCTTAATGCCTTCCTACTAAGTAAGTACTAGTGTACATATGAAAGAATGATAGGCAATTTTTATTGAAAAAAATAATTGATAGTATTTTGGGGTCGTTGTACTGCTACTGCTAATATTAATATAAAAGCATCTTTAAGAAATATATATGTTTTTTAGTCGCAAAACATCATAAACGGTTAATAACATGATATAGCTATCAAAGAACGATACTTAACTCAGTGGGAGCTCGAACAAATGTACATTAAATAAAGGAAAGTACTAAAAAAAAAAACAATATAGGGAAATACCTCCTGCTATTATTATACAATTATTCTACATGCATATTACCATATTTAATATCTTTTTTTATATAATAAACGATTTATTAAACATGAATAAATCAGATTGCTTTTTTTTATTTATTCGTGAAATGAATTAATTTGGCATTGACTAGCCTTTTTTAAGCTAGAACAGTGAAATGTCTCCACTGCTGCCCGCGCTATGTTCTTTATAAGATATTTCTCTGTGAGTCCGCACTCTATCTTAACATTTAATTAAACAGATTTCGGTAGCATACGAGACCACTATTTTTTTAAAACTTTTATATTTCTATTTAAATTGTCTACGTTTTACGGCACATAGTAAGTTATCTAGTGCTGCAATACGAGTATTCAGGGAACAGATAAAAACTACAATGCAAAATTTAATTACGAGCATTTATCTTGAAAAATCTATAAAATGAAATGACGTCACGAATTGCGTTATATATGATTTATTATATGAATGCCTTTACTAGGTGTGATACAGTATCATTGCCTACAAAGGAAGCGGCCAAAATACATCATATAATTTTTTTTTTTTTTTAAATGTAATGACCGCCTAATTTGCGGTCCATGAACGAAAACAACTGCTACTACAAATAAATTTCCACAGGCAGCAGTCGGGTCCGTTGTGCCGGATACATTGAGAGATTCGGATTCAAACGCTTGTAGTTAAACTTATCAACAATTCATCGTTTAGAATTTCGTCTGTTTACTCTTGAAAGTTAGGATTCAATTTAATTAAAAGAACAGAAGGCTCAGTATGCTAGTATATAGTGGCTGTATGAACTTGACGTCAGTATTTAACTTTTCTGGCGGTTTGCGATTTACTGAGGTGTGTGTAGCGGTCTTAAATCTTCTGCCTGTCTTCATAGATTTTGTATGCCCCCTAAAAATTAACCAAACGAATAACTTTCTGTTCGCAATGTATTATTCATAATTACACGACATAAAACATAAAACACGACAAATATTGCATACATTTTGAACGACTACCCTCGACAAGTAAAGCCGATATTTTGTTTTATTTAATACTTTGTTTAATGAAAAATATGCTTTAAATTTTTTTTAACGTTTTTCGAAGCTTCTCCAAATAAAATTAAAAAAAGTCTTCGCTTTAAAAATTATATGATTTTTAATTCAAATAACTACGTCATTACAGCGTCCATTACAAACGATGGCCTCGACTAATACCTAAATTGAGTTAAAGCTTTTTCTGACAAAGCCAATCCAATCTTTTATTGCCTTTTAAGCTTTGATCTTTAGGGCTGCCACATACTATAAGAATTCGCAGCGCAAAATTAAATACAAATGTAAGAAAGATAGTAAGTAAGCGGCTCTTTTTACTCGGGTAATGACACAAAACAATTAAATTATTAATATTATAAAAAAACTGAGATAGAAGTGCCACGAATTTAACTATTTGACCGTACCAACAGTCAAATACTTTAACAATAACTTATTAACTTGTTGGAAATGAATAAATTAATATTAAAAATGACAAAATAGTGGAAAAATAATAAGCACTTTAACTAGTTTAATATCAAACGGAGTGTCGTCCCATGTCGACGTACTATATAAAAATAATGTAAAATACCTTCAATTCATTAAGAAAAAAGAAGAAATTGTAATACTGAAGACGTGACTGTATGGGCTTTGATGTCTTTGCCTTCCTAGAATTGCAAAAAAAAATTATTCCAAATTATAAATCGTATTGGTTTATGGCTAAACATTATAAAACTGTAGATTTTTTTAAAATGTGAATATGTACGTACCATGTGAATATGTACGTACTATGTGAATCAGCCCTTAAGTCAAACAGAATTTTAAAAGTAAACTAGAGAGAAACTCCGCGCCCTTGGGGACGAGTAAGGCTTTTATCTCTCCGCAGTTTGGTCCCAGCGGATATCACCAGCGCAAATGCAACCAACTTTTCAAATGTCAATACTAAACACGTATTTCAATTTTGCATTTTCAATATTGCAAATCGAAATCGGTTGAAATGCTTTTGGAAATACGAGTAAGTTCAACGTTAGACATAATATTTAGTTTATTATACATTATGTCATGAAGTGCAAGTCTGTTTGTTACACAGAGATCCTTGGTTTTTTAAAGTTATAAATATACTTCCTAATAATTAATTATTTAAGAAAAAAAAATTTTTTTTGTTTAGGTCTGGGTGTTATTTTATAACTTTGTGTTGTCTTTGGGTTTGTGTAAAGTAATTACGAGTTATGAAACTTCAAATAGCAATATATTTGAATGTCTAATATAACGAATATAGCAGTGAATATTATTTACCTACATTAATAAACATACTATCATTTCTGATTGAAATACATGAATTTAATGTTTTATTTGTCGATATATGATAAATGTATTTGATTTATTTAACCATAAACAATTGCTAAACATGTGTGATAATAAAACTGTTTCAATTGATTCACAACTGAGTTGCAAATACAATAAATGGTAAATAAGTCATCAAGGAAACACCGCTGGCAAAAAGGTGAAATAGGTTTTGTTATTATTATTATTAAGGGTACTTTATTAAATGCGTAATAGATAGCAAAAGTAAACTAAATAAAATTATAAAAGAAAATGGGTTCTAAATATAATATTTAAAATTATCATGTTCATATATTGTTTTTTTTTGTGTTTTGTTGTTATGTGTTTATTTATTAAACAAACTGTATGTGTGAATAAGAAAATTAAAGAGTTTTTTATGTTATTGTACTGTCTAAATAAATAAAATGTTTAGTATTCTCTTGTATACTCCCTATTAACGCCCACCAACAAACAGTTTAGCAAAATTTAGTCGAAACTTGAATTAATTTTAATACCTATAACTACGACCAAAATATAAGATACGAGTATCTTGCAATCACAAGGACTTAGAAACAAGGGTCAAATAAAATCCCTTCTAAAACCCTACTGAAAGCAGGTAAAGCTCGTTGCGACTGTACTTTACTATGGCGTGGACCTTCGATAAAAATACATTTTGAAAATTACTCTACCATTTTTAATACATTTAATAAGATTTCTTTTGGATTCACAAAAATTCCGATTAATAATTTGTATGAAAATAAGCAATTTTTATCTTACAAGAAATAGAAATTACAAATTAAAGAGAGATTGGATATGAAACCTTCAACTCGACAAATCATTAGGCCATAGTGATTAAAAGTTTTTGTATTTAGAAAGGATGAATTAAAATAATAATAATAATTTCCAAAAACTTCGTCTTCTTGTGATTTTAAAGTCGTGGGTTTTTTGTATTATTACAAAGGCACTGCAACCACTTTTATAAAACGGAAAAATAAACATGTTTTGAGGAGAAATTTTCACGCGTTCCTCAGTAGCGTGTGAACGTTACCTAGCTGAGTGGGCAAAGGCACGTATTACACGGAAGACGCAGTGTTCGATCCTCGCCTCGGGCTGTGTGTGAATTCATTTCCTATATTCAATTTTCATCATAATTTAATAATAACAATCCCAATATTTGAATATGCAAAAATATTCAAACATATTTTTATTTAAAAAAGATTGGTTGAACCTGAATATACGTACACGTTGTTTTTTTTTTATTGTAGCTCGACATTCCGCCTGATGTAAAGCTAGAGTGCGGTTCATGAGATAAATCTCTACGGACAGCAGTCGCCTCGGCTGTACTGGTCTGAGGAGACGAGTACATACCATCTAGATTGACAGTGCACACTCCTCTCGTTATACCTCCCGAAACGCGACAAGGTCACGTCACGGGTGTTACATTCGAACGTGGTGGTACTGCTCCAGGACGGCAGACTGGGCTAATAACCATCATCTGTATGCCTACCACTCTTTAATAATGCCAATAGGCACTGAGCGATCAAAGTACATATAAGGTTCGAACACGGGTATCATCGATCGTGAGTTCACGCGTCTTACCGCTAGACCACGGCTGCTCTAAATATAAACGGCAGTAATAAAATCCCTACTCTTTATATATAGATATATGAAATTATGTATAGATAGGTGTAGATTGTAGTTACACAGCAAACATTGAAACGTTGAACGAACAAGCTTAACCGAATTTCAAAAGCCAAATACAGAAAAAAACTTTTACAATATGAACCGCGAGTTAATAGGATTGCGTCAACATTCGAAATACCCCAACATAATCTGGTGAAAACCAATATTGTAATTTGAAATAATTCCACAAGCCTTCTTTTTATTTTATTGTAGCTCGGCATATCATAACACTTCGCCTGATGTAAAGCTAGAGTGCGGTCCAAGAACGGAAACAACTGCTACTACAGATAAATCGCTCCAGGCATTAGTCGCCTCCGCTATACTGGCCTGAGGAGACGAGTATGCACCACCCAGATTGACAGTCCACACACCTCTCGCTATACCTGGCTACTTTTAAACTGCTCCCGAAGCGCGACAAGGTCACTTCACGGGTGTTACATTTGAAAGTGGTGGTACTACCCTAGGACGGTAGACTGGGCTAATAACCATCATCAGTTTGCCTACCACTCTTTAATAGTGCCTATAGGCACTGAACGACCAAAGTACATACAACGAAGTTACATTGGTACCGGTCAGAATTAGCGAGGTTCGAACACAGGTCTCATTGATCGTGAGCTCACGCGTTTTACCGCTCTCGCTCCCTTTTGTGTTTAATTTAATTAATATATCAGAAATTAATAATAAATATCGCTTAAATAAGTACAGTATTTTTTATAGTAGTCCGGCGTGTGACTATTCTCCACCTGATGTTTTGCCTATATGTATCTGCAATCGGTTCTGACATGCTTTCTTTTAATTGACAAAAGAAGTGAGTGTTTAACTCAGGATTTTTGTTAACCTAATTGCGTGTATAACTTTATAAAAAAAATTTAAGCCATTTAATAAATAAATAAATAAATATTTTTGGTACTTGGTATACCCAAGTATAAATCTAAAATTTTTAATTATTATATTTCAATTAAAGATTTGAAATGGTTAATAAACAGCGATTAATATAGGTGACTCATTATGAAAATGTCACTCGGGGTCGTTTATAAGGAACGTTCTAAATTAGGGTTCCTTTCATAATGTTACGAGAATTTTTACGTTTATTTTGTACACCTGCTGTTTGTTTAAAGTGTTCGCATAAAATTTATTGCCATTCCGTTCTAAATGCTATACTTTCTATTTATTAAATAACTAAATACTTATGTACAATTTTCGGAATCAAATCTAGGAATTAGAACCTGTTTTATGGTTAACAGAACAAGGATAAATACAAATACAGAACATCTAAGACCCGAACTTTTTCTTTTGCGAGAAACAAGTAAAAAATACGTGTCTAAAGTTGAATTCAAATATTCCTTTTTTTTTTTTCTTTACTGTGTTATAGCTCCGCATATGGCAACACTCCGCCTGATGTAAAGCTAGAGTGCGATCAATGAACAAAAAAAAAAACTGTTACCGCAGATAAATTTCTACAGGCAGCAGTCGCCTCCGCTATGCTTGGGGTAACGAATGTGCAACATTTAGATTAATAGTGCACAATCCTCTCGATAACGATAACAGGTAAAACTGGCTTATTATTTATACCTGATTTTAACACCATTACAAATGGACATAGAGACAAAATAAGTGTGATTAATATTAATAACTAAAAGCTCTCCAAATGTGTTGTGTTAAATACTATTAGAGCTTATATTGATGTTTATTTCGGTTATTTAATAATTTATTTGTAATAAATAAATCCTTTTAAATTTTACTAACCAAACACAAAATTTAAGGAAATACAAAAACGCTTAATTAAAACTTACTCGAATGCTGTATTTTCTCAGACTTTTAAAAAGAAAACTTTATTTGATTAAACACAATTGAAAATTTAAAAAAAAAAGCAATCCGAACACGTAAATATATGTATGGAATTATGTAGGAAAAGGCATAGCTTTTAGTAACATAAGCTTTCCTAAGTTATTCAGGTATTGTCATGCTTCGTCAATTGAAATGCTTTTATGTAAATAGGAAGATACATGGACTCACACCAGTATATATCTCACTGGGGTAAGCAGAGATATTCGTATAGAGTGGGTGGATGCGTGGATTATATTTATTTAGCTATGAATTCGGCGGACGATTGTCCGTTGGGGGTCTTGTTTTACTCCCTCTCAGACAGGAAGTAGGGCAAAGAGGGTGCACATTACACGGTATTGGTGAGCAGGCATAGAGGAGGCGACTGCTGTATATAGACATTTTTTTGTGAAAGCGGTAGTCACCAATCTCTAGCTTAACATCAGGCGGAGTGTGGTCGAGATACTATAAATGGTAGGTAATAAAATTGTGTTTTATTTTACTAGACTTTTTACATAATACAAACTCTGATTGAATTTTGTATTGTTTGAATTTGAAAGGGAATTCGTCCAGAAATCGTCTAATACAACCATGAAATGGTTTAGATAGTTTTTATAGCAGTTTTACGACTAAACCTAAAACCTTATCTTAACTCAATACAAATACGTTGTCTACTTTAATTTATTATTTATTTTAGTTTTTAGGGGAAAGTCGGAAATGACAGAAGCCCCAGAAGTAACAGAATGTTTTAATTTTTTTACGAATATTTCCCTGTGTTCGAGCAGTTTATTTAAAATGTGAGCCCTCCGTTCAGATGGATAGTTAGTTATAAATAGAGACGATCCATATATCCAAATCGGCACTGAACTTTGTCTACTTGCAGTCTCTGTTCTAGTCTTTTTTAGATATATCTTGCAACGTTTCCTTCGAATTTGCTTCAAGCAGAGCGTGAAAAAGTACCTTCTCAGACCGGCATTCTCGAGTCTCTATAAGTTCCTTATGAGGACCTTTACCGTGCTTATGATGATGATAAAAAAGACGTCTGTAAAATACGAATTTGTAACATAAGCAAACTCTTTTAGTCCTCACTATTCCGGTTATTTTCAAAGTCTGTTTTAAAGTTGACATTCAATGTCTATTAAATTAAATGTTAAAGTAACATAATATAAAGTGCTGAACTTTATTGCTCAGTAACAATTTATGTCGACTTTATTTGGATCACATGATGTTTTCAATAATATTGTTGAGCGATGACGTGTTACTATTAAAATCCTTAATCCTTCATTTTTATAGTAGCTCGACATTTATAACACGTCATCTGATGTTAAGCTAGAGTGCGGTCAATGATTACCACAGAGAAATTTCCGAGAATATTGGAAAATTCGCTCATTGAATTCGTAGCTTAAATCGCTATTAAAGTTTTTTTATTATATTATTAATTATATTTATTTATCTAATTATATTCACAGCTTATATTTACTGTATTTTTATTATTTATTTTTTTATAGTATTAGTTGTTTCATATGTCATCTCGTCTCTCATCTCATCTGCTGTCACTTTAGTGCAATAAATAATTTTATTATTATATATTGGTAAGCATAGTACCGCTTTTCTTAACTACGTGCTTTTTAAAAATAACTGTCGAAATTCCTAATTAAAAAATAAAATCGAAATATTACGAAAAATCTAATTATAAAGTTATAATATTAAGTTATTGAAATAATTAACACCCTAAAATGATAAAATATTCGATAATATAATTTATCTATAATATAAAAATAGTCATTTAATTATTTCTTTAAATAAAAGTTATTTTAGTTAAGTACATATTTCAATATTAATTACTATATAGTATTATAATTCTCTATCTACTTAAATAAATTTCCAAATGTTCCAAATATTCAGAAAAAAAAAAACAAAGCCACACCAAAATATAAACTTTTTTGTACACTATTAAATAATAAAAAAACACTGAACTCGAAAACGATTTTCTAACACTGAAATCAAGAGACGAAACGACCACCTCTCACGGAAGTTATACGCGTACTACTAACTGAGAAGTGAAAGCTCAAGCTCTTCACAATTTCCGCGTTGAAAATTTATATTGTATAGGTTAGCGTTAAACTAGTTTTTAAAGTTGAATTTTAATTGTCTCGTACATTGTAATAGTATGACTTAAAGCGTATGTGGGAAGACGTGGTTTCAGTTCCCCTTAGGGTCATTTATTCTTATTTGCGGTTTGTTTGTGCGCTGTTATTTTTTTCTCTTAATTATTTTAATTTAGCTATTATACACACACCGTTATTTTTGGATTATTATTTATATTTACTCTTTTGTTTTTGATTTTATTATTTTATGAATTTTGTCTCCTTTTTTATTTAATAGCTGTGATTTTGACTAACAAATAAATAAATGAAATTATAGGGTCTTTTCATTTCTCGATACTGTTTGTTAAATAAAAATATTATCATAGGCATGGTATTGGCAATACTATTTATGCAATTTCACAAATATAAAAAATAGCCACCGGGAAAAAATTGCGGGAATATAAATATTAATGTATTTTTTAAATAAAAATAAATCTGTTATTGGTTAATTCTTAATTCAAAACGTAGTAATTATTTCGTTGATAAGTGAACATTAATTATTTTCAATTTTAAGCCAACAAATATCAACAGACAGTTGTTGCTCCCCTCGGCCTGTTGGCATATTTTCCAAACCACATTAGTCTTCTTATTTACGATCTTTATATTTTGTTTCATGTACATTACTGGCTTTGATACGATGAGTGATTTAACAATGTAACAAAAGGCAGCATTGTGGGCAATGCTTACGAATTTAACTTGAAAACAAATTGCTCTACTTCTATTTTATACTTCAGCATGTATCGTAGCTGACCGGCGGGGCTATTGTGTATCTTGCATAAGCAATGCGACAGGCGTAAATTGTACAATAATCGCTGTCAAACATCAATTTGGTATTACATATTAGCAACAGCAACGTCACAGCGCGATAAGCGATAGTGGCGCCACTACAGAGCAATCGGGGAACTAAAAGTGCATCAAAGTCCTTTGCGTGCGAAAAAATTCGTATTATGTAAGACGATCGGTAGCAATGCGACAGCAATCGGCAGACAATTTGATCTGTCAAAACGCAACAACCTCTGCCCTTGTTGCTTACCTATTGTTAGTGTTCGAACATAGTGTTTTGGATAATATTTAAAGTGAGTTATGCTTTAAAACAGTGTAGCATTGTGATAAATTACATTAAAAGTTATGTCAACATTCTAATGAGCGTGATTGTGTTATTTTTTTAGGTTAAGTATCATTTTAGTTATGGCTCGTGCGTGGCTCATTCTGGAGAGATTTGAAGCGGGAAACAGAGCGAGCGAGTTGTTTACAACGTAGTATATGAGACCAGACAAGACCTATGGAGTGACCACTATCAATTCAATAAACACTATCAGCTAACGAGGAACACTGCGTTGCATATAAATGTTAAAAGGCCATCGGTGATGTCTGCTGGTACACTGCATTATAACACCCATTAACGTGTATGCTGTGTTGCATAACATTGTCAACAGGCACAGCTCCCAGTACTTACACAAAGTTGTTAATAGATCATCTTTGTGAGTGATAAAATGAATAAGCTTTTGTTTTGTGTAATTTTAATATAGTTAAATGAAGTCATATGCCTTAAATGTTTTGGTGTATATACCTAAATTTGAACTTGATCTATGTGTAACAGTAATTGAATATCTAGTTATATGTATATATTGTAAAATAAAAACAAAGTGTATGTATGTAGGTATATGTAATAAATTTTTTTCATTTATGGTTTATACCATTTATATAAAGAAAACTACCATTTTTGTTTTACTAATTTATTGTCAAAACACAAAGTTTTTAGAAATACCAATGTATGGACTGTGGCCCATACTTTCTTACAAAAACAGGCACGTACAGTTGAGTGTCCCTAAGCACGGTGGCTTCTCAAATGATACTATCTTCTGGTCTGTCACCGACTCCTTGGGCGGAAAGCCCACAACCTTATGCAAATATCATCCCAGTATTTTGTTGCGGCCATAAATTTGGATCTACGTCAATCAGCTCGGCACTACAAAATTAGAATTGATTAATTAGGATTTGTATGTTTTTTAAAAAGCGATAGATTCTGTGAATAGACTTACATAATACTATAGAGGTCACTCACTTGTTTCCACTGCTGTCCATTTTTAGATTCACCAGAAACATGGGCATTTAATTTTTGGCTGATTTCGTTCTATGTTTTCCTTTGATCTTCCACCAAGACCAACCCCGTAGCTAATGCTAGATGCATCGCCAAGTAGTCTAAGAGTCCTTGTAGATGTCAGTTGGATGTATCATGCTCCATTGTAAACTAAAAGAATTACAATAATTGTAATAGATTTTTATAAGCCATAACCTACTAAACAAAAGTAACTTGTTATACTTACTTAGGTTATTTGTTGCAAGCAGACTTTATAGTTTGAAAAGTTGGCTCTCAAATGCCGTTCGACACCCGCTTGAGAATGTTTTTTTTTACTAATTTGGTCACATCATTTTAAAACACCGACGAAGCACCATTATAAACAAAACACTTGACATTCCCATCTTAGTTCCACCTATTGCTAATTAATCGCGAGTGGCGCTGATTTCATTGCTAAAAGTGCATTTGACAAGAAGCGGACGACAGCAGAGCAATAGCCGTACATAATACGAATTTTTATAGCGATTAGCAATCGTTCGCGCGGCTGTCGCGCAGCTGTCGCTGTCTGCAAAATATCTGCGAATGATACACAATAACCCTGCGGATGGATTGACTCTTATTTAGGCTATTGGTTTTTTTAATAACATAGACTCGTAGCACGTCTACGAATTGCACGTAGCTATATTTGTCGTAGCAATCGTAGCATGGCGTAGTCTTACAGGTACGTTTAACGAAATCTGTTTTTTACGTAGGTAATTTAAAATTTAAGTAGACAGCCGCTTACTTAAACGCTTTCTTTATATGCAAGTAGTTGCCTAAAATCAGCCTTATTATAGAAGTATTATTTAAAGTTGGTACACAGACTGATGATGCTTGTTAGTCCAGTCTACAGTCCTGGAGAAGTAGTACCACCCCATTCAAGTGTGACAAACGTGAAGTGACCTAGTTTACCTAGGATTAGCTTGGAAGTGGTCGGCAAAGACACTGAAATAAAATATTTTATGCGGCTTACTATAGTTCTCTCTTTTGACTTGCCTTACCTTAAACATTAACAAACAACATAAAAAATTAATCTAACCGATCTACAATAAAAAATCACTATTGCAAACATTTCTATTTTTAAAAGTTTAAACTATATCAATAATTGAAACGTATAACGAGAAGAGCGTGCGTCGTCAACCTGTATGGTGCACTCATCACAGGCATTGTGGAGGCAACTGTTGTCTGCAATAATTTATCTGTGGTAGTGTTGTTTTCGTCCACGGACCTCACTCTAGCTTAACATCACGTGAAGTGTTGTTATGTGTTTAACTAAAATTTTAAGATAGCGTTTTTTAATCTGCGAAGTTTTTTGAATAGCGAAGAGATAAAGCAGAACTGTGTGCCCTCTTCCGGGTAACTCCGGATGTGGCAAGCGCTCCTGCATTCACATCTCTCGCCTACATCTACTTTATTTACACGTGAATGGGGATTATTTTTATTGTGCGATAAAGAATTTTATTACGTTAGGAAATTAATTTATAGCACATATTAGGTTGGCAGAAAAACTAACTATAACTGATTATAATAGTTGGAAAGCCTATTTTATCTATAGCCATAAGGCCCAGTATGGTACAAAAATTAAAGTAGCTATCATTTCAGGCAAGATACATTGTAATGATACTCTATTCGTTGCTTGTTGTGAATTAGCAACAATAATGGGTCAAGACTTCTCAATGTAACCTCCGTGAAGTGACCTTGTCGCGTTTCGGAAACACATTCGTCTCGTCAAGCCGGCATAGCGGAGGCGACTGTTAGAAAATATATAATTTATAAACGAGCTAATATCATTACTAACTATAAGATTTAAATAGCGTAATTTGTTAATGTTGATATACACCTCTTCACACCACGTATTCCGCAACTATAACTAAGCCTTCATTTAAGTCCTTTATGACAACCATTCGACCAACTTAATGGTGAATAATTGTTATGCAAAATAACTTAAATTATTACAAATGTGTTTCAGTAATAAATTAACCATATATTATAACAATATTTCCTAATTATTATTGCAGGAGTGGTAGTCAGGTAGAAGTAGCCAGGTATAACGAGAGAATGGTGCACTGTCAATCTGAATGGTGCACATTCGTCTCCCCGGCATAGAGGAGGTGACTGCTTTCTGCAGAAATTAATCTGTAGTAGCAATTATTTTCGTTTACGAATCGCATTCTAGCTTTACATCAGGCCGGAGTGTTGTCATATGCCGAGCTACAATAATAATTTTAATAAGTTATTGGCCCAGTCCGACGTCCTATAACCACCAGTAGTCTACCTACCGCTCTTGTAATATAAATAATTATGTATTAAACCAACATTTAAATAAAAGAAGCGACAAAAAAGATATCTAATGGCCACTTTGATTTCCAGCATCTGAAAAGCAGTAAAATGTGCAATTAAAACAGTTTTTCCATGTAGTCAAAGACGACCTATTTCTTTTAAAAGTGACTTTCTTAATCTCAGTGCAGTAGTGTGTCAGCGTCATTTAGGTAGTAGGTAAGCACTTTAGATCTCTCGTATAAATTGTGTGCTCGTCTTTACCTAGATATTTACGTTGAATAATTATGGTAATTCTAATTACTTATCCTTTTACAACATTTATTTCAGGCATCTGACTGCACTGCCATTGACAGGCGCGAGATCAAATCTGGACGACCTTATGTTAAGTTCTTTTGTGAGGCAAAACCTTTATATGCCAGATTATTGAGACTAGTGTGTACCGTGCAGTTTGACAAGGATGATTGCTCCCGTTAACTGAAGATGTTAAGATGTTCCCTAAACGCGTCTAAGTCAGCTGAGATGTGAAAATTAATAGTATCAATGTAACTAATTATCACGTGTTTTAATCATTTAATTAATTAAATTGATAATTTGTAGTTATTGTATTTTTAATATTCAAGACTTTTTCATTTAACAAGTAACTAACTAGGTATCTTAATTTTTAACCGGTTCCAATCAATTCGTTTTTACATTAATCTGAATAATTTATTTAAAAAACTTTGCGGCATTTCAGTGGATCTTCTTGCATTTTACTTGGATTTTGTACAGTTTGTCCGTAGCTTCGTTTACATAATCCTCATTTGCACAGACCGACCCAGATACAATGTATTTTTAAAGCAATTTACTTTAATAGTATCTATAGGTTTAGATACAAGCTGGATTTAGCTAAACATTATTTAAAATAGCTGCCTACTAATAAAAAAGAAATTGGTGGTAATTCGGTAGATTGGGTTAATTACCATCATCAGTCTATTTACCGACCCAGGGGCCTACTGCGACCTTGTATAGTTTCGTTTTACGTTTGGTCGGCTCTGGCGATAAACGAAAGTCAATAGCCCGAATTATTGGCCAAACTTCGTTTTCGGTTGTTTGAAAGTAGCCCCCTAGGATCTACGATTGAGGCAAAATTCGACATTGCCCTCAAACAAACCAAGACTTAGGTAAGTTTCACATCACACCTTCGGCTTGACGTCTCTTCTGGACACCTGTATTTTTTGTACCTCTTTGTAATTCAAACGCACGAGCCACGGAACCAGGATCGTCTCTCTCCCCTCCAATGTTTAGTGTTTTGCTGTATATCCAGGATCATATATTATTGAAGTGGCACCTTTTAGGTTCCTAACAATAGTTCTGTTTGTTTTGAATATTATACCAGCACTTGAAAAAATTACTGAAACCACACTAAGAAGAAAATTGTATTTTTTTATTGTAGCTCAACACTCCGCCAAAACTAAAATGCGGTCCATGAACGGAAACAGCCTCCGCTATGCCGGCTTGATGAGACGAATGAGCACCATTCAGATTGACAGTACAATTTCCTCTCGTTAGATCTGGAAACGCGACAACGTCAATTCACGGATATTTGGATTTTTTATTTTAATTTAAGACTATTAAATGATAAGTAATGTTAACTATGGAAAAGTGTGCAATAAACAAGCTCGTCATGCAAACAATTTATTGCAAAACAAACGACGAACTGTAGGAAATTTATAACCGGACGTGACCGCTTTAATATGGCGTCGAATGATGAGGAAACGTGATATTATTCCTCTTTTTATATTCCATATGAATTCAGGTCGAGTAGAGCATCGCCATACTTATTGTCGAAAGGAATAAATAGACCAGATATAGGGTTATGGTGTATGGTTTATTCTTTTCACTGCGTCGTAAATTGCAGGGATTCTTTTTTATAGTCTAACCTTTAGTTCCATGGAGATTGGCACGCAATAGATCACCACATTTTTTACAATTTGGCCGTTGTAAATTATGACAGAATTTTTATTTTAAAATTCAATTTTCATCATTATCTAGTAACAAACCAAACAGCGACGCCGCACCAGAATATAAGATAATTTGTTTTATAGTAGCTCGATATAGTGTCATCCCCCGCCTGCTTTTGAGAGCGCGGTCTATGAAGACAACTATTAGCACAGAGAAAACAATCAACAGTCGTCACCGCTATGCCAGCTCGAGGAGAGGAATAAACGTCTACCGTGTCTTATTAAAGATTTGTGCCGTTGTATTAGGTTTATGTTATGATATTAGTTAGTACTTTTAATAATTTCGGAACGCAGCGGTTGCGCCCGTTCCCGCCATTGTCAATGTCAGTGCTGTCAGTCAGACATTCATAAAATATATCTCTTGTCGTCACGTCGTTTGTCTTATTTATAATTTCCTAAGTATTCCCGAGCACACGAAACATTACATGGTGTCAGAAGTGGTGAGAAGCGGTTACAAGGTAACTGAAGAGAGATGTCGAAGTCATCTAGTTGCACATCATCGAAAATGACGAGCAGATTAAATATTGCGGGTAACTTGAATCCTTTGGCTACAGACGGAAACCTAACGAAAAATTGGAGAAAATGGCATCAATCGTTCAAACTGTTCATGGTAGCTAGTGGATTGGATGAAGACCCCGATAACAAAAAAGTCGCGCTGTTTCTTCACTTCATTGGTGAGAAAGGTCTAGAAATCTTCAATACTTTCAACCTAGATGAATGCAATGTAACATACAAGGAATTAACACAAAAATTCGAAGAATATTTTGTACCTAAAGCAAATGTTACATACGAAAGCCACAAATTCTTCACATATAAGCAAAAAGATGAAGAATCAGTTGATAATTTCGTCACAATTCTAAAAGAGCTAAGTAGAACATGTGATTTTGGTTCACTTACAGAGAGGTTAATAAAAGATATATTCATATGCAATCTAAATGAAAAATATCAGTACATCAGGGAAAAATTACTGTTAGAACAAGATTTAACACTCGATAAAGCAATCTTGTTGGCTAGAAATTTGGAAGCATCATACACACAAGCAAAAGCATTAAGAAATGATCAAATGAGTTCTATAATGTATAATAAAGCTCATATGAGTCGCAGTCAGTCGCTTAACAAGTCAAGCAATCAACGGTCAAGGTCAAGGTCAAAGTCCAAATCACATTCAAGAGGTCCTACGTGTGGAAAGTGTGCTCAAGTCCATCGCTACAGGTGTCCAGCATCAAGTGCTAAGTGCAGAAAGTGTCATTCAATCGGTCATTATGAAGTATGCTGTCGGTCCAAAAAAGTATGCGTTTTGCAGGTAGATGAATATGAAGCTCAAAACGGTAAAAATTTAAATAATTTATTTATAGGACATTTAAAATCATCTATTACAAATAATTCTGAGTGGTGTTTTAATTTAAAAATTAATAATTATAATATTAAATGTATTTTAGATACTGGAAGTGACGCTAATGTTATGTCTTTAAAAGTGTTTAAGTCTTTGAATATTTCAAGTGAATTTTTGCCATGTAATTGTAAAGTCACGTCATATAGTGGAGATTATATTAATATTATAGGCGAACAAGAATTAGAATGTTCATATTTTTTGTCAAATAATAATTGTGAATATATTAAGAAAATTAAATTTATAATAGCAGATGTCTCTTCACCGACTGTTATTGGTAGATATACATGTAGTGATTTAGGTCTTGTCAAGAGAGTTTACAATATAAGTCATAATAGTCAAAGTTCTATTCAGTCAGTCAATCAATTATATCAAAATATGAATAATAATAATAATAATAAATTAAATCAATTATTAAATAATTATAAATCAGTTTTTGATGGTCTAGGCTGCTTACCAGGTGAATGTCACATTACTGTAGATGAGAATGTTCGTCCCAGGATAGATGCACCGAGGAAAATACCGTTTGCTCTTCATGAAAGACTAAAAAAGGAACTTGATTCTATGGAAAAGCTAGATGTCATTGCTAAGGTCACAAGTCCAACGTCATGGGTGAGTTCTCTTATTTTAGTTGAAAAGAAAAATGGACAGCTACGAGTATGTCTCGATCCGAGAAATCTTAATCAAGCTATATGCAGATCACACTATCCGATACCAACAATAGACAATGTACGTACGAATCTTATGGGAGCATCTTATTTTTCTACATTAGATGCTAGCAGTGGATTCTGGATGATCACATTGGATTATGAAAGTTCTTTATTATGTACATTTAATACTCCTTTTGGACGTTACAGATTCAAACGTCTTCCTTATGGCATAAATAGTGCACCGGAATACTTTCATCGAGTCATGACAGAAATATTTGCAGAATTGCCAGGAGTTTTAGTTTATTTTGATGATATTTTAGTCTATGGATCAACATTAGAAGAACATAACTCGAGACTACAAAATGTATTACAGAAGGCTAAGGAGGTAAACTTAAAATTTAATAGTACGAAATGTACTTTTGCCAAAAATAAAATTAAGTATCTTGGTCATATTTTCACAAAGAATGGTATAACACCAGACGAAGAAAAAGTCAAAGCAATTAAAGAAATGCCGTCACCAACATGTCTAAAAGATCTACAAAGATTTATGGGAATATTAAATTATTTAGGAAATTTTATATCAAATTTAGCACAAGAGATAGAACCTTTAAGAAATTTATTAAAAAAGTCTACACAATGGAATTGGAATTCTAGTCATGAAGCAACATTTTGTCATCTTAAAGAATTAATAAGTCGTGCCCCTGTGCTTGCACATTTTAGTGTAAATAAACCTATTGTGTTATCAGTTGATGCGAGCCAGTCAGCCGTTGGAGCAGTCCTTCTTCAGAATAGTCAACCGATATGTTATGCATCAAAGACACTAACGTCGACACAACAGAGAATGGCGCAGATTGAAAAAGAACTTTATGCTATTGTCTTTGGCTGTGTAAAGTTCCATCAATTTATTTACGGTCAAGTCATTACAGTTGAAACTGATCACAATCCTCTAATAACGCTTTTTAAGAAACCTTTGGCTGAAGTCCCGTCACGTTTACAACGAATGATGCTTAAAATACAAGCATATGATCTTCGTGTAGTATATAAACCAGGAAGTAAAATGTATATTGCAGATTCATTATCTCGAGCAGCTTTACCTGAAACATCCGAAGATGAGCTCGACGAAGATATTGTAATACATGCAAATCTATTAACAAAACACTTACCTATTTCAACAGAACGTCGCAAATGGCTAATAGATGCTACAAATGAAGATGAGTCTATGCAATTACTGAAAAAAGCCTACAAAGATGGATGGCCAGTAAATAAGTCAGAAGTACATCCATTAATACAATGCTATTGGAACTATCGTCATGAAATACATACTGAAGCCGATTTAGTATTTAAAGGTAACAGTTTCATAATTCCTACAAAGTTAAGAGCGGATATTTTGAAGATTATACATAAAGGACACTTAGGTGTTGAAAAATCAAAGAATTTTGCAAGAGGAATTGTATTTTGGCCGCTAATGTCACAAGATATTAAAAATGTCATAGAAAGTTGTTCTACATGTCAGTCGCATCGAAATGCAAACCCACCTGAACCATTATTGTCACATGAAATAAGTCAAATACCATGGGAAAAAGTCGGGATTGATTTTTTAGATTTCAGAAATCAAACTTATGTTGTAGTAGAAGACTACTATTCAAACTATATTGAAATGTCAAATGTAAGTACAACGTCAGCTAAAACGCTCATAAATGCTATAAAACCTATTTTCAGTCGACATGGCATACCAGTCACAATAGTAAGTGATAATGGTCCTCCCTTTAATTCATTAGAATTTAAAGAATTTCTTAAAGAATGGGATATTCAACATGTAACTTCAAGTCCGTACTTACCAAGATCAAATGGCCTAGTAGAATCAGGCGTCAAAATTGTTAAAAATATTTTAAGTAAATGTCATGAGTCAGGAACAGATATTCATCTAGCTATGCTTCAGTACAGAACAACACCAAGAGGAAATATACCGTCTCCGTCACAATTATTAATGTCACGTTCTCTACGTACACAGATTCCAACAGTCTTGAAACACTTAAAACCTAAAGTCGTCAGGTTTAAAGATTATGTCGAAGGAAAGAAGAAGAATATTGAAAAGCAGAGTCACTATTATAATAAAAAAGCAAGATCATTACCTATGTTAGAAGAAGGTGATACTATATTATATAAGAAGAGTCCTCAAACGAAGTGGTTGCCTGGAAAAGTTATAAGAAAGGCTCAGGAACCAAGGTCATTCATTATCGAATCATTAGATGGTAACATCTATCGTCGGAATCGTCAACATCTGTTAAAACCCAGTCAATCAAGAGAAGAAAGCGATGATAGCCCAGACAAAGAACCTGTGAAAGATAAAACTACTAAGAGAGTTGTCAAACCACCAAGACGTCTTATTGAAGAATTATCTAATTTATTTTAATTACATTTTATATTTTCATATTATTCAAGTCATATTTTGATATAGTCGATAAAAATTAGATACGTTAATATTAGTTGTCAATTGCCAAATTCATTTATTATTTGTACTGTAAAATAGTTTATAAGTCTGTATATATAAACAATTTATTTTTAAAAAAAGAAACGTGTTATGATATTAGTTAGTACTTTTAATAATTTCGGAACGCAGCGGTTGCGCCCGTTCCCGCCATTGTCAATGTCAGTGCTGTCAGTCAGACATTCATAAAATATATCTCTTGTCGTCACGTCGTTTGTCTTATTTATAATTTCCTAAGTATTCCCGAGCACACGAAACATTACAGTTTATTTGTTACTTATTTAATTTTTATTTTAAAAAATCGCGTGAAAAGGAGTAATTAATAATAAAAAACATTGTATCAAGTTTAAAAATTTATTATAAGCAAGACTTTACAGTTTATGGAAATAATGTAAATGTTGTTTTTGTTCATATATTTTGAAAGTTACTTAGGGTGGTACTAACTCTATTTAAAGTAGTAAAATCTTAAGTCTAGTGAATTTACAATTTATGTTGGATTCTAATACAAAATTAAACTCAAGTTTTATTATTGAATGTAGGAATCGGCAATGTAAACCACCCTAAAATCCCTAATTTTCCATACTAAAGTTAATCCCAAAAACCATTCATCGACACTGAATCCCTTCTTAATTAAAACTACAACTGTTCTAGCAACCCTATGTAGATTGTCTATTTCAAAATATACCATTTAGTAACTACATTTCTTACGACTTATTGACGTGAAAGTGATATTTTAAGCTTGTTTTGTTTGTAGTAAGTACAAGTTTAAAACTAGGGTTGCCAACATTTATTTCATGAATTTTTCGGAATTAATTCTAATATAGTATTTTATGGACAAAGTAAAAAAAGGAAAATTGAATTTATTTATTTCAAATAGGCCCACTGAGGCACAAACAAAAACTCCAATACAGCTGGCAACCCTACTTCAAACGTCAAATTAACACATTAGCAAGTACTGAGCACGAATATACTCCCGACTATTAAATAAATTTTCACGAGCACATTTTGTATTCGAATCTGTAATATAAGATGGCAACACCAAAGCAAACAAAGATACAATAAAAGCTCTTGTAGTTTATTTTTTTCAATGGCAATACAAAACTAGCGTCCAAAGTACAAATAACATAGTTACATTGGCACCGGTCAGAATTTATCGAAGTTTGAACACGGGACTCATGGATCGTGATTCACGCCTTCTGCAGCCTGACTACGGCACTATATCCAATCAAATATTTTTCAGAGATTGTGATGTTGCCAAATTGCCACACAAAATGTGCTCGAGGCATATCAGTTTGTTAATCAATAGTTTATTCTTGCTTTGAAGTATAAACTACAGGATGTACATAAAAACTGGCTAAAAATACGCAATAAACATTTTATATACAATAAATATCACCAGTTTAGTAATATTTCAATAAGATAATAGTATAATGTGTTTTAAGTATTTTTTTGCAAGTATGACTGGAATTCTGTCGTCACTCACCTTCGCTATGCTGAACTTAAGAATTTAAAAGACTAGTTACTTCACTGGTGATATTATGTTTTGCGACTTTTGAGAACGGCACTTGGTGAATATATTTTATTTAAATATTACATTTCATTATATTTTTAGCTTCTAAATGCAAATAAACATGTTTATTGTACTCTAAATATGCAATTTGCTTAATTTTAAATTCAATATTTAATATCGACGCTTAAAATGCAAAAAGGCTTAAGTAACCACGACTTTACAAGGATGTACGAATTCACAATTTTTAGAGGTGGCATTTTTCAAAAAAAACAAGTCGTCTCCTTGCCTATCAGAAAACTTCTCGTCACAGTATTTATTATATACAGCGTAGTATATTTATTATATTTTATAGTAGTATTTCTTTTATTGTGTGTATGTATATATTGTATATTTTATTTATGTATTTACTATAATTATATACTCTATCCCTCTTACCCCCTCTCACTTACCCAAAGGTCGACTGGTAGATAAATCCTCACGGCTTTAAGTCTTACCTTTTGTAAATTTACAATAAAGTATATAAATAAAAAAAAATTACTCTAAATTCTTGTAGGTCTTAAAAATATAATGCGAATAGTTTGTTTTCATTTAAAATTGTGCAATTTAGTGTTAGCTTAAGTCTTTCACATTTTAAGCGTCAACGTACTAAGAAAATAAGAAAAAAGTTTTACAATTAATTCAATAACCCCCCGAATCTCACTTTAATGTCTCTAAAAACCACATAAATTTAAAAAAATAAATAAAATTTACAAATTGTCTTTTCAAACTTTATTTCATTTTTACACAAACAAAAAAATAAACACCGTCTAAATAATTAATCTATATTTATTTTAACCAATCCCAGATGTCTATTTATAGTAAGCCAACGCACTACAGACGCAGGCCGTTATACTCAGTACATAAACAGTAACCCTATATCAAAACTGATATAACTCACAAAACCACACTTTTTACAGGTCAAGAAAAATCAGCACCAGTATACGCAAAAATATGTATTATAAAATTTCAACAAAAGCATTAATAAATGATATAACGAGAGAGGTGTGCACTGTCTACATAGATACGTAATTGAATCAGGGATACAAAAATTAGGTTATTTTAAAAAGCGTGATTTTTGAGTTGAAACAGTTTTGATTTAGGTACATAATTTATAACAATATCTCATTGGTGCCGGTCCCAATGTAATATTCTTATTACAACGCCGTTGGTTTAAAAAAAAACGATAAAATTTCTATTCAAATCTCGGATTGGTAAAAAATAACATCAAAATCAATCACATAGAACGGCGTAGAAACGATTTATACTTCAATAATTTGTAATCTAAAATAAACATCTAAAACATTTGACCCACTTAAAATAATAAAAAAAAAGAAATTCTCAGTCGCCATATTGAAAACAAAAATGGTGGAAACGAGTTGGCGCGTCAACACTTTTTTGCTCAAAGAAAAAGTAAAAACTTAAACGTCAAAATAGCACTATATCTCCATGGTTTTTTAGTTACGTAACTAAAAACAAACTGGGAAAAAATTCAAACTATAATAAAATGAATAAGAAAGATATATAAAACACGAGAAGAAAAGTGATAGAACTATATATGCGATATAACCCAATTGGATGATATTCAAGTCTTGAATTTGAGCGCTTAGTTTGTACTTTGGCTACATATTAAGCTAGAGAACGCTAAAAAAGCGGATACAACTGCTACTACAGAGAAACATCTGCAGGCAGTAGTCGCCTCCGCTATGCCGACTTCAGGAGACGAATGTACGCCATCTATTAACAGGGTACACTCCTCTAGTTATATCAAACTACTTCCAAGCTGATCCCGAAGTTCAACACGAAAACAAACTGGTGTTACACTCGAAAGTGGTATTACCCCAGGACGGCAGACTGGGCTGATAACCATCATTAATCTGAATACCGCTCATAAAAACTCTAAAATATGAATTTATTACTCAAATAATATAACATTGCTGTATCATAAAGATACTTCTTAATTTAGTCGTATCATAGTGGTTTGTTCATTTTTAGTTAGGTATCTAAAATGATGGAGTATAAAAGATTCAATTTGAAGGCGCAACTGTGTTTTGTTGTTGCAATTTATGCCGCCTATGATCGTAGTTAACCAAACGCTGACCGACGAGGTATTTATCATTTTTAATATGCTCGTATAATTTGCAGAATTGTTTTATCTGAAACAAAAAATAATAATGAGTGAAAGAGATAGTACAACAAAGATTACATTACAAAGATTGGTTAATGAAGCGAGAAAGATAGAACGTTCCATATTATACTGACAAATTGAAATGACATTTGATAATACAAAAATTGGAATAACGGTATTTTCATTACATCTTTAGATTTTTTTCAATAGCTCGGCTTGTTAATCACACTCTGCCTAATGTTAAGCAGAAACTGATGCCTTCAGGCTCCAGTATCCTGCCCTATCCCGCAAGCTGGGACCACCATACCTTCCAATAGATCCAGAAACACAACTAGGTAACTTCACAGATGTTATACTTGAATATTATGGTAGTAACTTAGGACGGTAGAGGGTAAACAATCATCATCAGTGTGCCTTCACTTTTGATATTTTTTTTATCTATACTAAGCTATCAAAAGACATTGAGCGACCAAAGTACATATAACATAGTCGGTACCGGCAAGTGAGATTTGAACTCGTGTCTCATTGATCGTGTGTTTACACCTACCGCTTTTAACCATTAATAAATCAACATACCTGGAAAACGGTAAGTGCAGTCACAACCGCACTTAACAAAACAGCAGGGTATATTCTTCTCGCCAACAAATTTCTTCGTGATAATGAAACAATGAATAATGGTGCAATACTATGTGAGAACACATATGGCACTGCTAATGCTAGACCGAGCCAACAGACGACTGGTGTTGCTATCTCCCTTATTATAAACCTGTCAAAATAAATAGTGATTTAATTTTTAACAAAAACAAAATTGCCGATGAATTAGACTAGGTGGTAGAAGTGTTTGCCGCGCTTTTGCCCGGGAAGGTTGAGATGTTTTTTATCCCTTTCCTTAATAAGTTTAGTGGTTATTTTTGTGTAAAATTGGTGTTTATTTTGCGTAAGGAAAAATTAAAATTCACTCTATATGAGGCAACGGAAGCGGTTCTTTTTGTGGTTATCCCACGCCGTGAAAACGCTCATATTGTGACGTGACCGGGTGATATACTCAAAAAAAGCGTAAAACATCATTGCAATTTGATGAAAAAACATCAAGAATTTACTACTCTACATTGGCAGAATTGTCGTTGTTATGACACCTGAGGCCATTTAATAAAAGAAGAAGAGTAGGTAGTACCACCACTTTTAATGGAAAATCCTGTTAGTCAACCGCCTATTTAAAGTTAAAGTTTTGACATAGTATTATACAGGTAAATTAAATATCACTTCAATGTAAATTAACAAATACATCAATTATTATTTTATTTGTTATGTCGGCTTTCACTACTCTTTCTCCGCTAAGCTTTCCATTACACGCATAATTTGAAAGTAAATACTTACTTCAAATCCATATCTCTTAGTCCGTCTCTATACGCTCGATCAATAGCTCTTCTCATTCGCCAATCAGGGCCCATCATAATTAATGCACAAACTATTTTTGTATACAAAACACCCAAAGCCCAATCTTGCCACATAAATAGTACAGGCGACTGCTCTAGTGGAACCCGAAGGGGTATTACTAAGACCTGTAATCAATAAAAGAGATTTAAAAAAAATATATTTAAAATTATAATAATAAACTAGCTTCGCGAGCGCTGGGATAGTTTTGTGGGTAGCTTCGAAAAAAAATAATTAAAAAAGTGCCGATTTCAAAATTAGAGGGCATTTCCTACATTTGTTTCGGCACTTCAGCCCTATCGTGCTCCGTTCCGGAGATATCGCGTTTCGGAACCGGACGGAACGGACTTTCGGAACATGTCCAGGTTTTCTCGAGGTCGCATGGGCCCCCTTTATACGTATTAAAAAGAATCATCTCTCTGACCCCCCGATCAGTAAATATTGCCTCTTTTTTATTGAAATAAACGCACAAAACGATACACAAGCAGTAATAAACATTAAACAGTTCAAACCATACTTAGACTTGCTTGCATTACACAAAATTAATTTAAAAAAAATTTTTTTTCAATTATAACAATATAATACTAACCAATTCCAATAGCAGTCCGAACAGCAACGGTATCAAAGCGAGTAACGCGGCTGCGGCTAAAGTTGCACGTGCGCATAATCTGGCATACATTGCACCACGTGACAATAAAGCACGACGACCGCCACGGGCCCAACCGACCGCCAAACCACACCCACGGCCGATGGCCCAACATATGTACATTCCTGAGAAATATACATCTATATTATTATTCAAAAACTCATTTAAAATAGTGGTAGACAGACTGTGTGCCGTCATGGGGTACACTTTCGACTGTCGACAAAACAGTTATGTTTTTTTATTGTAACTCGGCATAAGACAACACTCCGCCTGATGTAAAAGCCATGAATGGAAACAAATGCTACTACAGAGAAATCTCTACGGGCAGCAGTCGCCTCCGCTATGCCGGCCTAAGGAGACGAAGCCGGCCGGCGAGCTAAACGCGAAACGCGACAAGGCTACTTCACGGGTGTTACATTCGAAGGTGGTGGTACTGCCCCAGGACAGCAGACTAGACAAATAACCATCAATCTGCCTACTACTCTTTAATAGTGCATATAGGCGCTGAGCGACCAAAGTACATATTACAAAGTTACATCGGTACCGGTCAGAAAGAGCGAGATTCGAACACAGGTCTCATCGATCATCTGCATGTTATCCTTATCCCGTAGTACCCGTATAGTACCTGTACTACAGGGTTCTGATATGATAAAGTATGATGTAATGAAAAATCTCACCACAAGCAGCTGTATAGAGCTCATGTACACCTTCTGATGCTTTAGGTAGCCATATTGCCATCACCTTTCTACCAAGACCAACTGGTACCACCTGAAAAATAATTAGTAAAATAATAATAATAATATAAAACATAAAAAACCAAACAAATTACCTATCTACAATAAAAAACAACAAAGTATAATACAATAGCTAGGTTCAGTAGTACACGTTTTGAATTGAACATTTTTCAGCAGTTTTTTATAGTATACAGGGTAATTTTTTTAACTGGGACAGTATGGGGAAATCCTAAACCACAGGAGATACAGGGAAACTGTCTTAGGAACCATTTGCTCTTTTTTTATAAAAACGAATTTGGCATAGTAATTTTTCTGGTCAAGCTTGAGGTGTCCATGGAAATGAGTCATTTTGATGAAAAAATTTTTTGATGCGATTCGACTCGGTTTCATGTAAGGATCATTTCATTGTATCGGAAGAAAAAAATCGAAGCAGCAGATGTTAGTCAAATTTAGTCAAGTAATATTTTTAACGGGGCAGTATGGGGAAATCCTAAACCACAGGAGATACAGAGAAACTGTATTAGGAACCATTTGCTCTTTTTTTATGAAAACGAATTTGGCATAGTAATTTTTCTGGTCACTCTTGAGTTGTCCATGGAAATGAGTCATTTTGATGAAAAATTTTTTTGATGCGATTCGACTCAGTTTCATGTAAGGATCATTTCATTGTATCGGAAGAAAAAAATCGGAACAGCAGAAGTTAGTCAAATTTAATGAAATGGTTTGTCATACAACGGGCCAGTGCATGGTAGATACTGAATGAACCATAGTCGATACATACACACTCAAAAAGTGTTCCATAATTAAAAACTAAATTTTATTTGCACTCAAGAATTAGAAGAGAACCACTATGATCTTACGAGTCACGGATAAACATAATTTTAAAAAGTTTAGAACGAACATTGTTCATACTGTGATTTTTATTAATAGTGTACGAGTATGTTTACCAGTCAAATATCTAGAGATGTTAAATGTAGTTGTGGATTTGGATGAGACCATTTCAAATAAATTTAATCTACTAACAAGATGGTGCATCTCCTTACAATGGTACAACGAGTAAACGGTTTTTGATGAACACTATCTAGGTCGTTAGTTTGGCACATTGATAAATGACCATGACGTTCAGCCGATGTGATGCAGATGAATTTTTCCATGTGGAGTCCCGAGTTTCGAGTTTATGTCGTATCTCATTAATTCTTAATAAAATATCATACAACGCAATTCTTTATCATTTAACAAGATTCACCACACAACTTTTTGTCACTAGAATAGTTCTGAAACGTGCCCGTAACATTTTTGCGTTAGTATTATTAATGTAACCATCAGATTACTTACAAATTGTATGGGAATACATTTCATTAAATTTGACTAACTTCTGCTGCTCCGATTTTTTTCTTCCGATACAATGAAATGATCCTTACATGAAACTGAGTCGAACCGCATCAAAAAAAATTTTCATCAAAATGACTCATTTCCATGGACAACTCAAGCTTGACCAGAAAAATTACTATGCCAAATTCGTTTTCATAAAAAAAGAGCAAATGGTTCCTAAGACAGTTTTCCTGTATCTCCTGTGGTTTAGGATTTCCCCATACTGTCCCAGTTAAAAAAATTACCCTGTATAGTCCAAGATGACAGTGCACACCCCTCTCAGTATACCCGGCTACTACCAGGTACCAGGGATGACAGACCGAGCTAAAAACCAACATCAGACTGCCCATCATTCTTTTTACTTACTTACTTAGCTTACGCCTTGTTCCGACTGGGGTAGGCAGAAACTATGGGGCGCCAGCGACTCCTCTCTCTACATACCACTTTCGCTTCGACCACATCCTATACTCCCCTCATGCATGCAGTTGACCGATCTGACTGAGAAAGGTCTTCCTTGGGTGCCCCCTTCCGACACAGCCATCCACTTTCACACAATAGATCTTTTTAGTTAATCTCCTTTCATCCATCCTTTCCAAATGACCGAACCACCTTAGAAAGGGGTATCCTTTCCACTCTGGTCACAATACTATCCTTGAGCTTGCAGCGATTTCTTTTTAACTCCTCTAAATTGCATTTAATATAATACTAACCAAGGTAAGTGCGCTCGCAAGCACCAAAGAAGCACCCACCAACATAAGTAAAGCTGCAAGGCGCAATGGAAACCATTTAGGTCTGGTGTACGGCTCAAATCCGGCTGGACCGTCACGACGCATTAGTGCCTAAAATAAATTATTTAAAGTAAAAAAATTAGAAACTTTTTTCTTGAAATTAGACAAACATTATAGAAAATAATGCGGTGCGTGCTCGCCTCCTCAAGCCGGCATAGTGGAGGCGACTGCTGCACGCACAGGTTTCTCTGTAGCAGTTTCATTCAGGGACCGCACTCTGGCAGAGTGTTGTCACATGCAGAGCTACAATAAAAAAATAATAACAATATTTTACTAAATAACACGCAAGGCGGGCCACAAATTATTCTGCTGAGACATCAATTTGTTGGTATTGATCATCAAATGTTTTTTTTTTTTCAATTACTAACTTGTGGGGCACTGAATGGCCAAAGTAACTAATTAACATAGTACTAGTCAGAATGTAGCGAGGTTTAAACATTGATCTTAAAGACCACCCTCTACAGTTATTATTTTTTACCTGATGTGCAGCTCCCAAAGGCAATTGCTGTTGTGGTTGAGGAGGTGGATTAGGTGCTGGTGTGTCTTGAGTTCTATCTCCGAGTAAATATGATCTCAAACCCAATAACGCAGCAGCCCCGCTGCACCAACCCCGGAGAGCTGATTTTAGCCACAACCTCGTATGAGATTGTTCTAATAACGCTGGGAGGATTACCTGGGTATACCAAGAAAATATTAAAATAATTAATTATGAAAGAAAATTATGCATTTGGCCACAAACTTCTTAAATACACCTCACCCGTTGTTAAGCTAAAGCTATGAGTAGAAAAAACTGCTGCCGCAAATGTCTGGAGGCAGCAATTGTCTCCACTATGCCGATTTAAGGAGACGAATGGGCCACAACCATTGACTGGTAATTTTTCTTGTTTCAGCGAGCTACTTTCAACAAAACACAAGTTCACTTGGTCACCGGTGTTACATTTGAAAGTGGTGGTCTGGGCTGGCAAAATGACAGACTGGACTAATAACCTTTATCTGTGTGCCT